>OW204002.1:10017500-11217500 GCA_934047225.1 Ypsolopha sequella | reverse complement strand
ACCTTACCAGCTCGCGGGCGACTATGAGGGCCTGATTTTTTTCTTAAAATTCTAGATTTTTTTCTGAAGTAACTGTAAAAGTTTACTGCAATTTTCTTATCAACCCTTGTACTTCATCTTATCGAGTAGCAAGTGTTATTTATTTTGTTTAGAAGTTGTAACATTTACTTCCGTCAAAAGTGAAAACCCTGAACCCTGTTTTTGCCCGAGCGCCGACCCTTAAGAGATTCCTTTTAGTTTTCAGTTGCCAGTGGAGACAATTTTCAAAGGAGAAAGTGTAACAGTGTCGGTAACATAATACTAAAATAGTTTAAGTTTTAAACTGTTTCGGCAGTATTATTGCTGTACTCGAAACTTTGTAAATAAAGGCCCGATAAAGTACTAGATAGAAATTGTTATTATACTTCTCTGTTTCTTTTTAGGGTTCCGTACCTAAAAAGGTATTAAAGGAACCTTTATGGTGATGCTACGTTGTCCGGCCGTCCATCCGTATGTCACAGCCTCATAACTTTAGCACCGTCAAAGATAAATACATGAAATTTGGCACAACAATAGCATTAACTTGCCCACATATTACGGTGTAAAAAAAATATGAAAAATTTGTAATTGTTCAAATTATTTCAAAAACAAAAGTGAGAAAAATTAAAAATATTAGCCTAAAAATATAATATGTGTACCAAAATGCAGATATTGAAATGTTGATTGTAAAAATATATATTTTTACTATATTTACTGGCACTGGTTTCGAGAAATCTTTAAAAACCCCAAAAATATGTATGTCCCCCCCTTATCTCTGAAACTGGTCAACCGAAAAATATAAAACAGATGACAATTATAGATCATAACTAGCCCATTACAGGAAAACTATAGGAATTAAAAAAAAATTGAGCACAAATGAGAAATATAAAAAAGAAGTAAAATAAATAAAATAAAAAATTTATAAAAATACAATATGGGTATCGAATTTTAGGTATTGAAAAGTTGTTTGTAAAAATATATACTTTTACTATATGTAATATGAAACTGGTTTCGAGAAATCTTTAAAAAACCTCAAAAATATGTATGTCCCCCCCGTTATCTCCTAAACTGGTGGACCAAAAAATATGAAAAAAATCATGGTAATATGTGTTTACGTAAAAATTACAAGAAAAATAAAGCGGTTGAGAAATTCACGAAAAAAATTACAAAATTTAATTTATCATTTACAATACGGAACCCTAGGTACGCGAGTCTGACGCTCACTTGGCCGGTTTTTTTGTCTAAGTATACTGTTTTATATCATACAACAACGACTCTGTCTGTAAACAGTTACCGTTTCATGGAAACCAGTTTTCACCTGAAACCATTTTACAAATTCCGCGCTTTTTAAATATCTCGCCATCTTGCACTTCTTGATGAGATATGGGTTGGAGTGTGGTGTGGGGGGAAGAGAAACATATATAGAGATATGTGCAAAGTTTCATTTAGATCAAAGCCATCAGGACGTCACAAACACCTAACTAAAGCATTTAAATTTGTATGGCAGCTGAGCGGGATGGCCTACCTTAAGGCGAATGGATACGCCAACTGCAATTTGGACCTGTATTTGAAGGCCTACTCCTCTCACACGGGTGATCCAAAACCTTTCATAAAAATATATGATAGGCACTATAGAGTCAAAAATAAATTTTAAGTTTCATAAACTGTTTTTCTATTGTAAGTTTTGACAAAAAAAATCGAAAGTCATCGAAAGTTTCACATGATAAACACAAGAATTCTCTTACTCCTTACAAATTCGGCGCTTTTTAAATATCTCGCCATCTTGCACTTCTTGATGAGATATGGGTTGGAGTGCGGTGTGGGGGGAAGAGAAACATATATAGAGATGTGTGCAAAGTTTCATTTAGATCAAAGCCATCAGGACGTCACAAACACCTAACTAAAGCATTTAAATTTGTATGGCAGCTGAGCGGGATGGCCTACCTTAAGGCGAATGGATACGCCAACTGCAATTTGGACCTGTACTTGAAGGCCTACTCCTCCCACACGGGTGATCCAAAACCTTTCATAAAAATATATGATAGGCACTATAGAGTCAAAAATAAATTTTAAGTTTCATAAACTGTTTTTCTTTTGTAAGTTTTGACGAAAAAAATCGAAAGTCATCGAAAGTTTCACATGATTCTCACAAGTTTCACACAAGAGTTCTCTTACTCCTTGCAAACGCCTATAGCGATTTTAATTATTATTTCACCAAATTATAGGAAATTTTTAGATCTAAAAAATTTAAGTTCAAAAATTTTTTTTTGTTTATGGCGTCCATGTGAAAAGTATTATTTTCTCCTATTTTGCGCTAGCCGGAGACGCAGTGGTTGTCGTAACAGCCACTTTTCAAGGCACGCTGAAATGAACATTATTTCAATGTCGTTTCCGTTGATATTTGTACCGACACACATCGAGTTGCTAATTTAGGGTGGTTACACGCCTTAACATAAAACGGTCTGGCCATTTCGATGGCGGCCGTGCATTTAGTCACATACGACTTACAATAGCACATCCTCGAAGCTTAGACCAGGAAGTGGGGGTGAGCAGTGACAGCTGCTACCTTAAACCATTGGAATATGCTATGCTCTAAGGCTGCTACCCGTCAAAGTGGGAAAGACTTTATCGGATAGATATACATACATTGCTACATAAATTAAATAAAGGTATAATTTAGTTCATGTAAAATGAATGAATGAATGAATGAATAAACACTTTATTGCACAGAAAAATTAAAATAGAATACAGAAAAATAAAAGGCAAGGGCGGACTTTTTCCTTAAAGAAATTTCTTCCAGTCAACCGATGGTGTGGAGAAAGAAAAAAAATTACAAGTATCATATTTGTGCAAAAAGAAAAATAATCTTCTTCAAGCCTAATATTTTAATATAATACACTACATACTAATACATACACAAATACATAAATACATACATACAAATAAAGTAGCATAGTCAGTCTTGTCAGAGAGATGAAAGGTAATAATTTTTCAGGTTAAATCTAAAAGAGGACACAGAAGGAAGATTTCTGAGGGTTTGCGGAAGTTCATTCCAAAGCCGAACTGCATTGACCGTAAATGATTTAGAAAAACGATCAGTGGTGTGCGCAGGCATCGCCAGATCGATATGATGACAAAACCGAAGCGCTCTGTTGCTGCGATCAGTGCGTAGGAAAAATATTTTTTTTAAATAATTAGGGTAAACAGGATTATGGAGAACATTATATAACAGGGAAAGAATGTGTACGTTCCTGCGAAGACGAATAGGAAGCCACTTAAGCCTGCATCGAAACTCCGAGACGTGTCATACTTGCGCAGTCCGAAAACGAATCGAATCATGTACATACATTTATTAACTTATTACATATATTTTTATACGATTTACTCGTAAAAAGTATGTTTTACAAAATAAACTATTAGAATTTGTATTTAGAGCCCATCGCATTGGTTGGCTCATTGGCCTAATTGTCTTGGACGGAAAATGATTCTTCTTCCGACCGAGTTCAGTCACAGTTACTGTTGTGGCTATGGAAGGCGTCGGTCATGAGCCCTCATGTCCATCAGCCTAGTTCGTCCACTGCTGGACATGAGCCTTTCCAGGACTTTGCCACTCCCGGCGGTCATCCTGGAAGAATTGCCCATTGTTGGTGAGCGCGGTGCTGTGACCCTCGCACCAGTGACGCCGCTGCCCGTCACCAGTCTGTTCCATATAAGGCCCAGCTAATAGGGATGGATATACCGCCATCTATCGGTCCCAAGCATGGCGGGCCTCCTGGTTTTTTGCCTGTGAGCTGTCCTCTTACTCTCCACCGAATTACTTCGAGGGGGTCTCCAAGTAAGATGGTGGTACCTCCACAGTAGAGCCCGGCAACAGCTTTACCACCTGTTATGTGCCCTCATGTGACCAGGCCCAAATACAGGGAGGGAGATTTGGCTATCGTGTCTCCCCAGAAAGCTTTGGTTTTCAAAAAATCTAATGCCTAGTTTTATTTACTTTTGTTTTCTCACTTTTATTCAAAACACAAAAACTTATATAACATAATAACAACTTAAAACTATCCTATAAATAAAATAAACCTATTACAAATAAAAAACTGGATCCAGATCGCTGTCCCTTGGTAAGGTGCCCAGAATGCTGGCTACATTAATTACCTCTCTGGATGGCCAGACTTATTCTCTGGCCGAGGTAAGCACCAGCCCTCTGGTCACCCGAGACCTTGACCAGGCACGATGACAGTTCCTTAAATAATTTTCTTGCCTCTGGACCCCACGGGCCCAAAGTCTCGACGCCAAACGGCATAAACATGTAGCATCTATCTAAGCTGACATATATGCGCCGTTTGTTGCTTTCGGCCGAATCCGCCGCCGCACCAGCAGCTTTACAAGTTAGTCTAACATGGGAGGCTGCCAGTGTGTCGACGCATGTAGCGTCCCACACTAGCGGACGCCCATGTTTCCAAGGAATTAATGACATACCATCAGGCCTATGAGATATATCACATATCACAGTAAGTAAATATCTGCGTTGTGCAGGTGTCTTCCATTGTAGTAGTTGTATTGTATGGCAGCGGTGGTCTATATCGGAGTTCATCACGTCTGGCATCAAGAACAGCTCTTCGTTTAGCCTCCAACTCGAAGATGTTGACTGTATCGAAATCTGCCATAGCAAATTTTTCGCACTTTCCAGAACCGCCGTCCAGCTCCTCCCATATCGAATGTTCAATTTTGGAACTTTACACGTGGCGTCTTGGAATAAACTCGTGAGCACTGAAAACTTTAAATTTAGACCGAATTAAGGGATCACAAAAAGAATCAGAAATCAATTTCACTGAGGATAGGATAAAATGTCAAGTGGGCTGAATATTAGGCAAACTTATCATATTTATATTCAGATTTATTTTCAATCCCTGCTTGGAAATCCATGCTTGGCAACCCCTGAAAAAATATCTGGAAGCATCTGTCAGCCTGGGGACAATTCACAGGAATGATTCAAACGCTCCTTAATTTCGTGCAAATATTGCAAAATATTGTTCTGTTTTGTCTGTATATATTTCAATTCAATTCAAAATCCTTTATTGCACACGAAAATAAATCGTATCACAAGTATCAGTAAACTTACAGATTAAGCAACAGGTGAGCTTATCTCAGAAAAAGATGTCTACCAGCAAACCCTTGGTGAAAGAATCGATTAAACAAAAAGTGAGTATTACATAAGCAGTGGCGTGCACAGAACTTTTTTCCGGAAAAGCTATCAGAAGGTCAAGTACGACAATAAAAAAAATTTAAAAATTTAAATAACACTTTGAAAAAAAAAGTTTGTATCACGCCAAGGTAGGCCCTACCCTAGAGCAAACATTTTCATACAAACTACTTTTTTTTAAGTGTTATTTAAATTTTTTCATATTTTTTTTTATTGTCGTACTTGACCTTCTGATTGCTTTTCCGGAAAAAAGTTCTGTGCACGCTACTGTACATAAGTGCACACAAAGACAAAAAACTGTTTAAATTAAAATTACAATTAAATACTGGGATGCAACCTGCGTGGATACGCTGGCGCCCTCTCATGTTTCCCAAAGCAGTAGGGCTGCGGGTTCGGCGGCGGCCGCCGCTGCTGAGCTCTCCAAGAGGCGTACATATGTGGCAATAGGTTCAAGCTACATGTTTGCGCCTTTTGGGGTTGAGACAATGGGGACATGGGGTCCGGAGGCGCGTCAGCTTGTCACGGACCTCTCTGTAAAGCTTGTGGATACTAGCGACGACCGGCGAGCTGGCTCTTATCTAGGCCAGTGTATAAGCCTTGCCATACAGGTAATGTGGCAAATATTTTGGGCACTCTCCCGCAGGGCAGTGATCTAGAGGCATTTTTCTTTTTATAATTATTTTTTTAGGATTATTTTTGTTCTGTTACCCCTTTAGTTATGTAATTAAATGTTGACATTAATAATTAAATACTAGTCTATATAAATTAACTGTAATACATATCAAATAAAATAAATAAATACTCGTAAAAAAATATATAAAAATAATAAATATTATTACAAAACAAAATCATTGTGAATAGTATAATTATGAATACATATACTAATATTAGTAAAAGGAAATAATTACAAAAAATACTCTTTAATGCCAATAGTTGGACTATTACGAATTGTGAGTGGTAGTGAGTTCCAGAGCCTAATCGACACAAGAGTTGCCGAAGGCACCAGTATTGTGCGACGTGGTCCTCAGAAGTGAGACAATTTTATACGATTTACTGATAAGACTTGGAGACCCCCTCGAAGTAATTCGGGGGAGAATAAGAGGACAGCTCACAGGTAAAAAACCAGGAGGCCCACCATGCCTGATACCTATGGATGGCGGTATATCTATCCCTAATAGCCTTGCTTTATATGGAACAGACTGGTGACGAGCAGCGGCGTCACTGGTGCGAGGGTTCCGGCACCGCGCTCACCAACCCGAATGCCCAGATTGTGAGTATGGGCAATTCTTCCAGGATGACCGCCGGGAGTGGCTAAGTCCTGGAAAGGCTTATGTCCAGCAGTGGACGAACTAGGCTGATGGATGATAGTGATAAGGAATAAGTATATTTGAAAGACTCCTGTCTAAAAATTCACGTTGATGCTTGTAATTATTGGAACGAAGTTCTTTATCGCACGTTATATACAAGGTGACTTTTTGATCATCGTCCAAATTCATACTGGAGCCTTGGTAAGTAATCAGCATCATGAATCGATAACAATTTCTGTGAAATTCGTATTAAGAAATTTCGACTTCCCATAGTAATTCACTCCCAGTCCTGAGTGAATCACTATGGGGAGTCGAAATTTCATTTGATGAATTTTACAAAAATTGTTATTGGTTCATGATGCTGATCACTTACCAAGGCTCAAGTATGAATTTGGACGATGTTCACAAAGTCACCTTGTATAATCCAGACGCTTGGCGAATGAAAGCTAGGCGGAAAAAGTGTAACAGTTTATGTGTTACGTTTTGCTCTATCGTTTTCCATACATTTGTATATCGCTAACGCTTCTAACCACGTTTTATAATACGGGGTGGGGTGATCGACGCGAGCGGCGGTTTGCCTTGCGCGTCAAAACTAAAAGGAACTTCATTCCAACCGGGTGTCTCATGATGACATATCTCGACTTTCAATCTTATTAAATCGTACGAATAATATTTCTTATGCAATTTTTTTTGCGCTCGTTCTGCTCTGTCTCCGTATGGACCATAAGACATTGGAGATCTTGTCGTGAAATTCAAAGTCTAACGATTTTATCAGTTGAACATTTTTAGTCGAGGTCGACTAGTCTTGTCTTGACGGTTTTTCCGGAATCAACCCCCTGCCTGAACTTCTGCTACTGACAAGAAAGAAAGTTTTAAGTGGGTGCTTATTATAAGTATTATAATAGGTGATTGACAATTTTTTTCATTTTTTACGATCTATCAATTTCGGAGATCAGGGGGGATATACATTTTTTTGTGGTTTTTCAAAGATTTCTCGAAACCAGTGCCAGTAAATGAAATGAAATTAAATATATTTATTTATGTATGTAGGTATAACAGATACACTTATTACAGGTCAGCTTTAATGTAATATAGGTAAGTAATTAAATAATCTATGTGTATAGGTAATAGTTCTATGTCATAAATAATAATATGGGGAAATACGCAGGGGAATAAAAAAGGCTGGGTTTACTTAAATTTAATTTAAAAAATACACTTAAATAAAATAAAAATATAGGAATAAGGAATAAATAGTATTATAAATACATGCAATAAATATAATAAATATATGCCTACCTCCAGTGGCGTGCACAGAACTTTTTGCTGGAAAAGCAAACAATTGGTCAAGAACAACAATAAAAAAAACATAAAAAAATTTAAATATCACTTTCAAAAAAAAAAGTTTGTATAGGAAATTTTCACTCTAGGGTAGACATTGTCTACCCTGGCGTCATACAAAATTTTTTTTTTCAAAGTGATATTTTAATTTTTTCATATTTTTTTTATTGTTGTTCTTGACCAATTGTTTGCTTTTCCAGCAAAAAGTTCTGTGCACGCCACTGCCTACCTCCACCCATTCGATTAGTCTTGCTAAGGGCAAGAAACTTAGCAAGATCATGTCTTTTTTTTTTATAATATTAGTTACAACTAAATGTAAAAAGAAAGCCTATACTTCAATTTAATAAAGATATAAAAATACAAGACAGGAGAAAATTATTTCATGAAGGCAAAAAAATATATACAATAAATACCTATGTCTACCTGTCTCATACAGTCCATCTGCTTTTACAGTAATTTCATCTATTAACTAATTAACGTTAATTCTAGACGAATCTTAACATAAATTAGGAAAATACTAACTATTATTATGACAAAGATCACTGTCGTAACCCCATGCTTTAAATATTGTAAAGGTATATATTTTTACAATTAGCTCTCCAATATGTACAATTTGATACCCATATTTTATTTTTATGACAATTTTTTTTATTTTTTTCAATTTTGTTTTAGAAATATTTTGAAAATTTCAAATTTTTCAAATTTATTTTTACACTTTGTTGCGTGAGCAAATTAATGCTATTTTTGTGCCAAATTTCAAATCTTTATCTTTAACAATGCTGAAGTTATGAGGCTGTTACATACGGACGGACAGACAGACAACGGAGTCTCACCATAAAGGTTCCTTTTGTACCGTTTAGGTATTACGGAACCCTAAAAACTACACCTTTTTGGGATTTTCGTAAAAAAAAGTATTTCTGAACTTCGCTTAAACCTAGATAAAGAACATTACAAAATACTAAAAGCGGCTCCGCAGCCGAATTGTGAAGAACCCACCTGTTTCTAATTAATAGAAATAGAACACTTTAAATTCAAAAGTCACTCAATAGTTGGATGAAAACAAACACTTGTACTGTTTCACAATTTAATGTATAGCACAATTAACCCCAACTAGTTTCGCCTTAATGCCGATAAGGCGAAACTAGTTGTGGTTAATTGTGCTATACATTAAATTGTGAAACAGTACAAGTGTTTGTTTTCATCCATGATGATGTTTCACCAAGAGCCGACAATCGCAAGTAATAACTTCACTCAATAGTTATTCAACAAAATCTATTGTGTATCCTGCCTTCGCAAAGTTTCCATTGGTTTCTGTAAATTTGAATTTCAAGACCCACTTTTTCTGTATCCATGGATCCCCGTAGAATCTTCTTTCATATCTTCTTTTTTTTCTTTTGTTTTATATAAGATAGACTATAAATACATTATATACTAACATTGTCATCAAATTAAACTAATAGATATAATAAAATCAAAGTATCCTAAATGCTGTGAGCCGCTTTTGGTAACTGTCACTCTCGAGACGGCCATTTAGGTCAGTGTTGGTGATAGGGACTGTCTTTGTCTAGATTGTTTTAGGATACAATTAGCACATCTTTATATTTTTGTAAAACATATTGCATTTTGATTCAATTTTTTGATTCAATAAATAATTTTTGTATTGTATTTTGTATTTGTATATTTTCCCTTTGTACGGACAACCCTTCTTCTGTACGAACACTGTATATCACTAATATTGTAATCTGTTTACCGGCACCCATGGTACAGACTCTCCATGATCTAGTCTGGGAGCCACTGAATGCTGCTTCAATTGTAAAACTGTTTATGTGAAACAAAATATTTTTCTTTTTTCTTTTTTTTCAATAGTTGTATTATAAAATGAGTATTAATATAGCTAAAAGGTGGTATATCGTCAAAATCGATCCTTGTTAAAGTTATTTATCTGCTGTTCAAAAGAAGTCCCAAGTTAAATAAATTAGTATAACAATTTTGGTACCTTTTTCTAGATTTTGGACTATCCGAAACGCGATTGGAGGAATTTCATTCGATAGAAATAATTATTGAAATGAAGTCTTAATGAAACACTTTTTTTGATATTCTGACAAATTGGGATAGCTAGCAAACAAAAATATTTATTTAGATTGGTTTTAACCTAAATTACTTGTTATGGAAATTTTCATAGCTATTTAATTTAATTTTGTAAATTTTCCTCGATTTCGTTCTTCTCGCACTAAGAGTTTTTTCGCCTGGAGTAACGGGGTCCTTTGCACAGACGATATATCACCCTAATCCTCAATAAAAAGTACTAGTCTATTTGAAATCAAACTGAAACCATTTAAATGTAAATTCTCATTCGGTTACGAGAATGTGTGAAAGTAATTATCCGACTGCCAGGAAAAGTAAATTGATGGTGTCATTTTCGTCCTTTCCTACTTTCGGAATAACCTAGTTTGTACTAACTAGTTTCTAGTTAAACCTTCCTTTAATACTAGCTTTTGCCCGCGGCTTCGCCCGCGCTGATTTAGTTTGCATTTTTTCGGGATAAAAAGTAGCCTGTCACTCTCTGGCCTATAAACTATCTCTAGGCAAAAAATCACGTCGAATCGTCGTCGTTGCTGTGTTGCTGCGTGCAACAAACCAACAAACACACTTTCACGTACGGACGTGAAAGATAGATTAAACCTCCTTTTGTCTGTGGCTTTATCCATTACGTGATTCTGGTGTATCCGTAGCTAAACAGATATCCAAAAATATTCAAAAAAAAATTCTAAGGCGCTTTCAATTTTCAAAAGCAACCTTCGCGAACTTTATTAATGACCATTTCCTTGCCCCTGGACACAGAATAAATAATAGGAAACTACCCGTCCTCAGGGAACAAACTATATGCTTAAGGCGATATGCGAAAAAATACGGGTGTTTCTTTTCTGTGTATTTCATGAAATACACGGAAAATTATAATCAGTTTCTGGTATATGCATTTTGACTATATAATCTAGGGTTTTAAAATTGGAAAACATGTTTGGATAAATCTTCCTTGATTGAAATAATTGTTGAAATGAGGTCTTCAAACACACTTTTTCTCCTCGTTTGACGAATAGGAACCATATACAGAACTCAAACATATTTTATTAGGTGTGTTTCAACAATATCTAGAGATTTGATATTTAAAATTTTGCTAGCTATTTTAGTTTTTTTTAATAAAAATTAAAACCAACTTTATTCCCTTTTGCTCTGAATCCGCCCCTCTGGCACTGCGCGATTTTTCGCTTGGAGTGACAGTGAGAAAAACAAAAATTCGCATAGCCTCTTAAGTCCAAGCGAAGGGCCTAACCATTATAACAGCGAAACAATTTTCAAAATTGGTCCGGTAGTTCTAGAGATTATCCGCGCCCTGAGCCTAACTTGAGAACTGCCCATCTCGCTCCCCGTTTTGGCGCGCTTTTTTGGCACTCGAAGTACATACACTCGCGTTATCTATTCAGATCTATATCTGTGGAACAAACTATAGCCTAAGTGAAGATTCTAAGTATGACAACAATGAATGAATTTTCAAAATCGATTAAGAGCGGTTTAGCAGCCGGATTGTGAAAAACCCGTCTTTTTCTAATTTATCGAAACAGAATACTTATATTCAAGATTCACGCAATAGTTCCTAAACAAAACCTTATTACCTATATTTGTGTAAACTTTGTTATGGCAGCATACTTAACCCTTAATTAGTCGCATGGGGTCAAAGCAGTTTCGCATTAAAAAATTAAGCACTTGCAGCTGCCCGAATTTCCCCGCGCCCCCGCTAGCTTCATAACCCGCGTCGAAGTTTGTATTCTGGTAGCGTCCAAGTCACGGGAGTAGAAGGATGCGTCTCTGCGCTCTTGAGCGGTGACCCCGTGCGAGTAATGAGCGGTTTTCCAGACTGACCTTGATCAAGCTTTCAGAAATAAACATAGATGGCGTTACCCTGCTTTCAAGTGTCAAAAAGCTTAGATTATTTTTTAATCTGTGGGCAGCAAGATAAAAATTGTCAAGTCAATTGTCAAATCCAACAACAACCTTCATAAAGACATTCCTATTTCGTTGTGTTTATACTGTGTTGTTTTCTATCTATATTGTTTACGTTAACAAAATAGCTTGGTATGTCATTCAACTTTTAACATGGTCAGCCCATCGTTGTAGCTAATTGTAAAAATATAGGACAGTTTCCCTAAGAATTAATTACGGAAAAAACAATAGATCTTAGCAATAATACATGTGAGGCATGGATTGACCACAAAAAAGAACGAAGCAAAGACAAAGTGCCAAAATCAAAAGAAACTAGTGTTGCCAGGAAGATATTTTTTTGACACTTTTAGTACAGGCTGCGCCATCTATTGAGTCGTTCGGTACTACTTTTTCTTTTTTAATTTGACTTTGAAAACCCCTCATTACGTTACTTTTTTGAAAGAGGTGAGTTGTTTAGTTAATGTATTTTTCTTGTGTATTATTAATTCGATTTGTATTATTATATGTCCAGTGTGTAAATTTATTTTATAAATATGTTTTTTACAGCTTGATAAAATGAAATTATTCAAATACTTCTAAAGTTTTAACTTTGATCTTAGTATAAGTACAAATTGATAATTTTTGATAATAATTTTAATTTAGCTTGTTTTTGTTTGATTGGATATTTAGTTCATGTTGTTTCCTTTTAAATATAATAGAATAAATAAAGCACTTTAATAATAATAAAGTTTTATTTACATATTTCAAATATATTTCATAAATAATAAAAATTATTCCTACAATTTGGGGTCACCTGTGACCCCATGCGAGTAATTATGTAATTTTCTTAGTGCGACTAATTAAGGGTTAATACAAAAAATGCAGATTTTTCACAATCCGGCTGCAAGACCGCTGTTACGTAGTTCCAGAGATTACTCATTAAATACAAACAAACAAATTTTACTTCTTTATACTCGTAATAGATACCTATCTGGAAAGCCGAAACAATATTTTATCGAATGAAAACATTCGAGATATTAACAATACCAACTAGTAGTAGAGTTATCGACTAATTAGAAAAAGGCGGGTTTTTCACAATCCAGCTGTGAAACTGCTCTTAAAATACATACAGTCAGACAGTTAAAAGATATCCAGATACATACTTAGCTACGGTATCCTTCACAACTATTCGCGTATTTAAAAAAAAATGATATTGTTTTAGATATATTAATAATATATAAATAAAAAGTATTTATTAGTTTCGACCAAATTGTTAAATGAATTATTTAATTATTCGACTGACGACGGCCACAAGTTGGCCGAAATATATTTCGAAACTAATAAATACTTTTTTATTTATATATTATAATATATCTAAAACAAAAAAAGGCCTAAAAAAACCACTAAGTAGACGCTGTACCTATATTTTCTTATCACAATCACCAGTATGAAGAAATATGCATCAATCAGTGTCACCCTAAATAATATTTTATATGTTTACCCTTCTTACATACTCTTCATCATAACGGTAACTAGCCTTTTGCCCTCGGGTCTGCTCACGCTGATGGAGAAACTGCACTCGGTCCCTTTACTAGTACTTTGTTTTAGTAAGTGTACGTTCCAAAATTAAACCCCTATCATCGAAGAATGAAGTATACTCGCCGTCAATAGAAATTGTGGACTATGTAAACAAACCGTTTTCTCAATTTTTCTCAAGGTTCTGTCACGGAGTCTCACTGAACATTATTCCAAATCACGAAGCATCAAGTCTTACCAGACATTCACTGTATTTCATCATGAAATATTCAATAATCACCAGTTAATTACGGAAAATCATAGAATCGATAGTCAATTCTGTACTGCGTCGAGATTGCTGTCATATTTTTTTCTCATCGAATCTGTATTGTCATTGAAAATTAGTGATGTACGAATATATTTGAATATAAATCTATTTTATTCGTGATGCTATTTTATTCCGTCATTTTTTTTTGACAGCGTTACTTCATAATCTTTGACATAAACGTGTGTGTGATTCTATCGAGAGCTTTGTGATCGATTTGACCAGCGATTCATCAGAATATTTTAGCGATAAATCAAATAAAGAAAATTAATTAGGCACCTAACATATTTTAATCACATACTTACCCATCTCTAGATAGTTCACCTATTCATAGACAAAGACAACATGGCGCTTTGTTTACATCGTCCACAATTTCTATTGACGGCTACTTTATCTTTTCTACTCATAGCTTCTTTATATGTTGCAGGTGATTCGTCACAACCTGTTAGACAAACGTAGTCATCATATCTCTTCGGGCGAGATAGAGTGCTTCTGTCCCTAAGATTGTATCTATTCTGTTCGATTTCTGGTTCACGAACTTCTACAGACTCTTCATCGTCTGATTCATCAATTTCTGGAGATTCTTCTGCGTCTTGAAACCCGTCTTCGTTGGTATCTCTATGGACTTGACCTCTATTTATATCTCCCTCTAGGTCATGTTCTTTGTCTCTCTGATCTCCATCCTGCTTTGAATCTTGATCATCATCGCCGACTTGCTCAGATTCACGATCTTTATCGTCTCCCTCTACTTCAGGGGTTTGTTGGCTTGATATTGAAATCTTGTATTCAATATCAGTCTCAAATGTGATGTCCCTGGATCTAATTGTACCATTTGGAGTCCAGATGCGATATCCATCATCATTTTCGTAGCCAATAAGCTTTCCTTTTACGGCTTTCTTGCTCAACTTCTTTCGCTTTTGTTTTGGTACGTGGGCGTAGCATTCACTGCCAATTATTCTTAGGTGAGTGATCTTAGGCTTTTTGCCATGCCAAAGCTCAAACGGTACCTTATCTTTCTCTCTAGTAGGTCCTGTTCGGTTCAGCACGTACGTGGCTGTATTTATCAGCTCAGCCCATAAGAATTCTGGTAGCTCTTGTCTTACGTGCAGCATGGATCTCGCAGCTTCTACAAGAGTACGGTTCTCTCGCTCGCTGCAACCGTTTTGCTCCGGTGTATATGGCATAGTCAGTCTTTGTAGTATACCACGACTGTTTAGTACTTTCCTCACGTCTTCGTTATCAAACTCTCCACCATTGTCGCTCAATAGGGTCTTCACTACGTGTCCAGTAGTCTTTGATTCATTGAGCATCTGAATGAGCTTGTCTTTGACTTCAGATTTCTGTCGCATGAAGTAGACATAGCGATAGCAGGAGAAGTCATCCTTGAATACGACGAAGTACCTGAACTTTGATCCACTTGGTGGGAATGGTCCACATACATCTGCATGTATAAGCTCACCAGGCTTAGTTGCTTTTTCCCTCGTCCCAAACTTGAGCCTATGCGCTTTTCCGTAAATGCATCCAACACACTTCTTCTTGTCAAGTGGTAACTCTACACCAAATTCTCGCTTGACTAGCTGTTGCACATGTCTCTTGTTTTGGTGTGCAAATCGCTCATGGTATAGTTGGAGCATGTCTGACTTACATGACAAAGCATTTACTTCCAAAGTCTTCACCTCCGGCTTGACTGTTTTCAACTCTAGCCTATACAGTCCACCCTTGAGGTCTCGTTTTCCAACTACAACAATGCTGCCATTGACTTCTAATTGGCATTCTTTTGGAGTTGACCTGAATACACTGTTCTGCATTCTATCTTGTGCAGAGAGTGTCGAAAACAGGCTTTTCGTAAGTGATGGTACTAGCCACACGTCTGCAAGTGTCATTTCTCTTTTCTGGCCATTGACATTTGATTCTACAATCACCGTGCCGCTACCTACAGCAGGAATGGTCGTTCCATCTGCAGTCGTCACGATGTGATCTGATTCAAACTCATGAAATGTTTGGAATATGTCACTTCTGTTCGTTACGTGTTTTGTAGCTCCACTATCGACATACCAGAATTCTGTATCTTTTGGTTGTCCTGTACTACAAGCATTTACCATTAGTGTTATGTTATGAAGCTTAGAAGTTGACGGTGAAATATCTGCTTTTGGCTTAGGTGGCTTTCCATCCTTTATCCACTTCTTGCAGTTTCTAACTCTGTGTCCAACTTTCATACAATAGTTGCACTTCAGGTTTTCATCCTTGCTCTTCTTTTGCTTCAGAACCTCTTTCGTGACTAGGACTTCTTGGGTCTCTTGACTATCTTCTTTACCTTTCAGTGACCTCTCGTAGGTGCAAAGATTGGTGGTCAAGTTCTCAATCGTCCTCTCAGCCTTGTTTAACAAAAGCCAGCTACATCTAAACGCGAAGTATCGTTCGTCGAGAGAATTTAAAATCTTACAGATCAGAAGCATCTCAGGTAGCTTGAAAAACGCATCTTCCTTCAGTATTTCAGCATTCAAGTCACTCCAGATATTTTTAAGCTTCGACAGGAGCGTCGACACACTTTCATCTTGGCTGTGCTTGAACCCAAAGAAATCGAGGCATAATTGGTAAGCTCTATTTTCTGATTCTCCGTCGTATAATCTGTGTAATTCTTCCCACACTTGTCTCGCTGTCTTAAATCTCATTACTTTTGTTAGAATATCTTCCTGCATGTTATTGGTGAGTATGAGGAGAGCGCTTCGATCTGCTTTCTTGAAACTAGCAAGAGCAGCAGCATTAGCGTCACCACCTCCTGGCTCCATCTCTGGCTCGCATACTTTGCCTTCACATACCTCCAGTGCTTGATCGACACTGCTGAGTAGTATAGAGACTTTGTACCTCCAGGTGGCCCAGTTACTTCCATCCAACAGTCCGATTTGAAACTTCGTACTTAACCCTTCCATTCTTATTGCGGGTCCTTAACCTATTATGAATATTTTATGCAGCAGAATAAAGACGAGGATTAAATAACAAAGTATTTTAATTTAGACTTTTTATAACACATTCAGTAAAGACATTTTCTTATCGAATATATAAACAAGCTGTCAATGCTCCGGTTATAGTGTTGAGATGCCAGTAGTATTCCAAAAGGAGTCCCTCCTCCAATGAATCTCCTTTAACAAAAAGAAAAGAAAATCCCTCATTAAGATTAGAGCTAAAGAAAAGAGGGGATAAACAAAACTTAAGTCCTCCTTCCGTTTTCGAACATAACGGATCTGCACATCATTGCGGCATTGTTTATTCGCATTTAAGAAAGAAAAAAAAAAATTATATGGATAAGCAAAACAAAAAATCGAGCTTCTGTGTAAATCTAACCTAACAAACCTTTGACATATACCTTACGTGCCAGTGGCGCCAATTGGTGGCCTTTATAAAAGTAGACCCCGTAGACCCCGCCAAGTTGTCAAGTCCGGTTTGTTTTATTTGGTGAACGTGTTGGTTTTCATAACCACCCCCTTTTTTCAAAACTAACTGGCAACGGACGTTTGTAAGCGATGACAGCGTGATTCGGACCGCAGTCCGCACAGTTACAAAGTTTATCCAAAATCCGAACCGTAAAGTCGGCGTCGATAGAAATTGTGGACTATGTAAACAAACCGTTTTCTCAATTTTTCTCAAGGTTCTGTCACGGAGTCTCACTGAACATTATTCCAAATCACGAAGCATCAAGTCTTACCAGACATTCACTGTATTTCATCATGAAATATTCAATAATCACCAGTTAATTACGGAAAATCATAGAATCAATAGTCAATTCTGTACTGCGTCGAGATTGCTGTCATATTTTTTTCTCATCGAATCTGTATTGTCTTTGAAAATTGGTGATGTACGAATCTATTTGAATATCAATCTATTTTATTCGTGATGCTATTTTATTCCGTCATTTTTTTTTGACAGCGTTACTTCATAATCTTTGACATAAACGTGTGTGTGATTCTATCGAGAGCTGTGTGATCGATTTGACCAGCGATTCATCAGAATATTTTAGCGATAAATCAAATAAAGAAAATTAATTAAGTACCTAACATATTTTAATCACATACTTACCCATCTCTAGATAGTTCACCTATTCATAGACAAAGACAACATGGCGCTTTGTTTACATAGTCCACAATTTCTATTGACGGCTACTTTATGGGCCGACTAGTCGGCGTTTTTGGCGACGGGTCCGTTTCGCCAAACATGCTGTCGCGTTTGGACAATTTAGTATATTAAAACAAAATATTTTTAACAAATAAAATTTGTGTAGGTAGTTAAGGAGTTGAACTACATTATAATTTTTCAGATTTCACACAAGTATCACAAGCATCGGGAAAAAAAATCGGAAAGATCACTAAAATCAAGAAAAATGTAATTTAGCGTTGCAAACAGAAAAAAAATTTTTTTCTTTTGTTCCAAATTGAAATATATTTTTTTACGTAAAGAGTTCAAAGTACCAAAGTAGTATTCATATAAGATATTAATATTTTTTTCCTTTCGTTATTTAAAAAGAAATACACAAAATTCCAAATTCTTTTTGCGTAATTTTTCTGTACAGGAAAAATGTAGAATGTTTGAGTATTTCTTTTAAAATAACGAAAGGTAATAAAAAATAATAAAAATCTGTAAAGGCTACTTTCATTTCTTTGCTCTATAAAAAAATATTTTAATTTGTAGTTAGATCAGTAGACTGATCATACTAGTTCCAAAGCCAAATTACGTTTTCCGTGATTTTACTGATCTTTCCGATTTTTTTTCTCATTGATTGTGATGCTTGTGTCAAATCTGAAAAATTGTAATGTAGTTCAACCCCTTAACTACCTACATAAATTTTATTTGTTAAAAATATTTTGTTTTAATATGCTAAATTGTCCAAACGCGAGAGCATGTTTGGCGAAACGGACCCTTAATCATTGCCGACCAAAATTAGCCAATAATTCAATTTTACCGTTCTGTTTATTTCTTTCTTTATTGAAAAGACAAAGACAGGACACATAAAATAAGGTTATTCCTGTCCATTGACGATTTTATTTTCCTATATGGTCCTGTCAAATAAGTTAAGTCGTGTTACACCAATGGTCTTTTCGATACAGAAAAAAAAAGACGGAGTCAAATAAGTTGAATGTGTTACACCGAATCGACACTATTTCGACGAGTAGTTTTCAGTATACAAATATTAAAATAATCCTTTATTAAATGAAAAAAGTGATGTCTTTCATTCGACGTAAAATATGTATGATTAAAATTGCGTACCTAAATTGATCTATTTATTCCAAAAAGCAGACAAAAATTGCACATTGATGTTAAAAAAACGACCGTATTGTGTACAAAGATTCCATACATACTTTAGAGATGACAAAAGGCCTGAGCTTGTATAGAGATTTTTTGTACCAAAAGTAAGTATTTCAATTTAAACGTAAGTTTTGGTCCTTATCAGCCCCAATTACGGTGGCAATTTGCCATAGCCAGAGAGGTGCCATCTAATCTAATTTCAGGGTTAGGTGATTCTATTGAATTAACTCCGTTCCAGATACTATTGCGACGCCCTTGTTTGGGCTGAGGTTGAGTATTTTGTGCAACTGTGACACAATGTAAAACGTTGAGACAATAGTGCTTGTTTAGACTTGCACGAGTGTCCCAATATCTAATTATGTCCAGTTACACCATTGAGTTGCACACAATCCTGTATCTACGACCATCAAAAACCATTTCACGAAAAATTTGAAAAAGCACACCCTGCATGATACCTGAGCCCTTGGAATTAGTACGTAAATACCTGAGACCAATCAGAAGCGAGAAAAGTAAAGAAGGCGTGGCTTAAGAAATTAAAACAGACCGTTATCGCTTATGATTGGTAAACCAGCGGTGTTATATAATAAATTTGGCCAATCACAGCGCAGAATTGCGGTGTTAAAATGTAATATTACTCTTTTTCTAGTGTGCGTAACCTCGGGAGCGATACAAAACACAAACGCACTATAGCCAAATGTAATATCTACTACAACTACAGCCAAACGGACAGAATATCTGTATCACATAAACATGCTCTTTATAAACACGACTGTGACCACAGACCACTGTTGCTGCTGTTTTAAGAGGCTATGCGAATTTTATTTTTGTCACGGTTACTCCAAGCGAAAAATCGCACAGTGCGAGAGGGGCGGATTCAGGGCAAAAGGGAAAAAAGTTGGTTTTATATTTTTATTAAAAAAACTAAAATAGCTAGCGAAATTTCAAATATCAAATCTCTAGATATTGTAAAACACACCTAATAAAATATGTTTGATTTCTATATATGGTTCCTATTCGTCAAACGAGGAGAAAAAGTGTGTTTGAAGACCTCATTTCAACAGTTATTTCTATCGAGAAAATTTATCCAAACATGTTTTCCAATTTCAAAACCCTAGATTATATGGTCAAAATGCATATACCAGAAACTGATTATAATTTTCCGTATATTTCATGAAATACACAGAAAAGGAATACCCGTATTTTTTTCGCATATCGCCTTAACTTTGTTTGGACAAGACCATGACTAAATTGTGCATTAAATTTCAAACTCATGCTTTATAAACTTCACTTATACTGAACTTTTGGCGTCAACTGCCGCAAACCAAAACGTTTTTCAATTTTGAACTTCTACACAAGAAAAAGTACAAAGTTAAGTTGTGCACTTTGCGCTGACTGGTTAAACTAACGTTTAACCTTAAGTGTGAAAGTGGCAAAAATTTCACAAAGCCGAGAATAATAATTAACTAACAACGTTATAAATCATACGCGACCAACTCAGTTGTGTTGTGAGCGTAGCCAAATGTCATGCTGTTTCATTTCGCAATAAGGTGCACGCTTCATGAAACTTGCGAAGACAATACAATCACGCCGATTTCATCCCGGGCGCAAAATTGAATACTTATTTCAGGAGAAAAATAATTTTGGCACGATTGTAGATGTTTAATAACATAGTTTATAGCACACTGTGCGTAAAATGACCGCTTTACGCACATAAAGTCGGCATTTTCCGCACTTGTGCTATAAAAAATTATACGAAACTCGTGCGAGAAACTTTTTCTCGACTCGTGTGATTGCAGCACTCGCCTTCGGCTCGTGCCGCAAACTCACACTCGTCAGAAAACGTTTCATCGCTCTCGTATCGTAATGTACTATTTGGTTATAATTATATAAAAGATAGTTATTAGATAATTATAGATAGGTTTTTACGCAATTATGCGCAAAAAAGTTGCCTCTCTTAGGCCGGCGCCAGACATGTGTACACTTATTTGAACACTCGAGTGGACACACTGTGTGGCACGAGACTTTGTCTATGTGTTCCAAAGTTTGTACACAGATTTGCACTTTGCCGAGCGGTATCGGTTTTTTAGCGCACATCAAAGGAATGTGTTCAAATAAGTGCGTAGCCTGCCACACTATTTGCAAAGACCAGACCAGTTGCGCGAGCGCTGTTGTACGGAACGGTTGTGTGAGAAACTACGTGTTTGATCGTTCAAAATGGACACACATCCATTTACGCCTTCTTCTCGGACGTTTCGATATATTTTGTTGCAGATGTAAAAAATAATTACATGCACATAAATAATATAAGCACACTGCGTCCACGAAATCGTCGTCCATCTCCTTTGTTGTCTACCAGCATACTGTGGAGAAAAGAGTTTGCGAAGCATGTGTGGCAGGTACGCCAAATGTGTGTACAAAGTCGTCGAAGAAGTGTGCAAATAAGTGGACACATGTCTGGCGCCGGCTTTATGCACAGAGTGTGCGGCAGCCGCAATACTATTCTGAAAGTAGTGGGAGGTAGGTGCGGGTGTCCTATCAGCCATCACTGGACGATACTACACGTTAAATAATGTTTAAATAATGTTTAATGATCAAAATTGTTTTATACTAATTTTCTACGAGTTTTATTTTATTTTATTGACATGCTGTTTGTGACATTTTTGTATTTTTCTTTTCTGTGTAATATGACGGTGTGTTTTTTATTTTTATTTTTAATGGAACCCAGTTCTGAAATAAACTATTTTAATTTTTTAATACATTTTTTAATTAATCTTATTAAGTTTAAACGATAAAAGCACATTCAGATACACTTTTGGTAAAAAAAAAAAGTTAAATTTACGTATTTTAGGGGTTTGTTATTAAGATGTTACTTAAATTTCACGATTTTTAGTTCCACTTGAACATAGATCTAGATAATTTCAATGGACTCAGCCTAAAATATTATAATAACATTCCATTATAGACACCTCACAGTTTTGTGTTAGCGTTTGTATGGAGGTTTGCGCGTGATAGCGGAAGCCGGAAACTAGGGATAGTATCTACTCGTCCATACGAATAACTTTTACTTTGCAATCAACCCGCAACTCGAGAAAAAAAAATTTGCTCTTCCAAAATGTATGGAACAACTGTTTTTTTTTTCGCGACTTCTCGATTTGATTCGATCGTTGTTCGTATTATTTCATTATATTAATTTTATATAATTATTATATTAAATAATACAATAAAAATAAAATATAAATTATTAGATATTCTAAAATAAATAAAAAATTCTATGTAAAATTATATACATGTATATATGAATTTTTTATGATTTTCAAAAATTTATTTTATAATTTATGTTACATATAAATTTTAGTAATTTATTTATTTATTTCAATAATAAATAATTATGGACGAGTACAATCGTTAGTTTCCGGCTTCCGCAACATCATCTAAACATCCTGTTTATCTGACATCATTGCTGGATCTTGTACAATTGAAATTGTATTTTCTTTCTTCTTAGACAAATGCTCACAATAACAAATACAAGGAATTTCATAAATAACATGAGCATCAACAATATGTAAGGCAACGGCGGATCCAGGGGCGGGTCATGGGGGTCATGACCGCCCTGGGCCTAGTTTTTTTCCATACAAACACGCTAAATTTACCTGTAATTGCACAAAATTGTATTATATATTTGGACTAATTCGGAGCCTGTGACCCCCCCCTGGCTCGCAGGCTGGAACCGTCCTTGAAATAAGGTAACAAAACAACCTTACTCACTAAGTAGAACGTTTGGCTCGTGCACTGCATTCTATGCTAATTCTCAGTAAATTATATGCGAATTTTATTGTTCTCGATCGGCGTCCTTGATTCACCTTACCATCTATACTGGGTGTTAATTTAATAACCTTTTTCCTTTAAACCATGTTCTACCCATGAATATAAACAACTTTTACTATGGGGCCAAACCCGAAATCGCCAAAAAAAAACAGCTGTTCCATAGAAAAGTTAAATACTTACTCAACAGAACTTTGAAGAAAGTAGAAGAAGGTAGAAAATACTAATTAGTATTAAGCTCGCCTTTGTACGATAATTTTATCCTGTGCAATAAAGAATTTTATTATTATTAATATTAAGAAAAGTGGCAAAGATTCCTAATTGAAGTAATAAAGTAAATAAGAAGTAATTATAGACGATATTTGTGTCGATTCGATGTAACACGACTTAACTTATTTGACAGGACCAACCTCATTTTAAGCGTCGTGTCTTTGTCTTTTCGATACAGACAGAAACATACAGAACGCTTAAATTAAGTTTAGTCGTGTCAAATAAGTTAAAACGTGTTACACCGAATCAATACAATTGTCTATGACTGTAATAGGCTATTTGACTAATTTCGGACGTAATTTTAAATGATTATTTATAACATAATAAGCACACTTCTTTGATATTTCCGAGAAATTTTACTGTTTTATTAATAAAATAAATATTTAAGTTTACGTTTTAAAAATCACTCCGAAAACGATGTTTCTGTAATTGCGCTGGTCACGTGACACGCGTGACGTCACACGCTAGTAAACAAGTTCACATAACCTTAACAAAACAGTGCACCTAAGTGAATTCTCATTACAAAATTTATCCAAAATTGACCGAAAAGTGCTTCACAGATCGAATTTAACACTCAGAAAACATAAAATGCAAACAACAATCAGTCTAGGAATCCATGTTTACTTGCATGTGACGTCACCATGAGTTGCCACCAATCACAGAGCGTTCGCGGCACATTGCCGTCACAGATAAGATATTTTAAAATATTATATATTATTTCGCGTAATTTGCAAAAAATATGCGTAATTTAGTTTAAATAACGTGAAATATGTCTTTTTTAGGCTATTATCTGATAGGATGACCACAATTTGTTATGTATTTTCAATGTTGTCAAATAGCCTATTGAATGTGTGCCCGGAATAAGTATATATTTAATACAAAAAAATCAAAACGCTGTTTTTAACGGGAAAAGGGTATATATCGCTTTATGATCAGAAGATGATAGAAAAAAATAGTAGATTATGCACTAAGGGAATAAAGCAGTGTCTTACGTCACGGGCGGCATATTGAACCCCGAGCGTAACGAGGGACTCTAGGGTTAACTCCTGAGCGTAGCGAGGGAGTTATATAGTCCTGAGTAAAGCGAGCGGTTCAAGCTGCCCAAGACAAAGACAGGCTTTATTCCAGAGGAGCATACTCTACTTTTCACACCTTCTGCGAGACAATAAAAAGCTCGACATTTTTTATCAACATTAATAATTCAATAAAATTCACTGACAATCACAGCACCAAACACCGTCTTTTGTTTCACATTCTTTGTAAACGCTTTTTTTCTTTTTGTTGAATTCTGCTAACGGTGGCCAGTTCGATTTTCGAACAAACCTCTTTACAATCCCATATGGGCATTTGTTTTCCACGAGTTTCCACACGAATTTGACGTTCCAAATTTAAATCACTTTAATCCCTAGGGATATTCATATAACTTTATATCCCTTGAGATATAATGCGTTACTTTACGTTGAGGTTGTATGATATGAGGTGGTGTGAAAAAGTTTTTTTTTTTTTTCATATAAACATTTATTCTGGGCACACATTTCAACTGTAGTTCGCACCACGTTAAAGTTCTACTGAGCTGTGGCTGAAATCGTGAATTTGTCTGAATTATCAGTGTATATTAACATCCATGTGACGGAATTTGTGAACCAAAATGATTAATATAGCCAAATTCATACTGGAGACTTGGGCAGTGATCAGTAATAAGATTTCATTACCGTTTTCCGTTTTTAGGGTTCTGTAGGTTTTGTAATACTCAAACAACTTAATTTTGCAGTTTTTATGTTTGACAGAATTAGAGCATTACCTAAAATTAAATAAATATAAAAGAGCGAGCCTCGACTCGCACTTTGCTGGTTTTTATTGAATATTTACTTGACCCCCCAGGTCAACGTAACCGCTGTTGCTAGCTAGACGTTGACCTTAGTAACTGAAACTAAATTTAGAAAATGGGGAAGCACGATATTTTTGTAACAAAATTAGATGATTTTTCATTCGTCCCTTCCTAAGCGATATGCGAAAAAAATACAGGTGTTTCTTTTTTGTGTATTTCATGAAATACACGGAAAATTTTTTAAAAATTCTGGTTTATGCATTTTGACTACATAATCTAGGGCTTTGAAATTGGAATATATGTTTGGATAAATTTTCCTCGATAGAAATAATTGTTGAAATGAGGTCTTCAAACACACTTTTTCTCCTCGTTTGACGAATAGGAACCATATACAGAACTCAAACATATTGTATTAGGTGTGTTTCAACAATATCTAGAGATTTGATATTTGAAATTTTGCTAGCTATTTTAGTTTTTTTATAAAAATTATAAAACTAACATTTTTCGCTTTCGCCTTGAATCCGCTCCTCTCGCACTGAGCGTGTTTTCGCTTGGAGTGACAGTGACAAAAATAAAATTCACATAGCCTCTTAACTAAGATGAAATACACTCAGAAATATATATCTCAGTAAGTGCAGAAGCCTGTGATAAATACCTTACGTAAGACCGAATAGTCTTATGAACTGCATTTAAAGTTATTTATAAGTAATAAGTAATAACTGACATCAAGGGCAAACTAGACTTTTAAAATGCGGTTGTGACTTTTTTCATATGAATATTTTCCAAGGTTTTCTTGTAGATATTTATGTGAGTAAGTTAAAGTTTCATTATTCTTTCAGCCCAAATTACCTTGTTCCATACCTTTATAAGCGTTATTTAATACCTTAGACCTTATAGGTCATCACTTATAAGGGTTTTTTGGTGGTTGGGTAGACTCATAACAGAAGCCTTTTTTCTCAAATTTGATAGCAACAATGCATACCCGATCGCACGCTAACAAAACGTTCAGGAGCCGTATTTTTGAATCGTTCGTTTTCAATTTACGTGCGAAAATATATACCTGTCTCATCTTGCAAATGACAAGTTCTGATGTGCTACGTGAGATGGGTATATACTTTCGCACGTGAATTGAAAACGAACGATTCAAAAATACGGCTCCAGGTCCTCTAAAAAGGCCACTTTGGATGAATCATGTTATGATTCTGTTCTAATGCCGTCTCTTTTGCACGCGTGAAAAAACTCTGACTCCATCCTACTTTAAAGTCATTTTATGATTCACCCAAGTCGGCCTTTTTAGCATAGCTGAGGTCGATAAAATCTGAGCTGTCAAATTTGCCTTCAGTGGATATTGATATCGCAACGCACTGTAACGTCACTTCAGATGCGAACTTATCCTTAGAAAATCGGAATTCGATCGTTTGACAGTTACAGTTATACATTTTAGGTAGTTGGACACCGTTTGAAAGATACACAATAGCACCGCTGGTCTGGTCCTCTAAAAAGGCCGCTTTGGATGAATCATATTATGATTCCGTTCTAATGCCGTCTCTTTTGCACGCGTGAAAAAGCTCTAACTCCATCCTACTTTCAAATCATTTTATAATTCACCCAAGTCAGCCTTTTTAGATCCCCAGCTCTACATAGTAATTCATACAAACTCGACCTGTTAGTGCCGAGACGCTCGCTGTGCGACAAAAAGCTATTCAGGGTGTAATCGTTAAGTGTGACCAGGCGATTATTCCGTAACTATTACAGATATCAAAAATGTTTTAACTGATATCGAAAGTACGTTACCTAATCAGTAAAATTACGTCAATAACTTTTTGAAAATCAAATGAGAAGTATCCAAAATTTTGACATTAAACATTCCCACACATTGTATCGCACAACAAGGACGTCAATGCTTTGAATACAAAATTATGTACTTACTAAGAAATAAATATTATTCAATTAAAAGATAGTTTTATTACTTTGTTAGGTTAATAAACAGTTTCATTTAATATCAGTACTAAGGTAAAATAACCTTTTAAAATAAGGAAACTAAAACCTTTCTACTAATCTCATACTAAATGTATGGGAATGTTTAATGTCAAAATGTTGGATACTTTTCGTTTGATTTTCAAAAAGTTATTGATGTCATTTTACTGATTAGGTAACGTACTTTCGATTAAAGTTTAAATTGTTTTGATATCTGTAATACCTGTATAGACGTTTTACGGTGTCTACGCTTGGGCAAAGCACCTTAACGGATCCCTAGAAATAATTTTTCGACCAATATTTCTTCATTCTTATTAACATGTCAAAGTGCGGACTTTTAATCAAAATATTCATACATATTTATAAAGTGCTTTCTACGAAGGGTCTTTCGGAATTTGCAAGTAAATATTATGTAGCACAACAAAATTGAATTTTCCCGCCCACAATATTCATAGAAAAAAAGTCTACGGGCCAACTTTTTGCCTTCATATTGAAAGTATTGTATACGTGAGAAAAAACGAAATCGAGGTACTTGTATTTTATTTCTACACCATTATTTTTTTTGCTTTGTCTAAAACACAAAAAATTATTTATAGTTCTTTAGATATGAAATTGCCGAAATTTTCTTACAGATTCATGCGGCTTCATAATTCCTGTAATGTAAGCTATTTCCATTATTTCTTTTTTGTTTGAATGTTGATTCAATACATCTATGTAATAAGTTTTGTTTTTATTGTCAGTTTGATAAACAAAATTAAATTTCCAAAAACAGTTCGTCCTAAATGCCATTGCTCTTAGCTTAATGTTGTCTCATTCATACACAAAAGAAATTACATAATTTGGATTTGTCATTCCTAAAAAAAATGCAAAAATAATAGTACTGAAAATTGAGTTTCCTTCAAATTCTATATAGAAAACGGCAATTATTATATGTATGTATGATACATATATTATGTGTATGTCCTATCGCCATAATATAGGCCTACAACTATATGTTACCTTTTATTTGTTTAATGTTTGTCGCCCGCGCCAAGGCATTTGAATTTGCCCGCCAGCACTTCGGTCGGCCGGCTAGCCGACAAATTACTATCAGGAAAACCACTTCACAGCTCACATTAAATAAAAAGAAATATATTATTTTATTTCATTTACAAATAATAGTTATTTAAAATACACGTGCGGAAAGTAAGGTTTTATACGAATAAGTGCCAAATTGAAAACACGAGCGCAGCGAGTGTTTTCATTGGCACGCATTCGGATAAAAACCTTTTACGCTCAAGTATCTTACAACATTTTTCAATGCATTTTGCGAGGAAATACAACAAAAAAATAAGTATAATAAAGAATGGTGTTTATCATCATTCAATTATTGCTAGAGCGCGCATACTTATAAATAATTGTTTTTTTTGGACAGCAAAACCTCCTTGCATCTTTGTAATTTTTAAAATTGTATGACTTGCACCATGCACCACAGAGTCAAAAACTTGAAAAAATTACTTTATTTCACGCGTGAAATAAAGGATATCAGTACTGTTTTATTTCACGCGTGAAATAAAGAGTCGGTTTCCGCATAATTTTGTTACACAAAAAAGAAAACTTTACGAGCAACTGCACTGAAAAGTAAATTAAAGCATATTTTGTCTTTTTTGTGTATAAATTACCTTATGAATATGGTAGTAGTGGTGGCCCGGCGCCGCCACAGTCTAAGAAATTTTGCTCACCTGGAAAATCTATTGGCCAGCCTTGTCCTAATGTATTTAAGTTAGTTAGGTATATTAGCATTAGTTTATTTTCAATGCATGTGCTCGTAAAGGCCCACTTTTTATGCATCAAAACCGAACAGAAAGTCGATTATTTTGCCCTAGGGCTTTATTATTATTATTTTTTTTTATTTTTTTACAATGGTTGGCTAACCTGCAGCCTTTTCTGTGTACCATAGATGTTATACTTTTTTTCCATTGTTTAACGGCTCTGGATACAATCCTTTTGAGCCAATCATAATTTAAAATTCACAAGATTATATTTGTTTTCATTTCCTCACAGTATGCATTGAAAAACGTAGTATGATACACGGGCGTAAGAGCAATAAATTACTCGGTTACGTTTAAAACACTCGCTACGGTCGTGTTTTAAATCGTCCTCGTAATTTATTCCTTTGCGCCCTTGTAGCATAAACTACTATTATGTGTCTTGTGTTTTTCACTTTTCATCAAATAAAGTTCTTTCTTTCTTTGTTTCTAATGTGCCTCCTGAAGTACGCAGCCTGAACATGAAATTGCATCTCCGGAATTTGAACCCCGTCCTCTAGATTAGTAACAGAGACATTCAAACCACTAGACCACCCAGCTTTTTCTTACTAAAAATAATTAAAAACGTATTAAACCTAATCTAATACCCGTAGCGAATTTTTCAAACTAATTAAGAAGGAAGGGCAAGCCTTTTTAAAATAAAATATTTAGTCAGGGATGATCAAACAGTCATTAGGAAAAATCCCATTGCAAAATCAGACCAGCTTCCGTTCGGCAACAGGTACTTCGATATGGATAGATGTTCAAGATTGTAATTAAGGCGCTCTTATCCCAAAATCAGTACTTTCAAAGTCAAATAGAACTTTCAAATATCATCTAAAACTTTCAAAAAAAATACTCAATATAGTTCGAACCTTTATCTAGGTCTTCCACGCATGTGTTACACGATCAGATAAACTTTGGTCGATAGAAATAATTCACGAACACAGCATGTAATAAGACCTTTCAAATCATGCCATTTCCATAATTCCACTCTTTTATTAACAAAACATATCTGGTAATATTGCTTTTTAAATATTCTAGGTCGACCACGTAAGTGGGTTTTAATAAACATATCCCTTATTTTTAAACAATTTAAAAACCGATAAAAACAACGAGAAAGTACAAAAGTGTGGTTATTTTCTTTACTCCTTACACGTAAAGAAAAAGACAGAGAGTCACTCTTCTGGGATAAGAGCGCCTTAAGTTCTCATCAAATAAAACGGTTTCTGTTTAGGAAACATGACCAGGCCCCGTAGCATAATGTTTAATCGCGTGCCACGCGGCTTAGTTGAATCACAGGTTGCGACTGTTTAATCGCAAAAACATCGTGTCACGCTCCTCGCACCTGTGATTCCACTAAGCTGCGTGGCCCGCGATTAAACATACGGGGCCTAGTCATGTTTCCGAAACAGAAACAATTTTTTTTTGACAAATATATATTTATATTTAAATCTTACATTAATCAAGTATGTAGTTGACTCATCATATTTATGCAAAACATCCAAATTGGCGAGATGCTGAAGAAGGGCAATGTCAAAAGTACCCGGAATAGAAGAGCTTGTATGACTAGATTGATGGATGTGGAAGAGGCGAAAGAGGTGTGCCTGGATCGTAGCAGAAGAAAATCTGTAGTCTCTGCCTGCCCCTCCGGGATACAGGCGTGAGTATATATATGTATGTATGTAAGTATGTATGTAGGACAAGTAAGTGTTACACGTAAAGCGTAGATCGTAAAATGCGATTTAATGCAGCTGCTATTGTGCTTTAAACTTTATTAAGACTTTGCAACCAACAATTTTACTGCTCTCATAGCGATTTTGCGCTAACTCAGCTATTTCAGTCTTGCTTGAAGCTAAGTGGTAAAATTCTGAACCAAGTTTCCAGCTAATCCAGATAATACTGCTTTGCTGAGGTGGCAACTAGCGCCATTCTAGCTGAAAGCTTCCGCACCTTCAAGAATTGGTTTCAAGGTAATATCGGATTTCTTTCCTAATCAGCCTAATAGGCCAAGGATGTACCAAAGCCAATTTTTACCAAGATTTTAAGTAGAGGAAACGAACACACCTACTACATCATGTCAGTTAACCTATATTAGGTTAAATAGGTAATAATCGTCGGTGAAACGCCGGTGTATCGAGTATGGACTGTGACTTGCATTTCACAGTTCACACTCGAAATACCTCTGACACACCCTTGGGGATTCGTGTGACGATATATTTATATTTATAATATTATATAAAACGTAGGTAGTACCTCGTCCACATGTAGGTACAGCTTTTGCCATGGTGGATTAGCGAAATTCGAGCCCTTTTAATGTCACTTCGCTATCCGTCTATCTGTCTGTCCGTGCGTATGCCACGGGTCTCTAGCTCTTAAGGCGATACGTAAAAGTTTTAGCCTCCCTGTTACTCCATATGCGAAAAAACCCTCAGTGCGAGAGGGACGGATTCGTGGAAAAGAAGCAAAAAGTCGGTTTTTTATTGATATAAAATGTACTAAAGTTGCTATCAAAATTTCGTTTAACCAGCCCCCCTATTCTGTATCTTTAGTTGCCAACTGTACTAGGTGCCTATCATCAAAAACATAGATAAAAACTGAAATTTCAAAATTGCCTTTAGTGGGTATTGAACTATTAACGAACTGTGTCGTCACTTCAAGTGCTAACATGCCCTTAGACAATCGGAATTCGATAGTATATCTATGTTTTTGATGATAGACACCCAGTTCAGAAGGCAACTAGAGATACATAATAGGCCCGCAGGTCCTAGATATCGTTAAAACCCATCTAATAAAATATAATTGCAGTAGGTACATTTTTGTTATACGCTTCCAAAATAATTAGACCCCTGATCTTACTAATATTGTTCACTAATATGGTCTAATTATTATGGAAATATTAAAAAATAAATTTTTTGGGGATTCTTTTGAATTTTAATTTTTCAGTTAGTTTACTTATATATTCCATACAAAGATTCTTAGATTGACTGGACCTACGGATAAATATACCCAATTCTACGACATCATCGATACAGCCAGATATTACACAACGTGTAACAGAAAGGTGTAACCATATTTGAAGAGCTTATTCATTTCAGTCAATGGTATAGAACAACTTTTACTATGGAACAAAACCTGTTTCTCGAAAAAAAAATCAACTGTTTCATTGAAAAATGCAATGCCGCTCGGCCAAAATGTATGAAAGGGCAGATTTTTTTTTTTATTTCAGGTTTGTCTCCATAGTAAAAGTTGTTCTATACCATTGACTGAATAAGCTCTTCAAATATGGTTACACCTTTCTGTTACACGTTGTATATACGCTACACAAGAGAGCATCAATAGCTTCCTTAAAATTTCCGTTCGCCTGGGATAGAAAACGAAATACGTTTGGCTGCGCCGCGCCGACCTCACCTTACCTGGCAAGCAGTGGCGTGCACAGAACTTTTTGCTGGAAAAGCAAACAATTGGTCAAGAACTACAATAAAAAAAAATATGAAAAAATTTAAATATCACTTTGAAAAAAAAAAATTTGTATGACGCGCCCTAGAGTGAAAATTTCCCATACAAACTTTTTTTTTTCAAAGTGATATTTAAATTTTTTCATATTATTTTTTATTGTTATTCTTGACCACTTGCTTGCTTTTCCAGCAAAAAGTTCTGTGCACGCCACTGCTAGCAAGGCTGGCAAATGAAGTAGTTTGTTGAAACATGTGGTGGCTCAATTCCTTATTTTAAACGTAGGTATATCTAACAGACGGGAGATAGCACATAAATATCTAAATGCTTACAAACAAGATAAATTACTAACATTATTAAAACTCGCGTGAGCTGACATACTAAATTATTATTACATACGCCTTGAACATGTGATTGTTGTTGACTATAAGTAAACCATTTCACCGATACAATTTCGGCATTATCAAGGTGAGTGTAATTCTTAGGACGACGACGCGACATTCACCGTCGTTGTCAAACAAGCATTTTAACAGTTTATTTATTTAAAAGGATGTTTACAATTTTTTTAGACATAATACCTCTTTGCTAAGATTTATTATTCTGTAATAATGTATCTATTTGGGATACCCATTTTTGGGCAAAGGCCCCCTCCAATCGATGCCATGCTTTCCGATCTTTGGCTAGTCGCGTCAAGTTATACCCGCGAATGCAGTGATGTCGTTACGCCATTGACGTTTTGGTCGTCCGGGGGATCTTGTAGTGTTGCGGGGGTACCAATGGAGTATCTTTTCACTCCAGCGGCCATCAGTAGTCCTTGAAACATGGCCAGCCCATCTCCATTTAAGCCGGCATACCAGTTTTGCGGCGTCCATAACTTTGGTTTTCTCACGTATGTCCTTATTCCTCACTCTGTCTGATAGTCTTAGTCCAAGCATGCTCCTTTAGTAGGTAGTACGTAGTAGTACCTTTAGAAGGGTAGTGCGGTAATGTAAGTAAAACGCACGTGTGTTTAATAAGCATCATTATGAACCTAGCATTCGGTGCAATAATAAGAGTCACTTTATAAGCAAGTGTGTTGAAAAATAGTAGTTTATGCTACAAGGGCGCAAACTTGGCGCAAAGGAATAAATTACGAGGACGATTTAAAACACTAATTTATTGCTTTTACGCCCGTGTATCATACTACATTTTTCAATGCATAGTGTGAGGAAATGAAAACAAATATAATCTTGTGAACTTTAAATTATAATTGGCTCAAAGGGACTGTATCCAGAGCCGTTAAACAGTGGAAGAAAAAGTATAACGTCTATGGTACACAGGAAAGGGTGCAGGTTAGCCAACCATTGTAAATAAATTAAAAAAAATAATAATAATAAAGCCCTAGGGCAAAATAATCGACTTTCTGTTCGGTTTTGATGCATAAAAAGTGGGCCTTTACGAGCACATGCATTGAAAAATAAGTTATACCAGGTTTTGTCTGCGAAAATGACACCTTTGCTTGACGTAAACTACAGGCTGTAGTTTACGTCAAGCAAAGGTCAGACAAAACGCTGTAGTCTACAGCGTGATTAGCACCAAATGCGTGCTGCATAGAATGTACGGCGCCCACACACACGCGCGTACATTGTATTGCAAAATGACTGGAACTGTGCTATTATGAGGTCGGTTTTTAATGCACGATCTTGCTAAGTTTCTTGCCCTTCTTCTTAGCAAGACTAATCAAATGGGTGGAGCTAGGCATATATTTATTAATTGTATTGCATTTATTTATAATATTATTTATTCCTTATTCCTATCCATCCCTCCATCCATCAGCCCAGTTCGTCCACTGCTGGACATAAGCCTTTCTAGGACTTTGCCACGCCCGGCGGTCATCCTGGAAGAATTGCCCATACTCACACACGCTGTGCAGGCGGGTTGGTGAGCGCGGTGACGGAACCCTCGCACCAGTGATGCCGCTGCCCGTCACCAGTCTGTTCCATACAAGGCCCGGCAATTAGGGATGGATATACCGCCATCCATCGGTCCCAAGCATGGTGGGCCTCCTAGTTTTTTGCCTGTGGGCTGTCCCGAATTACTTCGAGGGGGTATCCAAGTAAGATGGTGGTACCTCCACAGTCGAACCCGGCATCAGCTCTACCACCTGTCAGAGCCTTATTCCTATATTTGTATTTTATTGTATTTTTTATTATTTCCCTGTGTATTTCCCCATATTATTACATAAAACTTATACACATAGATTATTTAATTACTTATATTACATTTAAACCGACCTGTAATAAGTGTACTTATCTCATATACCTACATTACATAAATAAATATATTTAATTTGATTTCAATGAAAAATTGTGTCATTTCTATCTAAGCAAACTACGGCTACAAATTCACTCAATATTTTATGATTTGCGTCTCTTGACTGTATGCTCGAAAGCTGTAATGCAAAATGCATCGCTTCAAGCAGTAAATTCACTTTAGATGCGGGAACAGGATCGTTCGTACCCTCCCTTTTGTAGTCATATTGCATTTTAGATCTAGTCTTTACTTTAGCGGAGGCAAGAACAATAGGTAGTACTTGTAGCTACAACAAGAGACGTTAGATTTTAAAGCCAATTCTGAAGGCTTTAACTTTAGTTTTAGTGCTGTCAAAGCTTAAAATTTTCCAAAGAAATTTAGCTTCTAAACCTAACTCTTAAGGACCATTTTGTATCGAAGAATATTTAGTTTTGACAGCACTAAAACTAAAATTAAAGCCTTCAGAATCGGCTTCATTATCTTCAAATACATAATTAAATAGGCCCTGGCTTATACAATAATTAAATTATTCGCTTTGATAAGCATTTCATATATTGTCTTGGAACAAAAACATTTTAGGTGTTTTTTTTCATCATTCTATCTCAACTAATAATAAAGTAGTAAAATAAAACCGGCCAAGTTGTTCCGTACCATTATCTATAAAAACGGCAAAAAAATTACGTTTGTTGTATGGGAGCCCCCTTAAATATTTATTTGATTTTATTCTGTTTTTTAGTATTTGTTGTTATAGCAGCAACAGAAATACATTATCTATGAAAATTTCAACTGTCTAACTATCACGGTTCATGAGATACAGCCTGGTGACAGACGGACAGACGGACAGACAGACGGACAGCGGAGTCTTAGTAATAGGGTCCCGTTGGTTACCCTTTGGGTACAGAACCCTAAAAAACGATCAAGTGTCTAGGGTTCCGTATTTTGCAGTTTTGAGGAAAGTGCAGGAAAATTGTATTTTATTATCAGTTATCACAAATAAAAGTAAAATTGATTGTACCAAATAATTGATAAAATAAACTTTTAACAAAAAAGTAGTAACCGACCTTAAATGTAACAGCAGTCATTAACTTAAAAGTTGAAAATAATTCTATAACGACCGATGATGGTACCGAAACAATACATACTTTTGCCAACTTCTTTCTTCTTGAAACATTATCGGCGCTGTTATATTGGTTTTTATGTTGCTATATCGTAGAGAATACGCAGACTTCTAGATAACATAATGTTTTAGGAAGAAATAAGTCGGAAATAGTGTTGCTTCGGTACCATCCGTCATTATAGAATTATTTTTTACTTCTTAGTGAATGACGCTGTTACATTATAGAAGTCAGTTACTATTTTTTATTGAATAAAATTTATTGAAAAAGGCGTTACTTTGCGGAAGTCCATCATAAATTTGTGGATATATTAATAGTTTGCAATATTCCGCTCTTACCATGCTATTCAAAATGCAGACTCAAGCATCGCCCGCCCTCCCGCATAAAACATGCACAAGCAAAGCAAGCAGTACGAGCATAAAATAAAGCAATCTTAAATAACAAGCAAGAAAAGTTATCTACACGTGTTTCGCCTCTAAACGAGGCATCCTCGGGATGTGTAGTCCGCCCGACCGCTCGACAGCAAAGTTTTTTTTTTTTACTATAGTTACATACATATTTATATCACTCATTATGCACTCATTTTAAATTTCAATAAGCCAATATACGAGTATAATGTTTCTTCATCTCTGTCATTTATGGTTGAATGGAAGAAATTTCTTTCAGAAATAAGTCCGCCTTTGCCCTGTATTTCTCTTAAATCTGTATTTATCTGTGTTTTTGTGTGCAATAAAGTGTTTATTATTATTATTATTTCGAGAATTTTTGATCTCGTCTCTCCCTCTTGGCCGAAAGAATTTAAAGAGAGAGAGACGGTACATCCCTCGGCAGAAGCACAGTCGACCGAGGTTCAGAGCCCCAGGGAAAGAAACCGGCGAACGATGCGAGCAGTATCGAGCAGAACCGCCTTCTGCATCCGCGCTGGAAGCGAACTGCCGCGGAATCCCAAACGTCTCAGGTTGGTTTCAAGACTGGTTGGTATTAACCCGTTCGCGGATGAAACAACTGGGATTATTTCGGTGGATGCCACGCCCCACATGTCGGTAACCTCGTGAGCCAGGTCGAGATACTTCCTCCTCTTCTTCTTAGAATAATAATAATAATAATAATTATTATTATTATTATGTAAGCTTATATTCAAGAAAACGACAGTTCCCTAGGGAATACACTTGACAAGTACGAATACCAGCCCGCGAAGTTTGATAATGATATTTTGGTCATCATCATCATAGTCATCGTCATTTGTCGTCACTGATCCCGTCTTCCAACTAGACCCGTGATCCAGGATTTGATTCGGGAGGCCATTCTGACAAGCTTTATCAGAAAATTAAAAGAAAGTAAGTTTTAGACGCCTTGAGGCACTTTTGGCAAACATTACATACCACAGTATAAATAAGTAAAACAGTATTATATCTTCATATAAAACGGCCGAAACGACCAAATCTCGGTTCACACCTCATTAGTAGACAGGGGTGCGCTGCAGTTAAGGCGATTACCATCGCCAAATTAGCAGCTCGATATTTGTCACTACAAATATCAACGGAAACGACATTGAAATAACGTTCATATCAACGCGCAATACAAAGTGGCTGTTACGACGCTCGCTGCGTCCTTGATAGATAGGAGAAAATTATACTTTCCACTTGGACGTGATTACTCGATTGAATAATCTTATGTTATGTTTATAGCTATAAAGTGTACCTATTTATCAAAGCATAGATGAATTCAATCGGCCAAGCCACTCAGGAGCAGTAGGGAATTTGAGGTCAAAAAACACCATTCAGTAAAAAAAAAAACATGTAGAAGTTTTGTTGGTATGAAAAAGAAAAATGTTGCATATTGTAGCATTCGCTACAGGTATTCAACCTTTTTCATATATTTTTAGTCTTTCTTTATCGTTTATTGCTTTACTGAATTTTCAAATTCGAAAATTTGGAATATCTTGTCACATTTTTTGTTATTTTTCTCATATCAAAGAGTATCGTGGTACAAGGAAAAGGAAATTTGCCACAGTAAATTTAAAATATCAAATATACAAGATATTATACACGAAACAGAGCACATTTTCTCTAGCGATTGTGAAAGCCAGTTTTTTCTTCATTTCCTGGTAAGTTTTGTGTAATTTTGGTTTCATTCTCTGAAAATCCCTTTTGTCCCGTTTCCAATACGTTAATTTCCTTTCCCAGATTTCATAGGAATGTCTTGACGCTGTTGTTTTATTTCTTTACAGCGGCCCTTCAGTTTATTTAAGGGTCTTCCCAAATTTTTCTTCAATTTCTCCCACCATCTTGTTTGGTTGCACATATTGAGGCCGGATGTACGGACCGCGTGCCCTAATGGGGAAAGCTTCCTGAAGTTGGCGCCAGACAATCTTGGCTTGATTGACTACTCCCAGGAAGACTGCAAACACCTAAGTCACGAAGACACCCTTATCAGGTTTTTGTATCTGTAGCCAGTAGTCTGGATATCCAGCATCAATTATTTTCTTCCTTAGTGTAAAGCTAGATAACGATTGCTCTTAACACCTTAAAGTTACGTTTTCTCTCGACTAGAAGTTATTAAAACTTCCGCGAAATCTTGGTATCTGGGATCCTATAAACTAGTTTCAATATCCAAATTTAAATCCATAATATTGTGGACAAATTGCGTCGTTTAAGCTGAAGGAAAACAAATCCTAAAATAAGATGAACTAGGCATAATTTTTGTGTTGATTTTATAAGTTCCTACGTACCCAATACTCTGCTAATATGATTGTGTTTTATTACCATATTTTTATTTCAGTTTTGTTATTTTTAAGTTCATTCAAAGACAAATTATACAGTTTCTTTATCCTGATTTACCTCTTTTTTTGGCTGTCACCAGGCTTGCCTGGTGGCAGTCCAAATTTAGGCCGAATCTACCAAATTACACTCGTGATTATAAAATAGCTAATTAATTTTAAAAAGTAATGCTACAATATGTTGTCTAAGAGTTGATTATTCATAATACATTTTTTCATTATTTTTGGTATGGCCATAAACGAGGAGTAGGCTTTAGAAAGTACCCATTTGGCAATAGTAAGGCCCTTAAGTACAGACGCGGAGAGTGTAAGACGCCACCCGATTTCTGCGCATTTATGTGGGCAGCCCTAATCCGAGCGTTGTTTCAAGGACACTGCTCCAGATGTAATACTGTTACTTATCTATACTGTGTCTATACCTTATAAACCTGTGTTGTGTAAAAAGTGCACCCGATTCGAAACAAAAAGTCAATGAATGTATAGCATTCCTGGATGTTTGGGGGAGGCAAAGCCCCCATGGCCCCCCCTATATCCGCTAATGCTCGTGTCGGACAGATAGATAGACAGACAGACTGACTGATAGACAGCAGAATGACTTTATAGGGCTTCTTGCCCTTTGCGAAACGGAACCATACAAACATTTTTTTTTTTAAACCTTCCTGATGTAATCCCAAAGAAACGGAATAGAAAGATTTTTCCTAAATTATTTCAGTTATTCACGAAATTGAAATTCATTAAATTGTTAGAGAAAAAGGGCTTTGAAATATTTCGATTGTAAAATATTTTGCAATAAACAGACAGTCTTATTGTATTTGCAAGGTTTGAGGAAGATGAGAATTTTAATTCTTTGTTAAAATTTCGAAATTAAGCGAAGTTTCTCTTAAAAAGTTTTTACCTTTAATCATTTACCCCCGGTTTCTGAAAGGTTAATCAAAGTTAACAGTAGATTAAAAAAACTTTAACCGCAAATAACGGTGAAAATAAAGCATATATGAAGTCTGAATAGTGATGAATCAATAATTAACTTAGTTAATTTTTGATTTCAATGTAAAATTCCCACTTTTTCTGGCTTAATCCGCAGATAATTATTTTTTAATCTACTGTTAACATTGATTGGCCTTTCAGAAACCGGGGGTTAGTCATGTGATTAAACGAGTGAGTGAAGCGAACAAAGTTCTCAGAGCCTACTTGATCAATCCGGCATTTGTATGTCTGTCTGTCCGACGATAACTCGAGTATCGTTGATTTTTAAGGCGTATGACCACGCTAAATAAGCAACTCGATGTTTGTCGGTACAAATATCAACGGTAACGACATTGAAATAATGTTCATTTCAGCGTGCCTTGAAAAGTGGCTGTTACGACAACCACTGCGTCCTCCGGCTAGCGCAAAATATGAGAAAATAATACTTTTCACATGGACACCATGAACAAAAAAAAAATTTTGAACTAAAATTTTTTAGGTCTAAAAATTTCCTGTAATTTGGTGAAGTAATAATTAAAATCGCTTTAGGCGTTTGGAAGGAGTAAGAGAATTCTTGTGTTAATCATGTGAAACTTTCGATGACTTCGATTTTTTTTTTTGTCAAAACTTACAATAGAAAAACAGTTTATGAAACTTAAAATTTATTTATGACTCTATAATGCCTATCATATACTACCCGTGTGGGAGGAGTAGGCCTTCAAAGACAAGTCCAAATTGCAGTTAGCGTATAAACATGAGCCAAATCGCTCAATCGGTCGCGAGTTCCCAGTTCGGGGCAAACTACGAATGTATTTTACAAGAGCTCTTTACATCTCCCCGAGAGGTAGACAGGGACCCGGAACTACACTGGGTGTTAAGAGGCTATGCGAATTTTATTTTTGTCACTGTCACTCCAAGCGAATAATCGCGCAGTGCGAGAGGGGCGGATTCAGGGCAAAAGGGAAAAAAGTTGGTTTTATATTTTTATTAAAAAAATTTAAATAGCTAGCAAAATTTCAAATATTAAATCTCTAGATATTGTTGAAACACACCTAATAAAATATGTTTGAGTTCTGTTTATGGTTCCTATTCGTCAAACGAGGAGAAAAAGTGTGTTTGAAGACCTCATTTCAACAATTATTTCTATAGAGGAAAATTTGTCCAAACATGTTTTCCAATTTCAGAACCCTAGACTATATAGTCAAAATGCATATACCAGAAATGTATTGAAATTTTCCGTGTATTCCATGAAATACACAGAAAAGAAACACACGTACACACGCATATCGCCTTAAGATGATATTGTGGAAGCCAAAAACTGGCCATGGTACTCGTCCATATTTTACTATGGAACGAACCATCAAAAGGAAAAAAAATCGCTAATCCATGAAAAATTTACATAACTATTTGACCAAAATGTATGTATTTATTTAAAAACTGATTTTATTTTCACGATTTCCTGATTTTTATAAAAGAATGTTGTTCCAATGGACGAATACTACCGCCAGTTTCCGGCTTCCGCACCATTATCATCTCCATTGATCCATCTCCATGTTGACAGTATCTTCTTAAGGGGTATGCATCTGCCAACGATCTTGAGTCGATTTGTGTCGGTACAAATATCGACAAAAACTATATTGAAATAACGTTCATATCAGCGCGCATTGCATTGGACGATCGCTGCGCGTCTCCGGATAGCGCAAAAGAGAATAAAATTATACTTTTCAGTAGGACGCAATAGAGGGAAAAAAAAACATTTATCTACTCAGTACTGCAATAAGGCAATTGCAACATCAAAAGCAGTTTTGTAAGTACCTAGATTGTTTATTCGATGTTATAATATTACATTACAACACCGCGATTCTGCGCTGCGATTGGACCAATTTATTATAAAACCGCTAGAGACACAATCAATAATAGAGACAAGATCAGTGTTCCCGACCTTATTTCTTAAGCCACGCCCCCTTTATCCTGATTGGCCTTCAACGCATCTTTACCGAAACGATGGACCCGAGGTTCATGAACGAATGTCTTCTCATTTTTTGTGAAATTTGTTAGTTGAAAATATTATAAATAAAGATGATATTTTTGATGGTCGTAGATAAAGTATTGTGTGCAACTGAACAAAATTTGAGATATTAGGACACGTGTCCCAATATCTCAAATTATGTTACAGTTGCACAAAATACTATTTTTAGACGTAAAAATCGCACTAATCCCACTATGAGGATAAGTCACATAACGGGAGAATCCAATTTTGACTATTACATTGCATGTGTTATGATTTTCTGAGTACACTACTTTTTGATTTTTTGAAATCCGTCCATAAATGGCAAAGTTATTTAATATTTTATCGGGCTTGATTTTAAAACGCGCGCCTCCCGCCCGTGGATACCGATGTCGTCATCACACACAGACCCCGCGCGATCGCAGTCGTCCAGTACGCACATTCGTGATTAGTAGCGAACACTCGGTTTTTTTTCGAGTTTTATGCATTATCGGTTTATTGTTTCGGTGTTCTGTAATAATGAGCAACAAATTGGAAGATGGATTCGAAAAAGGACAGTCAGATAATCTACCTAAAGTGGATTCTTTCATGGTTTTTGAATACTTAAACAATCATGTGAAGTATACCAGCGCTGAAATCCGAGGTTGGAAGCTTCAACGGTAAGTACCTACCAAATTTAATGTGTTAGTTAGTGAGTTTAGGCCTAGGTACTTTTTCCCATGGCTGTTGCGGTAGGTAATGTGAAAATAATAAAATAACCTGGGTAAAAAGGTACATGGACAGCATAACACACTCCATCATAAAAACGTTAGTCAAGTCAAGTACCTACATTATTTCTTCCTACGGAGTTCGAGTTGATGTTTTTGTAAGCAGGCAACTGCAGGCATGATTCATTGCGATTTAGTAAGTGCCGGTTTCAAGTTCACCTAAACATTATAGACCGGGAGCGCGCCGTAGATTAACTAACATTAGCGGATACCTACCATGTTTTTTGTTTCGATGCACTTAAATGGTGCAACCGCATCAGGTAATGTGATGTAGGTATTTAATGCTGTATGATTATTACAGGTCTGTACGAGAGTCATATGGCGACGATGCCGTAGGGTATGTCCAAGTCCAAAGAAATGGAAATGTGTGCACAGTAAAGGCAAGAATAACACCGGCGCATAAAGTAAAAACTAAAGGTTATAGCTGCACTCTCAAATGTGAAGAAAATGATAAAACTATTATTGATGTTACTTGTCATGATTGTGCTGCACAAAAAGGAGGTTGCAAACATAGTGTAGCATTTCTTATGTGGATACACAGACGCAGTGAAGAGCCTTCTCCAACTGAAAAAAAATGTTATTGGGCCAAACCAAAACTGGCCACAGTGGGCACAACCTTGAAATTTATAAAAGCCAAAGATATCGGTTCCAGCGCTGGAGATATTGACGATAACGCGAATGTAAGAAGTGAACAATTTTTTAACAAACTGGTGCACAATATACAGTTAAATTCTATTAGGATTCAGTTAACAAGTTACGTTACACAGAATGAACTTACGAAATTATCATTGCATAACTTGATAAATGATTATAAAAAAGAAGGTAACGACACGAACAGTGCACAAGGCTTCATCGATTATTGTACAACAAAACAAACACCAGAAAAGTGTTCAAAAATAGAACAAGAAACTCTATCTCAAGCTCAGTCTCCTTTATGGCATGAGATGCGATATTGCAGAATAACCGCGTCAAAAATACACGACGCCGCCCATTGCAAAACCCCTGATGGTTCATTAGTTGAGCAAATATTCGGTGCAACCATACCAGAAACTCCTGCAATGCGAAGAGGCAAAGTACTGGAACCTGATGTTAGGGCAAAAGTAGCAAAATTGAGAAAATTTGTAATCGAAAATGGTGGGCTGTTTTTGAAAAGTGATTGGCCTATTTTAGGTGCATCTCCTGATGGCTTAACACAAGAATATGTCATAGAAATAAAATGTCCCATGACCACACAAGGCAAAGAAAGCTTTATTAAAAATAATCGTCTCACAAACAAATCAAAAGGTCAAATCCAGCTGCAAATGTTTTTTTGCAACAAAACTAAAGGGCTTTTTTGTGTTGCTGATAAGAATTTTGAAGCTAACAAAGAAGTAGAAATCTTTGAAGAAGATTTTGATGAAATTTACTGCAAAGATCTTTTGGAAAAGTCAACAAGTTTTTGGAAACACTCAGTCTTTCCTAAATTGGTCAAAACTTAGGTTAAGGTATAAAAATAAACAGATGGCTTAAGATATAAATATTGTTTTATTTTAAACTTGGTTTCTAAATAAGCATTCTTGAAGATTAACTACTCCACAAGCAGATGTCACAACATAGTCTAATATTCTAACATAATCAATGTCAACACATGCATGAGGTGCAATCATTTCAAACTCCCTTAAACGCCCTATACTTCTCTCGACGTGTACTCGAAGGGCCGCTATTCTTTTAGTTTCTAAAACTTCTTCTTTACTTAGTTTTGATCCCGAATCAACGCTAGGAGGCCTTAAAAGTTTGCAACCTTGACGTTCAAGTAAATGAGCTATATTCTTAAATCCCCTATCAGCCATCACTACGTCACCGGGGGATAACATCTGAAGAAAACCGCAGTCTTCAAAGATAAGGGCGTCCGATGTCCTTCCTCCATAACCTTCGGATATGAAGTTTATAAGTCCATTAGGTGTTATCGATATTAGATATTTTATAGTATTCGCATTTTTATATTGTGACCACGTCAGCGCCTGATGTACTGCTGAGCTAGGTTTCTCGATTTGAATTTCTAAACAATCTATGATGCTGACGACTGTTGAATAACGCCTCCTAAAAGGTATCGGAAGATTTGAGCGAATATCGTCGCGAGGAGGAATAAAAATCAGTTTCTCCATGCATTGAGCAACCTTAGGTATTGTTTCTTTGAAATGTCTGGCGACTGTAGATTCCGAAACTCCAAATTGAACAGCAAGCACGGAATTCGGTTCACGCCATCTCAGTTTTTTCAAGCTCAATAATACATCCATCAGAGGTCTCTCAGTAGATTCACTCAAATATTCTAAACAGAAATACACTTGCGATGGTAATCCGAGAAAAAGCTTAGGTTCTCTAGATATAGACATTAAAGTTCCTTTTTGCATGTGTTCCTTAAATAACTCAGTATCTACTTGTCGTTTCATTTCACAGGCGTCAGTATTTACACTGAATCCACTTAGGCTCGCAGAAACTGATGAGGTATTAGAGTAAGATGTGAAGCTATCATGCATTGGTTCCCGATGATGATCCCGACGATGTTCTTTTGGTTTCACCGTTTTTATTTTAAGAGCACTCTTCAACCCGGTCAAAACCGGCGTCAGTATTAATGCCCTTGCTTCGAACTTTTGGCTTTATATTAACTTGCACTGCGAGTGATTTATATTTAGGATCATTGTGTAGATTTGCCGCATTATCTTCTTCAAGCGGGTTTATAGCCTCTGTATCATTTGAATTAAAATCAATCGTTTCACACGCCACGAACTCTTCTTGTGTTATTAGGTTTTCATGACCAACTTCCGGATTAAGCACTCTTTCAAAGTACTCAATCTGCTGTCTTTTTTTATATCCAGTCCGTTCTACAACGGCGTTATCCTTTCTTTGGCAGTCAAATTTATGCGGCAGAACTCCTTTTTTTAGTCTTAGTTGACCACCCATCAATCGGTACCTTATATAATTTTCCATGTCATTTTCGACCTGTAAAAAGTAAAAACAGATTAAAGATTCTTTATTTTATTTTTAAATAATACTTTACTTACTGAGAAAAGCAGATCCAAAAAATAGGTCCTACAGCAAAGAAATTAAAATTCGAATCATTACCTATTGTTGATAGGTATTCATTATCGTAGATAAAAATGCGGTAGTCTCCCGGACTACAAATATCATACCTACGTTGATTATTGTTTATTGTTATTACCTCATACGATTGTGTTAAGGTTGAGACAATATGACATAAAAGGATTAAGTTTTAAGGTTTTTGATTCCATTGATCGATAAAATAGGTGACATTTACTCAATAATACGAGGAAATAGGTATACGTCAAGTATAAGGTATAACGTAGGAAAGGTACTTACGTCGAAATGATCTTCGCAACAGTAATGAGTACTTTTGCTTGATAAAGGATCTCTCTTCATAACACTACACCACTTTTTTCTAGCTTTTTTGTCTGTTGGAAAATGAAAAAATAGTTTGTCGGGCGTACTACTACTTGTACTCTTGCACTTTGGCACGACACAATATTTGTAAGACATTTTTAAGGATATTGATACACAACAATAAATCTATAACAAAGCGACCGTGACAAGCACAGCTCAAGAACTGCGCGGGAAACAGAGTACACCTACAGAACTGAAGAGCGCGTGCGGGGTCGCGCCCCGGGTATGTGTGGGATGACGTCACGCGCTCGCGGCTGGTACTGGCGGGCGTTATTTGAACTGCTACAGTAAAATTGCTGTACTTTCGACATTTCTTGTCCGATTTGGATATTTTTTTCACCATAAGTCATGTTTTTTTTACTGTCATCGATCTACATACTTAACAAAAATCGTGACTCTTCCTCATTCCCACTTTCCCACTAATATTATAAATGCGTAAGTTTGGATGGATATTTGTTACACCTTCACGCCGTAACTACTGAACCGATTGGGCTGAAACTTTGCATAAATGTAGTTAGAGACCTGGAGTAGGACATAAACTACTTTTTATCCCATAAATCAGTTTCCATGGGAACAAGAAAATCTGTTATCAAAGACCGCCAAAGAGATATTAGCAGAGGATTAAATTCAGAGAACAAAAAATAGTGACAATCAGAAAAGCGGCTCGGCCAAAGACACTTTACATGAGGATCAAATTAGAGATGATGAGAATCCAAAACACTCCATATCTCAAAACCAGAGACAGGTCAACCACGTACTAAAAATTTAATAGGCTGAAAAATATTTACAGATTCGATACGACAACTTAAAGAAAAACTTGAATTTTGGATGGTTATTATAAAACTAGTTTTTATTCTTCTACAATCTATTAAATTATCGGGATTAAAAAGTCACTCTGTCTGCTTTATTGAACAGAATCGGGTTCAAACTACATACTAGGGTAGCTGCACCTAAGTATTAGTTACATAGAAATAAATATCGTATACCATTCACTTAGCAATACCAACATCATCAATCAACAAGGGGCGCATGACGCAGCGCATTACTATTACATCGTATGTAATTACGATGAAAGCTTTGTAATCGGGTGATTTGGTTAATTGTGGTCCGAAGACCAAGGGCCGGCCTCCGGGGACCATCTTTAATTAGGTCCATCACGGCATCACGTACGTTACGTTCGAATTTTGACTTTGCATTGCAATGAGAGGTTCTCTGTCCTCCATAGGGTTATGATATCCTGGTAGGATTGATTGATTGATTCTTGCGATATATGCGGTTCTTACCCTAATCTGATTGTCGATTACACGTATTATTTGTGCGCTTTACCAAATGTTTCGATGCCGCTTATTTCGAGTCCGTGGCACCAATTCCCATAGCTTAATTTCAAAAAGATTTTCATTTTTTTTTTATCGGATATACGCCATTTTAGGACAGTCTTCATAATTTTGGTACCTAAATTAACCATTATTTTTTATGATTTTTTAAAGGATTGTCCGATATGATGTCACTTGAGAATTTTAAACATACAACACTGACTGTGATGTGACTTATAAAAAGAAAGTGGTCTGTCTCTGTCTGTCTACTCAGCTGTCATCCATCTGTCAAATCAGATGGAAGCAAATTATTATAAATGTATCTTGATAGCGAAGGACACATTTCTAAACAGCCATTTCTCAAGTGACGTCACACGAAAGCAAATGGAAATTGCAGCTTTTTCGTAAAAATATTCATCATGATGAGTTTTTTTAGACCGCAAGTTCAAAATACGGCTTATTAAACCTAAATATCGAAATGGTTTTGGAATTAACACACCTTAAAATAATTTAATGTAAGCGAATTGGCAGGCCAGCAACGATTATTTGTGAAAATAAAAGTACACATCAAAATATTGTAATAAAAATCTTACATAATAAATAAATTATAAATAATTAATGGTAATATTTTAATACAAACGGAAATAATCACATTATATATAATAATCAGGCACAGATCAAGCTTTCGATGATGATTGGGTTGGACTTTGGGACACATCAGCACCATTCATAATTATAATCGATAGAAAATTGAAAATGCTACTTAGACATTCATTGGACTTGATTTGTTCATATTGATGGTGCTGTAAAATGACTCCCAAAATGTTTTAATACCACGTTTTTGTTTTCTGTCGATTTTTATTTAGTTTAAAGATCTACGGTGTTATAGTACATTTCAAATACCATGGCCCGATTCCACTTAAGACGGTCATTAGGTGTTAACAATAGGATTAGTGATAACAAAAGATACCTGGCCAGACCCTTTTGCGGTGTGGTATTTTACACGCAACCTATTCATATTGATGGTGCTGTAAAATGACTCCCAAAATGTTTTAATACCACGTTTTTGTTTTCTGTCGATTTTTATTTAGTTTAAAGATCTACGGTGTTATAGTACATTTCAAATACCATGGCCCGATTCCACTTAAGACGGTCATTAGGTGTTAACAATAGGATTAGTGATAACAAAAGATACCTGGCCAGACCCTTTTGCGGTGTGGTATTTTACACGCAACCTAATGATCTTGATCGTTTAAACAAGTAATCTTTATGAATGTAAACAATATTTCATGTTAGTTGTCATCTGACTACGTTAGTGATTACACGTATACTGTCAATAACAATGTTTAGACCTTGGGTAACATCCATAAGTGACCCGTCTAGTGGTGAAGTTAGTTCGCAGCAACGTAAGAAAAGATTTTTAAGCAAGGACGCTCAAGATGTGGTGATAAGTGTTTATAAAACTTTGTTAAATCGAATGGGCGAAAAAGGTGTAATTAAATAAACATCGATATTCACCAATGTTCCGGAAAGGACAATTAAAAGGATTGTCTCATCACCCTCATCAGGACCAAGATATCTTCCCCGAACACGAATAAAAGCTTCTTTTACAAAAATTTATACTACAAAACGGTGTTTAACTTTAGACAGTGTCTAAATCTGTTGTTGTCACCTTTTCTTTCATATTGTAAAAAAGTGACAGCAACAGATTTAAACACTGTCAAAAGTTAAACATCGCTTAAACACCCTTTTGTAGTAACACAGCTATTGTTTAATCAATTATATTGTTATTTTCTATCCCAACACCAGAATCAAAATCAAACCTAATTAATGGAACATCGTAAACCCTAAATCAATTCTTGTTTTTGTAAGCTAAATAATAAGCTTGAGACTCGTTCAAAAATGTATTTTTATAACATAAATTGTTTATTGGAGTTTGATATCTACTGTATTATATGGATATTATGTTCTAGGGTTTCTTTGAAACCTTCCAATTCTCTTTGAAAGCAGTGACGGAACTTTTGGCAGGACTGTATGTGTATACAGTACAAAAGCTTTATTAGGAAATAAAAATTATTTTATTTTATTAGGGACTAGCTTCTGCCACAACATTATATGAACATTATAACAACATTCTTTTTTTTTTACGAAGCTGTTATCAAGGGTGTCTTGAACTTTGCTGGGGCCCTTGGGCACACAATAATTTGGGGCCCTTTTGGAAACTAACCAAACAGGTGTTGCACGAAAATCGCTGACAAACAATGCTTTACGTTTTCATTTTTCAACCGTAAAAAATTCGAAGTACCTAAGCTTTGGAATTATTTCGATTAAGTATTTCACTTTGAGCTGTAACTTTTTTTTGTGAATATTTGTATAAGTGCTCGACAAAAATGTTTTGAGAATAAATGAGAGGGAAATTGTCGGTTCTTATGGGCCCTCTGAAGATGGGGGCCCTGGGCACGGGCCCCGTGTGCCTTTATGGTAAAGACGACATTAGTACCGATTCGGTGAAGCACATCTTAACTTATTTGACAGGACTAAACTTAATTTAAGCGTTCTGTCCTTGTATTTTCGATAAAGAAAGAAAAAGACAGGACGCTTAAAATAAGGTTAGTCCTGTCAAATAAGTTAAGACGTGTTATGCCGAATCGATACCATTGGCTGTTATAGCACCAGCCGTAGCCGTTCCGAGATATTGCCACTCGACTTCGTGATATGAACTACTCGTATAACTAGCGATCTGCATATGGCCCTTGAAACTTATAACACTTCTATTCAGCTTCTCAGCCCTCAACCAGAGTAAATATATATTCACTCCACCTCAACTTAATGTAGCAGATTGAGGGCTGATAGCAAATACTACAGAAAGCTAAAGTATTGCTTTGTTTGAATTTTCCCAGAATAAGCTTATAAATGGGTAAAAATTGGGGCAAGTGGGAGTCGGACTTGCGCACAAAGGATTCCGTACCACTACACAATACGGCTACGGAACCATACAAATATTATGGTAAATAACAACAATACAGATGCCATAGCTACATTAAGGCGACAAAAACAAGCCACTAAACTGGTAGCGCCTGGGATACAATTCGGCACCCTCAGAGTTGAGTGTGGAACCCTAATAATATCTTAACCGCAATAGTTCTCCTGTAATGTTCCTTTTTCATATTTTTCGATCGTCTTGATAAGGGGGATACAAAATATGAAAAAAATCATGGTAATATGTGTTATTTCAGGAAAAATAAAGTGGTTGAGAAAATCACGAAAAATAATGATAAAATTCAATTTATCATCCACAATACGGAACCCTAGGTACGCAAGTCTGACCCGCACTTGGCTGGATTTTTTAATTCTTAAATTGTAATAAAATTTTAGTCAGTAATAAAATAAGTATTATATATTGGTATCGATTCGGCATAACATGTCTTAACTTATTTGATAGGTCTAACCCTTGGACGAATAAATTATTTTAAGCGTCCTCTCTTTTTCTTTCTTTATCGAAAAGACAAGGACAGAAAGTCCTGTCAAATAAGTTCAGATGTGCTTCACCGAATCGGTACTATTATCTTTCAATTAATTATTTTGTACTTATAGACTTTTTCATAATCGCCTAAAGTTTTTAATTGCTTGTTTTGTTTCAAATTCGTAATGTTTTCCTACTTGGCAATAATTCCTGGATCCCACCGGACAAGTTTGGAGCCTTTTGTTATTTAAGATATATTTATTAAGATTTATGCAATAAAATTTTGAGTATGTAATCACTTAATGATGTTTCTTATGGTAAATAAAGTTATTTGTATTGTATTGTACAAGGTAGAAAAACGAATTGAAAACGAAAATTAATATGTTTATTTCATAACTTAAATCTTAGCACAATACAAAATTGAGGCCTCCTATTAAGTATAAAAATACCTGTACCAGGACGCCTCGCCCTCCATAACAAAAATGTTCATTCAATCATACATTTGTCATGAAAATAATTAGAAACAAACTACTGAGAAAGTATTGGAATAATCTAAACAAACTGAACAAGTCGCTGTCCCGCGATAGCCAGAGATACGGATTCGAGCACTGTCTGGGATTTAATTTTCCAATACGAGAACCAGCAATCAAAACTGTTGAATACTGTATGGCAACATTCCTATTTTTACTTTTTAAATTAAAACTATAATTATTCTTAATTTCCTAACTTATGATTCCTCTAAAGAGTGAACATTAATTAATTACAGACTGTAAAAGGAAATAGACTATATGAGACAGGTAGGCAAAGATATATATGTTTTTCTTTTTTATCGAATCAAATGGGCGGAGGTAGGCATGTATTTATATATGTAACCTATTAGTATTTAGTATATAGGATGGGATTTGGTCGGTCGCCTTGATTCGTGCTGGGGGCTCGGTTGGTGATCATTGAACCTTGTTCCTGGTCCCCGGCCGGGTCTCCGGTGTGGGTTCGGGCGGTTGATTGGATTTCACCTTGTATAATATATATTTTACCTATAATTTTAATCGTATATATATTGCTACATAAATTAAATAAACCTTTAATCTAGTTCATGTATTATATATACCTACTTTGCAAAATAAACTATTTGAATTTGAATTCTGTGTATTGTCTATGTGTGTCTATGACCGATTTGTTGCGTAAAAAGTTGGCGTTGTGTTTTTGTACTGCGATACTAAAGTTATGAAAAATAGTAAAAATAGAAGATTTAGTTGTGAAAAAACAGTTTGTTTAATTCCTAGAACTGTCCTGGTCCTCACAAAATATTTAATAAAAGCAGTCTTGAAAACAGTACAGGAGAAGATGTGCGAAAAAAAATACATCTTTTTACTCACTTTCATTGTTTTAAAATAATTTAAAAATTTACCGTATATGCATATTTTGTTCTAATACTATAGTTGTTATATACTGAACGTTTTAGACCACTCTTTGGTGTCTAGTTATTTGCACCTAAAAATAACATGATTTTTTTACTTGATACAGAAAAACATATTTTGTTGGAACCCTAAAATCCGAAATTTTGGTAGCGTACACATAAAATTACCCATACGGTTTCAAAAGCGGGTAGACCTTCCCCGAAATAATTATATTTACCAAAGGATCGACCCTACTTACAATCAAACGTTCTGAGGAGGGTACAAAATTATATTAAACTAAATTATTCGGCTAAGATGCTCCTAATAATAATCAGAATCTTTAATGAACCGCCAAATTTCATACTGGAGACTCGATTAGTGATCAGGAACAAGGCTCAATGACCATTATGGCGAAATCGTAAAAAAAAATTGTTTACATTACTAAATGTACCAGATGAAGTACAATTTTCCTAGTACAGGCAGCAAAGGAGAAAAAAAAATCTTTCGAATTTCATCTGGTCGGTCATTAAACCTTATTCCTCTTCACTAACAGAGTTTCCAGTATTAATTGTGCATTAAATTTGAAACTCATGCATTGTAAACCTCACTAATACTCAACTTTTAATGTTAGTTGCCACTTTCCTACATTTTTTTTTCAATTTTTAACTTCTAACCAAAAAATACAAAGTTAAGTTATGCACTTTTTGCTAAGCGACTGACGTTTAACCTTAACTTGTATATTACAGTTCACCCTTCGGAACATCTCTGACACTCTCCAGGGAAGCATGTCGTGACGATATGTAAATCTTAATTTCAGAATGCAGGTCTGGTATTTTTTCTGTAGAATAAACCCAATAACCCCTGCTTGACCCATTCTGCAGCTGGATACAGCAGATATTGCTAGACATTTCCAATAAGGAGCCTATATGATTATCTTTATTGTCACCGCGGTTCATTTCTGAATGCACTTGGCTAACTCCGCAGATTTCCACCCAGTAGGTACCTATCCGGATCCAGAGACGGGCAGGGGCCTGAACCCCCCCCCAATATTTGATATAGGACCCACATATTTCTTTTATACTACCATATTTTGACAGTTTCCTATTACAGTCTTAAATTTACTTACCTACACGCATTTTAATAGTACAGGGGGCCTATTATGTATCTTTAGTTGTCAACTGGACTGGGTGTCTATCATGAAAATAGATATACTATCGAATTCGATCATATTCAGTTCACAGCCATTTAATTAGTTTATGGCATCATAACACAGAATGAGGCAAAACCAGTTCTTTTTTTTTTTTGTAAAATGTTTTTTAATGTGTTACTGATCGTTCAATTTGAGATTATTTAGATGATTTTGACGATGCCTATAAAAAAGCTAAAACAATTTTTTCGGACACAATTTTTTTTTAGCTCATTTTGACCTAAATAAGTTTGGAAGCCGATTTAATCGAAAAATTGCCTGTTAAGAACAACCTTTTTTTTTTATTTGGTAAGCTAATAAATTATTCAAGTTTTTAAAAGTAGTTTGAACCTATGATACAACCATTTTGTATTGTTAATAGAATTTTGAAAACTTTACTCCGTCCAACTCAAACCGAAAACTTTCATTTTCGACCCTTTTTTCGGTAACTTGTAATGAAAAATGTCGTGTAGTTGATTATAACGTATCAAAGATTAATTCAAGACAATCATGTTTGAGAAATTAGTTAGGATTTCAGAATTACAGGAAAAAATAAAACAATTTACAGGTCTTTTCGGAATTAAATTCTATCGAGAAAATTTCATCAAATCGCGTTTTCCATCAGTGAGAATCTTAATCAAATACTCAATAAACATTTACCCAAAAATGATATACGTAGATGACGTTAGTGGAGTAAATGGAATCGAAAAAACCCCTTTTATTTGTTTCGCCTGAACGTCAAACATGTAAGTATCGTAGGTAGGTGAAACGGTGAAACTAGTGGTCTGTGGGTAAACAGTCCTGTATGAATTTGGGTAGGTTTATACATTTACATAGATGAATTTTATACTTTTATGACGTTAAACATCACCTTACAATTAAATGTATTAGACCAAAGAATATATTAGGTACTCTGTTATCTTTTTTTTTTTTTGGACTGATCCGACCTCAGAATAAGGAATACAAATCCTTATTCAGAGGAACCGACATTCTTATCTGTGGCCACAGAACAATAAAAACGATATTAATTTTAATTTTTGTGTCTGTGGCACAAGTAAACTTCAGAAAATGTTTGTGAAGTTAGCCACCCCATACAAGATTTTCGAAAAAAGGGCGTTAGTTCATCATTAGTTCACGTTAGTTAGGCAAAATGTTCGTTAGGATCCGATTCCTTCATACTTTTTTTAAATTTTAAATGGGTTGGCTAACTTCACGCTGCCACCCCATTCAGACTTTTTCTAGTTTTTTTTATTGCAATTCACGGTCCGTAGAGATTAGTTCAGGCAAAATTATCGTTAGGGTCCGAGCCCTAGTCGTAAATAATTTACAAAACCATGTTTTACCAAACATTTCTTCCAATTATACAAGGAGCGAAATCATTAGATGAAATTTTGTAAAATGGTAATGAATTAATATCATAGGTTCATTTATCAGATTCATACAATACTACGGGTTTTTATCGCCATCTGCGAGAATCAAGTTAAACTAAAAACTCTGTCGGTTGACTGAGTCATGTGGCCTAGTCAGAACTTGTGATTTTAGCAGTTCACTAAATTACCAGTAGATGGTGTTATAATTTTTAGCTTGTTACACAAGATCAGTCATTAAATAAAATTGGACTGACAAAGAAAGCTAATCGCGATTATTAAACGCTTAACTTTTAATGAAATTTGATTGATGATCACATTATTATGCGAAATCAGTGTATATTTTTTAATTACATTGAACGTTTTGTTGACGTTACTTGCTATACAATTAGATGAATTATTGATCGCATGCAAAAACCTATTGCCGCTTGTGAATGTTCCTGCTAGCCACTGACCTCCATACTATTACCACTGGACTGATTTGAAGTGCCACCCGGCGGCGGCGGCGGCGCGGCGCGGCGAGTTCACAAGAACCATTTTTGACGTTAATGTAAACAGCGTTTTCTAATCCGAGGTTCTCGCGTATTCACATTACATCACCATCAACTTACGCACATCGCTTAAATTTTAGATCCATGGAACTTCGTAGCTGTCTATACTATATGGCGTAAATCAAATAGGCAAAAAACTTGTTTGACAGCCATCTGTCCAGTGTCGTGTATGAAGGTCAGTGCTGCTAGCCATAGTAGCCATAGACTAGAGAAGAGAATAGAACACAAAATATTTATCTTGTCTATGTCGCGTCAAAATGGCCGCCTACGATAATATACCGACGGGATTTTATATTCTTTGTTTATATTAAAACCAACTTTTCATTTTGATTTTCTGACTTTAATGTGACAAAATAAAATGTTTATAGGCATACAAACTTTGAAAAGAAAATTGAAGTTGTTTATGTGTGTGATTTGACAAAAAACAAGTGGTACCAGTCTCACCTTGTAAAGAGAAAATGGGGAACTGTTTCAGTAGCACAGCAGAAAAGGATTCTAAAAACAAAAATGAGAGAACAAATCCCCATGAAGAAGAGACCAGACAATTCCAGACCCCGGTCCCTACGCCTCCACCTGATCCAATACGATCTGCTGTAAATCAGGGCCCAGATACAAGCGAGGTCCCTCCCACCCGAATTTTCGTAGCGCTATATGATTATGATGCCAGAACCGACGAAGACCTTAGCTTTAGAAAAGGAGAGCACCTTGAGATCCTCAATGATACCCAAGGAGACTGGTGGCTGGCCAGAAGCAAGAAAACTAAACAAGAGGGCTACATTCCATCGAATTATGTCGCACGCTTGCAATCTATAGAGGCCGAACCGTGAGTAATCATATCACTTTTTATGCAACTACTTACATATTTCAACAGTGAGTGGTTCATGCGATTTCTTTTCCTTTAGTTGCATGTCTACCTTTCTACCTTTGCAATGTATTGAGCCGGTTTTGGCACAGGTTTATTATAACTAGGTATTTTTAGGGTTCCATACATAGATGACCGTCTTGTCTTGGAAACTTTTTAATAAACACAGGTATTAGATACCGCATCTACGGAGATTGTAAAGGTTACAACCTCCTTACCAACACTCTGACCCAGGTCTGCTACAGATAATAATCACAATAAAAACCTAAAACTCTGTCCTAATAACAATGCTATTAAAGTTGACTTACAACATAGAGTGTAACATCCCAATGTAAACCTATAGTGCCAGTCTGACGATGGACAGTGTATTTTTTATAGTAACTGATTAATTAGTTATAGCAAAGCACAAAACTTTGAATTTTTGCAAAATTCCCTCTTATTACTGAAGTTAGTGATAGCGATATTTATTACTTTTAGTATAAAATCGTGTCAGATGACATCACGAGATATGCCGTTGAGCTCACTTTGATTGTCGATAACTTCATCATTTTTGAGATATTGAAGCCGATTCTGAAGGCTTTAATTTTAGTTTTAGTGCTGTCAAAACTAAATTTTCTTCATTGCGAAATAAAATAAATTTAGGAACAGGAGCTAAATTACTTTGGCAAAATTTAAGTTTTGACAGCACTAAAACTAAAATTAAAGCCTTCAGAATCGGCTTTACTAAAACAATAATTTTACTACTGGTTTAGCTTTTTAAATGCAATTGATTTTCATAAAAATCTTCACGTAGGAGACAAGCTCGTTATGAACTTTTTTTCTATACATTCTCATGGCATTCTTCTAATCTTCACATTCACTAGGCAAAATTTAATACAATCTTCTGCCATGCTCATTCTTATTCTGCGAAAAGTCCAATATTTATTAATTCTGGTACAGTATCCTCAATATTAAAATATGAATGTGGGCTATCAAAGCAATTAAGCCCTTGAGCAATCCTTGCTTATTTTATACAAGCGGTGAACATATTGGCCATCTGTTCTACTTGTCGAAACCTCTAAAGTGTTCCTTTTGCTATCCTGCTCATTTAATAGATTTAGCTTATCATAATCATCTTCTATCATACCATTTAAAGTCACATCAGACATACAAGGTGTTAGGCAGGTGTTAATATAGTGGGGCAGACGGCTGTACATTTGCAGACAAGGGCAGAAGGGGGGATACTGCACAGCTAAAGGTTTCACACCCCTCTTCTTGGTTGACTTGAACTGTATTTTATTGAGTGCAAACTCAGTTTAACTAAATTCGCGTATTAAATTATGTTAAGGTGTGTTAATTCGAAAACCATTTCGAGATTTAGGTTTGATTAGCCATATTTTAGAACTTGTGGTCTAAAAACCTCATGATGATGAATATTTTTATGAAAAAGCTGCAACTTTCATTTGCCTTTGTGTGACATCACTTGAGAAATGGCTGTTTAGAAATGTGTCCTTTGCTATCAAGATAAATTTATATTTGCTTCCAACTAATTTGATAGCTGGATGACAGATGAGTAGACAGACAGAGACAGACTACTTTTTTTTTATAAGCAATCACACATCACAATCAGTATAATGTCTAAAATTCTCAAGTGACATCATATTGGGCACTTCTTTAAAAAATCATATAAAATATGGTTAATTTACATACCAAAATAATGAAAACTATGTCCTAAAATGATGCATACTCTCAATTACTCCATGAAGAAAAATGAAAAAAAAAATTTCGATATTAAGCTATGGGAATTGCCTCATCTGCCATTATTTTCATGAGGGCCAACACTCCAAATAGCTAAATATGCATGCATCATATAATTGAAATAAGAAATGAAGAGGTGATTCGAAAAGGGTTGCAATGTCCGAATTTCAGGAAATAAATATTTACATTTGCCTATAATAAGCTTTTCATTTAATTTAATAATTACAAACATAACAAAAACAACAGTTTTAAGCACTTTCAAAATATATTTCGGCCCACTTTGGGGCCATCAGTCGAATCAATGATGATAATCAATCACTGATGCAGGCCTTAAAGTGGGCCGAAATATATCTCGAAAGTGCTTAAAACTGTTGTTTTTGTTGTGTTTGTAATTATTAATTTCAGGAAATCAAATTTTACAGGAGAAAAAAACTCAATATTTTTTTAATTATGTACCTATGTAGGCTTTCCATAGTTTTTTTTTTTTTTTAAATAGTTATAATAGTTCCATAGTTTTTTTGTTTTAGGATTATAATTTGGACATTAAACCATTAAAAGAACAATACTCTTGATAAGATAAAAGTGTTTTTTATTATAAAAAACACTCAAAAAATGGGCACTTCTTCGATTTAACATTTTAATTGAAACTATTCTGTTATTTTTGAGTCACTGTCACGTAGATTATCATTAAACTGTATTGCCTTAGTTTGTATCAAATACTTTATTAGCTTTTTAACGTTATTAAGTTCTCCTTGCTTGATTGGTAACTGCGCGGAGTACATTCTTTAAAAATTTTGTTTACAAAATTTTTCAACTTGCAATTTCAACATGGAATGTTGTGATAAATGGACCGTTTTTCATGACACCCTAAGCAGGACCGACAAACAAATAATAAAAAATAAAAAACTAATTTCATAAAACATGTTGATTGGGCCCCTTTTCGAATCACCTCTTCAAATCTTAAATTAGATTCATGCATAACAAATGTACTGTTTACTGAATTGATTCAATTGTCCCCCTGTTTTATTTTCTATTTACATTTTACATTGAGCACATGATTATATTAATTTACAGTATGTTAATTGTGTAATCACCTACTTATAATATCAATATAAAAATTAGTTCAAAGTTGCCATTATAGATGCCATTATTATATTAATGATTATGTGATTGATTATTGTTTTTATGTCCATTTAAAATTTGTTCGGCATCTTATTACTTCAAACCAAAGATTTCTTTGCTTCAAACTGCAAAATCTAAATATCTACCTTTATATGTATAATTTACTGTCAAATAAGAGTTGTGTAGAAAGCAGTTATTTTTAAATCATCTTAAATAGCTACAGATAGGATTGAAATTTTCGCCAGTATTCGTATCTCCGATAAAAAAAATTGCTAAATCGGTAACCTGCTGAATACGAATTTTGATGTTGGCACGCCAAATTTTTTTGCAAAATTATCTGTTTTTCGAGTTACTAAAAACGGCTAATTTAGTGTTTCACAGTTCACCACGGTTACAATTGCGTCTTACGACAAAAATAACCCTAGATGGAAAAAATTCCTAGGAGATATCGTATCATCGTAATATCAAGAAAACGTCCGCACCATTTTGAATAGACTTATCCACTCTAATTTATTTATTTTTATGGGTAAGCAGATAGCGTTAGTAGTATTTTTAAATTGATAAAAGTTTTTAAATCATCGAAAAATATCAAGTACTTACAGAGATATTAAAGCCGATTCTGAAGGCTTTAATTTTAGTTTTAGTGCTGTCAAAACTAAATTTTCTTCATTGCGAAATAGTTCTTGAAGTTTAGGAACAGAAGCTAAATTACTTTGGCAAAATTTAAGTTTTGACAGCACTAAAACTAAAATTAAAGCCTTCAGAATCGGCTTTAATAACGATCAAAGTTTGAAGTAAAATTAATGTACTGCTAAACGCCTGCCGAAATAAGCGCGTTGCTCACTTGACCGATTTGATCACACGACTCTACCGTGTGCGGACGCTCTACAGATTTTACGCTTGGTATCTCGTTACTTTTAAGTTAAGAAGACTTTTGAGTGAGTCATTTAATAATTTGGCAATAATTACATGCGTAAACATTAAAAAAATCGGCCAAGTGCGAGTCAGACTCGCGTACCTAGGGTTCTGTATTGTGAAGGATAAAATTAATTTTGTATTTTTTTCGTGACTTTCTCAACCGCTTTATTTTTTCTGAAATATTTTCGTAAACACATTACCATTATTTTTTTCATATTTTTTGGTCTATCAGTTTTGGAGACATACAATTTTTTATGGTTTTTCAAGGATTTCTCAAAATAGATGCAATTAAATATAGCCAAACTATATACTTTTACAATCAGCTTTTTAATACCTACAATATAAAACCCATATTTTATTTTTATTTATTTTAATCCTTTTTTCATAAATTTTATATTTTTCATTTGTGCTCAATTTTTTTTTAATATCTTTAGTTTTTCTGCAATTGGCCAGTTATGATCTATAATCGACTTTTTTTTCATATTTTTCGGTCTACCCGTTTCGGAGATAAGGTGGCAGGGACATACATATTTATGTGGTTTTTTAAAGATTTCTCGAAATGCCAGTAGATATAGTAAAAATATATACTTTTACAATCAGCTTTTTAATATCTACAATTTGATACCCATATTGTATTTCTAGGATAATATTTTTATGTTTCTCACTTTTGTTTTGCAAATTGTTTTTAGGGTACGGAACCCTAAAAACAAAATTTTCGATTTAATGTTGAGATACTCAAATATCTGACTTCTTTGAGACTGTGGGGCTTTTTGACCCGACTCTTCATGACCCAACTTTTAATGTCAAGAAAAGACATTATGACAAAATTATCACCTGACGAGGCCAATTTAAATATTTTTATAGCACACCGTGCGTAAAATGACCACTTTCCGCACGCTGCGCGTGCGTAAAGTCGGCATTTTCCGCACTTGTGCTATAAAAAATTATTTTAGGTGTATATATCGTTGTTCATTGACATTTTGGAACAACGCAATATTTATAAGACTGCTGCTTAGATATAATAGTAGTTTATGCTACAAGGGCGCAAAGGAATAAATTACGAGGACGATTTAAAACACGAGCGTAGCGAGTGTTTTAAACGTAACTGAGTAATTTATTGCTTTTACGCCCGTGTATCATACTACGTTTTTCAATGCATAGTGTGAGGAAATGAAAACAAATATAATCTTGTGAACTTTAAATTATAATTGGCTCAAAAGAACTGTATCCAGAGCTGTTAAACAGTGGAAAAAAAAGTATAACATCTATGGTACACAGGAAAGGCTGCAGGTTAGCCAACCATTGTAAATAAATAAAAATAATAATAATAATAAAGCCCTAGGGCAAAATAATCGACTTTTTGTTCGGTTTTGATGCATAAAAAGTGGGCCTTTACGAGCACATGCATTGAAAACATTTTTACGGACTGCTCATTCCGGGTGCTGTAGTAGTTTCCCTGTGTACAAACGCAGGCACAAGCTTGGGACAAGTCGTGTGACGTCACTCTCAGTGCGGCTCCTGGGAGCTATCGTTTATTCCCGCGCATTAAATATATGAACTTTATACTTCTCTAACTTCGTCAATTATTATCGTATAACAATGAAACTAGTGCCAAAGTTTAAGTTATAAAAAGTACATTCAAGATAAAAAAAAAATTGTTGTGGAATAGTCTATTCTGAACTTGCGGTCAAGATTTGGACGTGCCAACATCGAAATTCGTGTTCAGCAGGTCCAAATTAGTAAAATAGCTCATTTGTCTATACGTTACCCTCTATACCAATAGAATTTATAAAATGGCCTTTTTTGAGGAATGTGATCCATCCTAATATAGAAAGCGGAAATACGACCCTTGCCGAAGAGTGGCGAAGATTCATTCGCGCATTATTCAAATGGTACTACTGTACTTTAGAGTTCGTATACAGCAGAAAAGCTGTGTAAAACTGTGCCCAAACCGATTGTATAGAAGCTTACAACTAATGACGAGACAACGTGGCTATAAAAATAACGTTCTCCTAGCTGTTATACCACCACTTTGTGCTACCTGGGTTGAATCCATTTTGCAGATTAATCCTCTTGTCGCTAAGTCAAACATAAGACAATAGATTGCGTTCCAGGACGGCTATTCTGTGAAAAATGTAAAAATTTGTGAAGGCAAAGGCGAGTGATATTTAGAAGCTCTTTATACGTAAGTTTTTAAAATATTAACAAACTTCTCGGATTCATAACATGTTTTGCATACATGTGTCTTTTAAGGAGTTTTAGTTCGTAGAATTATCAACACACGACATTTATCAGGCTTTTAACAAAGCCGTATAAAAAATAAAGCGTGTGAAAAATGTTGCGAGAATAGTCGCCCTAGATACCAAGTAAAACTCCTTAAAAGAGATCTAAAACATGTTATGAATCGGGGCAAAAGGTTTTTATTCTAAAAGCTTGATACGTTTCTGCACAAAGAGCTTCTAAAAATCATCCGCATTGAGCCTACGCAAATTGTCGCATGTGTCAGAATAGCCGTCCTGATCGTTGAGTTTGATAAATTGGCCATTTTTAGTATATTATATGTATATTGTTTACACAGGAATATTTGTTAGTATACTAAAATAGTTAAGTATTTAGTAACTTTCGTTAATTTTGACTGACGACCTTTTGCCACGGAATGGCATAGAATCTTAAAAATTTAATCAATTTCGGATTATAAATCAGTCCTAACAAAGTAGGTAGGTATATTTTCTCTGCCCTGGCTGACAGCGAGGCAAAAAGTAGACAATCCTAGCCTCGCTTTACAAATGAGGTATCTGTGACGACAGGAAACGGCCCAGATTGATGTTGAGGGCGCCGCGTTGATGTCCTCAACCAGCCTAGGATGATCGCGTCAGATTCATACAATAACATATATATATATATATATAATATACCGCGGTCACAAACGCACAAACTTTTCTAATGTTTCCAATTGCCCATCCGATTTTTGAGTTCTCTACCAAATCGGTAAATAGCTCCTAAATCAAAAGTTAGTTTATCTACTTCCATATACTGCAATGAGGTAATTGCAACATCAAAAGCAGTTTTATAAGTACCTACATTGTTTATCCGATGTTATAACATTGCATTATAACACCGCGATTCTGCGCTGCGATTGGCCGAATTTATTATAACACCGCTAGTGAGCCAGTCAAAAACAGAGACGAGAAATAAGTCTCAACCTTGTTTTTTAAGCCACCCCCCTATTTCTTGAACCATGCCCCCTTTATCCTGATTAGCCTTCAAGGCAGCATTAGCGGACGAAGCACCCGAGGTTGATGAACGAGTGTTCTTATTTTTCGTGATATTGTTAGTTGAAAATATTATAAATAAAGACGATATTTTTGATGGTCGCAGATAAAGTGTTGTGTGCAACTGAACATAATTAGACATTGGGACACTCGTGCAAAATTATTAAGAAACAATGTCTCAAATTATGTTACAGTTCTTTACAGATTTTTACTATTATTTGATAGTTTAGCTTATGCTTATGTTATGACTCATGACCGAGCCATGGACTCACACCTACCTCCCAGAGGAGTAGGCAGATAGTACAGATTTCCATCAGCTACGATCCTGACACGCACTTGACCAGTTTTTTTCTTTCTTTAACTCGAATTGAGTTATTGGATAATTCCAAACTCCATTAAAAATTTTTGAAAATTATGTGAAAGTTAATTTCCAAATAATTGTATTATTGGAATTACTTAGGATCTCTCATAGTTATAGATTTAATATTTCTCATTTCATTATACAAATTAAAATTTTAAGTTATGCCAGCACACAATAGTCCAGTAAATAAAAGATTTGATGTCGAATTAAAAATAGACTAATAAAATTACTTCGAAATAATATAATTTTTTATATTTTGACACTCCCCCACCTCCCGGAAGAACACATTGGTTTTAAATTTTTCCCAAAATAATTAGACTCCTGATCTTACTAATATTGTTTCTAGTCATGGTCTAATTATTTTGGTACTCTTATATAAAATACATATCAGAGATTTTTTTGAATTGAAATTTTTCAGTTACTTAACTTATATATTCCCAATTATCACTCAGTGTACATTTAATTCAACCTCCTCCATATAATACAAACATTCTTAGATTGACTGGACTATAAGTCTTAATGCCATTTTTAATCGTTTATATAGGGATCACAACAATCTTGTAAAAAAATGTCAAGTGGACATTTTTACAGTCTCTCTTAAAAAATAAAATAATATGTTGCGTAAGATAGTTGCAAAGAATTGGAATATTTTGCGATAGATTTTTTAAGTTTTAATTTTAAGTTTTACATTGTTTTAAAAAAACACTTGTACTTATCCACATATTACGTACAACTTTATTATGCCCGACCGGTTTCGCTGTAAAGCATTTTCTAGGGCTTTTTACACATAATAAAGTTTTACGTAATATGTGGATAAGTACAAGTGTTTTTTTAAAACAATGTTTTATAAACTCTACCAAGTGCCAACAATCACTAGCATCTACTATTTAAGTTTTACGTTTCATACAGTTCTAGTTTTAATTTTACTTCTTTAGTTTTTTAGTTAATTTAAAGTTATTTAGAATATTAGTCTTTTGTGTTTTACCAAGTCGCTTAGAGCGCTATTAAATGTCCCACAGGCATGCTGTGTTTGCCTATAATTGGGAATACACTCGTACATGTGTGTGTTTGTCTTTATATACCTATTAACTTTTGGTCTGCCAACTTTGGTCTGACACTAGAAGTGTAATTTCTGTTGGCAGACGAATAAAAAAAAAAATTGTAATAATAATAATGATTGTTAATTAAAAAAAAAATTAAAATAATAATAATTAATTACTAAAAGGATTAAAATAAAAAAGAATCTAATTATGTTATGGTGTAGTGACTGTTGCATTTTTCTGCAATTGGAATCAAATTATTGGATTGTGGCTTGCTTTGTTACATTTTGATTTTGGAAATGTTGAGTGTGTATCTGTTGAAAAACCTAAATAAATAACTAATCGCGATCACAGAAAGTTGCAGAAACAAAATTTTGGCAGAACATCACGGATTTTAGGGGCTTAGTGCATTTCACGATTTTCCCGCGAATTTGACAGCACGTCGCTTATTGGTGGATGGTCCAAGATAATTTTCATACAAACTTGTTGGAACCAATAACAACGAAGGAAGTATCATAATTTCGTTCTGTTACTTTTTTATACACGTTCAATCAATTTTATACTCGTGAATAATGATTTTTTTTTAGAAACAAAATGTTTTACTGTCTAATTTTGCTATTTAAAACTTTCATACATTTGAAAATGAAAGCTACAAATAGCAAAATTAGATTGTACAACATTTTGTTTGTAAAAAAACTGATTATCCGCGGGTGTAAAATTAATGGAACTTGCAGCAAAAAGTAAAAAAACGACATTTAAATACTTCTGTCGTCGTTATTAGTTCCCACAAGTTTGTATGAAAATTGCCTTGGACCATCCACATTAAGCTACAATTAAATTTAGGAATTTATTAAACGGGACATTGAAACTTGTTACTGATCACTTAGCGAGTCTCCAGTATTAATTTGCAAAACATGTCCAAACCACCACCGTTGTGGAGTGGTAGATCTTACAGCTAGGGTAGTGTTGCATCCGATTTATGAAAAAAATCAAAAAAAGAAAGAGACAGCTCAATTTAAGGTGATATATCGTCCGTGCAAGGGTCCCCGTTACTCCAGGCGGAAAACCCGCAGTGCGAGAGGGACGGAATCGGTGCAAAATTACAAAACGTCGGTTTTAAATTAATACAAAATCAACTAAAATAGCTATGAAAATTTCCATAACCAGTAATTTAGGTACTGTTAAAACCCATCTATATACATATTTTTGAAGTCTGTATGCAATCCCAATTTGTCAGAATATCAAAAAAAGTGTAAATTTAGACCTTATTCCAATAATTATTTCTATCGAGTGAAATTCCTCCAATCGCGTTTCTGATAGGCCAAAATCTAGAAATAGGTCCCAACATTGTTATACTAATTTATTTAACTTGGGACTTCTTTTGAACTGCAGATAAATCACTTTAAAAAGTGTCGATTTTAACGATATCCCCCCTTAATAGCATCTAGATGCAATTTCTTTTGTCGGTGACGACGACGATGCGTGTGATGCTTTGCTGCGACCAAAACGGAATACACTCCTGATGGACAGTTAGCGTGAGATGCGCTAGCGCTTTCACAGCACGTACCGCGGCTCATTTAGATTAGATCGCTATGCTATTACAATAATAATTACAAGTGTTTACCGCCACTGGACGTTGCGTAACCAAATTGTTGCTGTACTGGAAAATTTGCGAGCGAAAGTTATGCATCGACCTCGGTACTGTCGCAGATTGACTTGCGGATTGTTCGCATTAAAAAACATGTGGATGGTATACAGACTCCTGATAGATGACTCTGTTTGGAACTTCATTTGATACTCTGCATTAAGCCTGTACCTGAGCCTAGAGAATGACCAACTCTAGTCTATCTAGGATTCGTTTGAAGAAATTCGGACTCTCCTTGTATTGAAAAAAATATACGTATAAACAATGTACTAAGATTTATACTTTTGTCAAAAAAAAATGTTTTGCACCCTCTCTTTTTTTGGTTATCAAACGTTCGCTTCAAGAACGCGGTGAAGAGATCAACTTGATTTTTTTTTCATAAAATAGGTAATAGAAATATGAAGGTATATCACCTAAATTCAATATTTTTTTCCCTACAAAATTTTTCAGTATTAGCTAAAAACACACCAATTTGTTGTTTCGCTGCGTGATCACTAGTATTACGCGTTCAAGAAAAAGAGGCCAAAGAGCCAACATATAATCGCCTCTATGACAAGCAAGTAAAGTCTTTGCCGTAGGTGTTATTGTGCTGGACGGGTAATAAAAAAAGTTGCTAGGGTATGCCATCTTCTTAATTCCCAAAACGAGGCATCATAGATTTTCCGTATTTTTTGCGGAGCCAGGCTCATATTTAGGGGGGGCGGGAGGGTGCACTTGTACCGGACGGCAAGGCCAGGGGGCGGCAAAATCGTGACCTCACTGGTCTCTATAAAGGCCCTCTACGCCCTCATATGTTTTGCCGTCAATATGGCTGCAATAGAACTGAGTGGCGCACGTCGAGCAGTGCACTCTGGTATCGAAACTTTTTTTCTAAAAGCGGGAGAAATAATCGCTGATATTCAGATCCTATATGTTGATTTTTTGAATAATAATTTGAATTATGACGATATAATATGATTTTGCAGAAAAAAGTGTAGGAAGATAATATTTTGAGAATTTAATTTTTAACTTTATTCTTTGGTGTAGAACTTTAGAATGTATACACACTTCTTGTTTTTTGACAATGGTGCCAAATTAGCTTTTTGCACGACCTGTAAAAAATATGTCGACCCGGGGCTGTTCTGGCTAAATTCTTCGCCACCTCAATCGGCCTAAGGATCTCTTATTAGATCTTTATTAGGATTAATTAAGAGATCCTGTTTATTAAAGCAGTTCTTAAAATATCCTAGATTTTGCGTGTTGTGTAACAAGTTATATGACTTAAGGTACAAAATTTTACTAAAAATAGCTGTCGAATAATAAACCTGAAGAATTTCCTGAGAGATATACCCTCTGGATCCAGCTCTCACTAAACGGTAGACAGACATCGTTAATCCTGTTTATTAAAGCAGTTCTTAAAATATCGCAGATTTTGCGTGTTGTGTAACAAGTTATATGACTTAAGGTACAAAATTTTACTAAAAATAGCTGTCGAATAATAAACCTTAAGAATTTCCTGAGAGATATACCCTCTGGATCCAGCTCTCACTAAAATTTTTCTTTATGTCTGTGTATTATTGTTTTCAAGACGTTCGCGCCCTCTCCTCCTTCTTAATATATGCGAGACGTAGCTGGAAAACTATGGACCCAGTTATTCCAGAATTTGACTCATTTGCCACTTGCTTAGGGGGTAATACGGAATCAACTTACAGTGACCATTGGCGGCGGAGGGGGGGCTTTGGGACTCAAGCCTTCCCCTAGCTTAGCTTCGAGCCCTCCCAGAAATAATGGAAAATAACAGATTACGAAAAATTATATAATATTGGGTATTGATCCCCTCCTAGTACCTACTCGTTCCGTCGTCGCCAATGAGGATCCACACTGCCAAAATATTCCTGTAGATGGCGCATCATCAATATGCATAGATATGTTATTATTATATATAATATAAAATAAACGTTATGAGTTGTAATAAATATTTCGATCATTTAGGTGCTCGACTTTGGTTGAGATTAAAATTAATTTTACAATTAAAAACATTAAATTAGAATAATTATAAACGTACGTAATAATACCATATACAGGGTGGAAAAAATCTAAGGGCCCTCGTTGGGAACTACCTTAAATCATTTAGTTAGCTTATTTTCATGAAAGGAAACCTTCCTTTATTTTTTAAAAGAAACAAAACTGCATTCAAAGATCTTCTAAAATTCGCTTGTCTCATCCGGGAATCGAACCAACTAAAAATTGAAAAAATAAACCCTTGCTACTTTATTATACGAATCGGTAGGATTATTGTTCAGGATAAAATTTGTCTAATAAACATTTGGTCTTACACTCATCTGTTGTACGAGATACCCTTGAAATTTAATATTTATTACAAGTTCTAGTAAATGACACGTTATAATTTTCTTATCTCTCTAACATCCAAAGACATCGTATGAAGTACAAGTTTGCTAATTTGAAATTAGAACGATAAATTTCAAAATTTTTAAAATCGTTAAAAGTATTCGTTCCAATTTCAAATTTTGTTTTGTTTTGCTTTAACTTATCAGGATTCTTTTCTCTTCTTAATATCCGTCTTCGTTAAAAAAATGTTTCATGTTTATGTGTTCTTCGTATTGTTGATAAAATAAAATTAATATTAGGTTTCCCTTTTTTTTTATTTCAAAGACCAAATGTTTATTAGACAAATTTTAAAGATTTTAAACAATAATCCTACCGATTCGTATAATAAAACAGCGAGGGTGCATTTTTTTTATTTTTAGTTGATTCGATTCCCGGGTGAGACAAGCGAATTTTAGAAGATCTTTGAATGCAGTTTTGTTTCTTTTAAAAAATAAAGGAATGTTTCCTTTCAGTAAAATAAGCTAACTAAACGATTTAAGGTAGTTCTCAACCAGGGCCCTTAAATTTTTTCCACCCTGTATATAATATAATATTTAAGTTTTTACTATGCTTGTTACTTTTTGTTAAAGTCGCTGAATAATCGAAATACTGGATGGTAACTAGATATAAGTATTATTTTTAATTGAAATATTTAGTTTAGATATCTCTTCTAGATAAAGGAAGTGTCATTGATCGAATACGTAGTTAGTCTATTATTTGCAAATAAAAAATAAAAATAAAAACCAAGTAGCTACCAAATGTATTTTTCGACCTCCGTCCCTGATCTAGACGAGCGTGGGTAGAACTTATGACGCCTCTTCTAATAAGATAACCTTATTGCATTGACGAAAATTTCAAGCCGGAATTATATAACCCCGTGATACTTATTATGTATGCATGAATGCGATATAGCACATTAATAACTTCCATTTTGTTGGGTTTTCTGGCGCCACGAGCACGCGTCATGTTGAATAATACAGAAGCAGGAAATTCATCATTTTTCAAACGAGAAAACGTCGCCCGGTTTGACCAACCTAATTATCATGTATAAAATCAGTGTTCGTCATCGTTTCTGTGTCGCTTCACACTTAATTATATCAGAGTTTGTATCAATGACCGATAGATTAGATGAGCTTACGTGGTGCATATAGTTATTTTGCTTGGCAGCTTTGCGTTACCAAATGTGCTGTAATTGTAAATATTGTTGAAACAGTCCCTCAGTCCCTTGGAATATTTCAGACATTGATATACGTCACTGTAATGAGGATCCACAGGCAAAGCTAATTACAGATGCACCTAGCGTAGGTCCGGCTATGTCAAACTTTGTTGTTGTTTGTGTTCTGGTTTTCCTACTGTTTTTCTCCAATATCTCACATTTTGTAACTTCTTTTTATCACCTGTATTCGAATGTGTCATTAGGTATGTATTATTCATTTTAATACGGGGTTTTTCGGGAATAAGTTAAGACCATTATTAAAGCAACCTGTTACGGGACACAAAGGCATAACTCTAAGAAATTAATCGAAATTCACAAAAAACTACGCAAACTTAAAGCCAAATTTACAAATATCTTTAATTGTAAACCATTATAAAAGGCATCAAATAAAATAATACACTAATTGCAGTTTACAATTTATCGAGGGGCAAAGACAATTCGGCATATCATTAAAACTGGACGGTTTTGCTCAGGTAATTCATAAAAAATACTCAATATTATGTGAAATATTAATTTTCATCAGTACATAGTATAAAACAAAGTCGCTTCCCGCTGTCTGTCTCTAGCTTCAAAACTACGTAACGGATTTTGATGCAGTTTTTTTTTAAATAGTGATTCAAGAGGAAGGTTTATAAGTATAACACATGCCCGTGCAAAGCCGGGGCGGGTCGCTAGTTTAATATAATCAAAATCTTGGTAAAATCCTATTAACTCTTTTGTTCTATTGTTATTTCAATGCAAGTGCTCTTAAAGGCCCACTTTTTATGCATCAAAACCGAACAGAAAGTCGATTATTTTGCCCTAGGGCGTTATTTTTTTTTTTTTTAAGTTATTTCCAATGTTTGGCTAACCTGCAGTCTTTCCTGTGTACCATAAATGTTGTACTTTTTTTCCACTGTTGAACGCCTCTGGATACAATCCTTTTGAGCCAATCATAATTTAAAGTTCACAAGATTATATTTGTTTTATTTCCTCACACTATGCATTGAAAAACGTAGTATGATACACGGGCGTAAGAGCAATAAATTACCCGGTTACGTTTAAGACACTCGCTACGCTCGCTAATTTTTTCCTTTTCGTCCTCGTAGCATAAACTACTATTATGTTTGATAATAATTAGGTCGCAACTTTACGATATGGGGGGCCAAAAATAATAATAGTGATTAGGATATTTATTTAGGTAGTAATCTTATTTTTAAGGAGGATACGTTCTTTATTAGGTCATAGGGGAACAAGACGGAAAAGGTCACCGCTGGTTAAGGCGTTACAACATACGAAAGTGCTGCTACTTTAGAAAAAAAAAATGTTTTTTGCTTGCTAGAATAATTATTGCAAATCTGCTCAAGTAAATGTCCAGAAATAGCAATGAACTATTTTTACATAGCAAAGTTTTCAAAAACATCGTCTTTTTATAGCTAGAATTTTAGCTTATCCCAAAAGTGGCTGTTTAAAGCAAAAGTTGAAATTTTAGCTCATCGAAGACGTTGTCTATGGAAACTATGCTATGTAAAAATAGTTCATTGTAATTTCGAGACAATACTTGAGCAGATTTTCATCAATATTATTCTAGCAAGTAAAAAATTATTTTATTTTTCTAAAGTGGCACAGCATTTGTGCATGTTGTAACGCCTTAAGTTGTTCTTAGATTTTTAAGGAGATAAACATGGCATTTTAATTTACTTTGGTTTTGACAGCACTTAAACTAAAATTAAAGCCTTCAGAATCTGCTTTATTGAAACGATTTAAGGGGCTGGCGGAGGATGCATAGTTATACATATTTTGAAGGTAATGTGTATTTATCCCGATTGGATTACCGAATATTTGTTCCCAAATGTCTATTTTATATGAACACTGATTCAAAACGAAATATAAAGAATTTCTAATATCCATAGGAATTTTTTATTTCTCATACTTTCATAATTAAATCAGTGTTCTTATGAAATCAATATTTGGGAACCGAGATATTCTGTAATCCAATCGGAATAAATATACAGTAGCTTAAGAATACGTATAATTTACAAATAATGTTGGTATTTCGTTTGTATGAACTATTCATCCTCCGTCGGAATCTTTTTTAGGGTTGCGTACCCAAAGGGTAACCAACGGGACCCTATTACTAAGACTCCGCTGTCCGTCTGTCACCAGGCTGTATCTCATGAACCGTGATAGTTGGACAGTTGAAATTTTCACAGATGATGTATTTTTGTTGCCGCTATAACAACAAATACTAAAAAACAGAATAAAATAAATATATAAGGGAGCTCCCATACAACAGACATGTTTTTTTTGCTGTTTTTATAGATAATGGTACGGAACTCGCACTTGGCCGGTTTTTTTTAAAGTGTCAAAGTTGTTTGTGTTACGGAATGTGTAAACATTTTCGTTCTGTCCTACATAGCTAGGTCAATTATAAAGTCTAACTTTATACATGTATTAGATAACAATTCATTCGAGCGTGGATTAAGGGGGTATATCGTCAAAATCGACACTTTTGATGTTATTTATCTGCTGTTCAAAACCAAATCCCAACTTAAATAAATTATAATATTATTAAAACTCGCGTGAGCTGACATACTAAATTATTATTACATAAGGCTTGAACACTCACGTGTGATTATTGTTGACTATATGCCAACCGTTTCACCGATACAATTTCGGCATTATCAATATATTATCAATATTATAGTGCCCGTTTGACAACGACGGTGAACGCCGCGTCGTCTTCCTAAGAACGACACTCGCCTTGATAATGCCGAAATTGTATCGGTGAAACGGTTGGCATATAGTCAACAATAATCACACGTGAGTGTTCAAGCCGTATGTAATAATAATTTAAATAAATTAGTTTAACAATTTTGGGACCTTTTTCTAGATTCTGGACTATCAGAAACGTGATTGGGGTAATTTCACTCGATAGAAATAATTAATGAAATAAGGTCTAAATTTACACTTTTTTTGGTATTCTGACAAATCGGGATAGCATACAGACTTCAAAAATATTTATTTAGATGGGTTTTAACAATACCTAAATTACTGGTTATGGAAATTTATATAGCTATTTTAGTTAATTTTGTATAAATTTAAAACCGACTTTTGTCAATTTTCCCCGATTTCGTCCCTCTCGCACTGCGGGTCTTTCCGCTTGGAGTAACGGGGACCTTTGCACGGACGGTATATCACCTTAACATAATTATGGCTTCCATCAAATCCGATCAGTAAAAAGATGATATTTATGAACTCTGATGCTTCTTCACTTTACGCCAATATATCAATTTCGTTACGATTCGGCGTACAAAGTGACGGATTAGTTATACCAGTTAGAGACATGGACGTACAAAAAAAAGCGGACGGAGTCACCGCTAAGCAACTACAGAAGCATAGGAATAGCGGCGGTTTGTAAATTTGCGAGTGGACTTACTACGGATCATAGACTTACTATAATGTGAATGTGTGCGTGCCGGGCTCGTGACAAGCGAGTAGGGTTACTATGGTGATTCAGTTGTTGGTTAGCGAAACTCCGTCCGCCTTTTTCTGTACGTCCATGTCTAGGACATCAATTCTTATATAACAATATGTACAGTCGCCTGCAGTTCAAGCTCCCTGTTTGTAAACTATTTTAATGTCTATGCTGCCACAATAAGAACTACCAATAGGTAGCCTGTCATGCTGGGACGTCCGTAATAATCTAGAATTAATTTCCTGTCTTGTTGAAAAGTTCAATTCATTCTGACTACAATAGTCAGGTACCAATTTTAGATGAGGTAAGTTACCGTCACTACAATACTATACGGTACTCGTATAATTAAATCACATAGAATGACGTCAAGCCGGCTAAAGTACGTTCAAGATCCGTGAAATGACATAAATGCATTTTTCTTCTACGTCATATGTATGTATGGCTATCGATTTTCGCTCAATGAGCTATTGTTTCAGGGGCAATCAAGTCTTAGATGAATCAATAGTAAAGAAAAAACCGGCCAATTACGAGTCAGGCTCGCGTACCTAGGTTCCGTATCGTGGATGATAAATTTAATTTTGTCATTATTTTTTCGTGAATTTCTCAACCGCTATATTTTTCCTGTAATCTTTACGTACAGGTCGCGGCAGTAAATAATGTACATCGTATCGTAGTGTCATCTCTGTCGAAGACTAACAGTCCGGTGACAGAGACGACGCCCTACAAAGCCGAAGATGGCCGTGGCCGGTGTGCTATATTTTCTGCCGGCTACTGTAAACACATATTACCAGGATTTTTTTTCATATTTTTCGGTCCACCAGTTTTGGACGATAACAGGGTCATGAACTTTTTTGTGGTTTTTCGAAGATTTCTCGAAATAGCTGCAACTTAATTTAGCCAAACAATATATTTTTACAATCAGCTATTTAATACTTACTATTGGATACCCGTATTGTATTTTTATAAAAGATATTTTTATTTATTTTACTTATTTTTTTGCATTTCTCATTTGTGCTCAACTTTTTTTAAATCGCTATAGTTTTCCTGTAATTGGCCAGTTATGATCTATAAATCGTCATTTTTTTTTTTTTTCATATTTTTCGGTTCACCAGTTTCGAAGATAAGGAGATACATACATATCATTGTGGTTTGATAAATATTTCTCGAAACCAGTGCCAGTAAATATAGTAAATGTATATATTTTTACAATTAGCTTTTTATATCTACAATTTGATGCATATTGTATTTTTAGAATAAGGTTTTTTATTTTTCTCACGTTTGTTTTGGAAATGTTTGGAACAATTTCAAATTTTTCATATTTTTGGTTAGACCGTGATATGTGTGAAAATTAATGATGGTTTTGTGCCGAATTTCAAGTCTTTATCTTTAACGGTGCTAAAGTTGTGAGGCTGTGACGTACGGACGGGCAACGGAGTCTCACCATAAAGGTTCCTTTTATACCTTTTAGGTACTACGAAACCCTAAAAAGAGGTTGAATCCATGTTGAAGACAGTCAACTCATACCCATACTCAACCTTATGTTTTGAGATAAGGAAGTCTTAAAAGAGAGCTATACAAAAGCTCTTTCCATCATAATAATTTATTACTAAAATAAAATATTTTGCGGTGTCTATCGATGGAACGGTAGGTTTTCTACAATATTTTACCATGCCATGCTGTCTCGTCCTTTTTTTCTTTGAGTATTCTGCATCACTACCAAAATACCCTCACATGCTTCGATGCAAGAGCGATTTGAACGGGTTATCCTTTGATAACCTCGGCTCATAAACACTTAAGGCGTTACGGAAAAAATATCGACACTTTTAGAACTTCTATATCTACTTCGGTAAACAATGTATAATTTTGATAAAATAGTATATTATTTTTGAAATCTTTCTCTAGGGATCTGTTAAAACAGAAACGCGATTGGAGCATTTCGGCTCGATAGAAATGTTTATTGAAATGAGGTCTTTATCGACACCAATTCTCTTGGTTTAACAATTTAGAATGACAATTAGACTGCAATTATATTTTATTAGATGGGTTTTAACAGTATCTAGGACCAGGTTAAACGAAATTTTGATAGCATTTTTAGTACCTTTTATATTAATAAAAAAACGACTTTTTGCTACTTTTCCACGAATCCGTCCCTCTCGCACTGAGGGTTTTTTCGCATATGGAGTAACAGGGACGCTAAAACTTTTACATATCGCCTTAACGCCATCAATTTCCTCAGTGAACCAATAGCAGACTGTTCTGTGAAACTGCCTGCTACCTTGACATTGTGATCCGTGCTGCCATCCATTGTGAGGAGACAATTTTGATCGTTCTCACGGACGGGACGCAAGCACCGCTGGACAAGTGCGTCAAACACAAAGGGTATTTGCTGTGTTTTGAAAAGTTATTTCAATAACACTGATTTGTGTTTAATATTTCAATCTCTCCGGGGTCGGACGGTGATCAGTGATCATCATTGATCGATATCATGGTCCTTACATTTAGACTACTCAGAAGTAGAGTAACTAGCGCCCTATTTGGCCGACTGCTTTATACGCCTTTGTATGATGTGTTTATACGCCTTTTTGCCGATACGATACCGATATCGATACTCTTATAAAAATATCGGCGGTTCCGATACCGATACCGAGACGCCTATTGAATTTAAATGAAGGTAAAATAAAAACACAAGTTGGGTTTAATATATTTTTTAAATTAATATAAGAAATTACAGACTTACAACGAGATAATTAGTTTTTAAGGGGATCATCCTTGCGCTTCTCAACGAAATAGACGAAACAATACGCGCGTTTACGTTACTTGATTGAAGCGCGAAATTTTAAAAGTATCGCCGATGCCACTATATCGCCGATATCGGTATCGGATGCATACCTAATATTTACTCTGACTACTCTCCCAGTTACTATTAGTACTATTTTATAACTGTTTACATTAAGGCGATATGCGAAAAAAATACGGGTGTTTCTTTTCTGTGTATTTCATGAAATACACGGAAAATTTTAATCAATTTCTGGTATATGCATTTTGAATATATAATTTAGGGTTTTGAAATTGGAAAACATGTTTGGATAAATTTTCCTCGATAGAAATAATTGTTGAAATGAGGTCTTCAAACACGCTTTTTCTCCTCGTTTAACGAATAGGAACCATATACAGAACTCAAACATATTTTATTAGGTGTGTTTCAACAATATCTAGAGATTTGATATTTAAAATTTTACTAGCTATTTTAGTTTTTTTAATAAAAATATAAAACCACCTTTTTTCCCTTTTGCCCTGAATCCGCCCCTCTCGCATTGCGCGATTTTTCACTTGGAGTAACAGTGACAAAAATAAAATTCGCATAGCCTCTTAAGCTTGTATGTTTTTATCCCTGTCACTCTACCATTTACACTACCAGCGTAATCTAGACATTAGGTCAAGAAGATTCTTTTAAGGTAGTTGCGATGGACCTTATTCCTAAACGCACTACTTGTGGTTGTTTTTCTTCTTTTTTAATAAGAAGTATTAAATGTAGGTGATTTACAGCATAACGCGTCAACAGTTTAATGTCAATAAGGTTTTCCAGCAAAGTTGTGTTATTTTATGCATTACTTTGTAAATGATCCTGCGCAACAACTATAAACACGCGTTTTGTAATAGTTATTTTGTTTAGATTGTATATTTTTAATGTTTTATTCAAAAATAAAAATAAACAATTATATATAAGTAATGCGTTTGGGACCGAGACCCGTCGCAATCACCTTAATTAGTAATCTACCAAATAATTTAATCCTAATAAAAGCTTTCAGACAGTTTTATAAATGGCCAAATCATGAAAACCGATACTGAGATCACCACAGGCACAAAACGCACAAATAAATATTACTTTCTCTTTAAAAAGACACAGATATTAATACAGTCTTTTGTCGAGACAGTGTTACAATTTTTGCATGAGATGGCCGCCATGCATTGAAGCTAAGTAAACTTTCTACTTTAGACTCCGTCATCGGTAGTGGTCAGAGACATTTAAATTTTTACACAAACCGCATTATTAAATATTACAAGTGAATATCCTGTGGTCATGTTACATTCAGATACATTTGTAGTTTATGTGCACGCTCTGAGAGCTCTATAGTAAATTAACATTATATCATTGCAGTATAGAAACGCAGAAAGAAAAGTAAATCTGGATGTGAGGAGCTCTGAACCGGGATTAGCAGAGCTCCTCACATCCAGATTTACTTTTCTCTAAATTAACATTATATCATTGCAGTATAGAAACGCAGAAAGAAAAGTAAATCTGGATGTGCGGAGCTCTGAACCGGGATTAGCAGAGCTCCTCACATCCAGATTTACTTTTCTCTAAATTAACATTATATCATTGCAGTATAGAAACGCAGAAAGAAAAGTAAATCTGGATGTGAGGAGCACTGAACCGGGATTAGCAGAGCTCCTCACATCCAGATTTACTTTTCTCTAAATTAACATTATATCATTGCAGTATAGAAACGCAGAAAGAAAAGTAAATCTGGATGTGAGGAGCTCTGAACCGGTATCAGCAGAGCTCCTCACATCCAGATTTACTTTTCTTTCTGCGTTTCTATACTGCAATGATATAATGTTAATTTAGAGACATTTAAATTTTTACACAAACCGCATTATTAAATATTACAAGTGAATATCCTGTGGTCATGTTACATGTCTAGTATTCAGATACATTTGTAGTTTATGTACACGCTTTGAGAGCTCTATAGTAAATTAACACTATATCATTGCAGTATAGAAACGCAGAAAGAAAAGTAAATCTGGATATGAGGAGCTCCGCTGATCCCGGTTCAGAGCTCCTCACGTCCAGATTTACTTTTCTTTCTGCGTTTCTATACTGCAATGATATAATGTTAATTTCGATGGATAAATCGCCAAGTGTTCAAACATAGAAATTTATTTATGTCATAGCTCTATAGTAATCTAGTATTCAGATACATTTGTAGTTTATGTACACGCTTTGAGAGCTTAATTTCACAACACGTTTCTAATGTTTACTTATAATATAAGTTTTATTATTACAATGTATGAATAAAGATATAATAGGTCTTTACATATGAAATTGCGGTAATTTTTCTTACAGATTCATAATTCCTGTAATTCGATAGCTATTTCAATTATTTGTTATTTGTTTGACAGTTGATTTCAAGGTTTTACATCTAAGTACTAAATTTTGTTTTTATTTATAGTTTGATTATAAAATTCGTCCTAAATGCCATCCATTTCCATGGTGAGATTCGTAATTATTTTTTACAGCTGACACTTTTCAAAAATTCAATTAATGTTTTCAAATTCAATTAGCTTAATATTGTCTTAATTATACACATGAGAAATTACATAATTAAAAATCATCATTAATCTTTGGATCTCATTAAGTTTTGAACTCATACTTGCAATAATCGAGTAGTACATTTCTTCAACACAAATCTTGTATATATAGCAAAAGAACTGTTCTTAGAAGATAAATAACAAAACGGTAAGTAAGTGTAAGTATATTACAATAATGTAAGTATATATTTTGTTAAGATATGTGACGATGGGTACATATATAATATAAATATATTATTTAGGATATATCTTTTGTAGTACACGTATGTATGAATACTAGTTTTAATAATACTTCCCTCTCCGGCTTAGGTTTACTGGAAGAAATCTCTTTAGAGATAAGCTTGCCTTTGTACATACCTTTTAATTTATTATATGTCTTGACTGTTTTTCTGTGTACTTCGAACCTTTTCTTGCGTTCACCTAAATATGTCGACCCACCGTATTCAGGGGTACTAGCATGTACTTGGTATCGACTCGAAATCGATTCGGTAAATAAAAATGGAACTCTTATTTCATTGCAATAACGCTTATCGTTTAGAATTTATCGATTCTATCTGTCAAATTTATCTAATCGATGCGTACGTGCTCTCATAGCAGATTCGAATGATGACGGCTCCATACCACGTTAGTACTTGTACTGTATCCATACCGTAGTCCGAAATATATCGACTATACAGGTTGTCCCAAAAGTTAACGTGAGCCCTTGGAAGGCCAGGGGCTCTACCGCGTAATTCTCATTTGTATCAACTTCAAGCAAATGCATGCGAAGTTCAATGCGTGCAAAAGAGATCGCATGTTAGGCGGGCGTCGTCGCACGCACGTCAAATTTCAATCTCAAGTTGATGTTGATGAAAATGAGAATTACGCGGTAGATCCACTGCTCATAACTAACCAGAATATCACAATATGACCTCAGTAAAAAGTCGATGGTTTTTGAGTTATTGGTACTTTTATGAGTTACTTGAAATTTGACAGCTTAGACTAGTTTTTCGAGAGCCAAAGCTAGCCAATTCTAAGATAAAAATTTTTGTTATGCAACCCTGAAAAGCCCTGCTATTGATAAAGTCTGCAATAAAACGAGAAATGCACAGAAAGTTTTTTTTTTTGTAATTAGCTAACCTCGACTCCTCACTCTGAAAAAAAATTGTACCTGTAAAAATTTCTGTATTATTTTATTTTTGACTTTATGAATAGCAAGGCTTTTCAGGTTTCACATCAAAATTTTTTAGCTTAGTATTTAGAGTTGTGCAGCTTTAGCTCTCGAAAAACTAGTCTAAGTTATGGAATTTCACGAATTTCAAAAAATGACAATAACTTGAAAACTATAAGTAAATATATAATACGAGAAGACATGAAAGTTATATTTTAATTTGTCTATCCGGGTTTGCTGGTAGAAATTTCTTTATTGCTATATGTTTGAATATTCCTGACCTAGATGGGCCTGGCTTGTCAATTTCAGCAAAATTCCATAAATTACAACTTTTACTTTTTTTTAATTAAATTCAAATGGGTAGCGCTAAAAAGAAACACCAAAAGACTTCTAATCCAATAAATTATTTATTCGCATTAAAGATAAAGTTTCTAAAAGCTGCAACTTTTTTCGCGAAACAGAGCATTGTGTTCAACTTTTTGTCGCTTTTCCGACAAAAACTTTAATCACGTCTCCAAAGACTATCGCTAAATCAGCAGTAATGTAATTATTTTTATTCTCGCAGTGGGAAAAACTAGTACAATACCTTGCAAGCAATTAAAAATACTGCTTGGATTCTTCGTAGAATTACTCTTAACAATTAGATCTCAATGACGCAATTAAAATTGTTATTACACTTGTTTATTGCACTATGAAATATGCTTTGGACCCCCATGAAGTGTGCTCACTATCGTAAACGCCAATTTATAAATATAACTGATTTCCATAAGCGCATACGCCGATGCGGTTTTACGCAACGGCTATCTAGTAACAATCTGGTTTGCAGTCTTGAAACCAGCGATATTATCACGATTTCCCATTATGAAACAATTACCAGTCGGTAAGGACATCAGTCGTCCTCAGTCGATATGGCAATGAGGGTTGCACGAAAGGCGGTCGCCTGAGCAATTAAAAGTGCATCGCGTTTCACACGACTTTTACGCTGTTAGCTACAACGAGGTCATTGTGAAGTGGCATAAACTAACTAAACGATCACTATTTAAAACAGTCCACTGAGCAAACAATCGCTGGCTAATCGAAAGTTATTTGTGGATTCTATTTCTGTCTGGTTTGAAAAAAAATTGTAAATTATCTTATGACGTAAATTTTTAAGGCCTCGTCTTTGGTATTAGGAGGGTTTTTGCTTAAATATGCTTATTCAACTACTTACCTGATCAATGTAAAACTTATAGATGTGTTTTTTCAGACCTTTATCTTTCAGTTGTAAAGACACATTTCAATCATAACAGTGTTTATTTTTAAAAATGACGCATTTTTAAGGGATACATACAGGTAGCGGTACGGTTTATGACGTCTGACCTTCACTGCGCTAGTCATTTTTTCTCTATCGCACTTAGTAATTTTGTGCGCGAATGAACACATGCGCTAGTACCCACCACTTTTGCCGAGCGGTCAAAAATCGTGCCGCGTCCTGTACGTTTTCTATCCAAGCGCCTTGAGTTTTATGTTTGACAAAAATCGTGCCGCGTCCTGTACGTTTTCTATCCAAGCGCCTTGAGTTTTATGTTTAAAATAACTGCTATACCAAGAAAAAGTTTATTTTCAGATGTAAAGCTAAAAAATACCTATACCAAATACTTTTTCAGAATATCCAGGAAAGCCTTGAAAATTTTCTGATTATGCGTGCCGACGGAGTATGAAGCAAACGTTTTAATATAGACTCTGACAATACACTTGAGTTCAAAATCACTCAATAGTGTTGTTGTGTCCTATGGACCAGGCCTTAAGTTCAGTAATAATTATTTTATTTCGCTTGTACGATATCTGGTTTGCGCAACTTTATGACCAACTTACTACCGATAGTAAATGTCATGCCTATTCTTGTCACCTTATGTCATTAACCAAAATGTTTTTAATTTTCTTTTCTTGACTTTCTGTAAGAAGTAAGGAAGCTAAAATTTGGTGCACACTCTAATGTTTTCGTTTGAGTAATGAGGAAATAAAACGGATCTGTAATTTATCCGTCTAACCCCGTATTATAGGATGCTGCTGATTTCTAGAAAGATTTCGTGACTCCACGGTAACTCCATCGGTGTTACTACAAAACGGTGTTTAACTTTAGACAGTGTTTAAATCTGTTGTTTTCCCCTTTTCTTTCATATTGTAAAAAAGTGACAGCAACAGATTTAAACAGTCTAAAGTTAAACATCGTTTAAACACCCTTTTGTAGTAATACATGCCTTTTTATTCTAAACTGAAATAAACCATTTTGGGTAATTCATCGCGACAATCAGCCTGTGTTAGCATTGAAAAACCTGGGAGCTTCACGGAGAACCAATTTTATTGATGGTTAACTAAACTGAAATAAACCATTTTGGGTAATTCATCGCGACATTCAGCCTGTGTTGGCATTGAAAAACCGGAGAGCTTCACTGAGAACCAATTTTATTGGTTTTGCAAACTTTTCCAAGACCAAACTGTAAATATATGCTGCTGATTTCTAGAAAGATGTCGCGACGCTCTTAAACAATCATACATCATGAATAACTCCATGGCTTTGTATTCTAAACTGAAATAAACCATTTTGGGTAATTCATCGCGACATTCAGCCTGTGTTGGCATTGAAAAACCGGAGAGCTTCACTGAGAACCAATTTTATTGGTTTTGCAAACTTTTCCAAGACCAAACTGTAAATATATGCTGCTGATTTCTAGAAAGATGTCGCGACGCTCTTAAACAATCATACATCATGAATAACTCCATGGCTTTGTATTCTAAACTGAAATAAACCATTTTGGGTAATTCATCGCGACAATCCAATACCTCTGTCGGCATTAAAAAACCGTGGTAGAGCTTCACTGAGAACCAATTGTATTGGTTTTACAAACTTTTTCAAGACCAAACTGTAAATGCAGTAAGGAAAATAAATTCCTGGAAATGTATGTATGTTGAAGATAAATAGACCTGCCGGTAAAACCGAGAAGCTAGCTGGGAAGCGGCTCCTAATCAAACAGATAGATTGCAAGTCAAATAGCGAAATGGCTGGGTTATTTTACATTGTAATGAATGACCGTTTTTCATGCAGCTTGCTCAACGGTATTATATTTTCGTCTTGAATAAAAACACAAGGGTGGAATCAAAATTCATATATGGATTTTGTTTATAAAACAGATTAAAAAGAAAATCACAGTTCAGAATGGTCGTTGGAATGGTGTATACACGTTGCCTGGAAACGAAATTTAATGATGATATTTTTATCTACACTAACATACACTAAAACCACGATTCTGCCTTTTCCTATTCTTAACATGATGAGTCTTAAGGCTGCATATGAATTCAGATTGAGCACCTCATTTTGCATGAATCAGAACTGAACTCTATGATGTTTTCTTTTAGTTTAAAATAGCGCGCGCTCAGCCGTGGCTATTACGACCACCAAGAAAACTGCGTTTTTTATTTAATAACTGGGTATCGAGATAAATGATCATAATGTTCTAAAATGTTTAGAAGGGGTTATTGTACACTTATTTTTAATACGAATTTCAAGGCTGTATAATTTAAGGAAGGCCCCTTAACACTCGAAAAACACGAAATTTAGAGGTTACTTCGTAATTTTTTTTTCTATCGAGCGAACTTAAAGCTTTTCCGTTTTTTCCAAAGTGTTTAAATCAGCTCTATAGTCTACTATCTATAGGTATATTATTTTTGTTTAACCGATTGACCAAGTTACACAGTGTGAAATGGTCATTTGAAGTTGTGCATCTGACCTTATACGGACCCTTAAAGATAGACCGCCTCTTTATGATGCTACTCAAACAAGCTACATTGTACAGTACAAGATGTGTTTATTCAAGGCACACGCCGCATGCCTAACCTGCAGGAAGTGCTCGTCCGACGACTTCGCTGAATCGCCCCCGACCGACGACGACAACTGACGAACGAGGCTGCGCCGGCGCATTCTGATCGACCATCCATTTATCAATAAACATGCCCTTCGGAAGACTAGAAGAAATTTCTCTATAAATAGCCCTGCCGTGGGAAGTCGTTAGTAAATCCAATTAGGTTCCAATAAAAACCAGTGAGCCCGACGCTTAGATAACTCTAGAACTTAGTGGCTCATTATTAAATTCCTATCTTGATGCTATTCTAGTGCCGCTGCCTGCAGCTTATGGAAATTAAATACATGTTTAAATATCTTCCAATCATTAATTTTAAATCATAACAAAATCATATAGGACGTTGCCGTTTGCGCGTTTGTTGCGCATGGGTATGTACTCATACAGGCTTTTGAGGCTAGCCTTAGTTGCGCTTTGGTATTTAGAAAAGCGTTTGTCGCCACGGAAAACCGTCAAAGCGTCCAATTGACCCAGCAACGAGCATCGATGATGTGTGTGCCAGGGCCAGGGCGTTCTACTATCGGCTTCTAAAAACCCACATTTCCTAGTAAAGAATGCTGGCCCACATTTTGCAGGTTCGGGGACAGGATGCATCTGAGTTCATCGCTCTACGCCTGATCACTCCCCCCCCCCAGTAAAGTGGAACACCTGCCAAGTATATAGGAGGATGCACTTTTAAAGTTGCTATATCACTTTTATCTTAATTCCGTCTATCAGCCTGCCAATCAAACTGCAATAGTATTTTTGTTTGCATCTGAACTCTGACATCGATTAAATGTAAATCATATATTATCGCAAATCTTCGCCTTTCACAAAACATGCGATCCAGCATGCCTCTTCCATTGATTTTATCAATAAAGTCAAACAAGTTCGTGCGGTCATTGCCCTCGGTTGCGTTGCATAAGGCACGCGTGGGTCCGTAGGGCGGATGGATGCAGTGCATGTCGCAGATAAGTGGGGCTCTAGGGCCCTCTAGGTTGATTTAAGAGAGAGCAGCGGCCCAGATCGCATCCGCAATTAAGGCCAATGCAGACGATGATACGGACACGTTGTCCACACACCGGCTCGAATAGACAAGAAATATGACCTTTCTACTCACATTGCACTAGTACGTGAAGAAATTAAATATATTTTCCAAGACTATGCTTTAGAGTGGACTAGACTCACGTCTTATCGGATTTCTTTCTCTTTGTCCCAACATCTCCTCAGTCGAGGAAAACATCTAATACGTTCTTGATTAACCTGGTCTGTCAAGCAATTGATGAGGAGACTTGTTCTAAACAAATTGGGAAATGGATCCCACTACCCTTAAATTCATCTATTTTATCGAAGAAAATTTCGGAATTCCAGTTTTTTCTTGTATTATAGAGTGATCACTGGGTCAGCGGCGATTTCTTGGATGGTACACAATTCTGCGCCTATAAACTTCACCAAGTTGTTAATACAGGAAGTAGCAGGCAATGTAGACCGAAGCGCATTATCAGCGACAAAAATTAAAAGATATATTAACGACTGTTAGCTGGCCAGTTTACGCAGACTTAACGATCCACTCTGTCGCCGTTCTAATGATAGCTTCCTTGATGGCTCTGAAGCTGGGGAAAATTCGCATTTCGCGCGCGCAGACGGATGATTAGCCGACGCCGGCGCACTCGCAGAGGTAGTGTTTTAGGCCGTATGGCGGATTTGCGGGCAACATAATACTAATCTTGGGTGTATATTGCATTGCAATGAGATAATTTTAACTCTAACTACTACGTTCCGACGGTGACTACTGTACTTAGATTTATTTTCGTAGAATCATATGTTGCCTGTTTATGCCCCTTCGGTTTGTTAATCGTTGCTGTTTCATTTGCAGAGACGGAATGTGCTGGAACTAACAAAAAAATAAGCACTGTCTTCCTGTTGTTTCCTGCTATCTTGAATTTATTAGTACCATCGATCATTCAGATCAGTTTGTGTCTTGATAAGTTTCTGGATGATTTTCCGTCTTTAAGCTCGATCGCAAAGAACTTTGCCGAGAATAATTTTCAGAAAAATTCGCAATGCTGATGTCATCTTATTTTTATTTAATAGCTCTGCTTTGTAAGGAAAATTGTGTTTACTTTCACGTCATGTGCAATCCTAGTGGCGCCGTCGTCTTTGCAGCCTGCGATTATTTTTAGATTAGAAATGGCTCAACCGCTTTACGTAATTGCACGAGACACATGCGTAGCTGGTTCCAGTGCGTTTGGATTCTAAACATAGACTTGAGAGGTGATTTACAATTATACCTCATTATCGCATGTTTCCACTAGAAGGCTAGCTGCTTGTTCTAGTCAGTTATTTACAAGCTTCGGTTTCTTTAGAAAGTGCTCTTAGATATGACGAAACCCGTGCAGAACTGATTACAGCAGCAGTTTCCCCTAATCTTCAGGGCTGCGTAATATGGCGTGCGTGCCGAGAGCAACTCCCTGTGGCATGCCGAACACTCCACGCTACAAATAATTACAAAGTAAACCGGAGTACCGTTACAAGCTGCAGTAATTCATCCCTTAATATTACCACATTTTTGCGAGCCAGCACGAGCCGTATTCGCGGTATTAAAATTTATATTATTCGCTGCAATCAATAAAACGTGTTAATATTTATTCAAAACGTGTTTTAAGCACTAAAGAATTTAAAAGATTCAAATTAAATCCGGTATTTCCTTAGCCACCTGTCTGATAATTCCATTCCATAACCATAATCAAAATGATCGACAATAATGAATCGATCACCGTCAAGAAAGACCGTGAAAACGTCTGACACACATTCTATCTGGTACATAGTCGGCTGCAAGTAATGGTTCTTTCAATTAACACTGCATCTCGCCCATTCGACTGACTCCTACGCCGATCCATGATAATTTTTAACTGCAGTGTTTTCGCTTTTGGTAGTTTACCACTTTCTCTCGTTCGTTAATTTGTTCTTTCTTTTGGGCTAGTTTTACAATCTAATGCACACCTGTCATTCAGACTCATTTTCACTATCCACTCATACATCATCCGACTTATTGCATATGCTAATAGAATGCATATTATTAAATCACCAGTTAATTAATAAGCGATTAGCATGTGTGATTGTACATACACGGTCGCAAACATCAAAATAATAACAAAAAATCCGCTCATTAGTCTCTCGGATCCTGGTACTACCAGTGTCTGTCAATAAGATATGATGTAAAAGGCTTTCAGTGAATCGCTGGTCGTAAATTTCCGTTGACCCAGATATGATCCGGTGATTAGAAACTGCTAGCGAATATGTTTTTTGCAACTTCCAATTGCTGACAGAGCGCCGCGCTCACGAGATGCGACAAGCGCAAGTGAGAGTTGTCACCGAAACTGGTATATTAACTGTCGTCCGTCGGCTCGAATGTAATTGCATAGAGAGTATATAATACGTCCGGTCTGGCATGTCAGCAAAAGTGGAACTGAGGTCGTTCGTTAAACCCTTCTGAGAAGGTACGTTACACGCCCAAATTCGCAACGCGAATCTAAGTCTGATGTAACATGCTCCAAAGTTTCACTTTTTATTCTTTGATTGACAGTTTCCACCTCACGCAAAAAATGACCAACTATCTTTTAATTAAACACACGTTACTATTTCATAATAATTTGTTATAATATCCATCTGTCTGCTCATGATGGATAAAAAGTTGTTTATATGTATATTACATACTAACAATAATTTTAGTAACTGACTTTGCTTCGTGTTTGTGGTGCCAGTTATAAAGCCGATTTCTAAATGGCTTGTACTTTTTGAAGCAATGTCTGGTAGAGAAGCAACTACCTATAAATAGTAAATTACTGTTAACAAGATTCCACATTTCTCTACGTTCGGTCGATGAACCAAATTGAACTAATTTATGCCCACACTAAATGATTAAATATAATATGTCGTAACAAAAATGTATTTTATTATCCTCTGTGAGTAGATTGAAGTTGTGTTTCCGGATTTTCCAGATAATTATCATAACTATTATATTGGTAGGAAATACTAAGTCTGCTTTTTGATAAACGAGTATTAACCTTAATCTATATTATCTTGTCTGTGTATTTTCCATGTATACGTAAATTTGTGGACAAAAACTGTTGAAAATGCTTGACTAAGAGTTAGATGCAAGACAATAAACAAAACACCTGCAAATCTTTACAACCTTATAAAGCTCGTTATAGCATGTTTTCTGCATTGAAAAGTGAAGAAGATTCTCCTATTCACGTTTGTATTTTCACAGATAATGTAATACGTATAGTGTTGTTGTCCCTGCAAGCCATTGCAGCTACCTCAGCTAGGTCGTTCGTCGACCCGACGCGACCGCAGTCGTGATTGTTTATACTACGCCATTATCCACCCGTTTTGCTGTTTCGAGACATTCCATTGTAATCATTCCGATGTAGGTTAAGGCTTTTCTTTCATAAACTCCCATACCAACTATCTTTGTTTCTACTCGCGTAACTCTATCATCAGTTCTTTCAGCATTATTTGATGCTGAACCATTGCCCACGACTTTAATACTTTCATTGCTTTCAAAATCTTTCGCAACATTGTTCGCCGGCTGTACGGCATTAATATCCGGGGCTGTATTTCATGTGGTTTCGTTTTTATTTTTTAATGTTGCTAAGGGAGAACGCGGATCCCAGGACATGGAATGGAGGCGCCATCCAGTCGCGCCACTACTTTCTACACCAGCGTCTAGAATACTCTTAAACCGTAATCTGCGGATTGACGCACCTTGAGATCTTACGACAGGCAAATTAAACTGCACATTACGCCTTACTAATTACTCTTCAACAACGCATGTACCATCAAAGTGTGTTGAACGTCTAGCTCGATGAACATTTTCTCTAAAGACATTGGGAAGACCTCTATGAAAAGCGTTGTTACTAAATTAATGTGTACTATTTTGTTGTTGAAAAAATAAACCAAAAAAAAAAAGTGTTGGTCTGATAGAAGCAGAATAAAGAAGACTGTTCTTTTTTGTATAGAAAGTGGTCTATGAACCAACAGATATAATATTGTGGTTTTTACATTAGGTAACCCCAACTACACCTCTGTGCGAAAGGGCATCAAAATCTGACCCGACAGTTTTTTCGGTACTTTTCGGACAGAAAGAGGTAGCGTCAGCGTCTTCAAAGACGGCGTGCAGTTTACCAACGCTAGTATAACAGGCCACTTATTTATAGTTCTTAGTTCGGCGTCATTGCAGTCAAAAATGTAATAATTGTAGCTCATTGCAAAATCGGAGTTCTTATAAGTTCCTTACCTTATTAAAACATTATTGTAATAAAATTATAAAATTAAAGAAAAATAATACTAACATATTTGACTTGAAATATCCCAAAACTATCAGGTCAGATTTTGATGCCCTTTCGCACAGAGATGTAGTTGGGGATACCTAATGTAAAAACCACAATATTATTATATCTGTTGGTTCATACACCACTTTCCATACAAAAAAGAACAGTCTCCTTTATTCTGCTTCTATCAGCGCAACACTTTTTTTTTTGTTTATTTTACTTTTTTAACAGAAAAATACCGTCTAAATGTGTACTTCCTAAAAAAACTTACTCCATATCTGTTGGTCTTTATACTACTTTCGCCCAGTATCCATAATAACTAAGTCAGGCCAAATAACTCCCTAAAAGAATATCATGTTTTATTTTTACATTTGGATTTTCAAGTTTTGTTTTGTTAAAACACTCGCTACCCGCTACATACTCGTGCAGGTAAAGAGTGATTTGATTACAATCAATCCTACATTGCGCTCTGAAATATTGTCAACTAGCAGTTCCTACAAAGATACAATCCTCGGTCGTGGTCGTGTCTGAATGCAGTACGATCGCAGCATACTCATTTAAAATGAGTAATTATAAGTACAGAGTACAACTAATCTAACTAACAATTCTAATGTAAATTAGATAGAGCACGCTGCAGGAGCCACTGATTCATCAACGCCATCATTAGGGTTTGTTGATAAGAGCATATCTTTATTGTAATTAGCAATTCTGAATCCGGTTTTACCTCTAATTGCTTATGATTTATCTATTGTAGTGTTATTTTTAATTAGGGTCTTCTTTTGCATTGTCGGAACATCATTTTTAAGTTTTCGTACCTAAAAAACGGAATCCTTATATAGGATCACTCGTGTCCGTCTGTTACAGAGTTTTTTCTCGAATACGTGGAATTTGAAATTTGTCATAATGTTAGGTCTAGATGACGGCGCACATACACATCGCCAGTCAATGATTTGATTTGAAGGGTCAGCTTGGTACAAAGAAATAAATTAAATGTCCTATTCCCGGCCTCGAACTACATTTGTGCAAAGTTTCAGTCTAATCGGTTAAGAATTTGAAAGAGCTTATTCTTTTCGTCTTAATGATATAGCACAAAATTTGCTAGAATTTACCGTACCGTTAAAGGTTTTTAAAGGTAATATAATATTATCGTTTATTTGAAAAACTAACAGCGATTATGCACAAGATTTACATTTTAATAGGGCTAATAGTATTGAGTCAGAAATAACCGAATAATTGAAGGGTTTTTGAAAGTGAAATAGTTGCTGAAAAAATGTTTAATTAAAGCTTCAAAATTTATTTAGTCAATCGACTGCTTTATGTAATATTGGTATGGAACTTTAATTGTGCGAGCCCGATTCAGTCTAGATTGGTTTTTTGTTTATATCTAGTTTCAGTTGTAAAAAGTCTTATAAAACCCCATCTTTTGTGATTTCTTAACGAGACGTGGTAATAAAATTGTAATTAAAACAATCTTGGTGAGGATTACACGGATGTTTATTTGGACGTTTGTGATGAGAATTTATCAATGAGTATTATTTAAACGAGCGAATATAAATTAAAATTGAAGGTTGTCAAAAATACTGAATATAGCGTACTAAAATACAAAGCGGGCGAAAGACTGGGCGAATAAAAATGTTGAAAAAGGCGACTTGCAAATACAAATTTGATTTGAGTTGAATAATTCTCAGGCGAATAAATTTCTATTTTAGTGACAATTTAATTTTAAGTTATAAAACTAGGGACGTTGCCTCGCTCCGCTCCGCTTCGCTCGGCTCCTTATTTTATCTTACATGTAAACCTAACACGTTCCTCCTCGCTTCGCTCGCAGGGTTGGAAAAAAAACCTTTTTTTTTTAAAGAACAAAACATCGTGTTTTGAACAAAAAACATGATTTAAACACATATTTACTGATGTTTTTTATGAGGCTGTTTAAAACGTGTTCAAAAAATGTTTTAAACGTGTTTAAAAAACAATCTGTTTTAAACATTGTTTAAAACACTTGTTTTAAACATTGTTTAAAACACTTGTTTTAAACAATGCCAACCCTCTTCGCTCGTCGTCGCACCTATTTTTTGACTTTTGGTGAAATATTTTCGATTTCATACTTTAAATTCGCCCACTCAGTATTTTTAGTCGCACGCCGTGGTATTTATTCCGGACACTTGAAATCGCTTATTATATTTTTATTTGCCCGATTAATAATTTCCCATTAAGTCGATTTGAAAGATGAACTAGCCGTAGTTTCGAGGTAGCCCAGTAAATGACAAAGTAAAGCGTCCAAACTTTGGATCAAGACAGGGATTATTGTGCAACTTCAACATCTTTCGCTATCCCTTTCAAAGGCATCTTGATTGGTGATTGGTGATTGGCTAGAAATGCCATCACATATTACTTTAGCCAATCACGACATCTTTAAAAGCGATAGCTGTAGATAAAGTTAGACAATAAGGCCCTATTTCCATCTATTCAGCATTTGAGTTAACAATTAATACAGTTTTCGACCCTCCGCGCCATTTTATTTTTCCGTTGAATATACAACAGCAATTAAAGAATGTGATGTAACACCACAAGAACATGTCACCCCAGTGACCGTATCGAGAGAAATTTGACAGAACTCATTACTCAGATCAGCAGGTATGCCCCCAATTATACAGTTTTATTAATACGTTGTCAGGAAAAATTACGGTGACCGTACGGATGACCAGCCTGGCGCCAACTCCTGGCGCCGTAATGGCGAGTCGACGTGCGCTTCGAGGAAGCTGCTATCGCTGGCCGACATAAAATAAGCACTCAAATATTGAGAATCCTTTCTCACCTCAGCCTGCAATACTTCGCTACTGGTTTTAGGTAGAGTTGCCATCTGTAAAATCTATAAATTCGGACAAGAAGCTCGAAAACCCCGGGTTTTTGAGCGTAAAACCCGGACATTAATTCTTTTCTATCTCACACATTTAATAAAATAAGTATACATTGTTATTATTTATAAACAGAATATTTTAAACTTTCTTATTTAAACTTTTTTAAGAAATAAAAACATATCTAATAACTGAGAAGCAAACCAAAATGGAATTATATGCTTATATGCTTATAAAATAATTTTTTTAAGGAACAAACAAAATAACTTTAAATCGTCTATTAAAGAAGCTAATTTAATCTATCTTTTAAATAGCTTTTGAAAAAAAAAGTCTTTCAATCTAACAGTTAAAAACCGGCCAAGTGCGAGTCGGACTCGCGCACGAAGGGTTCCGCGCCATTATCTATAATAATACAGATCACGCCAAACTTCTAGTACGCTCGGAAGTTGCTCTTCCCAAGAACGGCCCATACATTTTCTTCCTGCTGATGCGAATCGCCCCGTATTTAGAGGGGACTAAAAGCTTGGCGCGATCTGTACTCGTTACCTTGTAAAGCCTACTTAGCTGTGATAGTTTTCCTTTTAATTTCGTTATGTATACTACTGCCGTGATTTTTTTCACGTCTCCAAATACAACCGTTTCGCCGGCAGGGGGGGGACACTTGACTCTAACAAAAATTAGCTCTTTTAAGTTTAATATTTCCCAAACGGAACCCTGGATCGAAAAATGGTATTCTCTTACCCCCAATATTTTTAAATTACCTATCCAACCACACCCCACACTATGGGATAGATGAGAAAAAAAAAATCATCTCCACTTTACGTGTAGGGGAGGTACCCTAAAAAAAATCATTTTCAAAATTTTACTGTACCACTTTGTCGGCGTAATAAATATGTATATTAATGACAAATTACAGCTTTCTAGTACTAATAGTCTCTAAGCTAAGCCGCGGACAGACAGACAGACAGACAGACGGACATGGCGAAACTATAAGGGTTCCTTGTTGTTGACTACGGAACCCAAAAAAGCTGGCATCATAATCACAACACAAACGCATTTGAAACATGCAAAAACCCCACCAGGCCCGGTAGCATAGTCAATACTTTATATTCTCTGGCATAGTGTTAATTCGCGCGCGACGCGGCTTAGTTGAATCACGGGTGACATACTGTTTAATCGCAAAAACATCGTGTCACGCTCCTCGCACTTGTCATTCAACTAAGTGGCGTCGCGCGCGATTAAACACTATACTACGAGTGCTGAACGCATATTCGTAAATACCCGTCGCGACGCCGGGATGCCCGAAGCGGCCTCGTAAATATACCCAACGTGTCGGACGAAACGTTGGGTATTTACGAGCATATCGTCCTATAGATTTAAATGTTTATTTGAACCTTTTTATTTTCGCTTCCAGTGTCTAATCACACAAGGAATTTAATAAGTATGATCACAAAGGTAAGATAGAAAATAGATTAGGCACTAGTGTTACTTATGAGGCATTTCACAAAATCACGCTTTTTGAATTTGGAGTAATGTTTATTTTTTATTTCGGTCTAATTAAATGAAGTAATTATCAATAAAATTACTGAATTCGATTAGTTAAAGATCATAGTTTATTCTGACATGAAACTTTGAATGTGATTATACTTTATTCAATACAAAAAATCGATACTTTATTCAATACAAAAAATCGTGGTAACTGGCGACATTAATCAGGAAAATTTACGGAATTATAATTTTTTCCACAGTGTTATAAAAAATACATATTCTGGTACATTATGTGTCAACAAATTGATATATCAGATGTTTGGCAATATTATTTTTTTGTGTTGGTAAACTTTAGCGCCAAAAAAAATTCGGACGTTGATTTTAAATAGTCAAATTATATCAAGTATTTGTTAGTACTCAAGTAACTAAAGTTATTAACTAACATTAAGCACGTCATTGTGCATCACTTTTTGTCTAAATTTAAAATACATTCCACACCATTGTAATCTATTAATTTATAGTCGTAGTTGTCTGGTAGTTCTTTAATATATCGCATTTCTATTTTTATTCCCTTTTTCATTTCAAAACAATGCACAACCTTTGGAGTTCAAAACAATACCCCCCTGATATAAATCCTAATTACCTGACGCGTCGTCCCAAAATATCAGTTATTTACTGAGCACCCGAGTGCAGCCGAAATATCCCGAATGGACGAAGCGTCGGGGATTTACGAATATGCCACCCGGAGGATGGCAACCCTAGTTTTAGGCAAATTTTCGAATATGAACAGTAACCTACATAACGTAAGTTGACTCTTCTCATATTAATACAGAAATTCTGTCAGATGCTGTAAAAATTACGCAATACCTATCGTTTAAAATTAAATTTACAAATCGCCTTGTGCCTCTAACTAAAGAATCAACGTTTAATGTTAAGAAATAAGTTTCGAAGTGTCATTTGCAAATCTCAGCTATAAACATTCTGCATTAAAATTGCCCAATCCTTTTAATTATAAAGTTTACCGAACCGAAGAGCCTGTATTTGAGTTTGTTGCAGCAAAAACTATTAATTTTTTTGTTTTTAAACATAATAATGATTCTTCTCTTTGGTTTTCCGGTGTCGCGGAGCAAAAACAATGATGAGTGTCAATTTCAGTGACTGCATCAAGTGCGGCCAAGTTTTTTTTTAAATCACTCAGCATTACATATCGTCTCTGTTCAAATAAATTGCAACGTCAATCTGTCTGTATGTATTATGTTCACTTGCAAGTGGAGACCCGATCCAGATGCGTCGGAATAAATTAAAATGGTAGGATTTTTCATTTACATTTATGGAATAAGGTTTTCCAACTTTTTGTAAAAATATCTGAATTTTTCTTCCGGAAATACATGAGATACCCGAGCACTCGTAAAAAATATTGATGTTGAGTCCTAAGCGTTACTGGAATGACCTCCATGTCCAGAATAAAAAACCGGCCAAGTGCGAATCAGACTCGCGTACTTAGGGTTCCGTATATAAATTTAATTTTGTAATTTCGGAGATAAGGGTTTAAACTTTTTTCTGATTTTTTAAAGATTTCTCGAAACCACTGCCAGTAAATATAGTAATAAAATTGTATATTTTATTTTTACAATCAGCTTTTTAATATCTACAATATGTTACCCATGTTGTATTTTTAGGATAATATTTATTATATTTCTCACTTTTATTTTGGAAATATTTTGAAAATTAAATGTTTTTTTTACACCGTGATATGTGGGCAAATTAATGGTATTTTTGTGCCAAATGTCATGTCTTGTCACGTCTTTATCTTTAACGGTGCTAAAGTCATGAGGCTGTGACACACGGACGGACAACGGTCTCACCATAAAGGTTCCTTTTGTACCTTTTAAGTACTACGGAACCCTAAAAAGTTGACCAAAGGCGAGGTCCTTGGAATAAAATTAAGTAAAATGGGTTATTTTTTTTTAATATCTAAAGGTATGGAAATACAAGGAAAATATTGCTTAGAAAAATAATTAATGGACAACTAAGAAGCACCTTATCATACCGAAAAAATAAATTAGTACTACTAATTTAGTACCTTACGCTCATTTTGACGTCCCTTTTTTCCTGCCCTAAAAAGCCACCGAGTGCAAATACTGACTCTACCTTGCACGGGCGGAGCCAGAAGCAAAACCCTAGTACAAAATATTTAGCGAACAAAGTGTAGGAAACTTAACTTATTTAAGCGGAAGTGATGCTTTTGAACAACAATATCGTGTCTCTGTTTTGTAATGCACACGCTTATGAATGACTTTACCTCCATGAAATTGCTATAATTTGAAAAATATTGAAATTTTCCACTCTATTTCCATAATGTACGGGCTTCACCTTGTATTAGAATGCTCACTGTAATAAAAACAGAATATGTACAAAACTAACATCGCCTAAGCATTCTATATTTTGCATTATAAGGAAAATGAATATTTATGAATTAGAAATACATTTAAAACCATGTGCCCACACACGACAATTCTATTATTAAAGGTTATATTTTTTTCCTGTTACTGGGCTTCCTCAAGTTTTGGATTTCCGAAAGTTATTCTTCGAAGCGAGAGCTTATTTGTAAATGTAATTTTCTGTTATTGAGCGTCATATTGTTAGTCATTCATTACATTACGTTAAAAACCAAGGGCACATTTAAACCTCGTAAATAGATATTTTCAATGTTGTCAATCAAGATTTTTGTATTGTCAAATAAATAATGAATGACTAATGAGTAATGACTTGCGGCATTAACAGGTTACTTATTATATGAAATTAGCGAAATGATGTATTTCTTATATTACATGATGATAATATTGACATTGTTCTGAAGGAGGGTAGTGAAACCGTCAAATCAAACATTTAAAACATATTAGATTTTAAAAACACTAACAGACATTATTACCAGGGTCCTTCAGAAGAAATTAATAGCGATAATTGTAATTCAGCAAACAGAAAGAACAATGGAGTTTATAAACCAGTAAATGTAGTCCAATCAACAGCGTTTAGACTTTGACATACAAATAAAGGGTTCATTAAGTCTTGGCAATTAACGCATGATGGTGCACGTCCCAGATACGGGTAGTGCATCGCAAGCTGCGCCGGCGCCGAACATAACTGTTCGTCTACGTCCACGACGTGTGGATATGAGCCTCTGGCTACATACACAGACTCGAGTCTATCCTGTATTTACTGATGCAACAGCTAATTACCAGCCTCGGTTAGATTTTCTTTCGCATCCTGTGCTGTTCCCATCAGACCTACTATTGCAAAAATATCCATATTTTTTCATATTTTACCTGTAACGTAACCTTGTAACGAATTTTTCTTTGAATCATTCGTGTCATCGTCAATTAATGTTTGGTCAATCGATATTATTTCACGGATTACCCAAGGTACAGTTAGCGACAATAACTGTGCGTGCTAAAATCTCGAAAGATGTTGCACCGGGAAGCATATAAAAGGCGTATTAAGTGATGGAGGTGAACACAAAGCATGCAAAATTGCGTCGAGACGCGTTGTAAGACTTGTGCAGGTCGAATGATGGACCGCTCTGACACGAATAGGGCCTGCACAAAGAGGCCTAACTGTTACCGACAGTAGACCCATCAGATGAGGGAATTACGGCACACACTCCATCCTCTCGCAGCCTCTCAGACATACATTAATTACAAAACTTTTAGGAATTTAATATTCCGAGTCAGACCTCAGGATGTTACACCAAAATAATCTATTTCACAAAGTCACCGTTGGTTTTTAAAACAACTTATCAGCAACAATGTGAAATTATGGAAGAATTTGCTTATATTTTGTTTAGGTGTTATAAATGTGGCAGCTCTCTTACATCATTCGTTATTATTTTGAATACATTTGGAAAATTGCGTAACGTTATGCTAATTTAAAAATTAAAAACCTAAAACCTTGGCTCAGTCTAGGCTTTCATCGGTATGCTATCATTTCAGTCAGTGTCTAATTCATTTGCCAAGAGCTTTGTCTATTACGTGTTGTTTAATAATTTAATTTAATAATAAGTATAAAAAACAAATCACACCAAACTACCGCTACAACACGAAAATATATTCTGAAAGTTCAATCAACTAAAGATAAATCCTTTTAAAATTTTCATCACATAGAGCTTTAACCGGAAACGCAGTAACGGTGAAATGGGTCATCTATACCGTTACGTAATTCGTCAATGGCGAGAAGAGTGCATCGGATGAAAATCGATTCTTGATCAGCGTCGAGGTGCCGAGGCGGCGGCGCCGACGGCGGCGGCGGGGGTGGTGCAGCGAGCTGCGCGCGCGACTCTCACCGTCTTATCTTTCGCGACCTCCGCTGGACGCGCACGCACGCCGCGCTCCGACCCGCACCACGCGCCGCGCTCGCGCTATGCCGCCCTACCGACAGCAAACTTTTGTGTTTTGTTTTTCGAATTTTAAAAGTTTACACATTGTGGCACGCAGTCCGGATATGCGCTTGTGATTACATTCCCCGTTGTGCCAGTTTTATTTTAGGAATCTAAAAGACTTCATTGACTTTACCTAAAAGTACAATTAAGATATAATAAAAAAAGAAAATCTTTTTCGGAAAAACTGACACGATGGTGTCAGAAGGACCTCTGCCAGTGGTTTGGTGTATGCGCGATAATCAGTTAGTGCCGCACCAAGTTTCGGGTGTTAAATTGCAAGGAGCAGTTACAGGAGCCCACATCGCCGCTGTCACGGACTTTTTACGTTTAGTTGCTGGGACTCCAATTATACTTCCTCATACTGCACTTCCGGAACACGTAGACAATGATATCAATCAAGAAAAAGAAAATACTACAACTCTACGGCGGCGAAAAATGTCAATGCAAGTTGAAGTGCCGTGTGTATTTTTAACTGAAAGTGCTCTAAAAAAAGCCAAGAGTCGCAGTAATTCTTTAGAAGAAAAAGGCACCATGTTTGACAAAACGGACATTTCTGCTTCTACTGCAAGGTTTTTAGACAGTAAGGGTTCTTTTCTTAATTCTACTAATATTTTTGAAATAACAAGTGATAATGAACATTCATCTTGTAGTTCACAAGATTCTCAAGACGCTGAAAGTTGTAACACCAAAACATCTAGGGAAACAAACTGTGAAAGCTCAACTCAGAGAATAACTAGGATTATAGATCTAGATGACTTTCAAATAACAGAAACAGACAACAATGATTGTCCTTTAAGATTAAGTAGAATAATAGAAGTAGAAAATGATTTGACATGTTCACAAAAAACAGTTGTATCGGAAAAAGAAATTCCACAAAGAATAACTAGAATTATTGAAATTGACAACGAAAATTCTATTTCAACTATAACTAGTAATGTTGAATCTGATACTTCCCATAGAATTACTAGAATAATAGAACTAGAAAAAGAAAACTCCTTTCCTAGCATGACGCGAATTATAGAAATGGAGAATGAAATTTCAAATGAAAGACGAATTTCTTTAACGAACGAACGAGAAACCGGTGGTGGCATTGCCGAAAATGTTAGTGAGGATGTTATTGTTAGAAGTAAACCATTACACAGAAATGCACCTAGGTTTAGTCTAGATTCTTCGTGCTCCGAAAACTCTTACGTGAACATTGAATGTATCAAGAGTTTGCAGGATGTTAAAAGAGAGGATAGTACAGAAGATGGTTTAAGTCCTGAGCAATCTCCTTCGTTCAGACCTGTTCGGTCACGGTTCCCTAGAAAAAAGACCTCCGTCTGTTCGATTGGCTCCTCGGACTGTGACGAAGAGGTGGACGTTATATTTAAATCTAAACCGAAATCTAGTCAATGGGTGAGTCTCGATTGGATACCGCCACCGCCCAAAGAAGAGCCAGTGATATCGCAAGTAGTCTGTGATAAGAACGATTTTATATCGAAGTGGATAGCTGACCAGAACTCGCAGGACTCTGGAATCGTAGCTGATGAAAGACGAAGAAGTCTTCCGCCAAAGGCAAATGAACTCTACCTTCAAAATATGCGTCGGTTTAGCGATGGGCTCCAAATATGCAAAGAAGACGCAGCTAGCGATTGTCCCGCTACTGTTAAATCTAAATGGCACGATATTGTGAAGCGTCACTTACAGTTGTTGAAAAATGACAAAGGTTTTAGGCGTCAACGAGGCAGTTGGATGAGAACTGCACGGCGTCTGTCGGGAACGGTCATACCGAATAACAGAAGCTTGGATGCTCTGCCTCAGGATTTGGATATGGCGTAAGTAATTATAACGGTTAATTTTATTTTTTGTTTGTTTATTTGGACACTGACGCTCCGAAATGAAAAAAAGTTTCTCTCCAAATAATTTCTAGGCTGCGATGCACCGATGCGCTTCAATGCAACCTGAACACGCCGATCTACTTAGCCTAGCCCAAGTGAACTCGCCCAGCTAGTGGAACAGGTTACCATCTGAAGGCCCGCGGCGAACCACAGCTTTGTGCTTATCATTCCCAATGACTAATCTCGACGGACGCTGCTGTAACTCTTTCTACTTATGCGTGCTTGTCCCTCGTTAGTAGCCTGAAAATATTCTCGCGTTGCCGTCTCGCTTGTAATTTTTATATCGTACTTCCTGGTTGCTACAGAATTTTTAAAACGTGTTGTAAAATTCATATTATGCCCGACTGAACAATTTTGTCGCTTAACCTGCAGTGAAATCTGATTACCATACGGCTGACACGATTGAATAGTCCGTGATTTTGTTGCAGATAATAATGATTTGATAGTGTAGGTGTAACAAAAAAAACGTGAGTTGAAACCTATGCGTGCCTTGTTTTCTTTTGAGTTGTTGATAAGTCGCCGGTCAGGCATGTTACGAGAGCAGGCCTGGGGCACGCGCTTCCGCAAGGCCGTCCGATTAGAATGCAGGGAGCTCGCGTCCAAGGCTACGGCTGCTTGGTCGGTCGCTGCACCGCAGCCCGACAACGTCTTCCTCTCCGCAATTCGGCAAGTAGCCGGCTCAGGAAGTTAACGGCACGAAGGTGAAGCTCACAAAACTGGCAATCTATCGGAAGCGCTGTGATTTGAATATTTAAGAAATTCTTTTGCACTTCCTCAATTGTATGACTAGGTGCCACATACTAATTCTCATGATTGCAAACATTAATATTATTGTTACGAATGGAAAGCAAACCAAGTCTGTATTGATTAGAAACTGGAATCGTCATACAGTATTTGACATTGGTCTCGTTCGTCCAGACTGCGACATTATTAGAGAAACGCAATCACTTTTCGAAGAAACCGGTATAAAAATTGCATTATTACGATAGTATTGCGGCGGATAACCGGCAATTCGAGAGCGCGGGAAACAGCCCCGGTTGATTAAACATGGCAGACGGATGCATCAGTGTCGGTTTCACTGAAAAACCTTGAGGATTTATGTTGAATCAAATCGTGCTTCACTTGATTAGGTAACTATCTATACACTATTTGGTCAGGTTGAGGCCTTGCCTTGGACCTTTAAAGCGCAATTAGCAATTTTTCATCCTGGTAAACGCTATCAAAGAACATTATATCGTAAAACTTGCACCCGAGACTGCAGTCACATTTTGTTTATTATGGTCTCGCTTCTGAAAACACGGCTGTTGTGCTCAAAATTTATCAACATGTATTGTAAGAAATGTGCTTCTAGCAGAAACAAAACGTTTCACACCCAGGGCTCCTACTATCGGTACAGAGTACATGGGTTTAATTGTGTTTATTTATCTTATAACTGTAACAATCTTTTTTTTATATGACGACATTGATTTATTACTTATCAGATATTATTCTTTTGTAATTAATTATGATGCTGAATCTGATATCACACAATCTTTCAAATCAAATAAACATCTCCAAATTATCAACAGCACTTATTATTTTATCAGTTGCTTACATACTCGTTCAACCGAGTCGCGTTGTAATGGCCTGTTGTTAAAAATTATAATTGAATAATAGAAGGCTTTGCCAGTTTCTTTGTTAGTATGGGAATCAATCCTAAACTAGTTCAGAAAGTTTCGTCACAGTTTAGTGGTGATCTTCTAAATTCCTATGATATAAGGGTTGGGACAACTCGTTCGAGTCTATGTGTCTTTTAACAAAGTGAAATTTCGTGATGCCTTCAACGCGCCCAAACTGCACCATTTGGTTGTTTGCTAAACATATCATGCACGCTGTATCAGCCTTCGAAATTGAAAGAAAACGCTTGAGGAATGAAAAGTAAATGTATTTTTACTATCTGTCATATACCATTATGTTCTGTTAGAATTATAATATCAAAGCAGTTAAATTTTTGCCACTATTGGTTCCAAGAATTTTTCTTCCCAAGCCATTTTAAAACTATGAATTTAAGTCACGTATGTAAATGAGAAAGAATAAAAACGTTGTCATCAGTTTCCTGTACTTGTAAGTACTAGCAAGTCATGAGCATTTTCGTTAACAATTTCAGTTTGGTCTGTTTTTTTATATGTTTCTAATCACAAATTCAAGCACTTAATATTACAAGTGCAATTCAAGCACTTAAAGTTACGAAAACTATGTATTGGTCTCATCAATTAAATTTCTTTACCTTTACTACGCATTCGAAGATTAAGCTTTCTTACGTTTTAAAGAAATCGTAAGAAGAAGAGTAACGCAAGAATGCCGAATGTTTTCTTTATTTGAGCGTCATTTCGGATCCGGAACTCGGTAATTTGCAACTGCAGAACTCTAATAGTTGATAATTATTTAATACCGTCAATCGCTTCTGTTTCACTTTCACTGGCGTCGAACACAGTTATTTAGGTTCCGTCTCGTTATGTCTGGCAAATTCGTAACTGCCTCCAAATTAGATTGTTTGTTTTATCAATTTTGCATGTTACTTTCTAGTCAAATTGTCTGTTTTGTTACTATTTCTCCCACTTATTATTTGTTACTTCGTGTTCTTCGGTTTTAATAATTTTTCATGTTACTTTCTAGTCAAACTGTCTGTTTTGTTACTATTTCTCCCACTTATTATTGGTTACTTCATGTTCTTCGGTTTTCTCGATTGAAAATAGAATTTACTGTTTATCCTGCCTTGTCTAGTTTTTTATGACAATAATACCTGTTTTTGAATTAGATTTACCGAAAAATTTTAACCGTGACGTAAAGAATGATACAATATCTTAAAATATCTTCTAGAAGCTTGTTTTGTAGTGTTTAAGTGTCTATTTGTGATTCACCACACCTAAGTCTTCACAAGAACAATGTTTATTCCCAATTATTATGCCTCAAACCACAAGTTGGTAAAATTTCATTGTGTTGAAGAATCACCTGCAAGAAAATCAATGAAAATTACTATTCCTTATCACCGCTGGCTGCAAAATAGTCTCTTACGAAAGAACAATACGACAGGTTTTACGATTTGTTTTGATTTTTTTATGTGCCTTGGGACCTGAATACGTTGGTCGTGCGATAATGCCACTTGCGGATGTTTTCACACAGCTTCATATATTTCAAACATTGTATTGTACCCAATTTGCAATTACGAATCTAAATAGTTATCATTACTATGTTTTATAGATCGACAGCATGTTATAACAATGGAATCATAAAATAAATGCATAGGTAACGGTTTTGATTAAGTAAAAAAAATAATTACAGACTTGCGTGTCTTGAATGAAGCAGGATTACATAAAGCTAATAAGCCAAAAAGATATTCGCAAAATAAGTGGTAACTATTATTATGGCAGTATACACAATAAAATAAATAAAAATGAAATATTATCGCTTGTTAAATCCTAATTACATAAAGCTAATAAGGCAAAAATATATTCGAAAAATAAGTAACTATTATGGCAATATACACAATAAAATAATTAATAATGAAATATTATCGCTTGTCAAATCCTAATTACATAAAGCTTATAAGGCAAAAAGATATTCGCAAAACAAGTAACAATTATGGCAGTTAACACAATAAAATAAAGAATAATGAAATATTATCGCTTGTCAAATCCTAAGGTTGTTTTGTTTTTACCATATATCTCTAGAACCGATGAAGGGATTGCGAAGAAATTCCGGCAGTGCTTATGACTTTGTGACATTTGTGCTATTTTGTTTTAATTTTTATGTTAATACCAGTTTCGAAAGGATGATAAAAAACATTATATCACGTTAACTGCCAATAGAAATAAAAGATTTTGACGTCCCTGATTTGGATCAGTTAAAGTTTACTGACATAAATTGGTCGAAATTTATATATTATAATATATTTAAAATTATAGGTATAAAAAATTCTAATCACTAGAATAAATCAGCGATACGAACAACTAGTAAATTCCAAAGAAGCTTTGACTGGAAATCTGTAACTGATTAAAATTCCGTTTGTTGACGGCAGCATTGTTATTTTCGCAGTACATGGACTGTTCGCAAAAGTTTGGCGTGCATCATCATCACCTTAAACGGGTCAACAGATGGCTGTTAGATTTTACGACTCATTGTAGAGTTTGCTAATAGTTTTGCTACGTTCCTTGTTTATCAAGTGTCCCATCTTAAATGCTGCTGGTGTAGGAAATTTACCATACATCTATTCATATCATTTGAGGAAGTGAATCATTGATACCAGTCCAACCTTTTGTGGCTCTGACCTAAACTTTACACGTGTTTTGATTGCATTTTTTTTTTTATTTAACCAAATATTGTCTTTTACCGGGTAATTTTAAACCGGGATAGATTACATGATACGAGTAATTCTGGCAAATTTACGAAAACTACAAATAACTTCACATTTGAATAAAACTTCTCCTGGTGGTTGGCTGCTGCTTCTTTCGTTGGCTTAGCCAACAATACTGCTACACTGTTGGCTGACAGCAGCATCTTAAGTGCGAAAACTCTAGTGCTGTGGTCAACTAATGCGGCTGACCTGCCCAACACGGTTGTTGAATAAATCTCATATACGAGTAGGTACGTCTAGACAACGGGTATTTTAGGGACGCCTTAAGAGTGGCTTATGTCGAAAAGTGGACTGCTATTAGTCGCTGAATGATAATGTCATGGAATACTCTACAGACTTTTTGCTCGTGTAAAGACAGATTCCAATCTGATGCACATGCATCACTATGTCCTTTTTATTGACATGTTCCATCGCCAGAAATGTCTCTTTGAAGTTTATTACCATAAAATAATTCTCATCTGATGTACATGCACCACCATGTGCCTTTTTTGCTCAAGTATAAAAAGAGGAAAAATTAAATCCCCGAGGTAATTACAATTGTGCAAAGTTGAGCTATTTGATCGGTTCGGTCTATCAATATAATTGTTTGCTACTTTAGAAGAGTTATTGTGAATTCAATTTGTGTCGCGATTCGTATGACTGTTATCCTTTTTTGTTTGTTGTCCGAATAAGTAACGGACGAACCTATATCGCCTCTAAAAATACCGTTTGCCATATTATCCTCAATGAGGTTTTTAGTTCACGCATCTGGGAAATCTGATTCATTCCTTTGAAGTAATTGTCATAAAACGTTCGGCAGAAATTGCAGTGATGATTTATAACTTGCAGTCTCTTGTTTTGAACTGAGTAAGACATTCATTCTAAAACACCGGTCAAGTGCAAGTTGGGCTCATGACTCTAGGGTTTCGTACCTTTAGTTTAAACTTGTTTGGACAATCTAACCGCTCAAGTAAACTTTAAACTATCGCGATTTTCACACATTGTGAGTATAAGATTCGGGTATTAATAGCGTAAAAATTAAAACATACGACGCCTTTGTAGGCTGTCGTGGTCACAAACTAACTAACCGCTGGACCTCAGAGGCATAAGTAATGAAAGTCGTTCATTCAAATGAATTGTAATCAATATCATCAATTCACTTAACTCAAGCTTAATTTATTTTAAGGATGAAAGTGAATCGGACCGCATGGTTAGTGATGTGATGAATCCCCAAAACGACGTTATCCAATACCACAAAGAAAGGAAAATGTGTATTGGGTAATTCATTCACACAATATAATATTTTTATCTACTATTACAGCTGGTATATACTCAAAACAACGTAGCTTTTATCACTATAAGGGTTCTACTTATTCTTCTCAGACGCGTGCGGATTCCTAACAAAAAAAAAACTAAAACTCTTCTCCCACGTTCACAATGCCTGCCCAGTGGACTGTTGTGGGACGAAGACCAATTTACTTCAAGTACTCGGGTCTATAATAGCACGCACCAGCGATTAGCCGCCATTCAATATCAACACGTGCAGAATTCGCTCATTCCATTACACTTTAGCCTGTAATTGTGTCCTCATGGTCTTCAACGTGCTCACCATCGTGAGGCTGCGTGTCTAGCCGATGATGGTGATTAGTTTATATGTTTACAATGGTATTACAAAGAATTATCAGTTATATCATCAATCAAGACATAGTCGTTCTAGAGCCGAGAGCAGAAATTGCATTCTATTTAATGAAAAAGATCATAATCAATACTCTTTTACAACCACTCTTTTATAGTAGTTTATGCTACTAGGGCGAAAAGGAATAAATTACGAGGACGATTTAAAACACGAGCGTAGCGAGTGTTTTAAACGTAACCGAGTAATTTATTGCTCTTACGCCCGTGTATCATACTACGTTTTTCAATGCATAGTGTGAGGAAATAAAACAAATATAATTTTGTGAACTTTAAATTGTAATTGGCTCAAAAGGACTAGGTATCCAGAGCCGTTAAACAGTGGAAAAAAGTATGACATTTATGGTACACAGGAAATGCTGCAGGTTAGCCAACCATTGTAAGTAAATTTAAAAAAATAATGATAATAAAGCCCTACGGCAAAATAATCGACTTTCTGTTCGGTTTTGATGCATAAAAAGTGGGCCTTTACGAGCACATGCATTGAAAAATAATTTAAAGGAACGGCCTTTGCGTTCCCGAGTCCTGTCGACGACTGTAATTTTATTTGAAGCGAATAGCAATTTTTAGTTCCCTGAAAACACTAAGAGCGTTAAATCAAGTGCTTATCCATTTAGATCTGGACCCTATTATTAGATTCCCATCTAGGCAGTATCCAAGACGGGTTAAGCAAAAAATAGTGGGCTGCATCGGCATGCCAACATTAACGACCAGTTCGTCGCGACTTAACTCGTTATTATAAAATTCTCTGAGCGAAAGTTACGGAATTGATGTTTGGCGCCAGTTGCAGTCACGGGGTCAAAGGGCTGAGTTACCAATTGCATCTTTCAATAGCTCTGCATTGTTTCCTGGTACAGTTTTTGATAAATCTGGCTTGTTATGATTAATAGTTAGTCCAAGATTTGTTGCAATTCTATTCAGAGCTATCATTTATATCGCGCACGCTTTGACGAATTTATGATCATGCGATTTTAAAGTTATTGGATAAGGTTTCTAATGTTACCTTACATCACGCAACCGCCGGTGAATTTGATCAAAATCAGGACAAGGCAACTTCGTCATCGATTCTTATGTAATTGTATCAGTATCCTTGTATTGAAACTTTTTAAAAGGATTTTCCAATTCGCCCACCTTGATCACTATCACCACGCAATCCACCTACGTCATTGTCCATCTTATCACCTTTTATAAAGATTTAATGTATTTAACCCGCCACTGGTAACGTGTATTTGATTTACATCGTTGGTGACCCCGGCCTCACGCACCGTGGTTTTTGAATATGAGTTTTTCTATAATTTACTGTCATGCTACTTTTCATTGGAAAGGTTTAAAAATTAGATATTTTTTGTCAATAAAACATAGGTATTTCATAAATCAAATCTCTTTTATTAACATTAGACAATATCTTTGGATGTATTAAAATTATAAGGTATTTTAACAATATTTTTTTAAACTAAAAGATGTTGCAGCAATCTTAAATATTTAACGACAAAATAAGCCTTAGTCAGTCTTATGACATTGGAAACATAAAATAAAGAAACAAAAATGGTAAAACCTCTACAGAAAAAAAAAATGAAATCACTTATCTTCAACAGCCAAATAACTCGATCAAGTAGATACTACGTGCTCAAGGCATACATACATATTTATTACATTTATGGCAAGAGAGCGGTAGGGGGCGTGAAATAAGGGCAGCTACTCGAAATCGCAATGTATTTCGATAAACGGTGAAAAAATATTAGATTTTTTCGAACTACCCGGTCTCACAGACATATAACGTCACCAGTGGCGGGTTAATATTGTTACTACAATTTATGTTTATATTATTATGTATTGCGTCATTAATCACCGTCGATGTCTTATACCCTGTATTTTAGGTAATAAAATAATGTTATGCATATCATATCATAGTACCAAAGATGTGGTTTCATTACATAATTTTTGTCTTGAAAATATTGTTTATACAATTAGAAATCGATTGTATAAAATTTAGAGAGCCATGTTTCAAGTACTCTGTTTACATACATTGTCTAATATTCATGTTTTACAAGTTATATTTTTTCATCTTAAAAGTAAGTCTTGGGAGGGTGTTTATTTAATGTTTGCTCATACTTGTTTGCACTTTCAAAAAATCTGCAATTGAAACTTGCAAGAATAAATTTGTGTCTACTAACCTTGTTTGCGTGGACTATTACTCATTCTTTGTAAATATTGTTTGTCTTGGGTTATTCTCGTTTGTCAGAAATCATCGAATCAACATTACCGTGTTCTTCTTCTTCTGAATTAGGTCACTCCCTTTCAGATATATGATTTGTGATATATTATATGATTGCTTTATGATATGATTTTGTATAAATCACTAACAACATGAACTTGAATTAAAAGTGTCACAATAGAATTCCTCATCATTGAAATGTCAAACTGATTGTCTGAATGACACGTCATGCTTGCGCGTGCTAATAGATCATGATATTCATGATTCGGATGACGATTTCTCCCAAACCATGTCAAGGTCGAGCATCTGTCTGGTTCGCTGCCCCGGTGAGCTGCTGCCGCTTACTCTTTGACTATCAGAGGCCTGGTTTACGAATAAGCTTGATTTCATTGAGAATCAATAGTTGCCCTGACTATTGACTGATAATAAGTTTTGTGTTTTGTTTTGGTCGGTAATTAAATACTGTGGTGCCATAAAAAGCTTTGTAAATTTTCTTTTATGGGAATGATAGTTTATTTTCTGCTTGAAATATGAAAATTAGTAATTTGCTTGGATTTAATTATGTTTAGGTTGTGTTAATTCGAAAACCATTTCGAGCTAAGCCGTATATTAGAACTTGCGGTCTAAAAAACCTCATGATGATGAATATTTTTACGAAAAAGTTGCAACTTCCATTTCCCTTCGTGTGACGTCACTTGAGAAATGGCTGTTTAGAAATGTGTCCTTCTATCAAGATAAATTTATAATAATTTGCTTCCGACTCATTTGACTAATAGATGACAGATGAGTAGACAGACAGAGACAGACCACTTATTTTATAAGCAATCACACATCACAATCAGTATAATGTCTAAAATTCTCAAGTGACGTCATATCCGACAATTCTTTAAAAAATCATAAAATTATAATGGTTAATTTATATACCTAAAAAGTGAGTCCTAAAGTGGCGTATATAATCTGAAAAAAAAATCTTTTAGAAATTAAGCTATGGGAATTTGATCGTACCTGCACATTGCTGATTTCCGAGGATAATACTAATAATATATTACCCCGGATTATAATATATTCAACTGCAAATGTTTCTTGTTGATTGGTTGCAGAATTACAAACAGCCCAACTTTCCGATCGATATTATAAGTGGGCAATTCTTATTTCAATAGAAACCAGTTCTTCGCTACCGCAAGTAATTATTCAAGAATTTATTGATAAGGGAAAACCTCAATTCAAAACTTCCTTGAGTGTGCAATTGTGCATGGCATGTGTAGTTCAATCATCAATCAATGGTGAATAAAAGTAGTTCATCTGATACATAAAAATTCTAGGGCCGTCTTCAACCTTCAATATAGTAAAAGATACATGGTACTTAGGATGCCCTTAGCACGTGGCAAGGTTTTCCCGAAGGTATAAATAGAATAGGTCACTTTGCCCTTTCTCAGGGCTATGTTTTACGATCTTTGAGACACTTTTCCTGTGTGTGTGAAACGAAAATTATAATAACCTTTTATTATAATCCTTTCTTACGCTCAGATTGAGGTTAAGAATTTTTCATTTTAAAAATTCACTTCCTCAAAATAATAAGCAATTTATCTTATTTTAGAAACATAGTATTTTGCGCAACTGTAATGTTAGTGAAAAATGTATGTATTAGTTATTATTTTTTTGGTTGTTTATGTTAAATTATGTTGGTTGACTTCTTACTCTATTGTATTAGGATTAGCTGTAATATGTAAATAAAGAAATAACAAAAAAAAAAATTTGAGACATTGGGACACGATTCGTTCGTTTCGTAATAGTTTTGCACGAGTGTCCCAATGTCTAATTATGTTTCAGTTGCACACAATACTTTATCTACGACCATCAAAAATATCGTCTTCATTTATAATATTTTCAACTAACAATTTCATGAAAAATGATCAGTAGAACACTCTTTCATTAACCTCTGGTGCGTCATCCTGGTGCTGCCTTGAAGGCCAATTAAGATAAAAGGGGCGTGGCTTAAGAAATAAGGTTGGGACTTATTTTTCGTCTCTGTTATTGATTGGCTCTCTAGCGGTGTTATAATAAATTCGGCTAATCGCAGCGCAGCATCGCGGTGTCATAATGTAACATTATAACATCGGATAAATAATCTTGGTACTTATAAAACTGCTTTTGATGTTACAATTACCTTATTGCAGTATAGGAATAGATAAAAGATATTTTATCACTTTATTATACCACGAAAATAACCTAACCGAAAGAAACTCTTTAAATAGATAAACTTAGTACTGGAAATGGAAACGGCGCGTTTTGAGGTCTTCATGCAATCCAGCAATTAAAATGATGCATGAAGTATTTAAAAATTACCCACCTGCACGGAGAAAAAAAACCTTGTAAACAAAAACAGAATTATGTTATATTTACTTGAATTATTGTCTACATTAGATTGTTCAAGTAAACTGACCAATAAATATAGACGTCACATATAGTACACTGTTTTCTGTTTAAATGAGCTATATTCAGGTTAACGGAACCAGAATTTTTTCTCAGTGTGCGAATTTGTAACTGTCAATATTTCAAACTGTTCCTTGTTAAAGGAAATATGTAAAGGTAGATCAGCATACGAGTGTTTACACAGGTATAATAATGGTTAGACTAAATTATTAATTGTTATATTACTTTGTGTATGTAAAACGGAACTAATGTGAGAATATTTTGACTAAAAACTAAACACAAAACTAAAGCTATTAACGGCGATATGAATAAATATTATGTAATATAACACAAATATTTGAAGTATTTTTATGCATTGAACTTTGCTTTTACTACCAGACTGTCGTCGATTGTTTTTATTGTTCAATAAAACCAAGAGAGAAAAAAAACGGGCAAGTGCGAATTCTATCCGCGCACAACGGATTCCGTACCTACTTAGGGATCAATAGATCGCATAACGAAGTGCAGTGAATCAAGAAGAGATTAGATTGGGTATCGCTGTTTTAAATGGATAAAATTTCACACAAGAGCGTTTTGGAAAAAATAGCTCTCCTATGTTTTAAAGTGTTTCGGCCGCTCGGAAAATCTATTTTAAGACACTTAAAACCACTAATTTAACTTGCTTTTTTTTGTTTCTATGTTATTGACCAATCTTTGCTTAAAAAAAAAAAAAATTAAAAAGAAATCAAAGAGTATCCTCAAGATCTCCATATTTTTTAGGAAAAAAGCAGTTTCATTTCAAAAATTCCATTTCAAACCGTTTTTTTTCCGAATTACGTGCAAGATAATGTTGTTTTTATGGATTTTTCATCACATTTTCTGTTCCACACGAAATGCAACTCTAGTTAGTGTTCGTTAAGAGGCTATGCGAATTTTATTTTTGTCACTGTCACTCCAAGCGAAAAATCGCGCAGTGCGAGAGGGGCGGATTCAGGGCAACAGGGAAAAAAATTGGTTTTATATTTTTATTAAAAAAACTAAAATAGCTAGCAAAATTTCAAATATCAAATCTCTAGATATTGTTGAAAAACACCTAATAAAATATGTTCGAGTTCTGTATTTGGTTCCTATTCGTTAAACGACGAGAAAAAGTGTGTTTGAAGACCTCATTTCAGCAATTATTTCTATCGAGGAAAATGTATCCAAATATGTTTTACAATTTCAAAACCCTAGATTATATAGTCAAAATGCATATACCAGAAATTTATTAAAATTTTTCGTGTATTTCATGAAATACACAGAAAAGACTCACCCATATTTTTTTCGCATATCGCCTTAAAGATGGTTCTCGTTCTCATCGTGGCATGCGTGGTTTCATTTGATTTGGGTTTTCCTGTTTTATTCACGTGCGCTCACATTATAGATTATTTTCGCATTTTATTTTCGAAAGTGCCGCTAGATCAGACCATTGCCGGGCCCTTCATTTACCAACAATTTTATGTTACTATTTTTCACTCAAAATATCAATTTAATAATGACTTAAAGTTTTTAATTGAGGAAATCGACACACATTCTTGGAAAAACTGTTATAAATTCCTACGAAATCTGCCTTTGCAATTTTTCCGCACGCGCCAGATTCGCTGTCTATCCCTCTCTAAGAGAGAGCACTGTATCATGCGCTATCGAGCTCGATATGGTTTGCTATGCTATTTCGACGGAGAATACAGAGAAAAAAAAGTAAATCGTTAGGTCCCACCTAAAATCACACCTTTTTGTTTGGTTATTTATACTATAATATAACCATAACGTGGGCAATATAAGAACTATGAACTGTTTGGAGAATGTACAAGAATTCCGTGTTGGGTCGATGTACGGACTTTACGGGGGCAAATCCCTGATATCAATATTTAACACTATAAAATTCTTACGTGAACGATTTTACACTTGGATCCTTCTTTAGAAAATATAAAATGGACTTAGGAATGAGTACGTTGCAAACTTTTTTTCAAAAATATGTGCATCTATTTTTGGCTTCGTTTAATAATATTTTAAGAGGATTGGTTGCGCTTGCATCAATCACTGTTACTCCATGCGGAAAGAACCGCAGTGTGAGAAAGACGGTTTCTGGAAAAAAGTAAAAATAACAACATCGTTCACTAAGTTTATTATTTAAAAAATAGCGAAAGGTTGTATCAAATATCTGTTCGTTTCAGAGTTTAATAAATTTATAATATGTACGGGTTTTTATCCAAATAATCTTTAACATCGACATAAAAACTTTTCTTAGAGCCATCTTTGGTTTTTTATTTCTAAATATTGGAATGACTTCTGAAGATTCTATTTCGATAAGACTGCATTATATTCCTGGCAGAAGTACATTTTTTTACCTGTGGTATTCTTCAAACAAGGAACAATTAAATTATGGCTTTACGGGGATTATTCTCTTAATTTTGAAACTGCAGTATAAATCTGGTAATTGTGTGGTTCCACATCCAGAACCCAGCCTGTCTCCGCCCCTACATAACCTTGGAACGCTGACTTTAACCAAGGTAAATGCACCGAGATTCACAACCTCATATAATATCATTTGAACGTACGAAAATAACTTCTACTGCTATTTACATACGACTTTCACTATTTGAAGCGCGATCCTTTTGTCCAGACTCCAGGACTCGACAAAGTCATGTTCTGTTTTGCTTGTGACGTTTAATATTTAACCATAATAACTCGCTTGATAAACGAGATTTTATCTTTTCCATGTTTGGAACTTCATTGAACTTATGGGCCTAAAATATTTACGTCAACATCTTTCTTATATATCTTCCTAGTGTCACATGTTTCTTCAACACTTCTTCGAGAATAGTATTCGGATTTCTCTTGAGTTTTTGCAGTGTATGTGTTTAACCCTAGATAATATACTTTATTCAGAGTTACATGATTGATAACTAAACATTCGTCGAGCGGCCGCGGCCTACGCAACAAAAAGTGTATTTATCTTTAAAATTATTAATTGTGCATAAGAGCTGAAAACGTGGTACTAAAGTTTAATTACAAATTAAGAATAAAATATCTATCAAAACATTATACCGGACTGTTACGAGTATTACAGATATCAACGTTATGGGAGCCACAAATAGCATTTTTGCATTGGATGCAATTGTGTTTCGTCATTCTTCGAGCTTTAGATGCATATAGGTAGCAGATGTTGCGCCCATTCGACTCGGAATGAGCAGGAGCTTCTAGCATCTTGATGTTCCGTTCATAAATAAACAAAACAAAAAAGAGTTGCCTAATACCTTTGCAAAAAAAAAGTAGTTACTAAACGTTCACTGAGCGAACGACCTACCCTTGGAAGACCTACCTAATCAGCGTGTATTAACGCAATCCCATGTTGAGATAAATCGGGAAGGTGAAAAAAAAATCCTAGGTGCAGAGTGCAGGGAAGTAGGTAAACTCGACTTTGGCGGGGTCACTTTGGTCAATCCGACGAATGTTTAGTTGTCTAGGGTTAATGTTTATATAAAAATATGTATAACATAAAGCATACAACAACAGCAGTCGTATTAAAAAAGTTATTTTTGCATATCCTTATCTTTACAGTCGTGATTAAGTAATTTATAACAATAGCTAAGAATATAGGGTGCGATTCACCTAATTACAGTATTGGAAGGATTTATCGATAATTTTTGCGGAAAATTCCTCGAGTATTGCAGCAAGCGCCTGATGATCACAGTGATCATTGAAGTGCTCTGGTCACGAATTGTGTAATATCTAGGGTTCCTAGAATACTCTGACGCAATTTATGCTTAGGTCATCGATGAAGGAACCAACCAGAAGGAAAACTTTTTAACATATACCTAAAAATTTAGAAAGAAAGACGGTGCTAATTTTTAAGTAGTTCAATCTACAGTTACGATTGCAATAAAATCTACAAATGATCTAAATGACACTTTTTATGAATAATTCAGGCCATTTACAGCAAGAAAGTTGTCTTCTAAAGTTCCACATTCTCCAGATTTTTTAAATGCACTTGTGCCATGTTATTTAAACACGGAAACATTTAATTTCACTTAGCTCATCTACTATAATGCTAATAGTTTTATGGTTGTTTAGCATTTATTAGAGTATCGACTTACGACAACCGCTATTCCTCTAGCCGGTTTGCCTTTACCATTCAATCTTGTAGACGTGACTCATAATAATAATGCATTATCGCAACTGAATTGTCTGGTTTGGTACTTTGTTAGCAATGCTTTAGGAGCTTTTTTCGTGCAGTAAAAATGTAAAAACGATTATGCATTCGAAGAGTAATTTATTGAAATGGAGATTAGTATAAAGTAATCTTACCAAACTCGAAAAGATACCATCAATTCCAGTTACAAGAAGTTTCTTGCCCACGTGCATAATCGTTTATTAGTTTTTGCATCATAAATGTTACAACAAAAAGGTATAAAATATATCAGAACCGTAACACATGTTAGTATAGCCTGTATAGGAGTACCAAGTAAAACGTAGCGGTATGTATCACCAAGGACAATGTTAAAAACAAAGTGTAGAAAATGTCAAAGATGTAGTGTCTGCCGTATAAGCTACACCATTCATCGAAGTGCCGCATCTTCAGAAAGTGAAGTAACAATACAATGCAGTTATTTTATAACACGACAAATTATGACGTATTGTTCAAAGCGTTTATTTAAAAGGCGGGCACTGCGTGGCACTGCTCTGAGGCAAAGTCTTGCAGCGACTCTCAGTGAATGTAGAATCATATTTTATTCATTGGGTCTCTTCGTTGAGTCATCGCTTCTCTTGGAGTCCTATCCAGCCTTAGTTGCAAGCAGCTTAGTTATTTATAGCTTTGCAGTGTTGCCAACTTTGAAGATTTAGCAGTAATGCGTCAGATGATTGCTACTTAACTTTGGAGAAACATTCGTTTCCGACTGTTACTTTTTTGCATTTCTTGTCCTGCTCAACTGAATCTACCTTATGATTACGGTTTGTTTAATGCTTATTTACGAATGTTTTGCCATTATTATCTTCATATTGCCTTGAGTAGGCAAGATCATGCATTAAATTCCTCTCAATCTTGTAACTTTCTGTCTTTAGCTGGCAACTTATAGTTCCTCTTTAACTCTTGTCTATATGCAATAAAAACTGTTTACCAACACCGTCGAACGGGTGGTTGAACTGCATACTGCAACTATTAGATATCATGTTTTCATAACATTACTCGCCTATTTTAAACAACTGGCTTGAGAAAGCATGTTAACCTTTTTATATTGTCTGCATATTGTTTCAAATTGCTCATACAATATTAGGTTTTGCACATGTTACCGATGACAATAATATTGTAAATAATGTTTTGTGTCGCTGTTTGCACAAGCCGCTCTAAGTAAAGAAAGGTGTTATGTCCATTCAAATAAAACGTTATTAATTGATGTATTCATTAGTTTTACGGGAAACTACCGTTTACTTTGGTTTGTTTGTTACGTAGGATATTATTAATTGATCCATTAAAGTTCTTTTACCGTCTCTAAATTATTTTATTTCAAGTACAACATTGTCATAATGCTAACAAAGTTTCCAAAATAAATTCTTGACGCCTCACAAACAAATTAAATAATTTGAATGCTAAACAATACAACTTCCATGTTCATTTTATACTCAGCGCAGACGGTTAGGTAAACACTAAATATCTTCATTTGCTACGATTCTGAAAAATCTTCCAGGTTCATCAACCTATTAATAAAAGCTCTTTATTTCCAGGTGCTTTTGACAGAGTCATTCTTAAGTAAATCGCCAATAAGTCTTTCAAGGCATCCTTGTACTTTATTCTTAAATCTATATGCTCTTTGGACCAGAAATTTCATTTTTTAATATTTCAGCGTCAATGCGAGGCCCAATAAAAATGTAATTTAACTAGTAAGGTAGATTTATTCCTTCAGCATCCTATGTCTATGGCTTTAGTTTCCACTTGTGTTTTATAAATCTTTTCGTCACTATCATTTCCATATGCCCAAACAACAATATCCTCATACAGGAACCTGTTTGCTTCAGATGGTACTTCCGCAAGATCAAGAGGATCGAAGCCGAGAAAAAGCTGCTCCTGCCGGAGAACGAGCATGGTGCCTTCCTCATCAGGGACTCGGAGAGTCGGCACAACGACTTCTCTTTGTCAGGTCAGTTCACAAGAAATTGGGGGAGAGGGGGCTTGATATGTCAACAGCTGATCAACTTGCCTTACAAGTCCATCCATCGATCAGCCTAGTTCGTCCACTGCTGGACATAAGCCTTTCCAGGACGTTGCCACTCCCGGCGGTCATCCTGGAAGAATTGCCCATACTCACACACGCTGGGCGGGCGGGTTGGTGAGCGCGGTGCCGGAACCCTCGCACCAGTGACGCCGCTGCCCATCACCAGTCTGTTCCATATAAAGCCCGGCTATTAGAAATGGATACACCGCCGTCCATCGGCATCGGTCCCAGGCATGGTGGGCCTCCTGGTTTTTTGCCTGTGAGCTGTCCTCTTACTCTCCCCCGAATTACTTCGAGAGGGTCTCCAAGTAAGATGGTGGTACCTCCACAGTCGAGCCCGGCATCAGCTCTACCACCTGTTGTGCCTTACAAGTAGACCACTGTAATCAATAAAAGCCATCGGACTCACATAATGCCTAATAATGTCGATCAGTTGTAAAAGCCGTCCTATGAAAAACTTTCCAAGGCTATTAAAATTAATTCTAATTAATCTATTCTTCTTCTTGATCTATTAATTCACCATAATACTTTTGAAAACATTATTTTCTTATAAATATGACAGGACTACTTTGAAAGTGTAACTATGAAAAGCAGAATTATTCCCCCGCGCACTCCCTAAATCAGTTTGACTTCCAAAGCTTTCAAAATTAACCAAGCCGAGTTCGTTGTGGACTGAAGTACTTTTCAAGGTTAGCTGCATTATTGCACACAAAATAAGATGTTAACAATTAACATTCATATGGAAATAAGCCTACACAAGGCTAGCGATTCAGATTTTTTGTCTTTTTTAGCACAAAACTGCCACTCAAAATTAAATGAAGAAAAGATACCACATCATGTTATGAAAAAATGGTATTGAATATAATTTACTTGTTCAATTCTTTAACCTGATGGTGATGGTCTCTTTCTAACCTTAAGATTAAAATTCTATTACAAATAATTTACTTGTTCAATTCGTTAAACATAAACGGTGTTACTACAAAACCGTGTTTAACTTTAGACAGTGTTTAAATCTGTTGCTGTCACTCTTTTACAATATGAAAGAAAAGGCGACAACAACACATTTAAACACTGTCTAAAGTTAAACACCGTTTTGTAGTAACACCGTAAGTCTCTTTCTATCCTTAAGATTAAAATGCTATTGAAAATAATTTACTTGTTTAATTCGTTAATCATTAAGTCTCTTTCTATTCTTAAGGTTAAACATCATTCGCTTAGCGCAAAGTGCAAAACTTAATTTTGTTTTTCTCGTTAGAAGTAAAAAAAAATCAAAACTTTTGGTATTTGGCAATTGACGCCAATATAGCCCAGTATTAGTGAGGTTTATTAAGCATGAGTTTGAAATTTAATGCACAATTAGTCATGATCTTGTCCAAATAATGTTATAACAGCATTTTAAGTTGGTTTGGAGAAAGTCATGACCAATTGTGTATACAATTTCAAACTCTTGCTTTATAAACCTCACTAATACTGAACTGTTGGCGTCACTGCCACATACCAAAATCTTTTTAAATTTTTATCTTCTAAACAAGAAATACAAAGGGAAGTTATGCACTTTGCACTAAGCGACTGAAGTTTAACCTTAAGCGCAAATTAATGCAATAAATAATCTCATCCAATATCAGAGGGGCTGTACGGCCGATCCTTTCCACGAATCAATAAGTTACCATCCAAATGCAGAAATAACTCCGAGTAAAAGCACAATTTTCCTGCAGGTGTACGGTGAACATAAAATAATCGATACTACCAGACTTCTGACACCAAAGTACATTATAATGTAGCTTGTCTCCAGACTCCAGACTCCAGACGATGGAGGGGTCATTGCTTTTATAAGGTGACTTTTATTTATATAGGCAAATTCATACTGGAGACACAGTCAGTGGTCAAGACCAAGGTTCAATGACAGTTATTGCAGAAAACGAAAAAAAATTGTGCTTCTATAATAATTTACGAGCAACTCTCAGTCAATTCGTATAAGATATAAAGTTTATTTTGCGTTTTTCACAAATAGGTTCATTGAACCTTGGTCGACCACTTACCGAGTCCACAGTATAAATTTATATAAATCGAAGTTACCTTATATAGACTAGGAGGGAGCGAGGTTGCCCGACTGTTGACAAACGAATCAAATATTGTTTCGTGTCACTAATCGTTTTTTTATTGATTTTTAGTAACATTTAGCATTAGCAACTTAATTATGTGATCAAAATAGAACCGGCGATACTTTGGCAATTTATTTATGTTCACGCGGTCTCGAACGTAAGCACGTCAAGAAATCGTGCTCGCACTATGAACCAAGAAATGATACATTATTCAGTAATTTGTAATATATTATAATTACTTCTTAAGAATTAGCTTCGCAAGTTAAAATTTAAATTCCTATTTTTTGCATAAATTTGACATGCACGTTTTTAAACACGATTTTTTGGGAGTATAGTCCAATTACCTTTTTGTTGATACTGTTGATAGTTGGCACTCGGAATAACCTTTTTGTTGATACTGTTGATTGTTGGCATACTTTCTTTATTCTTTATTGCACAAAAAACTTAAATAATATAACAAACACATGAATAAAAATTTGTACAAGGGCGAGCTTATTTCTAAAGAAATTTCTTACTGTTAATAGTTGGCACTCGGCATAACCTTTTTGTTGATACTGTTGATTGTTGGCACTCGTCGTAACCTTTTTGTTGTTACTGTTGATTGTTGGCACTAGTCGTATCCTTTTTGTCGTTACTGTTGATTGTTGGCACTCGGCGTAACCTTTTTGTTGATACTGTTGATTGTTGGCACTCGGCGTAACCTTTTTGTTGATTATGTTGATTGTTAGCACTCGTTGTAATCTTTTTGTTGATACTGTTGATTGTTGGCACTCGTCGAAACCTTTTTGTTGATACTCTTGATTGTTGGCACTAACCGTAACCTTTTAAATCCTTAGGTTGCGTTTTCAAAATGGAATATCAATCTTAGTACATATTTGAATTCTACAATTGCCAATCCCATTTCTGCTAATCACGAGCTACCTAAAGTCCACATAAACGCTCAACCCAAAATTTAATCTTCAACATTCTAAGGTACATATTTGCCGATTTCAGAACAGAGATGGCGCTACTACAATAATACAATAAATTTACCTAAATCCGAATGCGCTAAGGCCTTAAAACATTAAGTTTAATACTCGAAGGCTAAGGTGCGCGTAATCTCGTGTCCCCAAGCATCGGACTCCTACATCTCAGAAGCTATTTCTGATACCACATCCCATTACCACACTAGTTCTCAGGGGTCCATCCTGATGCGATCGCAAAACCGGTCCAGCACCCATTTTTTTTTTTCTAAACAACTCCACGATCAGCTCTTGCATTCGTGAGAAAAAAAAAACTCAAGATTAATTGGCACTCTGAGCATAAATCTTGTACTGATTAAGTTAATCAGGCGCAAACAATAGTTCTATCTAATCTATGGTATCTATCATTGAATTACAATGTATATAAGGAAATTACACCGGATATGTATACCACGTGCAGAATATGAAGAAAACTGGTTTTAGATTCCTAAAACTGCATTCCTTACCTACTTATTAACACTTAAATAATTGACTACCATTTAATTGATGACATAAAAACGATAATAATAGCGAATATCGTTTTAATGGTTACGTTTTCTCTTGCTTTTTAGGGTTCCGTACCCAAAGGAACCTCTAAGACTCCGCTGTCCGTCTGTCACCAGGCTGTCTCTCATGAACCGTTATAGTTAGACAGTTGAAATTTTCACAAATGATGTATTTCTGTTGCCGCTATAACAACAAATACTAAAAAACAGAATAAAATAAATATTTAAGGGGGCTCCCATACAACAGACATGTTTTTTTTTGCCGTTTTTATAGATAATGGTACGGAACCTTTCGTGCGCGAGACCGACTCGCACTTGGCTGGTTTTAGTAATAGGCTTATACAAACTTACCAGATCTTTCTTTTTTTTTTCAATTAAACTTACCAGACCTTTCTTTTTTTTTTTTTCAATTCAAGAAATAATTCATTTTTAAATTGAAGTCGTAATATAATTAACACTAATATTGTATTAGCATGTTGAGTTGTTTTGTAATATTAGTAATAGAGGCGTAATTTTTGTTTTTATGTAAAAAATTTCTGCGGAAAAAATTTAGGCTGCCTATACTAATTGACTCAGGGTTGTCCTTAGACAAATATAGGGGCAACAATTTCGTTTCTTGTAAAAAGGGTCATTGAACCTTGGTCCTGACCACTTACTTAGCCTCCAGTATAAATTTGGCTATATCATGCAAAGTCACCTTATATAGATTTTGGTATTGAGACGGATTAACTTCATCATCAACCTAATCAGCCCACTGCTGGGTCTTGATCCGATCTTATCCACTGCTTTATAGGTACAGGGGGGCTATTCCAAAGAAACAGTCGAAGCGAGACTTCTAAAACTTGAGCTAAAAATGTATGGAGTTTGACAGATAAAACAGGTTTTTACGGTCGAGAAGGCTAATTCGACAGGCTCGGAATGGTCCTCCAGCGCTAGTCATTTGGACCTAAACTCTGATTTTTCATTCCGTAGAATTATGACAGTTCAAGGAAAGGGATGGAACTGTGCAAGTAAGCGAGATGAACTGTATCGTTTCTCCTTTTACTAGCACAGCGCCATCCCTTTCCCTGAAATGTCAGAATTCTACGGAATGAAAATCAGAGTTTAGAGTGTAGCGGACTTGTATAGCTCCTTGATAGCAGTACAAAAATTAATAATTTCGTCAGGTTCCAACACTGACAACAGGATAGCGTATACAATTAACAACAAGTGCGACAGAGATGGTATTAGAACCCGTGTCGCGACACCTAGTTTATGAACTCGCCCCTGAGGATATCCACATACCACTTGTCTATGTCGATAAAGAATTATGACATCTATGAAGAAGTTTGATCCACGTTTGTTTTATATTTATTTATTTAGTGTAGTTTTTATATTTAAATAATTTGAAAAAATATTTACTAGATTTATTTCGGCTCTCGGTATGGAGCCGTCATCAATAGAATGGATGTAAATATTAAAAAAGAAAAAAGTAAAAGTGACACCTGTCACACACTATTTGTTTAAAATATTGCTGCAATACGTGATATATTTCTAATATTAAAATTTAATTATCATTTTATACATCTACCTTATTTTTTGAGGATCGTATGCGGGATAATAGCATTTTCCATTGTATTATATTTTTGATAGGAATTTAGGATGTCAAGTTAAGGCGAAATGTAAAAGTTTTAGCGTCCCTATTACTCCATGCGAAAAAAAACCCTCTGTGCGAGAGGGACGGATTCGTGGAAAAGTAGCAAAAAGTCTGTTTTTTATTAATATAAAATATACTAAAGTTGCTATCAAAATTTCGTTTAACCTGCCCCCATATTCTGTATCTTAAGTTGCCAACTGGACAGGGTGCCTATCGTCAAAAACATAGATAAAAACTAAACTTTCAAAATTGCTTTTAGTGGGTATTGAACTATTTACGAACTGTGTCGTCACTTCAAGTGCTAACATGCCCTTAGACAATCGGAATTCGATAGTATATCTATGTTTTTGATGATAGACACCCAGTCCAGAAGGCAACTAGAGATACATAATAGGCCCGCAGGTCCTAGATACCGTTAATATGTCATTCTAAATTGTCAAACCAGGAGAATTGGTGTCGAAGAATATTTCTATCGAGCCGAATTTCTCCAATCGCGTTTCTGTTTTAACAGATCCCTAGAAAAAGATTCCAAAAATAATATACCATTTTATCAAAATAATACATTATTTACTGAAGTAGATATGCAAGTTCTCAAAGTGTCGACTTTTTTTCCGTAGCGCCTTGAGATGTTGAAAACTCAAATGAAAAGCGTTCCGAAACCGAGTTAGCTTTGTCCACTTTCTGACGTCACCGCTAGACTGTCTCGATTCCGAGTTCGAATTGTAAATGACTTTTATGTCACATTCCATTTAGTGATTCTGCTCACCCCCCGTGCTAGTTCATGTGATGCAAAACGACATTGATGGACGGTGTCGAGTCCATGCTCCGTAGTCCGAACGGGTCCGTCGCGAGACGATACGCACTTTACATACAAATGTTATGTCTAAAAGTGGATGTACGGTTGCCTGCATGTGACCGTACCCGATAGCAGTCCTTATTATGCTAACATAGAAACTAAAATCGTATGAAATAGGTATATTTAACTGCAGGCGACTGATTGTTTGTATGGTGGTGTGGTGCTAATCTTGGAAGCATACTATTCATATTTTGGAACGGAGCCTTTATGTGTATAAAATAAAATTCTGATTATGAAAGTAAAACATTTTATTTTTCTTCTAGTCTTAGAACTACTACTATGTTCTATACGGAGCGCAATATCTCGCTGCACGCGGGGTAATAAAAAGTGCGAGGACAGTGAAGCATATTGCGCGCTCACTCTCACTTATAGGTCTTATGGCAACGCGTAGTGAAGCACAACGCGCGTACCTATATGTTATCGGTAAATTTTTACATAATTAAAATCAAACAATAAGTCTTTTTTTATGTCGTTTTAAGACAAATAAATAAATCATTTTATTTTATTTTAGTGAATTTTATTTTATTAACCTATAAATAAAAACTATAATCATAAACAGAGACAAATAATAATGATTGATTAATGATTGCTAATTATTAAATAACGTTAATAGTCATCGTCATCGTAATTGCCTTCATTAACAAATAAATAAATGAATGGGACCGTTATCTCTTGATAGTCTTCTAATTGTTTTGAAGCGCATATGTTACTCGCTTTTTTAGTTATATCGATAGTTGCTCGATGCAAGCACAACACTACGCAAAACACGTTTTATGACCCCGCGTGCAGCGAGATTTAAAGAATTAGACATTTTTAGAACTGGTCATTTAGAGAATTAGTCTTTTGTAGATTTAGTAATTTCACGAATTAGACATTTATCGCATTGGACATTTAGCGACTTGGGCATTTCTAGACCGTTAGTCATTTTGCGAATTGGTCATTCTTCGCCTAAGCCGCTATTTGTATCGACACAGGTCGATTCAAGGTCGTTGGCGGATGCATGCCCCTTAACAACCCGCTCCGTATTTTTCGTCCGTTTGATGCGAAGCATTGTTTTAAATATCTTTGCTCGTCTTTACCGCGATGTTTTTGTAAAAACCTGGGACATATACCAGTTCATATTAGCCATCTAAATGAAGGTCTAAAATTTATTTGGTCGAATTGTTTCTCCTTTGCGAGCTATTTTGGTACTTAGATATTATGAAGAACGATTCGGACCGAGCTCATTAGTACCAAAATAACTCGCAAAAGAGAAACAATTCAATCAAATAAATTTTAGGCCTTCATTTCGATGCCAAATATGAAGTGGTCTAAGTCCCAGGTTTTTCCAAAAACATCGCGAAAAGGGCAGAATAATATTTTTCACACCACCTGTGCCCTGTTTATCAAAGCTTACAAGTCTTGTATTACAAGTACTTTCCTTGTAAAATACTGAAATTTTACAAGATTGTGTTTATGAAAATTACACTTGTAAGATACAAGCTACAAGTGACTTTTCTTATTTTACAAGTATAATTTCACAAGTAAATTTGTATTTGTGTTTATCAAAAACCCATATGTCACTTGTGACTTGTGAAAAAGCGTGAAAAAAACAGAGAGCGTTCGGTTTCCCTCCATTCCGTAAATACAAGTGGAAAAATTGCGTGGCAATAGTTTTGTTTGAAAAAGAAATACAAAAATGTGGTCCAGTGATTCGAGCGAAGACGAAGAAGAGCAAATAAGAATAACGCGACGAAGAACACACAGATCAAGAATAGATTATGGTCACATGGAAACGACGTATGAATATAATGAAAGGTTCAGAATAAGAGCAAGCGATTTACAATATTTAATTAATCTTTTGGGGGAATGTTTGCAAAGAAGTACCTTAAGAAATCAAGCTTTGTCGACAAAATTACAGTTGCAAATTGCTTTGCACTGGACGAGCACAGGAGTGCAATACCATGCAGTTGCTGATATGCACGGTGTAACTAAAGGCAGTGTGTGTAATGCTGTTCATGGTGTTGTGGCAGCTGTTGATGAAGTCATGTTTACAGAATATGTTAAATGGCCAGAAAATATGCAGAATGTGGTGAATAACTTTTTTACTGTAAAAGGAATGCCATTGGTTTGTGATTGTATTGATGGTACTTTGATAAATATAGATGCTCCAAAACAGCATGAAGAAGTTTACGTAGATCGTCATTTAATTAATTGTTTAGTTATGTGTGGCCCAGAGAGAAAACTTTATTATTCCTATGCGAATTGGCCTGGAAGCACACATGACAGTAGAGTTTTAAGAAACAGCCAACTGTTTCGTCGATTTGAAAATGTCTGGAGACCTTTTCCAAATGGAATAATTTTAGAAGATTTTGCGTACCCTCTGAAAGATTGGTTAATAACTCCAATTGTCTCAAATGCTAATGATCAAGCAAATAACAAATCAACAAGAAGAATAGTCGAAAATGCAATTGTCATCCTGAAAGAAAAGTTTCCTTGTTTAAATTACATGCGATTAGAACCGAAGTTTGCTTGTAACATTTTTAACTGCTGTGTTACTCTTTGTAACTTTGCTAAATTTGATGACGATCTACGGAATGACGAAGTCAATTTAAATGATATTGATGCTGAAAATGTACTCGAAGATGATGATGAAGAAGAAGATAGAAGATGGTTTCAATAGATGTTAAAGTTATAAATTAAAAAGTATTTTTTTCCATCCTCTTTAAACAATATATCACGTATTACTATTGAAATAAATGTATATAAATACTTACGGTACTTTGAAATAACATGAAACTCAAATGCAGGAATTACACTTATGCCTGTGGTTATACCTTATGACAAAAAAAGGACGAGGAATATTTGTTAGGTATACAACCTACATTCTACCAGCCTTCTCAAAAAAAACTACAAGTAGTACTTCAAAATCAAAAATGTTACAAGTCTTGTAAATTCAATTCATAAACGCGGTTTACAAGGACTTGTAAAAATTTTCCTGTAACTTGTAGCTTGTAAACTTGTAAGCTTGTACTTTTGATAAACGGGGCACTGCTCGACAATGTCCAATTACATATCATGCAACCTCAACGTAAAGTAACGCATTATATCTCAAGGGATATAAAGTTAAATGAAATTTATATTTAAATTTGGAACGTCAAATTCGTGTGGAAACTCGTGGAAAACAAATGCCCATATGGGATTGTAAAGAGGTTTGTTCGAAAATCGAACTGGCCACCATAAGCAGAATTCAACAAAAAGAAAAAAAGTGTTTACAAAGAATGTGAAACAAAAGACGGTGTTTGGTGCTGTGATTGTCAGCGAATTTTATTGAATTATTAATGTTGATAAAAAATGTCGAGCTTTTTATTGTCTCGCAGAAGGTGTGAAAAGTAGAGTATGCTCCTCTGGAATAAAGCCTGTCTTTGTCTTGGGCAGCTTGAACCCCTCGCTTTACTCAGGACTCCATATAACTCCCTTAGAGTCCCTCGTTACGCTCAGGGTTCAATATGCCGTCCGTGACGTAAGACACTGCTTTATTCCCTTAGTGCATAATCTACTATTAACATAATATTTTGCATCAAAGTGGTCGTCGTCGCGGACTTAGGTTATTTTTATGAACAGTTAAAAGATTTTAAAGTTACACGGGTTAAATTAATAGTACATAATATACCACCCTTTGTAGAACTTTCGAAATTCATTCTAAAACCAGCCTTGTAACTATGTAATAAAATCACAATGAATATCCTTTTATGTTAGTATTCTGGATACAACATACTGGTATGTACGTGGACACCACATCAAGCTATACACTTGCAGTACGAAATTAGCCCCTACAGAGAAGATTATACGATAGGTACAAAGTCCAATGTGTCTTACTTGATGCGGTCTCCACTGTACTAGGTCTCTGTCCTTTAGATTGTTACGATGATTGTATTGTTTTGTTCCATGAATTGGCACGAATATGTCGCTGGCCAAGATCAAGGCTTAGCTATTTATTAACGCCGATTCTGAAGGCTTTAATTTTAGTTTTAGTGCTGTCTCTGAAATTTTAGTTTAAGTGACTTAAGTAATAATGCGAAAAGGTATTGCAGCGAATTAGAGAGAGTTTTTTTTTTGTTGAGGGAAGTAAACATAATGCCCTTTTCGGTCTAAACTAATGTCTAGGTACAGATCGTGGCAGTTAATATTACACATCGTATCGTAGCGTCATCTTTGTCGCACGAACAGTCCGGTGACAGACGCTCTACGTAGCCGAAACAAGCCGATGTGTAATATTTACTGCTAGATACTGTATGTACTCGTAGGTGTATGCTTATAAATATAAAAGAATAGCCTGTCTGACTGATCGATCTAACTGATCTTCTCAACGCCTAGACCAAACAACTGGACTCATAAAGTTTGGACTATATGTGCCTTGTATGACGTAGACATCCCGCTAAAAAAGTAAACGAGATCCACGCGAGCAACGCTGCTGCGCGTGCGCTAGTATCCTTATCGATGTCATATTTTATGGCATTCTAAAGTCCTAATTCCCATAGCTTAATTTCTAAAAGATTTTGTTTGAATTTTTTTCCGAGAATGTACCTCATTTTAGGGCATATTTTGTTATATAAATTAACCATTATATTTTTATGATTTATTAAAAAAATGTCCGGTATGACGTCACTTGAGAATTTTAGACATTATACTGATTGTGATGTGTGATTGCTTATAAAAAAACATAGACCACAAGTTCTAAAATACGGTTATTAAACCTAAATCTCAAAATGGTTATCGAATTAACACACCCTAACATAATTTAATCTAAGCCAATTAAAAAACTGCTAGAAAACTGCTTGTAAAATTAGAAAAAAAAAACTAAAAGCTAATAGTGTAAAGTTAGATATGTGGTTTCTAGTTTAATCCACTAGGGAATTCTTGAATTTCTTTGATTCATTATAACAATTAGGCTAATGGCAAAGACCTTATTACCTTTTGATAGAGGCGATTATTGGTTGGCTGATGGCTTATTGTGATGGTCTGTTAGTATTATATGCAGTAAAAAATGCATGTTTCATAACAAAGGCGGATGAATCACCTGTTTTTATACGACTGATCTATGTATAATCGTATGCAATTTAATATTAATTACAAAATAATCTTGGAACAATTGTTCAATTGATAAGTTAATGTTGAATAATTGAATTACTTCATTGATTTTTTTAACATTACATCTCATTTTCTTATCTACTTTAACTAATCCATTACAATACAATAGAATACAATATTCTTTATTGAACATCAAAACCAAAATAAATAGACAATTTCAAAAAGTAAAGGTAGGGTACAATTGGCGGTCTTATCACTGTAAAGCGATCTCTTCCAGACAACCTTTAGATGGAGAAAATCTTAAAAGAAAAAAATGTGTACAGAAAAAATTAATAAATAAATACAATTCCTCCCATAAATATATAATAAACGTGAATAATATAATTATAAATATATACTTACACATACCTGTACATAAATAATATATAAACAAAAATAAATCAGTGTAAATATAAAAGGAACAGGTAAAAATAAAAAAAGAGATAAGAATAATAAATAAAAATTTGATCAAAGTAAAAGATTTGTGAAAACTTTTAAGGATAAGTAATCCATTATACAAACTGAATAAATAAAAAAAAATATTAAACCAGTTTCTTCAAACTTCGAGCGGCGACAGGATAACCATGGAAGTAGGTAACCTAACCAATGAAAAACTGTCTTTTCACTGTAGAATTTCACAACAACGTTTTTTTGTGCTACGGATAAATCGCCAATCAAACATAGAAATTTATTTCTATCATAGTTTCACAATAACGTGTAAAATGATACGTTCGGGAAAGTCTTCCAACAAAATTTTGAAAAGTTACGTGTGAAAGATAGGTACTCGTATTTGTGTCGATTCGGCGCAACACGACTTAACTTATTTGATAGAACTAAACTTAATTTGAGACTTCTGTCTTTTTCTTTCCGTATCGAAAAGACAAAGACAGAACGCTTAAAATAAGGTTAGTCCTGTCAAATTAGTTAAATTGTGTTTAGCCGAATCGACACCATTGGATACCTAGTAGCGTTTACTTTACGTTGACAACGATTAAATTGATAACGCAATACTTACGAGCGAGTAGTATTCTTTGGACAAGTTGGTAATAAAAAATGAAATATTTCTAGTTTCAAGGTTTCCTGGCCATATTGCGTACTAAAATTATGTGGGTATGTAGAAACATGTCGTTTTAAGACTAGTAAATAGTCTAGTCTAGGTAATATTTAATCCAGGTAATCGCCAGATTAAGCTCTTTGCCGGAACCTAGACTTAGGTACTCTTAAGAGATTATACTCCACCTTACCTCATGTACAGTCGAGACCGCATCAAGTAAGATACATTGGACTTTGTACCTATCTAATATTCTTCTCTGTAGGGGCTAATGTAGTACTGTAAGTGTATAGCTTGATGTGGTCTCCACTGTACTTGCTCACATGCTGCTAAAACATCACATACTCCAGCTGCTAAAAAGCCGAAAACTAGTGATAGCGAACAATTTATTACGTGAGTACATACATATACTCACGCCCGTGTCCCAGAGGGGTAGACAGAGACTACAGATTTCCATCTGCTACGATCCAGACACACCTCTTTCGCCTTCATTATTTCTTAACATAGTGTGTTTAATTAATTAAAATTACAATTGTACATTTAGTTACGTTAGGATTTTTCTGTAGCGTCATCAAATTTTATTTTTTCTTGTTGTCTTTGTGGAAAATGTTGAAAGTTTTATTTCTGTAGTTTACTTCGGTTGTTTTTCCCTAAATAAATAAATCCAAGATTGCAATAGGCCGTTTTGTATTTTTATTTTCTGGAAATATAGGCCACATCATAAAGATAGAAGCTGTTGTTTAATTTTTAACTGGTATTTTTTATCATTAAAAAGTAGTTTTTATTAAAATATACACCTATAACCTTAAACCAATTGTCATTCATTAAATATTAACTTAACTGTAAGTTTTCCGCACAGTATAAAATAAAATAAAATAATTATTTGTATGACGCCAAGGTCGTCAGGGTATAGACACTGTCTACCCTAGAGTGAATAATTTTCATAAAAAGTCAAAATGACAGCTTTTATCACTAATATTTTTTTTTTCTAAAGTAAAGTGCTATGATATGTCTGTCCTGTTAAGAGTTTAAAAAAGTTTCTACAGAATTTAATCGATAAATAATATTAATAAATTTTTGCTCCAATAAACTTAAACTGTATCATTAAGGGCCCCAAAAAAAATTAGACATCTGCTTTGAATTGAGCTACCGAGTGGGGATCAAGTTATCAAGGTCTGCGCGAATGAGTTAGCGGGCAAAAGCTAGTGCGACAATATTTGTACAGAAAGCCATGTAAAATATTTTGTAATAACACGCTCACACCTAAATCTGGGTCACGTGTTCCACCAGTTGTTAGAGTTTATCAATAACTGGAACGTTTCTACACTTAGTTCCTTTCCTTACAATCGCTGACAACTTCACAGCGAAGGTGATTTAATAATTTCAGTGATGCATGCGCATTATTAAGGATCGTTTTTTCGCATTTGTAAAAAAATATTAAGAAATAATTGTAACGGCCAAAATACAATTTTAAGCTAAGACAACTTTTGACAATAAAGCCGATTCTGAAGGCTTTAATTTTAGTTTTAGGTCAAAACTTAATTTTCTCCAAAGCAATTTAGCTTCTAGTCCTTACATTAAAGGACTATTTTGCAATGAAGAAAATTTAGTTTTGACAGCACTAAAACTAAAATTAAAGCCTTCAGAATTGGCTTTAATATATGTATAAACATATCTTTAATGATATTACAATAGCTATAAAACAATTGGCTTTTCCACAGTCGTGATACCAGCCGTAAATTCCTAAAATAATCTAATATCTTGCTTATGGAAAATCGAATTATTTTGAAGCTACCATAATATCATTAAAATATGTTTATGCATATAACAAACTATTGTTAAAAGTTGTATTTTGGCCGTTCCAATTATTTATTCATATTTTATTACAAATCCGGAGTATCAACCCTTAAGGCGATTACCATCGCCAAATTAGCAGCTCGATATTTGTCACTACAAATATCAACGGAAACGACATTGAAATAACGTTCATATCAGCGCGCAAAGCATAGTGGCTGTTACGACGCTCGCTGCGTCCTTGAGAGGGCGAAATAGGAGAAAATTATACTTTTCACTTGGACGTGATTACTCGATTGAATAATCTTATGTTATGTTTATAGCTATAAAGTTTATCTATTTATCAAAGCATAGATGAATCCAATCGGCCAAGCCACTCAGGAGCAGTAGGGAATTTGAGGTCAAAAAACAACATTCAGTAAAAAAAAAAAAACATGTAGAAGTTTTGGTGGTATGAAAAAGAAAAATGTTGCATATGTTGTCTAAGAGTTGATTATTCATAATACATTTTTTCATTATTTTTGGTTTGGCCATAAACGAGGAGTAGGCTTTAGAAAGTACCCATTTGGCAATAGTAAGGCCCTTGAGCGTTAATTAATTCTACAGTTTGTAACGAAATGGTAAGAAATAATTAAAAAGCCTTTGGGCTTTTTTGAAACAACTCGCAGCTATAAACAATGTGTACAAATAAAGTACTACATAATTATTATATGCAAAATTGATTTTTTCTACTTCCATACTGCAATATAATTGCCCATACTCACACACGCTGGGCAGGCGGGTTGGTGAGCGCGGTGCCGGAACCCTCGCACCAGTGATGCCGCTGCCCGTCACCAGTATGTTCCATATAAGGCCCGGCTATTAGGGATGGATATACCGCCATCCATTGGTCCCAGGCATGGTGGGCCTCCTGGTTTTTTGAGCTGTTCTCTTACTCTCCCCCGAATTACTTCGAGGGGGTCTCCAAGTAAGAAGGTGGTACCTCCACGGTCGAGCCCAGCATCAGCTTTACCTCCTGGCTATTTACCTGGATATCTGGATTTCGCAATAAAAACATATAATCTCTCTTTACATAACCGCAATATGAACAGCTGTAACGGTCAGTGAAATGTTCACTTTCAATTATTTTAATCTTTTTCAATGCAAGTGCTCGTAAAGGCCCACTTTTTACAAAACCGAACAGAAAGTCGATTATTTCGCCCTAGGGCTTTATTATTATTTTTTTTTAATTTACTTACAATGGTTTTTTTAATTATTTTTTTTTTCCACTGCTTAACGGCTCTGGATACAGTCCTTTTGAGCCAATCATAATTTAAAGTTCAGAAGATTATATTTGTTTTATTTCCTCACACTATGCATTGAAAAACGTAGTATGATACACGGGCGGAGCAATAAATTACTCGGTTACGTTTAAAATACTCGCTACGCTCGTGTTTTAAATCGTCCTCGTAATTTATTCCTTTTCGCCCTTGTAGCATAAACTACTATTAGAGCTGTCGATCACCCACATTGTGACGGTACCTCCCTCGTGGGCTTGCAATCATCGTGACCACCAGCCATGACCGTCTTATCCTTTTTACGAAAATGTATAATTCGCTTAGATTAAATTATGTTAAGGTGTGTTAATTCGAAAACCGTTTCGAGATTTATGTTTAATTAGCCGTATTTTCGAATTTGTGGTATAAAAAATCTCATGATGATGAACATTTTACGAAAAAGCTGCAACTTCCATCTGCCTTCGTGTGACGTCACTTGAGAAATGGCTGTTTAGAAATGTGTCCTTTGCTATTAAGATAAATTTATAATAATTTGCTTCCGAATAATTAATTTGACAGCTGGATGACAGATGAGTAGACAGACAGAGACAGACCACTATTTTTTATAAGCAATCACACATCACAATCAGTGTAATGTCTAAAATTCTCAAGTGACGTAATATCGGACAATTCTTTAAAAAATCATAAAAATATAATGGTAAATTTATATACCAAAATAATGAAAACTATGTCCTAAAATGACGTAGTCTGAAAAAAAAATTTAAAAAAATCTTTTAAGAATTAAGCCATGCGAAAATATCTTATTGTAGCGTTTCCGCTCTATAAAGTTGGTTTTACCTTGTTGAAATCAGAAATGTAAACGATACTATTTGTAACTAGCTTTTATCCGTGTCTTTCAATCTTTCACTAGTATCGCCAGTTTTCGGCTTGGCGGTTGTGTTTATCGACACCCTTTATAGCTGATATGTTGACCAGGGTCACTAGGATGATAATAAAGAAAACCGCATCCAAATCCGTGGATTGGCTCCCGAGTTAAAACGGAACAGACTGACAGAAAAAAATTTAAGAACTGTCGTTTTGACCTCAGTACAATCCAGCCTAGTTCGTCCACTGCTAGACATAAGCCTTTCCAGGACTTTGCCACTCCCGGCGGTCATCCTGGAAGAATTGCAAATACTCACGCTGGGCAGGCGGGTTGGTGAGCGCGGTACCGGAACCCTCGCACCAGTGACGCCGCTGCCCGTCACCAGTCTGTTCCATATAAGGCCCGGCTATTAGGGATGGTTATACCGCCATCCATCGGTCCCAGGCATGGTGGGCCTCCTGGTTTTTTGCCTGTGAGCTGTCCTCTTACTCTCCCCCGAATTACTTCGAGGGGGTCTCCAAGTAAGATGGTGGTACCTCCACAGTTGAGCACGGCATCAGCTCTACCACCACAGTACAATAGTAATAAGCAAACCATTTAATTTATTACATAGTTTATTATTATAATTTGTATAAGCTTTCCGTATATCTGTATTTTCTTCGATAATTTTATTACCTAAGGATTTTTGTTACCGTATAATTTGAAACAGATGTTTTGTTGTAATATTCGATGGACTTGATTGATATGGTTCTTGGTGGAATATCATCTTCAACAATTTATGCACAAATTCTTGTACCTTTGTTTGTTTTTTATTTTTTTATCTAAACAGCATTTGTGGCCTTTAATAAAATGTCAGGAGATTGTTGAGAAAGGTCAGTGTTTTTTACCGTTTTTTACTTTGAAATGGCAGGATTATTCACCCACGCTCACCTAATGAAAACCCACGCTACATTGCTATCCGGATAAAAGGGTCTGAAATAAATGGAATGAACTTTAATTAAAGGATACCGTACGGTTTAGTTTATGCACCTATTGATGACGGTTAAAATAGAGTACCAGTATTTAATACCATTTACATTGATTCGGTTAATAATAATAACGTTATGATGTATTAAAACGAGGCGCTATCGATATACAAGGTGCTTGGAAATTCGACCGATTCCTTGAAAGGAGTTATACTAGAGACCATTTCCAAAAAATTGAGCCCTATCAACTAGGGGTCGAAAATGAATAGTCTCCGAGTTACGGAGGTTTTTAGGATATTTTTCAAACTTGCAGACTGGTAACCAAAAACAAATAATTAAAAAATAACTACTCCTCTCTGGGCACTTATTTGTTATTTTTCTGATTAATCATAAATGAGTGATCATTTATAAAAAATAATACATGCCCTGAATTGTAATAATCTCAGAAATTAAAGGTCTTAAGTGGAAAGAAGACCTTGTTTACTTTGTAATTTTCGCAATATTTACGTGTTTTACTTGAAAAAAAATTATAATTTTCGACCCCTAGTTGATAGGCATTATAACTCCTATATATAACTCCTTTCAAGGAATAAGTCGAATTTCCAAGCAGCCTGTATATAACGCTATTTCGAGTACTGCTCAAATCTCTTTTAAATACGTGCGAAAAAGAAAAAAGTATAAACTGATAATTATTACATGTGAGTGTATTTTATTCTTGTGATTTAATTATGATATTTTATTCTAATAACGGATGGACGCTTTGTTCGCTTGGATCCCGACTCCGTCAATTCGCTTTTATGGATATTTCTCCAAAACCCTTAGCGAATGTCTACGTCATACAAGGAACCTCCAGTCAATATGTCATGTTCCTAGATCAAGCCGTTTTGTCTAGGCATTTCATTCATAATGTCAAGGTATTTTATATATTACAACTTCTAGATATTAACAATGTATCTCTTGTTCCAGTCCGCGACGGCGACACAGTGAAACACTACCGCATCAGACAGCTGGATGAAGGGGGCTTCTTCATCGCTCGTCGCACCACCTTCCGCACTCTTCAGGAGTTGGTAGAGCATTACAGCAAAGACGCAGATGGACTCTGCGTCTCTCTGAACAAGCCTTGTGTTCAGGTCAGTTGGAAAATAACTTTACTTACATGTCTGTTTCGAGAATGACGCATCCTCTGGTACCGTTTTTGTGCGTTTCCCACTCCACAGGTCTGCGCTCAACATAGACAGACCTTTAAAACGTTATGAATAAATACCGGTATTAGGTGCATTATAGCGTTTTGATCAAATCGTTTCGTTAATAATACCGTTATTATGAAGTATCGGAACTAAAAGCTCGACCGGGCCGCCCCACACTACTGGTTCCATATCAAGAAATTGTGGACTTAGGGTAAAGTCAAGTTGGTCAAGGAATCGAACAGATTTTTTTTTTTTTTGTAGACTGCTGACGCCATTACAAACACATTTTAAACCTGTAATTTTTCTGAAATATGCATTACTTTCTGAGAAAAATTATTGAATAATTTTTTGTATGGAGAAAATTATATTTCTGTCAATCTTCAAAACTTCATATTTATTTCAAATGAAACTTACTGCAGGTAGAGGAAGTCACAGCCAACATTTTATTTTCTTACACTTAACTGCGACAATCTGCGCTTTAGGAACTGCAGGCACTTGAAAATATTTAATTTAAAGGTCAAGGAATCTCACTATTTTTTTTGTGATAGTCTGCGGACGTTGTTACAAACAGCTTTTACTTATGTAGTTTTTCAGAAATATGCATTACTTTCTAGGAAAAAATATATTGAATTATTTTTAGTGTGGAGAAAAGAATGTTTTTGTCGACTATTTTGTTAATTTCATTCTAAATAAATATGAAGCACGCGAGTAATGAAGAAGGGCAATGTCAAAAGTAACCCGGTATAGAAGAACTTGTATAACTAGATTGATGTATGTGAAAGAAGCAAAAAGAGTGTGTCAGGATCGTAGTGTATAGAAATCTGTAGTCTCTGCCAACCCCTGTGGGAGACAGCGGTCATGGTATTATGGATATTCGACATAAAATAACGTTATAAATCGAAATAAATAACGTGTCTAATAGATTTATTATTGCTATTGAATTAACAATCAAAATCCCACTTCTAAAATATTGCTGAATCCTCCTCTTCCCAAATATATAAACCATAAAACTGTTTCAAGGTGGTTTCAAGACGGCGGCGAATTCTATTGATTTGATGTAGAAAGGGCAAGAAACTCTGCAAGTTTTCTAACCCTAACAAAAACTATCGTCTAGACGCGGAACTGTTAATCTTCATCACTCAAATACCCAGAAAGGCTCGCCGAACTAATCGAACTCAAAATAACAAAATAAATTACAGTTTTTACAGCTTCTTGTAAACTTCAAGCTTATTGCTTCGAGAAAAGCAATAATCTCGAAATATACCTAAATTATTTTGATGTGTGAAGTTAAGACCGCAAGATGCAAACACAGTTACTCAAATTCTTATAAATGATAATTTGAGAAAACATAAATTCAAAAGTTCAATATCGGGACACGTATATATTTTATTGTCGCGATGGAGATCGGGTGAGAAATATTTACGAGCCATTCAATTGGCTGAGGATGCTTTAAATTCACCGAAGGACGCGCATTTCCCTTCACAAGGAATAAAGAATCTTTTTGGTATTTTAATCGGAGAGGAGCCATTAACGTTTTTTGAAGTGCTAAACCGTATATCAACTTGGGAGCTTCTGCTCTGCCCTTTTGCGCTTCCTGGATTATCAGTTACAATTAACTTTGAAACGGGTTCGTAAATTTGAATTCCGATTCTTTTATAAGTTCATGCAGCAGCATTCTTATAGATATTTCAGTGTGGTAACATTGAAAAAAAAAACAAGTATGTTTGCAGACTTCTTACATTATATTTTGCTTACGCATTTAAAATATCTTGTATGCTGTAATGTCCTGATTGATTATGTAGATAATGCCAGAGCGAAGGCATAACGCAATAAAATAATTACACTGACATATCATCTGCTTAATTGTAATCTTTTGCAACATCGAGCAAATATCTTGACTTGTTCTCCGTTGTGTCATTCTAAACAATGTCGGGATTGTCGCTACTTAGCTTAGCTGTAACACGTGAGAATTCCGACTTGAATTTATACTGTCTCCGGTTATACTTCGGAGTAATTTTGATAAGGTTTAAACGTAAATTTAGTGTTCTCTGATATAACTTTTCTGTATATAACGCAAAAATAACGTACCTATATTGTTTTTATATTGAAGCTCTTTGGGTATTATGGATTTTGTTGATTGACGTAAACGCATTTTTCAAAAGAATAATAAGTCACGTCTTTAGTCACGTTGTATTGAAGTTTTTTTTTGTGGCTATAAGTCGCTTTGTGATATTACAGGTTTTTTGGGCTACATTCACTAATTTTGTCTAGCCATCAGCAACATTTTGCTATAATTCTTACATAAAATGCAGACAAAATAAAATAATATTTTATTCGTTTTGTACAATTAATAACTAGTATTACGTCATGCAGGTGTTTTTCTGTAACCGAATACATTTTGCTCTGTTTCATCGTTTTTTTTTCTTCTTTATGAGCACCCACTGCATCGGAATGCCCCAATATTAATGTAATTGTAGCCTTAAAATTCGCATATTGCTCTAGATTCGCATTCGACCAACCAGTGGCCCCAAGGCCGAGATGGCCCCGGTTTCGTCACGCGCGCTGCGTCTACGCAATACCTAAATACTCTATTCTGCCTAGTTATTGTCTTTAGTGTAACAAAGACTACGTTCCGACAGCCGGCCATTCGGTAGCGACGTGCCAAAATAACGAACGTCTGAAAAAATCATTGTTAACGGTTCCAACCTGCTAATTTATACGGTACATGCTTGCGGAAACTAAGATTTTGACATCCTAGTGTTTTTATGATTTCCTATTATTTATGTTTTAAAGGAACCGGACGCACCTCAGAGGAAAAGTCCACAGAATGCATGACGTAAAGTTTTGACGTAAACGTGTAACGAAGACCATTGTTCTCGACCATCTCGTGTTTTATCGATCAGCCACCTATTCACACATCGAACGACAAAGGCGTCATATTAGTTCCTATTTATATATTTTACCTCTTTTACACCCTGTTTTGCGGAAGAGAAGGCGCAAGGCCGCGCAGTCTACTAGGAAAACAGACCCTAGTAACAAAGGAGGCAAGCATAGCATAGAATATTCACAAACAGTTTTCTGGGTTGTTGACTTTTATGACCGGACCTGCGGAATACGTCAGCGTACTAATATAAGCCGAACTTCTTCGTAATAGTTCAAAAGATCATGCTGTCTATTCAGTGTCTAGTGCAAAGTTTGCGGTGTACAATTGTTTTACTTGTTTATTGAGATTTCTCAATAGGACTGTGGTTTCGTAGGAGGTTGCGTTGTAGCGTGCAATGGTGATGCCACGTCTCGACGATTTGTCGCTTTACACTCTTCTTCAATTGGTTTTGGTTGATATATATGTAAAGTTGGAAAACAAGCGCTGCTGCTGTTTAGTTAAGAAAGGATCTGATGGCACTAAGATAACGATTAATACGATACTTTTTGAGATATGCATATATCTTGATAGATTTTTTAATGTCCCTGCCAATTAGTGTCGAACGGAACCACTTCCACGTTTTCTTTATCTTAAGTTGACAATAATCCTTACCATAAAAAATGGGTAATGATAAGAAGTTATCAATTTGTCCGGCGGGACCCAGACCGACAAATTCAATATGATTGATTGTATAACAATTCTCTTGAACTTTATGCAACATACCGAGACGCCGATTACATCAACTGCGCGAATTACAAATTTTATAGTTTCACGAAGAACGCGCAATTTTGCACCGTACCGCTGTATTTTGCAAAACTATTACCTTCATTTCGCCATTAACCCCTGTGACTCATAAAATTTCCATTTTAGAGTTAATTGTAGTCACACATTATTCAAGTTCATTATCGTTTTCACTCGCGCATGCGCCGTGGCGGAAAGAGTATGTCGGCCGCGATCTTTGACTATAGTTTTGTACGACCAGTCGTCCTCTAACAATGCTCTATGAAAGTAGTTTGACTGACGCCTATTACTATATGTGGGACATGCAGAAATTACTTTAGCGTTTGCGAATTTAGCAATAGGTGGGAAGCTCTCAATACGCTCACGTGTACTATCCGGCTATCCGAGATGATGGAATTTATTTATTTATCTTTTTAGACTTGCCATTTTACCTAAATTGTACGTAATACCATAGACTAAGTATGTCTATACGTAGTAATTAATACTTAGTCTATGGTAGCAGTTTCCATACATCAGTTTGTAGCTACAAAAAAGGTGTAAAATTCTAACGAAATCTAGATGGCGTTGCTAAATCCTCTAACGAACACGATTCTAAAAAATACCGATTGGTGACGCTAGTGGCACAGCGATGTCACGTAACATAAAAATATTTCCCACTTCGATAATAGATGGCGCTGAAATATTCACTGTTAGTGTTGCCAACTTAGTGCCATCTAGTTTTTCTAAGCAAAGCTATCACATCCACATGTTTACTTGGTAACTATGAGAGTTTACTTGCAGCCAATTAATCAAATTATGCTTATTTGCAACATTTGGCGACACCTAGTGACGTAAGGGCGCGTAAAAAATTTGCTACGCCTTGTTTTATGGAAGTTGCCAGTCTATACGTAGTAATACTTAGTGTATGGTAATACTAGACTCAAACAAAGAGGTATATATTTTTTTTCGTTATTTTACTACATTATTGTGATAGCCTAAAGCGGTTGTGCTTGCTTCTATAAAATACACAGTTCCCTGATATTTATTTTATTATAAAATTCCCCATAATATTATGCCCTAAGAACAAAACCCTATTTGAATCAGGCTGCCGTTCCGTTTTTTTTAATAATTTTAGCCTCGATATTTTGTTGGATGGGTCTTCACTTTGGTATAAAAATACAGGATATCAATGAGAGTGGAACTACAAAGAGTATATTTAACCTAAGACTCCTTAATGATCCAGTGATCTGTGACGGGAACATGGCGTCGCGCTCGCTGCTCACACGATCTCAGTTTACATACTTCAATCAGAATTAATGTGAATCTTAGTAGCTTGGAATAAGGGAGATTTTACTTTGCATTGACTGTAAATTTATCTAGGTGGTTAAAATAGTCTAGAGTTTCTGGTGAACATATCCTTGCTATTGAACCATATACCCTAGCCATGCGGATATAAATAGATATATATTCTGATAAATAACAATGGTTGTCTTCAAATCTTCATGGCACGAATCATTTATAGATTATGGCTTGAATAAGCGTGGATTTGGTAAAATTGCGTATATTTAGCTCGATTTGTACGCCAAACTGGCTACTAGAAAATTCTGGGAAATATATATGTACTTAATCATGTTTTTCTGACGAATTAAGCCTTTATAGATTATCGAAATTTTATATCTTTACTCAAATAGACATATATCTGTAGGTACCTATTTCCTATTTTACATAATTTCATTCTGTACATTCAATTGGCTCGGACACGGAATATGCGTTTGAAATGAATCTTTCACACAATAAAAGATCTCATTATTATATACAAAAAAGCTTTACTGCTTTATTTCTGTATGTCCTAATGGAGCCACAATTTCAAAATAACTGAAGTTTTGCGTGCGCGGCATCTGATTAGAGTTAAAAAACAAACGCGTTAGAGCGGGACCGAATTTTAGCATAGTGCAGCCCCTTAATTAAATAGAAAAGATAAATAAACGTGACGTAGATGTGTAATAAATGTAGGAACATATTTTGAAATTATAATACTCTTCACACGTATTATTGAAATTTTCCGGGTGTCTCTTTATCCAAGATTACATACATTCTATTTTCGATTTCTAACAAGGTGACATTTTTTAAATTAAATTTAAATTCTAAACCAATGAAATTGTCGAAATTTTCATCCAGATTCATGTGTCCATAATCCAATAATTCCATAGCTATTTCCATTATTTCTTTTTTGTTTGAAAGTTGATTTCAGAGTTTTACATCTACGGATGATCTACGTATTAAATTTTGTTTTTATTGATGTCAATTCGGCGTAACACGACTTAACTTATTTGACAGGACTAACTTTATTTTAAGCGTCCTGTCTTTTCCTTCTTTATCGAAAAGACAAGGACAGAACGCCCAAATTAAATTTAGTCCTGTCAAATAAGTTAAGAAGTGCTACACCGAATCGACACCATTGTCAGTTTGATAACTAAAATTAAATCTTCAAAAACAGTTCGTCCTAAATGCCATCCTTTTCCATGATAAGATTGGTAATACTTTTTTACAGCTGACACTTTTCAAAAATGAAGTTAATGTTGCTGTTAGCTTAATGTTCTCTCATTCATACACAAGAAAAGTTGAAAATTGGTAATACTTTTTTACAGCTGACACTTTTCAAAAATTAAATTAAGGTTGCTGTTAGCTTAATGTTCTCTCATTTATACACAAGAAAAGTTGAAAAATTTGGATTTGTCATTCCTATAAAAAAATTAAAAATTTTAGTAATGAAAATTGAGATTTCTTTAAATTCTCTATACAAAACTGACATTTCATAGGTTTGCGTGTCTAATATAACAGCGATACTGGTAAGTCTTGGATAGGCATATGTCCAGCAGTGGACGAATCAGGCTGATAGATAGATGCTTTGCCATCATCAGCAGACCCGGCCCTGCTTACGCGGCAAGTGCGCTACCGACTGCGCCACCTACGTACCCATCCTAGACCGTTAAATTTTTCCACCAAGTGTACACCGACACAGAAGGTTATTGGACAGGCTATCTATTGGCAGTTCTTACTGTAAGAAATGGAAGAGCGGAAGTCTCCTAAGACAGGAATATTTTGCATCAAGTAGAAACTGAACTCGATGACGTTTTATTATTGTTTAAAATAGCGCGCACAACCGAAATATCACGCGCTCCCGAAAAACAACGTTTTTATTAAATAACTCTGCTTTTGGTTGAAAAAAAGCACGATTTGTTCAAACTAGCTAGATATCATTCAAACAAATATGTAAAGAAACAACAAACTAAATCCTGAAATCGATACGCGAGAGAAAATCAATATACCTATATAGGTAGAGTCTTGAATCAGTAAAATAGAAGTTTACAAACGATTTTATTTACAGTAAATATATGAATAAATTTACATGGTTTGTTGAAACTTTCTTTATAAACGTTAGGAAAGCATAGGTGTATTTTTTTAATGAATGTGGGTTTCCTGATTATTGCAATAAAATCATCCAGTCATTTTATTTCTTGTTGCCTCTTATTTCCCCTTAAAAGGAGACAACTTGTTAAAAATGTATTCAACAAAAAATAAATTATTTTGTATTTGTATTGTGGCGTCATACACGTTAAGATAGTTTACAAATAGGATCTTGAACTTTAACGTCTGTACAATGACCGACCCGTGTTTGAAGACGTCAAAATAGCAGAGACAATAGCAAATTAATTAATGTTATTGGTTATATTGGGTACTTAATTAGTAAACTGTTTATTGTTTTGAATTATTTAGATTGAGTGCCAAAGTTTGATTACTCATCCATATGCTTATTACATTCCATAAATTAAGTGTTTAGTAGTAGATTTTAATGATTTGCAGAATATTGTTATAAATGTTATTAGTTATTGGGAGTACGGGAATCACCGCGTTTAGTTTTTATATGTATGTATATACATGTATATGTAGATACATAACATATATACTCACGCCCGTCTGCCAGAGGGATTAGCAGAGACTACTGACTTAATATTCATATTCTTTATTGTACTTAGAGATATCATGTATCATGTACATAGGAGAGCTTATCTTAAACAAGGGATTTCTTCCAGCAAACACGGATTGATAAATAGAAGTCATAATTAAAAGTAGACATACACACGTGTACACTAAAATATATTAACATACTAACATCCTATGATTATTAATAATTAACTACAATATACCTACGTAAATAATAATTACGCAGAATTCCATCTGCTACGATCCAGACACACCTCTTTCGACTCTTCCACATCATTAATCTAGTCATACAAGCTCTTCTCTTCTCTTCTTCCGGGTACTTCCCTACTCATCCCACGATCATAGCAGTTGTAACTCTGCCGGAAAATCCGGGAAAATATGAAAACTAAACGTGGTGAGATAATATAGCCGATTCTGAAGGCTTTAATTTTAGTTTTAGTGCTGTCAAAACTAAATTTTCTTCATTGCAAAATAGTCCTTAAGTGTTAGGGTTAGAAGTTAAATTACTTAGAAAAAATTTAAGTTTTGACAGCACTAAAACTAATATTAAAACCTTCAGAATCGGCTTTACTGACTGAGTAAATTTAAAATCCCATTGATTGATTTTTTTTTTATTGAAATCGCAAGTTAAGTATTCCTAAATATCCGTTGGCTATTTAGTGTCAGAGAAAGTTACTTAAGTTACAGCATTCAAATGACAAAATGCTATATAATAAATCAGTCAGAATAATCAAAATATGAGTATATTTTAATAGGTACTGATCGCGGTAGTCAATTTATGTAGTCGGACTATAGATAAACCTATTTCACAAAGCAAGTCGAAATTTTTTTCTTTGTCTTGGTCCGGTTTATATTATTATCTTTGCTCTCCAATATTGCACATCTAAAAATAAATAGCCGTTTATTGTAGAGATTTCTATACAGATGAGATTTGATTTTTTAACAATAATTATTTTTTATGCTATATCACTAAAAATAAATCTAAGTGTTATATTTTGGAGTATCCATGTTGCAGGCAAACAGTAAAATTCGGCATTTTACACACGGCGTCGTCAGTTTCTAAACGCTCGCTATTTTTCAATTTGACGAATCTTGGTCATATAATAGAATTCGGAATTGTATAATTTGCCTCGGCATATAGTTGTTCTGTTAGAACTATTAAGGGTCGCCTCGCTCCGCTGCGCTTCGCTCGGCTCCCAATGTGTACTTACATGTAAACCTAACACGCTCCTCCTCGCTCTGCTCGTCGTTGCACCTATTTTTCGCTTTTTGGTTAAAGACTTTTGATTTCGGATTTTTAGAAAATTTTACGAAGTCAGTTTACAATTTGTCTTCGGATAATCACAAAATAGCAGGCATTTAACAAATGGCCAATTTGCCGAACGGCAAATTGCAAAAAAGCAAGCGTTGAGAAACTTGAGGCTCGGTTGGTGATCATTGAACCTTGTTCCTGGTCCCTGGCCGGGTCTCCGGTATGGGTTCGGGCGGTTGATTAGATTTCACCTTGTATAATAATATTTTACCTATAATTTTAATATGTATATGTACATTTATTATTTTATTACATATATTTTTATAAGATTAAAATTTGACTTGTGAAACGTGTATTATATATACCTACTTTGCAAAATAAACTTTTTGAATTTTGAATTTGTCGACGCCGTTTGTAAAATTTGCTTGCCACATCCATATTAACATCAATGCTTCATCAACATCAATGTAGCCTGCACATAAACTACAGTAATCACTTCTTATATTTATGTACCATTGTCAACTTAGGGTCTTGAGAAGTAAAAGCTTGCTATTAACTAAGATTAATACTGACTGACATAACATCATATCATATGAAAATACGTCATCGACAATAATACCGTATTGCATAAGACACGTTATCAATACCTCCGTTTTGGTTACAGGTGGAGAAGCCAGTCACAGAAGGCTTGTCTCACAGAACCCGCGACCAATGGGAGATCGATCGCTCCTCCCTCAAATTCGTCCGAAAACTCGGCCATGGACAATTCGGAGAAGTATGGGAAGGCCTATGGAACAACACTACCCCAGTCGCCATCAAAACTCTCAAATCCGGCACCATGGACCCCAAAGACTTCCTGGCTGAAGCACAAATTATGAAGAAGCTAAGGCACAATAAACTGATTCAATTATACGCGGTCTGCACCCTCGAGGAACCGATTTACATCATCACTGAACTCATGAAGAATGGATCCTTATTGGATTACTTGCAAGGTGAGCAGAAAACCTTTATATATCAACAAAAGCATTGTGAAGTGTAGCCTTTCGGTTTACAGAATGAAACATTTTGCTCAAGTCTCCGTACACTTTTAACCCCGTGCATAATTACTTGTTAAATGTTTTTGTTTTTCTTGTCTGGTCTACACGTCACGATATTTTTACACTTACCTATCATATTTGTATCTCATTGATTCTCGAAGTATTAAGTAGCACTCTTCTCCGTTTGGGGGTTTGCAGTTTAACATTACGATCCCTTTTCTTATAATGAAAGAACCTATTGACAACTAGGATTGTTTATCTAGCCACAATGCTGGACCCCATCAGAACGTTTAAATGGCAAGAATATCGATCTACGGGGCCAGAAGCGACAGTTAAAGGTTTTTTGAAGCTTTTCCCTCATACTTCAGGTAAGGATGATAAATAAATAAATGGGGTTAAACAAACGACCGAGTTTCATGTCGCTTCTTCGTCTATGACCTTGAAAGACTTAAAAGTTACGTATTGTTTGAGCACATCACTTCTAACAATGCATGGAATGGAATGAACAAAATCACTATCTAAGCTAAATGACTTCCAAATCTAGCCGCTAATTGTGAAGTCATATGTCCCGATGCGGTGTCTTCGTCTGTACATAAATATGCACTATTATCACCTGCATGAAACGTGGATGAGTCGACTGTTTTTAATGCAGGACTTGGACTGAATTGTAGAATGCACACAAGCACCCAACCGCCAATTTGGTTTCCTCATATCACATCTGTAAATTATTTGAATTCTTAATTTTTACGATTATTTATCCATCAGAGAATATAGCATAAAAAAAATTGTAAAAATGTGCAAAATGTCCCACCATACATAGTTTATAATTTCCATCACCATCCGCATGGAAGTCCAATCTGTTGTGGAATAGTGTAAGAAAATCATATTAATTTGATAGCTTATATATTACGTATGGTTTTAACTGTCAAACAGGATAATTTGCTTGAATAACCGTTTGACAATTGAAACCGTGCGTTTTGAGCTGTCAAATCAATACGATTTGCCAAAAACAAAAATTAGAACTAATTTAAATTATTAAACTTAAACATAATTATTTTGTTTGCAAAAGGGATCAATCTCAGCATTTGCTATAAGTTAAAGAACGTTACAGCGCTGATTTTCAGATTGACCCGTTTCAAACTATACCTAACATTTCACGGAATTTTCCATGACGTTTATAATATTTCTTCAAATTGAACTAGATGGCGCTGATCAGCATTGGAAATTAGAAATTGTCAACATTGATACTGAGCGTTGCGTCAGTCAGCCAACAGTCAAACGAAATCCAACCAAGAAATATAGCTTGGGTTGTGTGACAGATCTCATTAGTTAATATATTTTTATGTTTCTTTTTCCAACGTTGGGATTTTAAGTTCTACTAGGGTGTGTAAATCGATGAGCTGACGATATCTGTCACAGGACCCAAGCTCCATCGTTAATCCATACACAATATATGGTCCACGCATTTTCACAGATAAAGAAGAGAAGACTGAGAGATTATTTTTTTATTGTGTATTATTGTAAACTTATTGTAAACCACTCATAAACATACAAAACAATGAACAAAATGTCAGTTTGATTGATGCGAAGCTGTATTTTTTAGTTTGACATAATGTTTTTGCGACCACAGATTAGTGCATTAAAAAAAACAATCCCAAAGCTGATCAGCGCCATCTGTTAAGATTTTAATGAACGTAAGTGACATACGTCATGGAAAATTCCCTATTGCACCTTTGAACCGTTTTCCGTATAAATTGAAATCCAACTTTCTTCTCCAGGCAAAGGTCGTGGTCTGAAGCTGCAACAACTGATAGATATGGCAGCACAGATCGCAGCCGGCATGGCGTACCTCGAATCGCAGAACTACATACATCGGGACCTCGCCGCGCGTAACGTCTTGGTCGCTGATGCTAATATCGTCAAGATCGCCGACTTTGGACTTGCGAGACTGATCAAGGTAAATACTATTTTCACACCACCTGCTCGACAATGTCCAATTACATATCATGCAACCTCAACGTAAAGTAACGCATTATATCTCAAGGGATATAAAGTTATATGAAAATACCTAGGGATTAAAGTGATTTAAATTTGGAACGTCAAATTCGTGTGGAAACTCGTGGAAAACAAATGCCCATATGGGATTGTAAAGAGGTTTGTTCGAAAATCGAACTGGCCACCATAAGCAGAATTCAACAAAAAGAAAAAAAGCGTTTACAAAGAATGTGAAACAAAAGACGGTGTTTGGTGCTGTGATTGTCAAGTGAATTTTATTGAATTATTAATGTTGATAAAAAATGTCGAGCTTTTTATTGTCTCGCAGAAGGTGTGAAAAGTAGAGTATGCTCCTCTGGAATAAAGCCTGTCTTTGTCTTGGGCAGCTTGAACCCCTCGCTTTACTCAGGACTCCATATAACTCCCTTAGAGTCCCTCGTTACGCTCAGGGTTCAATATGCCGCCCGTGACGTAAGACACTGCTTTATTCCCTTAGTGCATAATCTACTATTATATTGAAGTGTTTCGGTCCTTGCTTACCACCGAAGTTGAGAGAAAGTAATAAAAAAAAAATGTCAGCAGTGTTTCTGATGTTGGAATTTCAAAATAAGCTACTTCTAGGTGCGATGTATAATGAACCGGAAGCGCAAAAATAAATTACGCACGAGCAAAATACTATACAAAACTTAAATAACGTTGCATGGTTCATTTGCCAGTAGAAATGCAATTTTAAAAGTGATTTCATTATACTATACAGTAAAGCGTATGTATGTTGTAATTTTATCTACTCTTACAGAAATACTTGTCACTTTCAACATAATGTATACGATGTTTGTTATGTAAATCCGAATTTACGCATTTTCATGGATATTGCATCGCATATCGTTTCGATACTAGCCGTATACTGGTAGCAAATGCCGAATACACTATCTTATGTTATAATATAATTTTCAATGCATGTGCTCGTAAAGGCCCACTTTTTATGCATCAAAACCGAACAGAAAGTCGATTATTTTGCCCTAGGGCTTTATTATTATTTTATTTTTTTATTTGTTTGCAATGGTTGGCTAACCTGCAGCTTTTCCTGTGTACCATAGATGTTATACTTTTTTTCCACTGTTTAACGGCTCTGGATACAATCCTTTTGAGACAATCATAATTTAAAGTTCACGAGATTATATTTGTTTTCATTTCCTCACACTATGCATTGAAAAACGTAATATGATACACAGGCGTAAAAGCAATAAATTACTCGGTTACGTTTAAAACACTCGCTACGGTCGTGTTTTAAATCGTCCTCGTAATTTATTCCTTTTGGCCCTTGTAGCATAAACTACTATTAAAAATATTCAATAAAATCTAGTAAATTTGTAACAATCTTAACATTGTGTTACTTGGGTAATAAAATATGAACAGAATCCTTTGTCAGAAAATTGGACAGTCCAATGTATACAACGTGTAACAGAAAGGTGTAACCATATTTGAAGAGCTTATTCAGTCAATGGTATAGAACAACTTTTACTATGGAACAAAACCTGTATATCAAAAAAAAAAAATGTGTTTCATAGAAAAATGCAATGCCGCTCGGCCGAAATGTATGGAAGGGCAGATTTTTTTTTTTAGATTTCATGGTTGGCTCCATAGTAAAAGTTGTTCTATACCCTTGACTGAATAATCTCTTCAAATATGATTACACCTTTCTGTTACACGTTGTATACAGTGCTACTAGGATCTTATGGCGCGTGGGTAGGTTGTGTCAACGCCGCTACCATACTCCTTGTTTCACAGCTGCGCCCCCCTGTCACTGTCGTCCACGCGCCAATAGATTCTTGTTGCACTGCAGATACATATATTTCGGTCCACGGTATGGGGCCGTCATCAGTTGGCCGAAATATATAAGGTTAAAACAAATTTTTATTTTTTTAATATTAATAAATAAACAAAAGAAATAAATAAAGCTTAAAAAGGCTAAATATAGTATATTTATTAACATGTAGATACGAGTAGATATATTTTGATAGCGATTGCCCGCACATTGGTGTTGATTCAGTGTAACACGATTTAACTTATTTTAAGCGTTTGTATTTTCAATACAATAAGAAAAAGACAGAACACGTGAATTAAGTTTAGTCCTATCAAATAAGTTAAAACGTGTTACACCGAATCGACACAATTAACAGTTTTAACGGAACCCTAGAAACTAAGGCCTCGTTTGTGTTTTGCCTGGTCAGATCAGAAAAACATTCGTTGAGGTTTCACAGTTTATGAACATCACAACCGCGACAAATAACCGTGACCATGGCCGCTTCAATGCTGCCAAAATGTCAGATAACCGAATTGTTAGACAAACAAAAAAGTCTCTTGTCAGCGATATGATTTTTAACTCGTAATTTAAACACTATAGCTTATTTATAAACGGTATGCGCTTCTGTATATTGGTTTTAAATATGACAACTGTTAAAATATGACATCTTTAACGTTATTATCAGTGTAGTTTAACGTAGTTTGTTTGAAGCAAAACTTATGTAAATCACTTGGTTTTGAATAAGTTCTGGTTGATTGATGTTCTATAGCATACGGCTGGTTTAGTGCAGTTTTTGTGGCATCTATGTGTTATTGTAAATGCTATAAACAGCTCTGTAAAACTCTAATTAATGTTAAACTGAAAATAATGGGACGCAGAAATGCATATTCTGATAATAAGTACAAAATATTTTCAGTTTTTCTACTTCTTTAAATAAAGGCGTATTTGAAAACATGTCAGCGCTGCCACCACCTGTTTACCCTTCGATGTGCTGCTCTTTTACGTCACCAAAAGATGTAAAAACGCGTGAGTGCGCGTGATTTATTCTGACGTGTGAAAAAGTTAGGTGACGTCACGGCACAGCTGACAGTAGACAGTAGCGCGATGAACGAGCTACATTGGTGTCGATTCGGTATAACACGACTTGACTTATTTGACAGCACTAGCCTTATTTTTAGCGTGTTCTGTCTTTGTCTTTTCGATACAGAAAGAAAAAGACAGAACATTTAAATTAGGTTTAGTCCTGTCAAAGTTAAATCGCGTTACACCGAATCGACACTATTAGCTAACCTAAAAATAAATTGAACATTTAGTATATTAGGTCTGGGTGTTATTGTGTATTATTATTTCAAAACAAAGTCACGAATATTGTTAAACAGATGAGCCTTTATTCACAAAACAAAGAGGTGTTTACGTACAGACATGATATTTTACGTACATTGTGTATTGTCTCTACATTGCACATTTAAGTCAGAAAAGCTTTAGTAATTATTACTTGATACTTCGAGTGTTTCACTGGTTAAAAAAGCTTCAATAAAAACTTCGAAGATCTGTTTAATTAAGGAAGTATATGAAAATGGGCTGATACTACAGGAATACAACTTGAAACTCGCGTTTATTCAATCTCTGCTAAAGTCACTACGGTGATAATAAACCGCATTCAAATCCGTTGAGTGGTTTTCGAGTTAAAACGGAAAATACATAATACAGAGACAAACATTTTAAGAATTGTTGTTTTGGCCTCAGTACAAAACTTATGAAAATAACCCATTTCCAATAGTTTTACATACTAAAGAGAGAAAAGCAATTCTATGGAATGTATGCATTCTGATTTTCAAAATTAGTAACCAGTGACACGATTTGACGACGGAGCTATCAAAATAAATTGCCAATCTAAATTAAATCTCAGAATAATCTTATTCTGAGAATAAAATATTTCTGTCTCATTCAGAAGTCATTAATTGGGCTTAAAATCAAACAGAGATAGCCTTCTTTTTTGGGAAATGTTGCTACACCTTAAATTATTTTCGACCGATGACGGCCCCATACCGTGGGCCGAAATATTTCGAGTAAAAACGTGTTTTATTGTTTTAATATTAATAAGGAAACCAAAGAAATAAATAAAGTTTATTATTTTCTCAATATTTTTCACCTACAAAGACAAAGAAAATAAATAGTAAATTACTGATTAAAAATTAGATTAGCTGTATCTAATTAGTAATAGCTTCCTACTTACTTCTTAATGTACAACAATTTGACTAAATTTGAAACTTCTATGTATTACCGTCTCTTAGATAGAGTTGACACAAATACCTAATTATGCTTTTTTTGAAGAGGTTATAAGTACACTCTTTTAAAATAATAATGATTATTGATTTCCTACTTGTGAAAAGTTATTTTAGGGCAGAAATTAGCCGTTATACTCCAAGAAACGCATGATTTTTACCTTGCATTTTTACTTGGACTTTGACAGATAATACCCGTGTTGCTACAAAACGGTGTTTAACTTTAGACCGTGTTTAAATTGTTGTTGTCGCCTTATCTTTCATATTGTAAAAGAGTGACAGCAACAGATTTAAACACTGTCTAAAGTTAAACACCGTTTTGTAATTACACCGTACGTGTTTAACCATAAATCATAAGGTATTGACTGGGAAGTAGTGTCGCTTTGGAGCCACAGCTATAAAATAGTCTTTATTGCAATCGGAATACGTATCTTTACTTTAGTTATTATACAAGATCATTGCCCATTTCATTTAAAATTTCGCAAAAAATATTTAATATACGTACGGGCACGACTTTTTTACTACTTTATTATTAAGATTTATAGGTACTATTCGCTACCTCTAAGCTAAGCTAAATATAAATTATTTTTAGACCAGTGACATAATGGTAAAAAATACATTTATTTTCTCAGGAGGACGAATATGAAGCGCGCGTGGGGGCCCGGTTCCCGATCAAATGGACGGCGCCCGAAGCCGCCAACTACAGCAAGTTCTCCATCAAGTCTGATGTCTGGTCGTTCGGCATCCTGCTCACAGAGCTTGTTACCTACGGCCGGATACCTTATCCTGGTATGTTGCTATAGTTGCTCCCATACTACAACGTCAGAAGCGGATTTATAAGTACCTAAATCGTTTATCCGATGTTATAATATTACATTATAACACCGCGATTCTTTGCTGTGATTGGCGCAATCCAACACCGCTAGAATAAGCCAATCAACAGTAAAAAGAAATAACGTCTTTATTTCTTAAGCCGCCTTCATCCTTGTTCCGATTGGCCCTCAGACAGCATTACCAGACGACGCACCTCTGGTTTATGAACGAGTGTTCTTCTCAGTTTTCGTAAAATTGTTAGTTGTAAATATTATAAATAATGTCATGCGAAGACGATATTTTTTATGGTCGTAGACAAAGTATTGTGTGCAACCGGACATAATTAGAGATTGTGACACTCGTTAAAAACTATTGCTCGTGTCCCAATGTCTCGCATTATGTTACAGTTGCACAAAATACTATTTTAGGCTTGGTATTTGTTATTTGAATGTGTATGTAGTGGCCTGATCTTAGAATTGGCCAAATCTGATTAGCCGAAAGTCGAAAAATGGGTGCGACGACGAGCGAAGTGTAGCGAGTGTTAGTTTACGGTCATAAATTCGAGAGTCGAGCGAAGCATGGCAAATCAATGATATGGCTAATGAGCCCGTCTCCTACATGAAGATTTTTATGAAAATCAATTGCGTTTAAAAAGATAAAAACAGTATTAAAATTATTTTTTCGATTACTCAAAAAAATACGTAGTTATTGGCAATCAAAGTAAACTTTGTCGGTGCATTGTCGACCAATTCCAACCCGGGTCTCGTCTTACCGACTTAGCTACCGCTGCTTATTATTTAAGCGTATGGTTATCATTTTGAGACTAGGACTCTGACAAATACAGCAATTCGGGCTCGGTAAAAGTAGTATTTTATTATAATGTAAAATTATTATAATACAATTTATATAAGTATATTGTATTGTACATTTTAATATTAATATGGATCAATCATTTACATCACAATAATAATAAATAACTTAATACGGTAACATGTGCAATAAATGTGCGGTTTTATTTGGTGTCAACACGGCCTGAAAATGTGTGTTGTTTAATCTTGAAATGGGTATTTATTTTTAATAATTACTGTATTCCGTTGCTGCTATGGGAGTCACTTAATCTCACTTTAACACATGGTAAACAAAACTCGCTAAATACCTAAGACTTAAGCAGACAGATATTAATAAATTCATGGAGTAGTATTAAAACACCATATATATATACTTATCCCTGTCTCCCAGAGGGGTATTCCACCACATATTTCCATCTGCTACGTTTCTGACATCCCACTTTTACATCTATCAATGTAATACTAACTATTCTATTCCGTGTGCTTTTGAGTTTGCCCTTATCCAGTATGTCGCTAATTTGGTCGGCATACATCCTTCTACATCGAGCTTTACCTTCCACTGCGCACCATATATTACTTTCATCACTCTTCTTTCATGCAACCTCTCTATATGCCCAACCAATAATTAAAACCTCCAACCTTATTACAGGCATGACGAACGCAGAAGTGCTCCACCAAGTGGAGCACGGCTACCGCATGCCGTGCCCGCAGAACTGCCCGGCGGCTCTGTACGAGATCATGCTCGAGTGTTGGCACAAGGACCCGCTCAAACGGCCCACCTTCGAGACGCTGCAGTGGAAGCTCGAGGACTTCTTCACTATGGATAACTCGGAGTATAAGGAGGCGTCCGCCTACTGAGCCCGGCCTTCCCTGCCGCCCCACCGACACAAGCATTCACATCATGTTAGTACACGATCCCTATTTAAAAAAATAAGACTTTAGATTGAAATGTTCGTGTGCGATACGCCTAAGTGGCATAAAAAAATAAAGGAAGGATAGATTGCTATCTCCTTGTACTGTTCGCAATACTAAAAATAACGTTGCTAGATGGCGTTACTTGTCTCGCTGGAAATAAAATTTGTCTGAAATCGACGAAATATAGCATTTTACTGTTTTGGCTCATCATATTTATTTATTTTATGAATAAAAACACAAAATTTTCTTAACAACGCATCAGCAAATTGTGAATTCTTAATCAGGTGTTTTTAACATTTTTTTCATTAAACTTTCGGTGGTAAGCTGGCAATCTAACTAAGCGTGCAGATGGTTATTCTGAATTCCGGTAGATGGCGGACAGCGATCATTATTTATTTACCTAACACACACTACTCATACATACCGGTATATTACTTTACTCTTTTGCACGGTTGAGCGATTTATCCTCAGAATTATCGTATGCCATGTGTCGCGTATTGTCGTATTCTAGCAAATTTTTGTTTTTGTGGGAGCAGTATAGTTGCTACACACACACACACACATCGAATTTCGTTTCATCAACTGTTCGATAGATGGCACTAGGTATGTCACAATTTATCTAGTATAGTAGCGACATCAAAAATAATAAGTCGAACTACTAGGTACCGGCGAAAATAATAAGTTTTACGCGGGCTTTGTTCTAATGTATGGAGTGAGCAATCTGTCCTTCCTTTATTTATCTATGGGCGCGGCTACATTGTTGCCCGCTCTTCATCATCCACGAACTTGTCGTACTTTCAAAATTAATACAGTACTATAAGGATCTGATGGCGCGTGGACGACAGTGACAGGGGGCGCAGCTGTGAAACAAGGAGTATGGTAGCGGCGTTAGTTCAGATTTTGGACACAACCAATCCACGCGCCATAAGGTACTTGTACTAGTGTAGACAGACGTAAATGACGTAATTAAAAAGATTTGCCGCGGTCGCCCTTCAATGTCAATGGCAATTTTTATGACGCTGTCTGAAGGGTTAAAAGCATTCAGAAATAATGGTTGTGTATAATGCTCAAATTACATGTTTTCGGGCTAGAAACAGTTTGTTCTGGAACTTATATCGCCGACCACTGTAAAACACCAAAACTCCAGTAGCATAGAATTTCGATATCAATGTAGCTTAAACATTCTTAAAAAAAGAACAGAAAACATTAACTGATCTAGCAACATTTTCTCCAATAATTAGTTTTTTTTTTTTTCTTCTCAGACCCCAGGGCTATACCACATGCCGCCTGAAGTCCAACTGCTACACAACAGCGCGTCGATGCAACATCTACAGATGCATCAGCTACAGGCGCACCAAGCTACCTTAGCGCACCAAGCGTTACAAGCTGGACACCAAGCCTTAACGCTCGGGCATCAAGCCTTGCAAGCTCATCCAGGCATGCAAGTTGCCCATCCGTCAATGCAGGTTGGACATCCGTCAATGCAGGTTGGACATCCGTCAATGCAAGTTGGACACCCGTCAATGCAGGTTGGACACCCGTCAATGCAGGTTGCCCATCCATCAATGCAGGTTGCCCATCCATCAATGCAGGTTGCCCAGGGTCAAATGTCGATGCAGAATGCGGGCGCGACGCGCGCGCGGCCCCTGTGCCACCACCATGCGGCGGCGCGACACAACACACTCGCGGCCTACCACCCGCAGCCGTAGGCCCCGTGCCTCAAGCCTCACCCCGCGGCGCCCCTACTGATGCCACTCAAATACCACCCTTGGGAGCCTAACAATAAGGATCAATGAAAGTGAAATTGCAGCAACTCTCAAGGGTGATTGAACTACATGCATTCCTCGGAGTGACTAATGAAGATTTTTGCACAATTTATTGTACTCGATCAACAGTTTTTTTAGATAAGTCGTTCTGTAAGAGCTTTCGTAGGTCAGGAGATGTTACGAATTTTATTTTTTGCAAGATGGAGTTTTATGGGTTCGCAAACGTTTTAGACGTAATGTTATTCTTCAATCCGTAAGTTTAGTTAGACTTTCTACGATTTTACTAAACATATTTAGTAATACAATAGGTTAAACTTTTCTACAGTTCTTCGGGTGTTAAACAAAGGCCTTTTGTATGAATGGTTTTCGAGAATTCGGATATTTGAGAGAATAAGATATCGAAGGCTGCTTTTTACGATGCGAATACTACCTAATGTCGTTCACTACGCAGATAGCAATATAAATTACATATCAAGGCTTTCTTTAATGCTTTGTTAGCATTTCTTTTTTGTGGCGCCTCTATCTATTCCTTTTTCTATACACCCTACCTACATGCATTACACCCTATACTTGCAAGTAAATAAAATACACTCTTTTTGACGTCACCTGATTTCACTTCTCAGATGTGTTCTTAAATAAGTTGCATTGAAGTTCCATTCATACCATTATTGGTTAACTCTTCAAACGACCTTTGACTTGCGTTGATTCTTTTCAAAATTGGCTTTCATATATTGGTTGGAATGTTCGGCGCGGTGTTGGGGCGATGTTGGGCGAGTTGGGTCACGTTCGCGACATGTTCGGAGGAACTTTAGGCTCGGCAGGGATTGTATAAAATATTATATCGTGCATTAAGCATGTCTCTCGTTAAGAATTTAAGTTTTGAAGAGGCGCATTAACAGATAGGTACTACACCTTCGTATACCATGTTTAAAGTAGAATATCGATATTGGTGATAGATGCCAAATAATCCTAATAAAGAACTGAATTTTATATACATATTAACTGTTCTGAGGGTATTTAGATATTTAGGACCTTATTTATATAATTTAAACGCAATTAGCGATTCGGAAATATGAAAGTGTGAGTCATTTCTACTTATTTGAATACATTTTGAAATCATGTTAATTTTGGAATAATTTTTTAATATCGCTCAATCACGATTACTGAACTAGAAATGTTACGTTAACTCAATACCGTACTTTTATTAGTGCCAAGCGTTTTATCTAAATAATAAACAATTAATGAATCCAATATTGTAACAAAACGTCAAAAAGTGTATTATAAAATTTAGTTTTTTGAAACGTTGTTGTATCTAAGACATAATTGGCCTAACTAAGTAAGTGTTTATTGTTAGGTTTTGTATCCTAACTTTATACGTCTACAGCTCTTTTAGGCTTTAGACTGTATTATTTTATTAGAAGCGATGTAAAGTGAACGTGAGCTGTACTGTCATTTGTTAATACTGCACATTTCCCACGAAAATGTTATAACTGTGCAATATTTATTACATTATTCCCGGTGCTTGTGTATAGTTTTTATATGAGAGATTTAGATTTGCCCGAAATACCAGATTTAACTGTAACATCATCCTCAGAACATTTAACAGACTCGTAGATTTAATTAGCTAAATTAACTTCAAAGTATAATAACAAAATGTAATACTAAGATCACTTATACACAGCGGCTGGCGACAGTGATTGGTGTTTTTACTAAATTCACATGTACATAATACGGACGGTAGTGTCGTTAGTCTTGTATGAGTGATATTAGGATCTTGTTCAAGTGTTCTACAGTCCCATTGTTTAACCATTCCAATTGGCTAAAATTAAATTATCGCTACCTATATATAGTATACTGTTTGTGACACAATATTAGACATAATTGAAATTGCAAAAGTTTCGCACAAAATAATATAGTTCTTGACTAACTACCTGTAAGGTGCCAGAATTAATGCGGATTTATTGTCACAAAATAATTTACTTTGACAGCACTGTGAATGAGGCACGAACGAAACTTGTATAGCAATGAAGCCTAGGACTTTGCTCCTTTAGTCGTATGTATTTTGTGCGTCGCATTTATAAAGGTCATACCTTTTTATGTACGCAGATAAATTCCAAGATAATAATGATTGCTCGATGACTGTTCTGTGTAACTTCCATAATTATTATTTATTAAATGTATCTATTTCATTTTAAGTTGTAGCTGTATTATACGCTTTTAAGCTTTGTATGCTTTACTGAATCGATACTGCTGTTTTTCTGTGTATCTTATAGCAATATTTTATTATAAATTATTAGCCAATTTTTAAGTAACTTTTATTCCTTACAATGTCACCATCACAACTAGACAGAGCAAGGAGGACGCGTTAGGCTAAGTTTTAGTGAAGGATTATGAGTGTTAGATATATTTAATTATATTTTATTATGTAATCGTTGCTGTGTTACATGACATTTATACATGATCTACAGTAGGTACGCGTGTATATCTGTACAAGTATATAAATGAATGAGACTAGGTTGTCCTAAGATTCGAGCGTTGACTGATGTTAGAAGGTACCGTGACACATTAAATAAAGGTCTTATTACCTCCGAGTATCAATTAAATATATTTTAAGTTTCTCTTATGTATGGTTATTATTATTATTATATTTCACTTATTTGTATAGATTTTTTTAACACATCAATAATTATAAATGTGAAATTAATTATTGGTTTTATTTAAAATTAAAAACCTTAGAAGAAAATTTAACTCACTATATTTTTTAACTTTTCACACACAATAATGATCCTATTTCTAAATTCAGTTATGGATACATTTTCTTTTACTTTAGCAAGTTGTGTTACATCATTTTCAAGTCTTTTTATAATGGTATCGGCTTCATTGCAGTCCAATTTAGCCTTTTTATTGGAAGGTTCATCGCTTTCGAAACTAAACATTTCTAAATCAGCAATTTCAAAATTTCCACTATTAATCTCATCGCAGTGTTTAGCAGACCCTGAATCGCTCAGTTCTAATACATTTTTAAACTCCAGACATTTGTGTGTATAACTAAAACCGGATGTTATGAACAGTTGTTCTTTCCAACTCATTTCACTTTTAAACAAAGTGCCATGACTCTGAAAATAATTCCAACGTTCTTCTAATGCTAGTTCCTCGGTCACATTAGTTACGATATCTTTAATTCTAGTATTATTAGAATACAACCGCACAGTTTCGTAAAGTTTGTTTCTGAAAGTGACACTGGTTTCGTTAAACATTTCCTTGAATATGTTATGGAAAATTGAGTCCATTTGATGCTTATACGAGTTATCTGGGCTGTTGTAAAGGGCCAGCTTGAAGATAAGATTCAAAGAATTAAGTTTTGATTCTAAATTTCCGGAAATAATGATGCTTAATGTCACGTGAAGAACCTAAAACAAAAATACATTTATTTTGTAATTTTATGTGAAAGTATAAAGCAAGAAGAATAATAATGGATCATCATAAAAGGCGTAAGATTATGGACAGGTAAGTACTATTTTTGTTTTTGAAAACCCTTGTGACAAGGTCAGTGTCTGTCCGTCCATCTATGATTGTCGTAAATGTGGTAGGGGAGCCAAAGGGGTTTGAAAAACGTGATAATCAGGGCGAAAAAGTGATAGCTATGTAGATGGGGGGCAATCCGGAGATTTTTCTTAATTTTGGGGTCAGCCCCCATCTTCATTACTATCACTTTTCACCCTTATTATGACGTTTTTCAAACCCCTTGCGCTCCCCTACCAGTGCACTAACCAACACACACTATCCAGTACATTGTTGCTTCGACGACCATACAAAATTTAGCCATACATCGAGATAAATACAAAATGACCATAAAATACTCATAGTTATGATCTTCGTACCCCTTCCAAAACAAAATCCTTTACAAGTGCAGAAGTTAATAAGGATTTCTGGACATACAGAATCCGTCCATAGGTCCATTGCAGAATCATTACAGAGATTAAATTCAATTCTCTTTATTAATATTCAGACATTAATATGTATGTACTTAGATTTCTTATGTTAAACAATATGATGGAAAGAAAATTACCTTTAGCAAGCCCTCACAATTTCTTTGCAAAAGCGGTATCATTGACTCAGTCAAAGAAAAAAGCACCATCAGGTATTCTAAGTGCCACAAATTCTCCCTGCACAATTCTCCTTCGAAAGTATTAATTTGGTTGGTTTTTGGGCAAGTCTGTAACCAAGCTTGGATTATCTCCTCTTCGATTGTATCCATTTTTAGGAACGAACATGTGGCTGCCAATCTCATTGCATTTATCTGTAACAGAACAAAGTTTTAGTGTTACGAAGTTGTAAAAAAATGTACCGAGTGCTTAATGTCGTGGTGAACAATCCAACATGCGTTGAAGATATTCGTCCCTACATGCAACATCTATACTTACCTACACTAACAACAAAGCAGTAAAAAAATCGTGTATTGAATAATTTTTTATGTTACCAAAACTACCATTTCTAGAATTTGTGTCCGTCTGTATGTATGTATGTTCCGTTTTAACTCGAGAAATACTCAACGGATTTGAATGTATTATCATGACCCAGGTCAACAGATAAACGGTGATATTAAAATAATGCCCAAGCCGAAAACGCGGGCGAAAGGCTAGTACCATATAAACTACAGCCTATCTATACTAGTACTTAGCGTTTTGTCAAATCCAGCGCCCGTAGCATATAGCCCGTATTATACTACGGGTATATACGTATTATACTACGGTATTCAACTTAGTTGAATCACAAGTGCGAGGAGCGTGACACGAGGTTTTTGCGTTTAAACAGTATGTCACGCTCCTCGCACCTGTGATTCAACTAAGTCACATGGCGCGCGATTAAACACTGTGCTACGGGCCCTGCTTTATCGGCTGAGTAACACAAATACTTACAAATAAGTCATCTTTCAATCTAATAGAATATTATATCACTCTACCAATAATGAAGATCTTTATTACATAATTCGTGGTGCGATAACGACATCGGAGTAAGTAGTAGGGGAGATTAAAAAAAGTAATTGTTCTTACTAAATTCTGCACTTCCTCTTTCGAAGTCATAGAAGAAGAAAACAGTTTATTGAACTGTGACTTCAACTTCTTTAAAGCGATTTCTTCCGCGTTCCTTTGTACTTCGCCCGAGAGATTCCTTAATTTCAAAACTGTCCAAACACCAATATTTCCATCATTATTCAAATTGAAATGGTTGTAAATTGTTATTCTGTCTTCTTTTTCCAGCAATTTGAACAGTAATTCTATAGTTTTACTTAGATATGTCTGTTGTGGTGAGTACGCGAACTGTTCTTTTCTGGATAGTTTTTGGTAGACTTGGCAAAGGGAGATCAGCTGGATCATGGTTAGTTGGCCATTCGACATCCTAAAAACAGAAAAATATATAACATATTAGGTAGTCTGCCTTTCCGATAGAAAATTGGGATGGTGTATTTTTTTCATTTTTTTAAAGAGTACTTTTGTTAGATACGTTTTGACTTTCCTGTCGTACACTAAAGAATATCTTCATATGTTCCAATCAATTTGGAAAGTGCCAAAGACTAAAACCAAATAAAATAATTTTAAAAAGTTTTATCACGGCCGAATCCCAAAATTTACATGAACCTATAGAAAATGTATGAGGATGATGGTGAGGTGGAACGCCTGCTGGGCTCAGACGGCTGGTCGGCTCACCACTTGGGAGCTAATCCATCCAATTCCTATTGCTTGAGCTTTGGTATCCTAATGTCCCAGAGGCATTTCCTCCTCAAATCTTCCGGGTCTTTTGATAAATATAAGTATGTCTAGACAATCATTCTCATACACGTACACTTACCCTCTCTTCCCCTTACACAAACACACATTTACACACCCTCTCACACACACCCTCACGCACATTTTCTTTCTTTTGTTAATAAACTTAGTCTTAAATCAAATTAAAACTAAAAATTTTTATTGTATAGAAAAAAGCTATTTGTAAATTAACATTTACTACAGTTACTGGAAGAGCGGATCCTCCTGGTACAGGCATAACATGCTTAAAAGGAGGCTCCATTCACTAATTTATGTGAAACATGTTACTTTTGTTAAAGAAAAATAAAAATGTATTATTATTATTATTATTATTACTTAACATCTTCTTCCTTGATAGAAACTTTGAAACCTTTGTAAAAATAGCAGTTTCCTTCTTATAGCTTGAGAAATTGGTGCGCAATACCACAGAATGACTTTACTAGGGAGACGCGCGGGGAATGCAATCGGTTCATACATTCGTACCCTCCCCGTCGCCCGCAAGCAAATCGCTTAAATTAAATTATGTTAAGGTGTGTTAATTCGCAAACCATTTCGAGATTTTGGTTTAATTTGCCGTATTTACAACTTGTGGTCTACAAAACCTCATGATGATGAATATTTTTAAGAAAAAACTGCAACTTCCATTTGCCATCGTGTTACGTCACTTCAGAAATGGCTGTTTAGAGATGTGTCATTTGCTATCAAGATAAATTTATATTAATTTGCTTCCGACTGATTTGACAGATGAGTAGACAGTGACAGACCACTTGTTTTATAAGCAATCACACATCACAATCAGTATGTCTAAAATTCTCAAGTGACGTCATATCCGACAATTCTTTAAAATATCATACTAAAATAATGGTTAATTTATATACCAAAATGATTAAAACTATACCCTAAAACGGCATAAATACTATGAAAAAAAAATCTTTTAGTAATTAAGCTATGGGAATTGGCGTACGCAACTTGTCAACTTGTAAAAAACACTTATAACACTCACCTAGCCAAAGAAACCCACACGTCCGAAGCAAACATTGCCGTGCAGCAATCAGTGCCAAGTATCGCTTCATACATCCTGCTCTCAACTACACTGTACTGATCCGAGTTGTAAGTGCTGATGGTTGTTACTGTATGAGTAAGCAAGTGTTCGTAGAGGGTGTATGTTTCACGGCGATTGCTCTTTGTGGGGCTTTGGAACTTCAGACCCAAGTTGAACCAAACATGACCTGAAAAATACTCATGCAATGAAAAATATTTTGGCGGGCATTGCTCAAATCTAGGTATATTGAACGTACATGCATGTAGTTCTGTACACAGAAAACTTAATTATAAATTACGATAATAAATTATTTTTACTTAATGAAAGCTTTTTTTAACTGTTTTATTACATACAATATGTAACAGCAAGGTGTAACCATATTTGAAGAGCTTATTCAGTCAATGGTATAGAACAACTTTTACTATGAAGCCAAACTGGATATCTCAACAAAAAAAACTGCCCTTCCATACATTTCGGCCGAGCGGCATTGCATTTTTCTATGAAACAGTTAATTATTTTTTTCGAGATACAGGGTTTGTTTCAAAGTAAAAGTTGTTCTATACCATTGACTGAATAATCTCTTCAAATATGGTTACACCTTTCTGTTACACGTTGTATTATAAAACATTTATAAGTTACACGATAAAAATTATGTACAATGGCATGCTTATCTCAATAATGAGATCTCTTCCAGAAAACCAAGGGAGCCCTCCATATATTATGTCATTTGAAATTAGGGGGGGGTCTGGCCTGCGGATGACGGTAATATCATGAGCGTAGATGGCGATAATGGGGAGGTCTTGCAAAAAAAAAACGATCGTTTAAACAACAATATTCATTTAATTCACAATTCAATATTTACAGATAACGAAAATTACGTCAGTTTTGTGAGAGGGTGGGGTCATTGGATAATAACGATAGGATTAGGGGTCGAAAATCGGCAAAAATCGATAACAGCCCCAAGGGTGATAGGGATATTTGATATTTAATAAGATATTCATATTTTTCACGATAATACTTATACAGAAACAAGATTAAAACTACGAGCAGGTAATTTTTTTTAATGGTGTCCTAATAGCGGTAAGTCAGCTAAGCGAAGAGTATATATTATTTAATATAGTGTTATTTATTAGGTCCTTACCATAGACTAATAAATACAAGGTCCTTACTTATGAAATCGGCGTTTTTTCAAACTGGCCACTTTTATCTCAAATATCTGGCGTCAAATTTATTTCAAATTTAGGGTTGTGTATTTGTGTTTTGAATTTAGTGATTACCATGGGGCAGTCCAAACCGCCTTCAAAGATTTTATTGATTCTCACTACCACTATTTTTTCAGCAATGTAATCAATAAACTACCAATAAAATGGCGAAAGTGCATACATAATAATGATAAATACTTCGATTGACTAAATATATAATTTCATATATATTTTTTCGTTTTACTTTTTCCATATAAAACACCGGACCTAATATTATTGACCAGTCAATTAACATATCCGTTCCGTTCCGGTGACTCATCCAGCCAGCAAGCAATTCTCCTGCAAGGGTGCAAAGATCCGAGACACCGGTGAGCCACGTAGTATACAGGAGGGGTCTGTATAGAGGCAGTTGCAGGATCGAGGAGTGAAGGAAATTGGAGGCCCACCCGAATTCAAGCATCATAAAGTGAGCGTTTAGGGATTAAATAGATACAATAATTTGTGTGTTATAAATATGGACTTAGAGAAAAGGATGGTACGGTCGTTCCGCGTTTTTGTTTTGCGAGACTTGGCGGGGGCACTGCCGTGCCCCCAGATATACTTAAGGCTGCGCTTTGAAGTGTCGATATGCTCGATGATAAATGGCGAGAGACTGTTGCCAGTCAATTTACATTAAAACCGGCCAAGTGCGAGTCGGACTCGCGCACGAAGAATTCCGTACCATTATCTATAAAAACGGCAAAAAAAACATGTCTGTTGTATGGGAGCCCTCTTAAATATTTATTTTATTCTGTTTTTTAGTATTTGTTGTTATAGCGGCAACAGAAATACATCATCTGTGAAAATTTCAACTGTCTAACTTGAGATACAGCTTGGTGACAGATGGACAGCGAAGTCTTAGTAATAGGGTCCCGTTGGTTACCCTTTGGGTACGGAACCCTAAAAAAAGTATAAAAAGGTACTCACAAGAGGGCAGAATATCAAAAACACGAGTGGTCAAGTTGGTACTGTGTGCGTCCCACCACAAATTATTATCATTCTGTTGTAATATTATTTTCATTATTGATACAATGAGAATGATATAGCCAAGCATTAAATCTTCTTTGCTGATACTCTTGCATGGATATTGCAATAAGCACTGGAAGAAATGAAAAAAAAAATTATCTCTGGACGGCCATTCTGGCAAGTGCGAAAAAATTTGCTACGGCAGATTCCGAGTAATTTTACAAGGAATTTTCTACAGAAATGATTGATTTTTCTGCTTTCACAATTTTTGCGCACGCGCCGAGTCGCCGTCCTGGTAAACAAATAAACACGTCGTATATGAACTTGGAGTATGTAGCTACTAGGTTAGAGTAGTTATTTATGTAGTGTTTCACGCGATTTTCACTTATAAAGGTCAGCACTCGACTCTTGTTTAATCCAATTCACACAAAAACGAATAAAACTTTTAAAATACGAGTATCTCCAAAGTTTGTCAAGGGGTGTAATCACAGACCACTAATTGCTAAGTGGTCTGTTGATGTAATAGGGTAGTGAACACCGATCGATGGAGGGCTAAGAGTGCATAATTGCTGCAAATGAATATAACATATTTAACTTGGATTATTTTTATTATTTTTTTACTGAGCATAATTTTCAACAATTATGCACTCTGAGCCCTCCATCGGTGGTGTTCACTACTCTATTACACCACTTAAATACTATGCACATAAATTCCGAAAAACTCATTGGTGTACACCAGACCGGGGATCGAACCTGGATCTCAAGATTGAGACTACAGCGTTCTACCCCTGAGCTACCGCCGCTAGATACGTGGTTAAATAAAAAATCATATTTAATCTAAACTATAGGCAAACCGTATAAGTCAGTCTTCGCCTGCATCGAGCGGACGGTGGGTTTGTGAAAGATTGTGTATCTCCTCTCTCACATACACACCACAAAATAACCACTTAAAGAAGGTTTACTCCGCATAACTAGCGAAAACAGGCGCACGCACACATAGGCGCGTACGTACGACGATCTCGGATAAAGTCGGTCAAATGGCAATACGAAATTCTGCCGATCAACATACGTATAGTACGTTTCAAATACCAAGGCCCCATTGCACTTTAGACGGTCATTAGGCGTTACCAATAGGATTAGTGATAACAAAAGATAAAGTACGTTTCAAATACCAAGGCCCTATTGCACTAGAAACTTAACAATGGGGCTCATAATGTTTGCCTTTTGTTATCTAATTTGGAGCACTTCAAATTGGCACGCGTATCTGGCCAGGTATCTTTTGTAATCCTATTGTTAAAGCCTAATGACCGTGTAAAGTGCAATGGGGCCTTGGTATTTGAAACGTACTATACGCGTCTATGCATGTGTGCGTCTGTTTTCGCTCCGTCCGTCGTCGAGTCGGCCTTCTGGTAGTATCTATTGTGTGCACATACTCTCTCTCAATGCAACAACCCTATAGCGATGCGGGTGAAGACAGACTTATCCAGCCGGTCTAAAGAAATATGTAGACAATTTACCTGAGCAAATCCGTTATCAGAGACAAGTTCACAGAGTAGAGTTTCTGCCGCACTCACCACGTTTGTGTTCATCTGCTGTATTAGTTGAGGAGGCTTCTTCAAGTACAAGAGATACGCTGCATTATTTCTATAAATGTAAAAGGTCAATTATAGAATGAAATGAAACTTGAGGATAATTAATTATGTAAACAGACGGCTCACCTCAGTGTGAGGCGCAACGTCATAGCGTAAGCGTCATCGCTTGCCCAGAAGAAGGCAGTCTGAATATGCTGAAACTGGTCCTACCCCGACCATATTTATTGAGGTGAGCCGTTTGTTTACATCGTAAAAGAGCAACACAAAGAGTTTCAACAATGTAATTACATTCTATCTGTTTGAAAATTGAAAATTAGATGGTACGTCATTAAACATTTTTCGACCACACTACTATTTATCGAGGGGATCCGTTTGTTTACATCGTAAAAGATCAACACAAAGAGTTTCAAAAATGTAGGTACATAAAGTCTGTTTGAAAATTGAAAATTAAATGGTACGTCATTGAAGATTTTTCGACCATACTACTATTTAATGAGGGGATCTGTTTGTTTACATCGTAAAAGATCAACACAAAGAGTTTGAACAACGTAGGTACATAAAGTCTGCTGAGGACAAGACGTAATGTAAAAAGTCTTCAACCAAAAGTCAAAAACAGGTGCGACGACGAGCGAAGCTTACAGGTAAGATAAAATAAGGAGCAAAGCGAAGCGGGGCGGATCCAATCCAACGTCCAATTTGACGCTGTTTTACAAAACCGCTAAACGTGGACCCGCTGCACTGAATAACGCAAAATGTTATACAAACCTGCGTGTTAACTTTAAGCGAGTTTACATAACGGAAATGGTTTGTAAAACATCTAGCGGTTTTGTAAAACCGCGGATTTTACAATCCATCTACGACATATCCATTCGCAAAAGACTAGTCAGTAGATATTTTAACTCCGACTTACTTGTAAATGTGAATCAGTAAATCAACTAAATGATCTAGTCTTTTAGCTGCTCCATTCTTGAATATGTGACACATTTTTAGGACAATTTTCAAAATGAAGTTGGATACTTTTAGTGCTCTTAGAATAATTTTTTGATCTTGATTATCCTGTAAATAAATTATTACACTTTTACCTTGAAATTTTACTGTCATGTTTTCAAGTAAATATTTTACTCATTGTGTTATGATAACCACAAGATTCAACAGGAGTTTATATTAAACAATTAAATGAAAGTTGAGGATAATTCATGATTTAACCTCAATAATATACTATGATCAGGATATCCGACCAGTTTCAGCAGATTCAGACTGCCTTCATCTGGGTGAGTGAAAACGTTATGAGATGAGCCGTTTTGTTTAAATCAGAATTAATTATTATGTGAATTAGCAGTGTCGCAAAAATCTCGCGACCATATTCAACCGCCTCTATAGTGTAGTTGTTCAATCCTGAGGTCGCGGGTTTGAATCCCGTAGGGGACATTTTTGTTCGGTCTACGTGCTTTGGAAGGCACTGTGTGTCCATTCGTGCCCGAAGTTTGGCGATAGGGCTGCAGGGCCTATTCTATCACGCTGGGATATAATAATCGTCGGTGAAACATGGGTATACGAGTCTGGACTGTGACTTGCATTTCACAGTCCCAAATCCTTATCTATACAGTCGCCTACAGTTCAAGCTCCCTATTTGTAAACGATTTTAACGGCGATGGCGCCGCAATAAGAACTGATAATAGGTACCCTGTCATGCTGGCGTCCGTACTTTTCAATCATTATGTAATCAATTAAAGTTTTTACCTCAAATGCAGTTTCAATATTTCTCAAAGCCATTCCAGACAAACTTCTTGTGCATTCTTCATAAACACTTTTACCCATTAAACTGTTGGAATATTTTTCACAGATCATGGTGTATGCCTTCCACTGTTCCGCCATTGTCTTCAGGTCTAAGCTTACTACAATCTCGCCGATTTTCAAATTTATCTCCAGCGCTGAAAAATAATATTGTCCTCACTACATGAATCCCCGAGGGGATGACAGAGGTGTTCAGAGTGTGAACTGTGATATGCAAGTCAAAGTCCACACTCGGTACACCAGCGTTTCACCAACGATTATTACGTCCCGACGTGATGAGTGCAGAGTCCTATCACCGTTCTTCGGGCACAAATACAAGCTTTTTAGCAGGTTTTCCTTCACCGTTCAGCAAGTGGTAAGTATAAGTATAAAAACAAATACTATACACATAAATTACGAAACTCATTGGTGCATGCATGCCTGACCGGGGATCGAACCTGGATCTCAAGATAGAGGCCAAAATATATACGAGTACATAATTATAATTGATAAAGTCCGCAGCATTTAGTCTAACTGTATTGTTGACTTATACCATACACTATTTATTAGTCTATGCTTATGCATACATCCAGAGATCCATAGAAGTGGAACCTAACTGTTTTATAGTGCTACTTTGTACAGCAACAAGCCAAAAGTACAGGATTCAATGGAAAGGACAATCGAGGCCCTATGCTCCCAAGAAAATTAAAAGGAACTAATTATGTATTTTTGACTGATCCTTGTTCTTGTCAGCTGACTGCGCCACTATAGTAGAAATTTTTTAAATGTCGGAATCGACTTAAGAGCTTATCTTCTAATGAATGGCATTGTTATCTATTGTTAAGTTCGACCGCTAATTAGCAGTGCATAACGAAACGCATAAACAACAAAATATTTTATGTTAATAGCAACTTTACCACCTAAACAAAAAGGCTCAAATTTGAATGGCAACGCATTCCGGATAGTACTTATACCGGCTTCACATTTCGACCTCTCCTGCCCCTCTATTCTGTATCTTTAGTTGCCAACTGTACTAGGTGCCTATCATCAAAAACATAGATAAAAACTGAACTTTCAAAATTAGCTTTAGTAGGTATTGAACTATTTACGAACTGTGTCGTCACTTCAAGTGCGAACATATTCTTAGACAATCCGAATTCGATAGTATACGAGTATCTATGTTTTTGATTATAGACACCCAGTCCAGATGGCAACTAATGATACATAATAGATAATAGGCCCTCTGGTCTAGGAGAGGTCGAAATTTGAAGCCGCTTCCCTATCCCACCCATTTGGGGTTCGTACATGGTTCGTACCAACTCGACACAAGAGACCGGACACACGTGTGTCCAGTTGGTGAAACTCAAAATTAGTATCACTTATTATGTCATCATCTGGACACGCCAAGATTTTTACGAGTGTCCACATAGCAAGTGGACACACGTTCGCATTTTACCCGAATTTATGACAAAGTACATCTATATATACCGGGTGTAAATAGACTGCTACTTTTAAATGAAACCACAAATTCTACCGATCATACTGAACCACGTTTCCCAAGAAACATACCCGCGCAAACCAGTAGTTTAGGTAATATTTGAGTTTCAAACAAAAATGCGTGAACCCTAACCGGTCGGCCACGAGTTTAGGCTTTGCCATGCCACAACATGAGCCGTAGCGGCGACGCCTTTTACAGCGCGGGTTATATTCAGGATGGTCTTATCCTAATTACGATCCTGTTTACAATCTAATATTTTTTTAGCTGAAGATATATTGAGTATACGGCAAGGAGTGCGTCCCGTCAATAAAAAAAGAAAAGAGTCGGGTGAAGCCTACCGTCCTGTTAGGGAACCAATTGTTTTATTTCATCCCACAACCTCTTAATTATATATTAAGCATCTGTGCTGTCATATAGCAGGTCTCTGCAAAACTTCTGCTACAAAAAGTTATTAAAACCGCGCGGAAAAAACAAAAATATTTATTCAAAGCGCTCGTTACCGAATCCGTCCGTTGCGCTCGTCATTTGCGCGGCTCCGACCAGTGGCCGCCGCGCTGTGAGCTCATTCATACTTTTGTTTCGACCGCGCGCCTACCCGCGCACCGCCGCCACCTGAAGCCCAATGGCACAGTAATACTGTGCCAATGGCGCCGCTCGACTCACCGCAGGGCGCGCAACGGAGAACCGTGGGCGCGGCTCTATACAACTTCATACATTTGTTCTCTCCGCGGGCGCCGATGCAAGAAGCACCGCAAGGCGCACCTCGCAAAGCCTAAACACGTGGCCGACCGGTAAAGCACCGAGATACGGGCATTTTTTGAGTCATCCGTGAAACAGCTGTTTACGCGCAGCGTTCTAAAATAGACCTTCCTCCTGCGAGATAAAGTCTTTAAGTGACAGTTGAATATCTTCTCTGAAGATATCCGCGGTTATATTTCTTCACAGATTTGTTCAGTACGAGCAGCAGAATATGTGGTTTTATTTAAAGGTCGCAGGCTGTTTATAACCTGTATAATTATAAACATACCCTCACTAACTGACTGTTCTATCAACGCCCAGACAAAACGGCTGCACCTATCACATATCACGTAGACATCCACTAAGAAGGGATTTTAGGAAATTCCCACGGGGTCGGGAGAAACAGGATCAACGCGAGCAACGCCGCGAGGTGTACGCTAGTTAAATATAATTCTTACCTTCCATCAAGATATTTTGTTCCTCTATCTCAGAAAGGTCAAACACAAAATGCTTTTCCAAAATCATAAGATAAATAAGTTGCAGCTCGTGGCAGGTTCTGAATAAGTCTTTCAGTTGTGTCTGTAAGGAACTCAGGTGACCACCATACAATACTTCACTGGAAAGATATAATAGAAATTATATTTTTACCAACAAGATGTTACATGACTTTGATTTTCATATTGACAGTCTTTTACTGAAGATACATGGGCCAATGACTCGAATTTTGCATTATTAAATTCTTTACTTGACTACATATTTGGGCTTCAAACGCAGCTCTGCCCGCATTTACTCAATCTCTGCCCCGTTTTCAGCTTGGGCGTTATTTTATTAACACTCTTTATGCTGACCAGCTAGTCCAGCATACCAAACCATATTGAGCTTGCTAGCGCGTGATACAGTGCTCTCTCTTACTCTGTCGATCTACCTCGAGAGGGATAGCCATATTGTATCGAATGGTTAAATGCTAGACCCCCAGGATCACTACGATGATATCATAGAAAACCGCATGCAAATAATTAAGTGGTTCTCGAATTAAAATGGAACATACATAAATACAGACAGACAAAAATTCTAGAAATGGAAATCATTTATTTTTTGCCTCAGGACAAAATCCTATAATGCATTTCATAACAAAAAAAATTTTTTTTTAGAATTTATAGTTATGACTTAGATTATTATGCATTATTAGATTAGCAAAGAATATATATGTAAAATACTATTGTATAAAATTTGAATTTGAAATTTATTTTTTCATGTTTTTTATTTATTTATCGCAAGAGATAATGCTGAATAAATTTTTCTAAATACATTCTAAATTGTAAAAATGATTCAGTCTTGTTAAGGAGATATTCTTCATAACCGATTCTGAGACGTAACTTTATTTATTCTCAACAAACCTCTCTTTACAGTGCAAAAAGACTGTTACAAGTATCTGTCCTGTCCTCACCGGGAACGTCTTCATATCAGCACAACTCATCGATATGGCTTCTACAAGACTTTTAAAGAAGTTGGACAACAGTTGAAGAATACTTATTGCATTCTCCAAATATTCACATAACTTGGTTGGTTCGACAGCTGGGTTTTCTAGCAAGTTTGATATGATGTCGAGGGTCTGTAAAATAATACATTTTCATTCGATAAACTGGAGTTATAGAACTCTTGTGTACATATTAACACTACATTAATTTGTGGACACTGAGAGAAAACAGATGTAAGCCTGACAGGCCGAGCTGTTATGTTGGTATTTCTTGTTTTTTTTTTCAGTGAATGGAGTAACTTTTAGCCAAAAATGAGGCAATTGCAGCATACTTAAGTATCTCATTACTTGAAATTCTCAAATGTGAAAATGGAGGTTAAACTTGTGTTTGAGTCTTGCATGGATGAACTGATCAAGTTTAAAACAGACTGTTAGTTTCTTTCTAAAATTGTTTGATTCATAATCAATAACCTTTGTATAGATATTGTACCGGGAGCTGACAACCTCAAAGGACAGGAAATTTTAATATCAATGAAACTTAGGATATTATTTATCTGAGACACTACCAAAATCTAACCACTGAAGGCTTTACCAGGTGGGGTTAATAGTTAAGAGAGGGGGGGGGAGGGAAGCTGCAACTTAATATCCAGACTTCTGAATTCGAAGAAGTGGGTGCAGAGAGGTGGAGGGGAAGGGAAAGGAAATCCCTCGGTACCACTAAAAAGGTGCCTCAGGTTAGTCCGAGTTTCACTGGCGATAAAACCGTCATTCATCTATGCTGACCTGTTGCACACAAATTCCACAATCATCAAGGATAGAAACAAAATTTGACTTGAATGTATCTTTTAGTGCTTCACTTTCAACGTTGCAGCTAAGAGCTGATTTGGTATTTGTTAAAATGGATTCGTAAGTTGTGCCATCCATCTGATACAATAAAATTAAGAAAATAGAAAGACGTACATGTATAGGTTATGTTGAATAATTTTTAGATATAAAACGGCGTTGAATTGATTGGTACCCACTCTATCCACAATTTAATTTTCAGACTTGATAACGCTATGTTTGTAAATAACACAAAAATAATCGAGATCATATGAAAAGGATACGATTGAAAGTGCAAGGTTCCCCCCATTGATTGATATATCAGAGAAAATGTTTGAACTTTGCGAGTCATCCATTATAATGAAATAAAATTGCTAAATTATCTTGTAAATATTGGATATAAACTAAACTGAATTTAATTTAACTGATTCTTTTCCAGTTTCTTTATTCCTTCAGTTATATTATACTTCATCATCAGCTCCCGCTTCCCGCCATATTTTAAATTGAATGAATGTTATGTAGCGTTCCTAAACGCCCGGGTAAATGTAGAAATTAACTGTCACCCGTTCCGTGTGGAACTACCCGAGTGAAAACGAACAGCTCGAAGTCTTTGAATCTCAGAGTCTGAGCTTTGAATATATAACCCGTGCAGGGCCGCGCAGATAAAGAAAAGATCTGAGAATGGCGGTGGGTATGTACTTATGGTACGGTTGGCAAAACAAGTTCTCAAAAATCGATTTTTATTTTTCCTACTGACTTTTTTGTTATTTATTATTCTTTTTTATTATTATTAATTAAAGATACTAATAATAGTGACAAAAATTATTAATACAATAAATAAGGAGCAAGGGTAAATATAACACTGCATTTATTTATTTGTCTTGATTATTTGTGTTTAAATTGCTTCATCAGGGGAGAAAAGGTTTTATAAGCAGCTGGTCCAGCAGCATCCTGGTCTTCTGAACCCATGATTGAATCCTGACTAATTATTATCATTATTCTTTTACAGCGCGTACTTCACTGTGTGAGTATAGAGAGCGATAGATTGTGAGCGAGATAGCATGCTAGCGGGCGCCATTTACAGATCTTTTCTTTATCTGCGCGGGTTATATCTTGTCATAAAATACACTTTAACAGTTAAATTTCACATTTACCCGGGCGTTTAGGAACGCAACCTTAATGTTATGAAAATAAAAATAATAAAGAAAGGGAGGCATGTGTAAAACATATGGTACCTACTTTAAAATACATTATGGTACGGGTTCTCAAAAAGTTGCAGAATAAAATTACTTTTATAGGGTTCCTTTGCTACGCGTCTAACACAATTTCAAATTGTTTATTTTCACTCGTCAGTTCATGTAACGTTGATGACATTGATAAAAAGTTCAACGACCTAGATAGTACATACTAGTAGCTGACATAACCAAAATTAAAGACGAGTAGAGATCAAAATCTTAATCTTAACGAAATCTTTATAATAATAACAATTTAAATATCCTCCTCAAAGAATGATTTTTAGGCATTGGCACCGCCTTGAATGATGTGAATGTGTATTGGCATCAATTTCGCAAATAAAAAAGACGTCAACACAAAGAGGGCTTCTATCCCGAGGCTTCTATAGTCGGTGCTCGGTGCCATAGTACCATAATACTTTATATTCTCTGATAGTGCCATCATTCAAAAGACATTGGCAGATGGTGTGTTGCCAAATAAAGAACAATTTAAACAGTGATGTGGTGAAATTCGATACCTCATTATCGATCTATAACTGGGTCAGAAAATTATACACACTTTATCAAGGTATTAAGGGTGACTTTTGTTTATGCAGCCAAATTCATACCGTAGACTCGGTAAGTGGTCAGGAACAAGGTTCAATGACCCTTTTTGTAAAAACTGCAGAAAAATGGAAGGTCCCTAAACTAATAAACTCAGAGTCGTTCTTAAATTAGTATAAGGGCACAAACATATTTTTTTTGAACCTTGGTCCTGACCGCTTTAATGACCGAGTTTCCGGTATAATATTGGGCATATAAACAAAAGTCACCTTTTATACTTATTAAACATTTCCGCTTATTTTATGATATTTCTAATTACCTATCGGTTTGTTGAAACTTTTTTTTTCACATCATATTTTTCAAAGACAAGAGGCGTAGGTAACTAACGTCATATCAGTTAAAGCTTGTATCATAGCGCGTGCGTGACACCCAACTGACTCGAGTGAGTGCCGTAGACAGGGTACGTTGAGGTAGGTATTTAGCGCGGGTCACATGACCCAATGAAACCCACCCTCTCGCCTGCAATGTAGTGCTGTGTGAATGTGCGTAGAGAGAACGGCTGTGTAGTTAAATAGCGCATTCCCAGAGTCTGCATTAAACTCCCACGCGTACTGTATGTAGGTAACGTGTGGACAAAATAAATGTTAGGTAAGTATATTCAAAGTTTGCTTAACTCACTGCTTTAACACTCCCATTAAGGGTTGGTTGCGCCAAACATGCTCTCACGTTTGGACAATTTATAACATTAGAAAAAATATTTTTAAGAAATAAATTTGTGTAATAGCTAAGAAGTTGAACTACATTATATTTTTTCAGATCTGACACAAGTATCACAATCATCGAGAAAAAAAATCGAAAAGTTCACTAAAATCACGAAAAACGTAATTTGGCGTTGCAAACAAAAAAAAAATTTTTTTTGATCCAAATTGAAATATTTTTTTTAACGTAAAGAGATCAAAGTATCTTATTCATATAATATTTTAATATTTTTTTCCTTTCGTTATTTAAAAGAAATACTTAAACATTCAAATTCTTTCCGATTTTTTTTCTCGATACTTGTGTCAAATCTGAAAAATGATAATGTAGTTCAACTTCTTAACTACTTACATAAATTTTATTCGTAGGCAAAATATTCTTTTTTTAAGCTAAATTGTCTAAACGCGAGAGCATGTTTGGCGCAACCAACCTTTAAAGCGCACTGAGGAACTTTGTATTGGTTGAAAAGTATTCTTCGATCATAATGCTATCCACTCTAGGAATGTTATCAGATTGAGCATTAATAAAACCCGTTTCAGTCATTTTTGGAACTGTTTACAACACGTAATTATAAGGTAATTATTTATTTACATAGCTTCTATAAATTAAAACTCTAGAAAATGAGAAACAAAGCGCCAAATCTGTAATCTGTAAAAATGTAAATTTCTTCATACAAAAAGAAACTTACTTTTTATCTCGAAAACTATCACTTTTACAGAAGTTGAAATATAGGCCAAGCAACGAATTCTCAAAGAAAGGTATAGAGGGAAATGGTTGGAACACAATTTTTGACTTCGTAATGTTGTTTGGACTCGTTAGGAGGTAAACATATCAAAAGTCCCTGCTCCTAGCCCTAATGTTGGGGGGCGGGGGGGGGGGGGTTCGAAGGTCCCTTTTTTCGGTTTTGTGCATATATCTTAGAAAGTATGCGTTATAGCGACATAAAACCTGAGACAAAATGAAAGCTGATTAAATTTTATACAAGTTTTATTCAGTCAAGTTTTTCGATATCTTGTATAGTTTTAGAGATAACCGCTCTTGAAAGTCTGTAAATTTGGAAAAAAAATTTTTTTTACATTTTTGCTCTTTTTGACCAATTAACTATTCAACGATGCACTCAAAAATAAACGCTGGCCGTAGGGTTCTGCGCTATACAAACTATTGAACACTACGACCAAGGATGTACATGTCACACAGCTACACATCGTATTTGACGGAGGGTTACTGCTCCATAAAGTAATTTGGCAAAGAGGTGCCAAGATATCGACAATCTGCGAGAGCTACATCCACTTTATCACGAAGAACTACCACGGAAAGAGATGTACTGTAGTCTTTGACGGCTATTCCTCATCAACCTCAAGCACAAAAGTAGCAGAACAGCAAAGGCGCTATCGGCTCAGCAAGTCTGCTGACATCCATTTCACCGAAGAAACCGAGATAAACGTTAAACAAGAAGATTTTCTGTCGAACAAGTTCAACAAAAGCAGGCTCATCAACATGCTTAAGGTGAAGCTTGAGGACAATGGGATCAGGACCCTTCAAGCAGAAAGTGATGCGGATGTTCTGATTGTGGATACGGCAGTGGAAATGTCGGAAACATCTGTCGGCATTGTAGGTGAAGATGTCGATCTCATAGTCCTCTTGATGGCTAAAGCTGATGTGCATAAGGACATTATTTTCATCAAGCCTGGACGTGGGAAGACAAGGAATTCCTTATTCTCGTCCTAAGAGCTGCAGCAACAAGGTTTCAAGGATGTACTGTTTTTGCACGCCTTTACTGGATGCGACACAACATCTTCCGCATTTCTAAAAAGCAAGGTCGCATTTGCAAAGTTGTATCTGAAGTCGCCAGAGGTTCAGAAGGCAGCAGCGGTCTTTTTAGACTCTTCCTCCACCACCACCCAATTACAAAAGGCAGGTGAAACCTGCATCTTGAGGTGGTATGGGGCTCCAGTGAAAGAAGTCTCTCTCAATGATTACAGGTACAAGTCATTCTTGAAATCGGTGGCCACCATCAAGCCTGATATCTCTTGTCTTCCTCCCACCGAGGGAGCAGTAAAACGGCATTCCCTCCGAACATTCCGCCAAGTTCAGCTGTGGCTGGGAAATGACCTGCTTCCTCTGATGTACGGGTGGAAGATTGAGAACAACTGCCTGGTCCCAGTGCACAGTGAGTTAGCAGGTGCACCGGACGGCATCTTGAAAATGATTTTCTGCCGATGCACGAAAGACTGTGCCAGCTCGAAGTGTGTCTGCAAGAAAGCAAGCCTCAAATGTTCCCCAGCATGCCAAAATTGCTAGGGGAACTGCCTAAATGGGGTCCCTCAAGGTGACTGCGAAGATGAAGAAGAACAGGAGAATCCTCTGACCGTTTCATCATACCTTTTCATCGGTCCTTCATACCCCAAGAGAGCAAGAAAATTACTGAATGGTACCTACTGTTGTAATGTTTTTTTTAAATTCACATAATAAACATCATTTCAACTTAATGGTTGTGTTTTATAAAACTAATCCAATGTCTTGAATACACTCATATATCTACAAACAGGTCATAGCAAAACATTTTCCCATTCAAATGGTCTAGATCTTCCTTAATTAAGTGTGAGCCACCTGGTCAGCGGGCCTACAAGTAAATATTCTAAAATGAACATCTGTGCTATTTATCCGAAGCGAAGATATCTGTCAGAGATCGAAGGTGACCGACATAGCCTGCCAAATCAGTAAGTTGAAGTGGCAGTGGACTGGCCATATTTGTCGCCGACATGATAACCGTTGGGGCCGAAAGGCATTGGAATGGAGACCACGTACACCAAAGCGTAGCGTAGGCTGCCCTTGTGCGTGCCCGTTGGGCTGACGATCTGAAGGACGTGGTGGACGGCAGCTGGATGAGGTTGCTGGACCGCCAAGAGTGTCGTAATATTGGGGAAGCCTATGTCCAGCAGTGGACAAATACAGGCTGATGGATGGATGGATGGTGCTATTTAGACATCGATGCATTGTTGAAGAGTTATCCGGTCAAAAAGCGCAAAAATGTGAAGCAAAAATGTTTGTTTTCAAAATGACAGACTTTCAAGAGCGGATATCTCTAAAACTATACAAGATATCGAAAAACTTGACTGAATAAAACTTGTATAAAATTTAATCAGCTTTCATTTTGTTTCAGGTTTTATGTCGCTATAACGCATATTTTCTGAGATATATGCACAAAACCGAAAAAAGGGACCTTCGAACCCCCCCCCCCCCCCGCCCCCCAACATTAAGGCTAGGAGCAGGGACTTTTGATATGTTTACCTCCTAACTAATCCAAACAACGTTACGAAGTCAAAAATTGTGTTCCAACCATTTCCCTCTATACCTTTTCATTGCTTGGCCTAATATTAATATCTATCATATAAAAAATCATCAGACCGTTATTTGGACTTGAGACCCTATGTCCATAAAATTTCAAACTGGGATTACATTTCGTCGCAATCGAGGCAGTCCCACCCTAGCGTTGCCAGAGTGTTACTTTTATAACATTTTACGTTATTTTTGACCTCTCATGTTACCCCGATTCAAAATGTTAGTTACGTTACTTTTAGGACTTAATAAAAATATTTAAATATTTTCCAGCAAACAAAAAATAATCGTGAAACGGAACGCATCCAAGAAAGTTTTCGTTCGTCCATAGACGAACAATACGAGAAGACTGACAACCCCGAACAAAAAAACGTACTCTGCTAGAAAGCCAAAATCCTGTATTATTCCTAGATGTCACTACTATCTCGCCCGCTAGCTGTACATACAATAGATGCTTGGTACTTAGACAGAAGGCGTAGTATAATTCATCGTAATATCCACGAGTAATCAGAGATGGCGCTTTACTATTTCATGTTGTTTACGAGCGAAACATCGCACACACATACTTGTGTACTACAAGTGTAGTACACAATACAAATGTATGTGCACGTGAAGTGTCGCATCGCAGCTGTATAAATGCGCGCGCAAAGAGAATGGGATAAAGATAAGATAAAAGAAAAGCTAGGTTACGTTCCAAACCTAGTTAATATAAAGTTACTTCACAAGAGTCTGTCCCTTTCACACTTCATACATTTACCATACGCTATCTTGTTGTCAGGGTAAAAATTACTCTCCCGGATGTCTTTTGGAACGGCTTCCAAATTGAAAATTACAGTACTAGAGCGAAGTGGGTTACTAAGAGCGGTTTCGCAGCCGGATTGTGAAAAAATCGGCCAAGTGCGAGTCAGACACGCACACGAAGGGTTCCGTACCATTATCTATAATAATACAGATCGCGCCAAACATCTAGTCCGCTCGGAAGTTGCACTTCCTAAGAACGGCCCATACATTTTGTTCCTGCTGATGCGAATCGCCCCGTGTTTAGAGGGGACTAAAAGTTTGGCGATCTTTACTCGCTAACTTGTAAAACCTACTTAGCTGTGATAGTTTTCCTTTTAATTTCGTTATGTATACTACTGCCGTGATTTTTTTCACGTCCCCAAATATAACCGTTTCGCCGGCAGGGGGGGGGGACCTTTGACTCCAACAAAAATTAACACTTTTAAGTTTAATATTTCGCGAACGGAACCCTGGATCGAAAAATAGTCTTCTTACACCCCCAATATTTTTATATTACCTATCCAACGACACCCCACACTAGGGAATAGACAAGAAAAATAAACATCATCCCCACTTTACGTGTAGGGGAGGTACCCTAAAAAAAAAATCTTTTTCAAAATTTTACTGTACCACTTTATCGGCGTGATAAATATGTATACCCATACCAAATTACAGCTTTCTAGTACTAATAGTCTCTAAGCTAACCCGCGGACAGACAGACAGACAGACATATCGTATTACGTACTTATTTATCCGAGTTCCAAATCCAAAGAAGTAGGCGGCCTTCGTCGTTAACAGGAAAGCGAAACATCGATACTTCTCTGCTTGTTTTATTACATTTACAGTAGGCGCACTCTGTGTAACTCATTTTACACGGGCGGAAATTAAGGGGCTGCACAATGCTAAAACTCAGTCCTGCTCTAACGCGTTTGTTTTTTAACTCTCTATCCTGCTCTAATCAGATGCCGCGCACGCAAAACTTCAGTTATATTGAAATCGCGGCTCCATTAGGACATTAACCATAATCTTTATGTAATAAAGATGTTTTTTTTCTAGTTAGTATCTGCGTGTGTTAGTTTCGTTTAAATCGGTTTTGTAACATGGAAACTGAATCGCGTTTTTCGTGTAATTCATGCTTTTTTAAAAGTAATTTAATTAATGGAAGATTGTAAGTATGTTTATTTATAAAGTGCAATTAATAATTGTCTTGAGTCTAAGAACACGCCATATTTTTTTCAAATTTTTACGATCTGCATTGACGGAACTGAATCCAATACAAAACTGATGTTTAGCATTGTGGAGCCCCTTAAGAGCATAGGTTCCGCTTGCATACTACCCTGTTACTCCGTGCGGAAAGACCCGCAGTGCGAGAGGGACGGATTCTGGAAAAAAGTCAAAATGACAACTTTTTTCACTAATTTTATTATTTAAAAAAAAGCAAAGTTGCTATAAAATATCTGTCCCGTTAAGAGGCCAATGCAAAAAGCTCCCAACTACGATTCGAGGCGAGTGCAAAATTGGTCGGAATACTGCCGTCCCTCTCAGGCGCGCGCGCGCAGCTGTGTGTGTGTGTACCATTCATTCATAACCATAACGTCTCGAATGCACTATGTTCATGATTTGCTTTTTTTTGTTTTCTACGTCGGGGAATCGTAAGTGAACATACCTAGTAGTAATGCGTTTTATGGAAATTCCTCTACAAGTCAATGCCTGTATCTCGAATTATTTATTTATCAAAATATAAGGATATCTGGAGATCGAGGCTTTGTAGAGAAAACCTACCTAAAGTAATTGTACCAAGTGCGAGTCGGACCCACAAACCGAGGGTTCCGTACAAACTTATAGGTTTAGAAAAAGGGTATTGTATTGACAGGGTACTAAACCCTAAAAAGATTATGATAAATTATTCCAGTTGCAGTTATGAAGTACCAACTTGACACTTGCGTACAAAAAAAGTAAAATTTAGTAATCAGAAAGATCACTCAACAATCTGGTTTATAGGATTTAGATTTTTACCACACGTTGGTTGTAAGCAGCGGTAGCTCAGGGGTAGAACGCAGGCCTAGCAATCTTGAGGTTCCAAGTTCGATCCCCGGTCGGATTTGTGCCCGAAGTACGGCGATAGAGCTCACCACCAGAGCTGTCACATGGACCAAATATAAGCCCTAAGTTGGTCCGTTCAAATAGGACTCGGACCTGGTCCGATGGACTATTATGGTGAGCCCTAAACTCCAGCGGACCGAACGGACTAGCCCTATTTCGGTAAAAAACCGGTCAGGCCCGAGTTGGTCCGAAACAGTCCGTTAGATTACTTTAATAGAGTTATGCAATAAATGCTGTGCTACAATTTGATAAATAGTCGAAAAAATGTCGTGTATTTTATTGAATAATATTGAAATACCTGAAAACTTCGATTAAGAGGATGGCATACCCTAGCAACTTTTTTTTAATTTCCGTCCAGCACAATAAGTCTAATGGCAAAGACCTTATTTGCTTTTCATAGAAGCGATTATATGTTGGAAAAAAAATTGTTTTGGCCATATCTTCGGAATTGAAGGTGGTACATCCCTAGGGGTCGGACCATAAGGTGCCAAAAAAGTTCTTTTTTTTTTTAATGTCAAAACTTTAACCACCCGTATCTCCTAGACGGCTTGAGTTAGACCCATGTTGATGGGTGTCTAAGAAAAGGTCTCGCCGAGATCTAGCCCCCCCCAGTGTCAAAACTTTAACGGCCCGTATCTCCCAAACGGCTGAAGCTAGACCCATGTTCATAGTACTCTAAGAAAAGGGCTCGACGAGCTCTAACTGAAAATGAAAAAAAAAAAAAAAAAAATCGAAAAAAAATATATTTTTGCCAAAACTTTGATCGGCTATATCTCCCGAACCGTAAGTCCTAGCGAGTTGCGGTTTCAACTTTTGTGATCGGTTTGCCGAGGGCTTCCTGACAGTATAAAAAAATTTGACATTTGACAGGTTTTGACATTTTTTGACAGGTCCAAAAAAGTGCTCCGATTCGCTTGAAACTCGGTATCAACGGGCAAGTAGGGTCGGTGATTACTAATTCATTGTTAAATTTGACACTTTTTGACAACCGACAAGGATTTTGACACTTTTTTGAAAAAAATTTGATCGGACTCGGCCTCGCTGGCGCGTTCTCCATCCTCACATGCTCGTTTTTCGGCCTCGCTAGAAAGACACTTGAAGGCTCTGCCTTCGGCCTCGCCATTAGATCCAAAGAAATGTCCGATCAAATTTTTTTCAAAAAAGTGTCAAAATCCTTGTCGGTTGTCAAAAAGTGTCAAATTTAACAATGAATTCGTAATCACCGACCCCATTTGCCCCTTGATACCGAGTTTCAAGCGAATCGGAGCACTTTTTTGGACCCGTCAAAAAATGTCAAAACCTGTCAAATGTCAAATTTTTTTTATGCGATCGGGAAGCCCTCGTCAAACCGATCACTAAAGTCGAAACCGCAACTCGCTAGGACTTACGGTTCGGGAGATATAGCCGATCAAAGTTTTGGCAAAAATATATTTTTTTTCGACTTTTTTTTTTTTTTTCATTTTCAGTTAGAGCTCGTCGAGCCCTTTTCTTAGAGTACCATGAACATGGGTCTAGCTTCAGCCGTTTGGGAGATACGGGCCGTTAAAGTTTTGACACTGTGGGGGGCTAGATCTCGGCGAGACCTTTTCTTAGACACCCATCAACATGGGTCTAACTCAAGCCGTCTAGGAGATACGGGCGGTTAAAGTTTTGACATTAAAAAAAAAAAAAAACTTTTTTGGCACCCTATGGTCCGACCCCTAGGGATGTACCACCTTCCGTTCCGAAGATATGGCCAAAACTATTTTTTTTTCGGTACATCCCTTAAAAAAAAAAAGGCAAACAAACACGCATGCATAGCATAGTAAAGTAATCGTCACTGACTGAGTTATGTCAGTTATCGAGCGAGCAACTAAAGTATAATGCAAAACTATTGTACCCTAACCCAAAGGAGGCCCCAGGCCTAGACGCGCGAATCCACGCGACATCTCTCTATGTCTCTACTGTGTGAATGTGTGCGTGCGTCAAACAAGATGCGACACAGCTACTAGCCGTTCAGAATTTGTACTGAATACGGGCGTATTTCGTAATACCAAAAATGTTGAATGAAAACTTAATGTGTTTTAAATTTCGTTTTAATAATCTGTAACTTGATAACATAGGCTATGTTTCCGCTCGAACAATATCTTACGTTTTGTTGTTTTTAATACAAAACAAATAAGAAGAAAACGGGTAATTTACGGTGTAAAAATGTGCGAATTGCAAATCGCTGACATTTCCTTTCAGGTTAGTATTTTGGAAGGAAACATTAGCATGAACCTATAAAAATACTGTCTTAATCAGAATAACAGCATAATTTGGTTGAAATATGCTCGAATTGCAAATGATTTTGGTATTACGTTTGTATGGATAATTATATTGGCATCGGCCTCTTAAGAGTTTAATAAAGTTTATACAGAATTTAATCCATAACTGATATGAACGGGTTTTTACTTTAATAAATTTAAACCTCAACATGAAAACTTTTTTTAGAGCTATCTTTGGCACTTTATGTCTCAATATTGGAATGACTTCTTAGGATTCTGTTTTGATATGAGTGTGTATTATATTCCCGAAAGAAATACATAGTTTTTCTTTTTTATGTAGTATATTGCTATATTCTTCAAACCAGGGGGAATAAATTATGGTTTTGCAGAAACTTTCCTCTTAAGGGTCGGTTGCGCCAAACATGCTCTCGCGTTTGGACAATTTAACATATTAAAACAAAATATTTTTAACAAATGCAATTTGTGTAAGAAGTTGAACTACATTATAATTTTTCAGATTTGACACAAGTATCACAATCATCGAGAAAAAAAATCGGAAAGATCACTAAAATCACGAAAAACGTAATTTGGCGTTGCAAACAGTAAAAAAAATCGTTTTTTTTTGTTCCAAGTTGAATTATTTTTTGGTGTAAAGAGATCAAATTCTTCATATAATTTTTTTTTCCTTCCGTTATTTAAAAAGAAATACACAAACATTCAAATTCTTTTTGCGTAATTTTTCTGTACAGGAAAAATGTAGAATGTTAGAGTATTTCTTTTAAAATAATAAAAGGAAATACAAGATAAAAAAAAATCTGTAAAGGCTACTTTCATTTCTTTACTCTATAAAAAAATATCTATAAATAAGCGTGGATTTGGTAAAATTGCGTATATTTAGCTCGATTTGTAGGCCAAACTGGCTACTAGAAAATTCTGGGAAATATATATGTACTTAATCATGTTTTTTCTGACGAATTAAGCCTTTATAGATTATCGAAATTTTATATCTTTACTCAAATAAATATATATCTGTAGGTACCTAATTTCATTCTGTACATTCAATTCGCTCGGACACGGAATATGCGTTTGAAATGAATCTTTCACACAATAAAAGATCTCATTATTATCTACAAAAAAGCCTTACTACTTTATTTCTGTATGTCCTAATGGAGCCACGATTTCAAAATAACTGAAGTTTTGCGTGCGCGGCATCTGATTAGAGCTGGATAGAGAGTTAAAAAACAAACGCGTTAGAGCGGGACCGAATTTTAGCATAGTGTAGCCCCTTAACTCTGAATCAAAAGTTCGAGCACAAACACAAGCACTGCTGACCTCTCATAAACAACTAGAAAAACATACGGTTATTCGCTTGTCGCTAAGAAAAGTTCATCAGGCAGGAACCATCCGAAAACGGCGATGTTCGTAGGTGTATTATTACATTACATTATCATAGGTATAATAAGTAGATATAGCAAAAATGCATTCAATCAAATGAAGACGTTATTTCGTCAAAATAACATTCAATGTCAATTGTATACAATCGTTATTACATCCAATTGGGACTGACCTCATAAACAAAGACAGTGTGATCAGATCTAGTATTATTATTCAAAGGTATTATATTACCTTTTTAAATGTTCCAAACAGTACGCGCCATTTCTCGTAGCTATTATCGCCGCCATTGAGTAGGCGCGTGCGAGCGATGTTAGTTTCATTCACTCTCAAGTAAGTAGGTATTTGATTAGGTACCGAAAGAGAGGTACGATAAAACGGGCACTGTTGCGGTGAGCAAATTGTTTGTTCTTAGGAAATCAAATTTATTTAAACTAAATCTTGATTGTCAAAAGTGGTAGATAGATTACATTTAGTAATTTTGAAAGAATAGGCAGCGGTGCAGCGGCTGAGCGCGAACTAAAGGGCGCGCGCGCTTATACCGCCATCTTTCCGAAATTAAGCGGAACTACTACGAACCTACCTTTACTAGGAAAGATAGTAATCTCCACTTGAGCCGTGAATCCGATTGAATTCGATTGTTTTGAACCAGTAGCTCTATCTAGCTACAAATTTGAAACTGAAAATCGAATTACGCTTCAAAGTATGGCGGTTGTCAGTCCTCTAGTATTTCGTCCATGGTTCGTCGCACGTTTTATGTACAGTGGAGACCACATCAAGCTATACACTTGCAGTACGAAATTAGTCCCTACGGAGAAGAATATAAGATAGGTACAAAGTCCCATGTGTTTTACTTGATGCGGTCTCCGCTGTACTTAAGGCCTTAAGACAGAATCTCGACTTGATGATTTTTATATGATGGATATTTATATTTCAAGCGACAAATACTGATTGGTAAATTTCTGTAAAAGTGATAGTTTTTGAGATAAAAAATATGTATTTTTTTTTTTGTATGGAGAAAAACATATTTTATTTTTTTTCTCAAAATATTGTAAAGTGTCGCGGGTTTGGCTTCCATATTTTGAATAATCAAGTGATCCTCTAATTAAAAATATTGATAACGTGTGCGGTCACTTGCGGTCGCATGAGAAATTTGTGGTCAAATATCAGGATTTATTTTCGGTCGTTTTTTGATTTATTTTCCGTAAGTCAACATTTTTTTAAATAGAATGTATATAAGAAATCCCGAAAAATCCTGTCGTTGGCGCACTTGATTTTGTGACCTGAAAAATTACCATTGTTTTGACGTGTTATGGTTCAACGTTGCCATAGAAAATTAACAACGTAAAAAGTTTAGTTACGTCCAAACAAAAGTTTAAAACAACACATATACAGTCAGTTTGGGTAACTTCAATTTAACATTAGCCCAAAATCTTATATGCGACTTTTCTTTCTTTTAGGGTCCCGTACTCAAAGGGCAAAACGGAGCCCTATTAATGAGACTCTGCTGTATGTTCGTCTGTCTGTCTGTAGGTCTTAGGCGGAATGAGATAGAGACCTGAAATTTTGATATGTTATGTATTTTGTAAAAAGTTAACCCAAAACCGAATATTGTATTATTTGTATTGAAAATTTTATAAATAAATGATTTTAAGGGAGTGTCTTATCCGTGTGTCTAATCATTGAGTAGAATATTATATAAGTATATATTTTTTCTAAAAATAAAAAAGTTGTAGGCTGTCAAATTTTTAGACCAGTTATGTTAAGGAGTCTATTTTTAAGACCAAAGTAGTTAGGAATTTATAATTTCTGTACATTATGCTGTATTAATTAAACAACAAATACTGAAAATGCCGATTTATAATGTCGTTTGAATTAGGTCCCCGAATTCTCAACCAACTTAATTTTGCTGTTTTGTTTCATACATTTTGTAGGTAATGATAACTTTGTTTATCTGTTAAAATTATTTAATTATATTTACTTATTTAAATAGGACGGAACCCTTAGGACTCGCACTTGACCAGTTTTTTTTTGTTTTCATTTTAGTCTATTTGAACATATTTTTAATTTTTGTGTTATAAAGTGCATTTGTGTAAGTGTTACTTTTCACGTGAAAATGTTTTTAAAATACTTTTTGTGCTGTCTGTCCCGCCCCGCGTCATGACCGAAAACAGTCGGATCCGAACCTCAGACAGAAAGACAGACGAACCGAATTGAGCCGATCAATCTGTGGCATCCGCAGGTGTGTTTTATTCTGTGGTGTTGAAAAAAAATAGAATGTCAAAAACATGTGCACGTTAGTGTGGACCGGTGAATTTTTCTCTAATTTCTTTTTGCTACCTACTTAGTTTTTGTGAAAAACTCTTGGCTTGGCCATAAAACTGCCAAAATGACTGAGTTTTATGTTATTGCTTTGAAAAACATACGAGAACAAACAAAAACTGAAGAGCTACGGGAAGCTCTTTTTCGTATTAGCCAGGTTAGTCCACATTGTTTACGAAAAATTGGTGCGTGGCCGGTAGGGTAGGCCAAGCTTCTATCATAGTAAGCTAGGTATAGGTACTTTATTACTGGCCCAATTCTGAAAACTACGGCCATGACTCGATCGGTAGGTACTACATGGTGAGGAATCTCCCTCTCATCGACCGCTGCTTATTTCCATACAGACAAAGATTTCAAAAGTAAAGATAAGCCCTTACCGTACTATGACAGCCCCAAAATGTTTCCACTTTTAAATGGGTGACGCTCACACGTTTGGAATCAGTGCTCATTTGAACACAGTGATAGTTGGACGCCTTAAGAGCACTTAAAGTTAATCATTGTAACAACTTTAGTAGTGCGATCAGTTTGCTGACCGTAGGTAGACAGATTGCGCACTAATAAATGTGTACGCGTTGGCATTGTATTAACGCACGCATTCAAAAACAATGCAATAGATTTTAGGTGCCAGGGCTCATCTAAACTTTTGAAATCTTTGCATGCAGATGTATTTAAAAGCTTATAAAGAACTAAATTTCCAGAAATTTTAGTTATTATTCTTTTAGCTGTGTTTACGTTTTGTTGTACACTGGTACCGATTCAGTGAAGCATATCTTAACTTATTTGACAGCACTAAACTTAATTTTAGCGTTCTGTCTTTGTCTTTTCGATAAAGAAAGAAAAAGACAGGATGCTTAAAATAAGGTTAGACCTGTCAAATATGTTGTGTTGTGCCGAATTTATACCATTGTTCAGTGATGTTAATTCTCTATGTAAATCTTAAACAATATTATATATTTAAACTAGAGATGTACCAACTAGTTGGAAAGGCTGACTATCTGGCTATATTTGTAGTCAGCGATTAGTCGGCAAAAGCGCCGACTAGTGGGCCCATTACTTTATTCATATTTCTATGCTTAAAAAAAGCTGATTGAAATGAAATCGTAACTTTTATAGTTAACAATTTTTATTTTTATTATAATCAGCCTTACAGTTTGTGAAATAATCTAGGAGTATGAACTCTTCCTTTGGAACTTAAATCAAGAAACCTATAAATTTACTTGAAAGCAAACATTTAAAAAAGAAATTAATCGCTAGTTTCTACAACACTGAATAAAGAACATGCGTAACATATTTTTTTATATACCAGAACTCCACCAAAAGCAATGATCAGCTTAGCTGACTAGTTGGTAACCTTTTTTCAACCGACAAGTCGGCCAATCGGCTAGTCAGTCAAAGGCATAGTTCGCCCATCTCTAATATAAACCAATTAGGAATTTTTTCAATTTTGAATATGAAATTTGTAGTAAGCTTAAAACTCTGCTTGGTAAATTCTATCATATAAGTTTGAGTCCCAACTAGTACTCTAAAATGTCTGTATGTGTTTGGTGGACTCAATAATAAGCTATGCTCTCAACTGCTATGGACTGACATTCAAAACAAATATAGATAAATTAGAAAAACTTAAAATAAGGTTCCTAAAGCTCTTTGTGTCTAATAAAACCAAAAGTAAATGCAAAGATGACTACAGAAAATGATTTAAAATATGCAAAATTCTTCCAGTCAGCTTAAAACATAAATTATTAATATTTAGTAAATCATCATGGTAGACAGGAGCTTAACTTATCTCTTGTAAGCCATACTTGTGGTACAAAGTCAGTAAATGCAGGTAAATATAATGTACCAAGAGTGCGTAATTATTATGGTGATAGAACTCTAAAAAAGTGTATCCCATACATTCTAATTAGCCTGCCCATTAATATTAGACAGGAGTCCAACAAACAGACATTTAAAAAACTGTTATTGAATCATCTCCTCAATACTATGTAACTTTTAGTTAAGTAGGTATAATCATTGTAAGTAGCTGGTGTGGTCGGTCGCGCATCAGCGGATACGCACGCCAATACTTATTATTAACTACCCTCATAGCTTAGCAATGGCACGTAAAGTAGTAGCTGATCCCACAGTCAAACTGTACATGCAGTTGTGTGGGTCGTGTTTAGTATTTAAGAAAATCTACCTTCTTTGATAAATAAAATTATTCATCCATTCATTCATTCAAATAAATTAAGAATTTTAGTTTTGTTAGAAAAATTTTATGAATAATTAAACATTAACGGTGTTACTACAAAACGGTGTTAAACTTTAGACAGTGTTTAAATCTGTTGTTGTCGCCTTTTCTTTCATATTGTAAAAGAGTGACAGCAACAGATTTAAACACTGTCTAAAGTTAAACACCGTTTTGTAGTTACACAATAAATATTTAACTTCAACCAAACGTCAATGGAACTGAGTACATACAGCTTTTCTGGCATTCTGAGTTTCATTTCATGCAAAAATTAAAGCTTTGTCCCGAGATTTACTTTAAAAATTTAAATTTCCTTTCACCTGAATTAAAATAAAATAAATATATAAAATAAAATAATGTTTCGGTAATGAATTTTTGTTTACAAACATTATGTTAACGAATATTGTAAAATGTTAAGTTATTCGCTGATATTCTCATTTTTATTTGTTTTATCACTAATCTTTGATCCTGGACACAGTCTGTTTAGTTGTATGTAATATTAAACCCTAGGATTGATTGAACCCGCACATCCCTCTACCTAGCTTAGATCTAAATTCAATTAAATGTCTCTAAAGTTATTTCTTAATTAAATAAAAATCCCAGTAATCTAAATAACTAGATTAAAATACAATATAATTTTTATTTTTTCAGCTAACTTATGATCAAAACTCTTTGGCATTAGAGCAAGTTCAGAAAGTACTGCCAGATTTCATTTTGGGTTTCGATGATGCTCATCTATTCAGAAAATATCTCTCAAACATGCTGTTGGCATTGGTGTCAGCCAGGATACCCTTGAAACCTGTATTCTCTAAAGTGGAATTTCCAAGCTGCTGCGATTCTGAGAAATGGAACCATTTAGAGTACTCCATTGCACTGGCATTGCTGAGCGAGCATCCTGATATAATGCAGTAAGTATTGTATTTTACGTATGAGAATGTTTATCACAAATTCATAGAATGATACTCATCATGTGTAATAAATATAAATTGCCCATGCAAATGATGTTGGTGGTAAAAAAGGAATCCTACTGTAGGGACTAGAGGAACAAACTATTGTACTTACAACTTTCTGCTATTATCTTACAAGGATTTGGCTAAGTATCAATCATTTACCCTCAGATCATTTGTCTGATGAATTTACCTAACATAGGGATTTTTATTAGAAATAAACTGAAAATAGCTTCACTTTCAAGATTGGAGAACATTCCCTGTTTGTCTCTTAGTTAGGGCATGTTTATTTACCTGGTTTAGATCAGTTTAAATAAGCTGTGAAGTAGTTGAAAAACCAAACAAATTATAAAGTGAAATGTTCAACTTCAACAAATAGACAATATTGTGTTTATTGTGTAATTGTCACCAGTCATAGACAACAAGGATTTTCATCTACACTCAAGTCAGGCGGGTTATTCCCAGGACTCCAAAATCCATTGTTCTCAAAAAAATAAAATTTCATACAGAGATTCCCATGGCTCCAAAAATTAATTTGTAGAAAATATTCATTTCTCACCGGCTCCAAAACCTATCATGTACAGTCACATTATACATAAATAACAAATTCAAGTAGAAGCATATGAATATACCACAGTGCGCTAAGAAGCGTTTCTTTTCTTGTACTTAATGAGGAAAAACGCAATGAGGGCGCCAATTACGACATAGTAAACTGATGCACCGTCTTAAAATATATAAAAGCGTAGATGGATAAATAATTAAAAAATTAAGTGATTTGATATACTCTATATTAAAATATTTATAAAAGAATCACAGCTAAACACAGTTTTTATTGTTAAGGACATGTTTTATCACAGTAAATCAGCCTTAAAATAATAAATTATCACAATTTTCAAAATTAAACGCTCTCCAAAATTTTTAAACAGAACGCTATAAGGGTTTCACTGACATGGGTCTAGCTTTTAGTAAAACTATGAGTTTGTCCTGTTCTGAATATATGTACAGTTAATCTTTTGGAGCCGACGAGAATTACATTACGATAATAATAAATATTAAATTGAATTTTTGGAGCCATGGGAAGAAATTATTGGAGCTCTGGGAATAACCCAGTCAGGCATACAAATTTTATGATTACCTAATATTCAATTTTCCACAGATATGCCCTCAAATACTTCGAAATTAATCCTATTCCACCGTTTGAGGTGTTTATTTACCACAATGAAGCTTACAAAGTGGCTCCAAAGAAGCGAAGACTGCAGGATAGTCGGCAGAAAATCACTGATCACCATGTAGTGTCCTGCTGCTATACACTACTTTCTAAATTACCAAATGAGCTATCAATGAAATGGAACTGGAGCAATTTTGTGACCAGTTTTGGCAATCATGAAGATCCTCAGATAAGATGGTATGAACTTTGCTTTCTCTGTATTCATGTTACTAGTTTTGGATAAAATCATAGATTTAGAATGTGCAAAATAAACAATGTATTAGTAGAGAAAATGATACCAAAAAATTGCTATGACATTACTATTAGATTTACTATTTTACTTAATATTTTGGACAATCCTGCATATAACTACTTACTAAATACAACAAAGAAAATCAATATTTTACTGTAAAAACTTTTTTTTGGGCAGATTGATACGAAAAATTGGGCAAAATGTGGTTGAAAACATTTAATGACAAAATCATATTTAACTGTGAAATGTGTAATTATTTGGGTTATTTCTCCTTGTCACTGCACAAGATAAACCAATCACAATTTATCAATTTAGTTACGTATTATTTAAATATTATTATAAAATCCGCAATCTCACCCAAGCAAGCGGGAAGCTATGGCCTCTTACTCGAAAAAACATTGACATAGCGTTTCTTTGTTGGGCATCTCTTTCTCTCTTGCAAGGTGTTCATAAAGGTAGGACATTGCATCTCTTTTACACGCTATGGACGTCTTTAAGCGCAGCTAATCCTATGTCAATGGATAAAATCATGGTAATTTGTTTTGACATGCATGACATTTGCTTAACATGCATGACAGAATACTGTGATGATTATAGCATTGATTTTCAATAATTGGGGTGCGCCCCCTATGGTACTTGAACACATGCCAAGGGCGTGTTCAGGCAAATGATAAATTAAAATTAAAAGCACTTGAAAATATCAACAAAAAAAATGCTTACGGCAATCTGCGACTTTTTTTACGAGTATGTGCAATATATAATAATTAATGATTGATTGATTTCATTACTTTTTCTGTTTTATCTTTTTATCTTCAGTATGCTTCAGTAGGCATTTTATTTTGACATTAGGGGTCAGTGAAAGAAAAACTCTTTGGAACCCCTGATTGATGGCCTATTCTATTGTAATATATTGTAGTTTATGCTACAAGTGCGGTAAAAAGACAATAACTTACGAGGAAAGAAAGTTATTGCCCTTACCCACGTGTATCATACTACGTTTTTCAATTCGTAGTGTGAGTAAATAAAATAAACATAATTAAAAAAAAAGTAATTATTATTGAAGTTAAAATGTCTATATTATTATACTTTTTATACTTGATTGTGCTCTTCAACATTGAATGTACCTATATACCACAATGAAGATGGTTTATATTCCTTTGCCAGTTCACTGAAGTATGCCAAGAGGAAGTTCCGAAAATTATGTGGCATTTTTATTATTTTATTTCCACTAAAGACAATTTTTGTAGGTATTTATCTCTTGATTTTGGCGGCAAGAGCCTATCATTTGTACTGTTCAACAGTGAAAAAAAATGTATTAATATGGTACACAAGAGGAGTGGTCATGAGATCACAATAAACCACTATTGTACACCAAAAACACCCACGATTCGGTCACTACCGTCAACAAACGTCAAAAATCGTTGGGAGGAATTGGCCGTCAAACGTGATTGTGCAGCTAACTTTAGGCCACTATGAACCACCATCTGTTTATTTTGATAACGACACTCAAGGAAAGGTTACAGGTTCTCTAACTTCCTGTAAATAAAAAAATGAAAATAAAACACGAGTGCGGTAAAATTAATTTTACGAACAGTTTTGATGCATATAAAATAAGTCTTTATGAGCACTTGCATTATTACCGTGTTTAGTTTTTATAATATATTTTCCCGAATTGTCGGCAAAGTTACATATAAAATGCCATATAAAATCGCATAAAACTAAACACATACTCTTAATAATGTTTATTTTTAAAGTAAAGCAGATTCTGAAGGCTTTAATTTTGGTTTAAATGCTGTCAAAACTAAATTTCGTTCATTGCAAAATAGTCCTTAAGTGTTAGGAACAGAAGCTTACTTTAAAATTTGAAATTTTTGTCAACACTAAAACTAAATTTAAAGCAACATTATATCATTGCAGTATAGAAATGCAGAAAGAAAAGTAAATCTGGATGTGAGGAGCTATGAACCAGGATGCTCCTCACATCCAGATTTACTTTTTTTCTGCGTTTCTATACTGCAATGGTATAATGTTAATTTATATCTCCTTGCGATGGATAAATCGCCAAGTGTTCAAACATAGAAATTTATTTCTATCATAGTAAATTTAAAGCCTCCAGAATCTGTTTTAATGAACATATAATTTTAAAAAATTTATTCTATTATACCTTAAGTACTTAGAAAATTAGAAAACCAAGATTATGTAAAAAAAAAACACAACAAAAAGTACCCAACAAAACTGCAAAAAGTACTTTTTGCATGGCACAGATAGACAATCAAACGTTGCCTGTTACTGATTTATTACATAAATATAGATTTAGCACCCTCCGGCGATTAAACCGACAATGTGCTATTATGGTATTTTTCATGTTATTGCAGAAACGGCTTCTCCGAGGTCGAATACATCTTGGATTTTTTTTTAGATTTTTATTTGCAAAATTCAGAAAGTTATTGGAAGTAATGGCTTTGTTTGCTGAAAATTTTTATCAGAAAAAAATTTAGTCATAGTCACTTGAGTATTGATCAACAATATCTTTCTTTCGTATGCAAAGGCGATTATGGTTTTATTCGCGTACAATATTTCCGCGTCCAGTAACATCACTTAATCGCATACGAAAGCAAAATAAAAAGACATACTCACTTGAATTTTTCCGCGAATAAAACGACAATGTGCTATTATCGTTCATAATTTTTATTGAATCGCCAGAGCGGAAGGTGAGATATAATCATCAATCATCTGTTTACAGGATGGTAAAAGAATGCATGGTCATCTTAACAAACATGACTGGAGCTCAATCTAAATGTTTGTCAAAAAACATGCACATATCAGAAATCGAATCCCTAGAAGGGGCCTTAACTAAAACTAGACACACCTCACTTACTAACAAAGGGACTGAAAGTGTAGATGACAAATTAGATGCTCCTAATGTGGTAAACTTTGACGGTATAATGTTGCCGCTATATGATAAAGACAATGCACAGACAGACAGATTAGTTTCTGTGAAATCAACTACAAATAACTTGAGGAGTTTGGCGTTGGCAGTTGCTTCAGGTACGTAAAAAAGTATTAATCCATCCATTGCTTATTAAAACTGAGTAGGTTATATGACGATTATATTGGATTTATTTACCTGAATAGATGCTTGATGAATTTTCAAAACTTATCGAATTGAATAAATTTTCAAAACCAAAAACTCAGTAGAAGAAAAATTATAGAGCACATACGACCATAAAATCTCATGAAAAACATCATCGAACGAAAAATAGATATGAGAAGTGGTAGAGGCCGGCCTACACGAAATTATTTCTACCAAATGAAGGAAAATGTGAATATCGTTTTCACGATTCCTCTAGTACCAAGAGGTTAAATCGATGGCGGAGAGATGTAAGGAATGGCATCTAACATTTTCTCCGTATGATTCTGCTTCTTCGTGCCTTTCAGTTTAATCGGGCGTGTTTGAGTTATGCCATCGATAGACAGACAATTTTTTGATGAAACCCAATATTAAACATTTCTCAACGTATCATTTAAAGGTTAAAACATTTATTGCAGGCAAAGCACTGTGCCTGATGGGTCCAGTCGGGTCCGGCAAGACCTCCCTGGTAGAACATTTGGCAGCGACTACGGGACGGAAAGGAGTCGCCTTCAAGAAAGTCCAGTTGGGTGACCAGACTGATTCACGCATGCTGCTCGGCTCTCATCAGTGCACCGATATCCCTGGAGAATTTGTGTGGAGGCCTGGTGTCCTGACTGAGGTGATACTAAAACGTTATTATGTCTCTGTCCTTATTTAATACTCTCGTTCTGTGTTCGTCCTCTGCTGGCCTTTCCAAGATTTCGCCACTTTTGGCGGTCCCCCGTTATCTTCATCCAGCCGCCACCTGCAAAATCCTTCAGGTCGTCGATTCAGCGGGTACGAGGTCGGCCTACGCTACGCTTAGCTGTATGTTGCTCTATTCTAACTCCTTTCGGCCCCTAACGGCCATAATTTCGGCGACAGATGTATCCTGCCCACTGCCATTTAAACTTTATGATACAGCAGGCTGTGCCGGTCGCTTTCGGTCTCCGATAGATCTCCTCGTTTCGGATTTTATCCATTAAAGATATCCCAAGCAAAGCTCGGTCCATAACTCGTTGAGCTACTTAAAACCGGTGTCAGCGGCGTACGTCATCACAGGGAGGACGCACTGATAGAAAACCTTAGCCTTTAAGCACTGCGGTAGGGCTAACATGCACTGCGAAATTTTACCGCTTGATTTATTCCTGCGTGAATTTTATTTCGCGTAGTTATTGAGACTAGCACCAGAGAATATAAAGTGTTACTACCAGCACGCACTGCGAAATAAATTCCGCTCGGTTTTGTCAGTCCGAACGAAGATTTCAGAGGAGACAGACGCAAATAATGGATAACCGAATCCTAATTTGCTACTTAATGCTTTGTCTACGACGACGTCAGAGACATGAAGATTTCACCAACACTGGGTCCATCCATTTACAATTTTGAGACCTATAAAAGGTTTTTTCTATGTGAAGTATCATTAGTTAATATACTTCCTCTCATAAATAATTATAAGACAACGCTCGAGACGAAAAGCGTGACATCGCACCTCGATGGTATTCCGTCCGTACTCGACTGAGCTAATAATGCTCGCGGTTTTTTTCCGCAGTGCGGTCAGCAGCATACAACTTCATAGTGGACAGAATAATAGCGGAATTTAAATCGCACCGCGGTTCGGTGAAATGTGTGGCGAAACACAGATTTGGTTGCCGAGTTTAATCGCGTTTTTTTTTCACGAGTTTTTTCACGTATGATGATGATTCATACGTTTTCCATGTGACAGATTTTTGCAGCAAAAATCGCGTGATAAAATTTCGCAGTGTGTGTTAGCCTTAATGTGTATATGACGCAACTTCCCGAATGCTGCCCACCCCAAGAATATTCTTGTGTTAGCCTTGGCGTTGAAGTTATTTTTGGGTCAATCAACCGTACCTTTTTTGCTAAATATAAAAATATTAGATAAACAAATCATTGAATATCTTTGAAATCAAACAATATTTCACAATTATTGTAATTTTCAACAAAACTAGGGGTAACTCAGTTGACAACACCGTTTTTAGGGTTCCGTAGTCAACAACAGTATTAGTCGACAAACTTATAAAATGTACTTGGAGAGGAAGTCCGTATTTTGTGCAGGGCAACAACGGAACTCTACACTGCGCGTGGCTCGACATGAACTTGGGTGGTTTTTTCCATAGTAACTCTGGGACAAACTCGTCCATTGAGTTGAGTTACCATAAATTTGTTAAGAATTACTGAGAATTCTTATTATTATTATATTTTTTTTTCGAAATTGTTGCAATATTATCTAGTTAGCGAACAAAACCATTTTTGGAAAGAAAAGAGCCAAATTGGAAATGTTGTGGTTGATCAGTAGTGTGGGTAAAAAAGTTGATTGACCCTTTTACCCAGCTGGATAAATTGACCCAGATAAACAATTTTTGAACAACTTCGATGCTGATATTAAAGCAGATTCTGAAGGCTTTTATTTTAGTTTTAGTGCTGTCAAAATTGAATTTTCTTCATTGAAAATAAGTTTTTCAATGTTAGGAACAAAAGCTAAACTACTTTGGAACATTTTAAATTTTGACATCACTTAAACTAAAATTAAAGCCTTCAGAATCGGCTTTTGGTGTCGACGGCCTTTGGATGAGGTGGCAATTGTTCTTGTCGATGATCTTGGTATTATCCAAATTCATCCGGTGGTATACTATACTGTATTCATTTCATTTGTACATTCGTAAAATTGTTAGCAAGCTGGTCAATGTCCTCAGTGGTTTCCGACAGGGATTTTCTGAGGTTCCGTTTGGAACTTTTAGGATCCCATGGACGCCTTATACCCTCGCTTCGGCTTAAAATAAGCCCCGCCCACCTCGCTGACGACTTCGCTCCGCTCGTCGTCGCACCTACTTTTGACTTTTTGGTGAAATATTTTCGGCTTCATACTTTACAATTTGTCGGATTCTACAAAATGGCGTCGGCATATACTTAGACATGTTAAATCTAGGTTAGCTAAACAGTTGGTAATCCAGACATATTAAACAAAACATAGAAAGTGTTCTAGTTTCGTAGAGTTCACGATGTATACCTCATTTAGTTTTATTGTTCTTTAATGCCATAGCCGTTTTCTTTTTTTATTATTGTAATTATTTGATTTCTATAATATCACATTTATAAAATTTTACATAAAAAAGCAATGCAAAGCAGTTTATTGGAGTAGCGCTTAATAAAGCTTGTTTTATGTATAATTATCTTTCTCCTAACAGCAAAATATCATGTTAACCAAAGATTTAAAAAAGGAAAGATATGCCCTTACCGTACTATGACAGCACCAAACTGTTTCCACCTTTAAATGGGTGACGCTCACACGTTTGGAATCAGTGCTCATCTGAACGTTGGACGCCTTAAGTGCACTTAAAGTTAATAATTTTAACAACTTGCGCATTGGCATTATGTTAACGCACACATTCAAAAACAATGCAATAGATTTTAGGTGCCAGGGCTCATCTAAACTTTTGAAATCTTTGATTTTGACAATCTACGTTTATCTGTTTATATAATTTAACTTTCGATTTTTGAATCTCAATAAATTCTAACGTTTTGCATTATAAATTCGACCTCCTCATCAAAATATTTGCTAGGGTTATATTCTTGATCCCTATAATGCTTTTTCCTCCCGTAGGCTGTCCAAAATGGCCACTGGTTGCTGCTAGAAGACATTGACACTGCTGCGCTTGACGTAGCTTCCACTGTGAGCTCCTTGCTAGAGAGAAATACGCTTTCTGTGCCTGGGTATAGAGACTCTTTGCCAGTCACACCTGGGTTCCAGCTGTTTGTCACTCAAAGGTAAGTGAAGGAAAATGTTAAACCAGCTTTTAAGACAAATTCTATCCATCAATTTGATGATACTGTTAATATTTTAGGAGCATTAATATTTATAAAATATATTAGAAATCAGAGTTTTCTAGCTCATTAGTCAGACTTAAAAGTAGACATTGTATTTTGTAAGTACTGATGTAAGCAATGATCCGAAGGCCAAGCCATGGACTTCGAGACTTGGATACTTATATTACAGACAGGCCGATTGTAGACCTAGAGCAGAGCCTAGAGCAAAGTTCATAAAATTTTGTCTTTATGTGATTGTCAGTTGAGTAAAACTAAAAACAACGGTGTATCTTTTAATTGCAGGACTTTAGTCACAAACTATGGCTTTCAAAAGAAAATGTCAAGTTCGAGTACACTATTGCAAAAGCATCTCACTCAAATCAACGTAGAACCGCTGTCACGGTCTGAACTATCAGAAATAATACAGAAACTATACCCGACTTTGACCTCAATCTGTCCAAAAATGATCGAAGTATTCATGATGTTCTCTGTAGGGAGCCATGATACTTCTTTACAAACAACCGAGACTTTTAGTTCTGACAAAGACACGACAAACCTGGCTATTTTAAGAGGATCCAGACTTATTTCAACTCGAGATCTCATGAAATGGTGCTCAAGAGCCGTCGTCGGTTTCGACGTGACAAGCCCAGAGGCGGCCCTTAAAGTTCTACAAGATGCGTTGGATATTTTCACGTGCTCCGTTTCTTCGCCTGAACATAGACTGGAGCTGGCCAAAAAAGTCGGCTTGTGCTTAGGAATCGTTGAAACTAAATCTGAATTCTACTCCAAGCATTACAAGCCTAACGTGTCCTTGAATCCATCGAACTTGGAAGTTGGAAGAGCTAAAGTAACTCGCAAGGAAAAATCTTTGGAAGCTGTCGATTTGGATAACAAACAAGTGGTGTTTTCTTTTACGCGACAATCGGCTTGCTTGCTAGAGAGAATAGCTTGCTGTGTGACCTCGAATGAGCCGGTACTATTGGTCGGTGAGACTGGCACAGGAAAGACCTCGTCAGTTCAATACCTTGCTAGACAAACGGGTCATAAGTTAATAGTCATCAATATGAACCAGCAGTCAGATTCCGCTGATTTACTCGGCGGCTACAAGCCTGTCGATCTGAAGTACGTTATCAAACCGATTAGATATGAGTGGGAAGAAATGTTCAAACATTTTTACAACGTCGAAAAGAACAAGAAATTCCTCAATCACATAAACACGTGCTATGAGACTGAAAGTTGGACAGCCTTGCTGGCTTTGATGAAACAAAGTCATAAAGCTGCGATCAGCAGATTGAAATGCGAAAAATCTGACACAAAATTAAAAAGTTGGTTATCTTTTGGGGCTAAACTTATCAAATTAGAACAACAAATCAAAGCGGCTTCGAGGCTAACTTTCGCATTTATAGAAGGATCATTAGTCAAGGCGATGCAAGAAGGCCATTGGGTGTTACTGGACGAAATAAACTTAGCTTCAGCAGAGATATTAGAGTGCCTCGCTGGTCTTTTAGAAGACAAAGATGAAACTATTGATCTCTTGGAAAAAGGTGATAAGGTTCCGATAAAAAGACACCCCGATTTCACACTATTCGCTTGTATGAACCCTGCTACTGATGTGGGAAAGAAAGATCTGCCTGTCGGTTTGAGGAATCGTTTTACAGAGTTCTTTATTGACGAGTTGACGGAAAGAAATGATTTGATGCTGCTAATTGGAGACTATTTGTACCATTTGAACCTCGGCGGAGCTATTTTGGAGGCAATATTTTTGTTTTACGCCGGCATCAGAAAGGAAGCAAAGCTAAATCTTGTTGATGGAGCAGGTAAGGGCTTTTTTTTGCTACGAATTAGAGTATTCTAACTCGCGGTTCATATATTTCTTATAAATATTTTGTATTTCAGGTAACGCCCCACACTATTCGCTACGTACTCTATGCAGAGCTTTAACAGCTGCAGCCAAAGCCAAGTGCGGGACCGTGTCAAGATCTTTATATGAGTCATTCTGTTTATCATTTCTCACTCAATTAGACAGCTCTTCTCATCCTAAAGTCGAAGCCATGATTGCCAAGTAAGTAAATTTTATAGTAAACACGAAATTCTAAAACGCTTTACTTTTAGTACTGACTTTTTTCCTTGTCGTTTTCAGGGCAGTAATAGGCAAGAAAAACATAAAATCAGTACTGAACCAGCTGATACCAGAGCCACAAGTTTCTGGTCAAAATTTCCTACTTTTCGAAGGTCACTGGATCCCGCAAGGCAAACTAGAAATTGCAATACCAGAAGGCTATATTCTGACACCAACTGTAAGGAAAAACCTTAGGGATATCGCGCGCATTATTTCCTTAGGAAGACTCCCTGTATTACTCCAGGGAGACACTTCAGTGGGGAAAACGTCTCTCATTACGTACATCGCTAAAGCTTCAGGAAATTATTGTGTTAGAATCAACAACCACGAGCACACTGACTTACAGGAGTATATAGGATCCTACGCAACCGATGCGAGTGGAAAATTAGTCTTTAAAGAGGGCGTTCTAGTTGAAGCCATGAGAAAAGGCTATTGGATAATACTTGATGAACTGAACTTGGCTCCTAGTGATGTTTTGGAAGCATTAAATAGAGTTTTGGACGATAACCGTGAATTATTCATTCCTGAGACACAGCAAGTGGTCAAAGCCGATCCGAATTTCATGTTGTTCGCTACTCAAAACCCTCCAGGATTGTACGGGGGCCGAAAAATGTTATCGAGGGCATTTAGAAACCGTTTCGTGGAACTTCATTTCGATGAGATTCCAAGAAATGAGCTGGAGACTATACTTCATCAAAGATGTCACATTCCTCCAACTTACAGTAAAAAGATGATCGCAGTGATGGCGGATTTGCAAGTACGTAGAAGAGGATCCGCTGCCGTTCAAGGCAAAGATGGTTTTATTACTCTGAGAGACTTGTTCAGATGGGGACAGAGATATAAACTGGCTTCTAAAGAAGTCCTGACGGAAAACAAATTCTACGACTGGGATCAACACATAGCTGACGAAGGGTACCTATTACTTGCAGGAAAAGTGAGACAGCCAGACGAAAGGAGTATTATTGAGGAGGTCATTGAGAAGCATATAAAAAGAAAAGTGAATCCAGAAAATCTTTTCAGTCTCCATATAGCAACGTCGCCAGTTACAAAACCTGTTTTGGAGATGTTACTTAATAATCAGCTGGAGGAATTCTCGCATGTTGTCTGGACTTTCAACATGAGACGACTAGCAGTCCTTATTGCCAAGTCTTTTACTTTCAATGAACCGGTACTACTGGTGGGGGAGACTGGGTGCGGAAAGACCACGATTTGTCAAGTTCTCGCAACTTTGAGAAAGAGTCAACTCCTGTCTGTCAACTGTCATATGCACACGGAAAGCTCTGACTTCTTGGGTGGTCTTCGGCCCGTTCGTCAATACAAAAACGATGGAAGACTCTTCGAATGGGTGGATGGGCCTCTGATAAAGGCTATGGAGAAGGGAGACATGTTTTTGGCTGACGAAATATCCTTAGCTGATGACAGCGTACTAGAAAGAATGAACTCTTTACTTGAGCCGGAAAGGCAGCTGGTTTTGGCTGAGCGGAGCATGGAAGACAGTTCAGATATTGTAGTGATAACTGCCGCCCAAAACTTCCACTTCATCGGTACTATGAACCCTGGTGGTGATTTCGGAAAGAAAGAGCTTTCACCAGCCCTTCGAAACAGATTCACGGAAATTTGGTGCGATCACGTTTCGTCAAGAGAAGATTTACTCGCAGTTTTAGAGAAAAGCGTAAGCCATGGTATATCATTGGGAAACCAAGAAGATGGAAGCTCCGGAATCGGCACCAGTATTCTTGACTTTACTGATTGGTTGAAAAGTTCAGAAGTTTCCAACAAATTCCCTTTCAGTATAAGAGACCTACTTTCATGGGTTCGTTTTATTAACATCACGGTTGCTAAAGCTCTTTTAGAAACTCCAGAAGCGTATGTTCACGGCGCTTGTATGACTTTCCTTGATTGTTTTGGAACAGCCCTGACAGGACATATAGAACCAGAGACGCTGTACTTATTACGAAAGAATGCTATAACATTCCTACTCAATCAGATTAAGGCAATTGGAAACAAATACACGGAAAACTTGAAAGAAATGCTAAGTGATAAACAAAGTAATTTTGTCGCGGAAAAAGATGCAATAAAATTCGGAATAAAACCTTTTTACATCGAAGCGGGTTCAAATGTTTCGGTGCACGATGATAACAAGTTCACTTTTACTGCACCAACTACTGGTTCAAACACTTTGAGATTGTTGCGTGGTCTACAGCTTAATAAAGCCATTCTATTAGAAGGAAACCCTGGTGTAGGAAAGACGAGCTTAGTGACTGCCCTGGCCAAAGCTTCCGGGCACAAAGTCGTACGCATTAACTTGAGTGACCAAACGGTGTGTATCTCTTTCTATACTGTTCTTTATTGTTTGCACTAGCCATTTTATAAAGTCTTTACTAATTTATATTGTTGCAGGATATAACAGATCTATTCGGCACTGACCTACCATCTGAAGACGGGTCTTTTACTTTCAAAGAAGGCGCATTTTTAAGCGCTCTGCAAAATGGTGACTGGATTCTTCTAGACGAATTGAACTTAGCACCTCAGCCAGTACTGGAAGGGCTTAACGCCTGCTTGGACCATAGAGGCGAAGTTTATATACCGGAGCTCGGAAAAACATTTAAAGTGAAGGAGCAAACTAGATTATTTGCATGCCAGAATCCTCTCAAACAAGGTGGCGCAAGAAGAGGACTACCTATTTCCTTTTTGAACAGATTTACACAAGTCTACATCGACACTCTTACAGAAGAAGATTTAAAGTTCATCGTGGAGTCCCAGTACCCGACACTTCCTAAAGAGATTCTACACAGAATAGTTAAATTCAATTGTAAAGTGGCACATGAGATTACAGTTCTACAATCCTGGGCCCATAGAGGAGGACCTTGGGAAATGAACTTGCGTGATATCCAAAGATGGTGCGACGCGTTGCTAGAAGACCAAAAATTGGGCAAGACAGTGTCTCCAGGAAAATTTGTGGAGATGCTTTATATAAACCGAATGAGGAGTGTAGAAGATAAAGAAAAGATGACCGCATCGTACGATTCGGTTTTCTCTCCAGATTATTCCAGAAGTGACAGCATGCCCCAGTTCGATGCCAACGATGAAGAAATTATTATTGGTGACGTAGTGATAGAAAGAAATGAACAGAAAGATTTTAAAAACCGAAGAGCTCTAGAAACTAACACGCTGATATTGAGAAATCAACTTCCTGTGCTGAAAGCGTTAGCACAAAGTGTAAAAATGAATTGGCTTTCTATTTTAGTTGGACCTACAGCGACAGGAAAGAGTAGCATAGTTCAAGTTCTTGCTGATTTGACTGGAAATGATTTGCAAGTTGTGCCTGTGACGTCAGCGATGGACGTATCCGACTTACTCGGAGGATTTGAGCAAGTTGACTATAATAGAAATCTAGAGAACATTTACGATAAAATCGAGACGTTGACTATACAAACAGTGAGAAACGTCTGGCTGACACAGAAAAGCCAAAACTGGAAATCAAATAAACTGCTCAGCCAACTGTATCAATACAAATCATTGCAGTCCACCTTTTCAAACAAAGACTATTCCAGCGACGAAATTAAGAAATTCAATGAAAAGATCGAATTCCTTTCGAATCATTGCGATAAATTAATAGAATTCAACAAATACAAATCTGCTATTTACGATAAAGTGAAAGTAATAGCAACCAAACTATCAACATTGAAGACGAAAGTAGCTAGAGCTTCGTCAGTAAATGCTGGCGGGAAATTTGAATGGATCGATTCTTTGCTTGTCAAAACTATGTTAGATGGCTCCTGGCTTTTACTCGACAATGTAAACTTGACTTCTGCAGCGGTTTTAGACCGACTCAATGGACTTTTGGAACCAAATGGAGTCCTGAGTATTCCGGAAAGAGGAGAAATAAGTGAATTGACGCCACACCCTAACTTTAGGGTCTTCTTTACTATGGACCCTAAATATGGCGAGATTTCTCGAGCTATGCGGAACAGAGGCATAGAGATATTCTTGTTAAGGCCTGATGATTTCGAAGCTAATCTTTCAGAAACTGTTCCCTTCATGGATTTGGTTGCATTGTTGGGTTCTTGTGGATTGCCAAAGGTATACCACAAACCTAGTATTGAATGCCACGAGTTAATGACTTCATTCATTCGAGGTATGTGTTTTTAAATAGTTAAGTACGGTTTATTTCATAGATGAATGAGTAATATGAGATAAAATTATTTTTTCAGGATTGGAAAGGCCAACGATTTCTCATTTGCTTCAAGCGGCGCATTTGATGCAACAACAAATGGTTAGAGGATTATCAGTACAAACTGCTTTTTTAAACAGTTATGCAGATGTTTACATAAAACCGAGATGTGGCGGGGACTTCGCCTCAACGCTTAGCATGACACTGGCTGAAAATAAAAACGCGATGCTTGCAGCACTGCAAGATTTCATAAAAAAATTAATCGAATCAGGATTCATCTTTGCGGTAAATTCACAAAAAACACACCACACTTTGACAGTAAAAGGATTATGCGCTGATTCGAAGTTCGAAATTGCGAAGCAAAATGCTATTTTGGCTGTTCAACAATGCCTTGATACAACCCTCGATACAACCAATGAATACAAACATTTGTCTTTGTCTAGTTTCTTCATTGCGTACCAGAGATGTCCCACCGAAAGCTTAGATATGCTTTTCGCTATGATAAAAGAACATCTTGAACTAAGCAGCTACAATTCATTACAATCATGGGCGCTTGCTTGGAATGAAATCGCGTATAACACTTTAAAAAGGCTAAAAGGAAACTGTGAGTCGCACAAAAGATTCTATCCAGAAGTAACAAAATTAACCGAGTCACAGATTAATGATGCTAATGTGAAAATGGCTCTGGTTTACTATGATTTATTAAAAGTGGACACGAATATTGCAAATCCTCTACGCGAAAATACTCCAAATCCTCTACGAAGTCTGACAGCGTATTTCTATTCAAACGCAGTTCTTTCTGGAGAGTTGACTGATGACTTTACAGAATATCCTATTTTAAAATACTGTCAGTATTATCTCAAAATTATTGACGAGCTTATAGAAGCTGGTATTAATGCCATAGAGAACACGCTTGACGATGAAAATGTGTGCAAACTCCTGCAGCTATTAAAATGGAGAGACAGATTAGTTGAAAAATGTTTTGAACCGATATTTGTCATGACAAAGAACAAACGAACACCGATTTTGAACGAGGAAGTCGTACCGTTACTGTACATGCACAGTAAATGGCTACAGAAACATTTATTAGGTGGGCTACGAAAGTTACTGCCGCAAAATAATAACCTGTTCCAGAACTTTGACAAGTCAATAAAAGAGATGATGCTACATACAGACCAAGACAGTTCAATGCTCACAAAACTGAGTAAAAAGGTCAGAAAACTGTATGGGCAGCCAAAATTGTTCAAAAATGTGAACGAATATGAGCTATGTGTTGAAAGATCGAAGCTTTTCGGGCAATTGACGCTTGATTTTAATCAGCCAATAGAGAGACAGCTACAAAAGATTTCCATAGATGTCGCTGCTACTGCTAATATTGATCTCGCGTTAGACATACCTAATGAGGACACTATGAAATCTTTAGACGAGTTTGTTGCAAAATCAAACGAGGAAACGAAAGAAAAACCAATAGGATTGGAACAAAAACTACTGCCTGTAAACGCCTACATAATTCAAAGAGTCCTGAATTTGCTACAAACTTATTGTTCAGATGTCTTATCTAAATTGAATAACTTGGATGCAAATGAGAAAAAATTTGGTGATACGAATACTCTACAAATCGAGTCTGAACAATTGCTAAATAGCTTGGTGGACTTAGTAAAGGTTACAAAAGGATTTCCACCTCAACTGATGAGTATGCTTCACGTCGTACAGAAAATGCAAGGCGATGAATTGAAAGATGTCTACCAAAGGTTAGTAACAAAAAACTAAACTTTTAGTTCTACTTGATTTTTACGTAATTTTTAGTAACCTTAGTACTCTTAGATCGAGTTTATGGTCTAATAAATACTGTAGAGGCACATTTGGAGGGCAAGTTAAGCTGTGCGTCTATATTTTTGCCTAAAGTACGACGATAGGGCTTACCACCCTCCTCGCTAGTACGAAATAATCGTCGCACGAGCGGGGATTTATGTCGTGGCGAGGTATTTAGCACTTCGAGCACGCGTTAAAAATAGAGCGTCATTCTATTCTTCTTGCTCCTTCGCACATTAACAAACGTGGTATGTGTGACAGGGCAAGCAGAATAAATCGACATTATATATAATGCGACTTGAAGTAGGAGGACAGTTTTTAACTACATCATCTAAATACCGCTCTAAATAAATCTGTATTTTCTATTTACAGCTTGTCCTGCGTTTCACACAAATTCTGGGATGAGTTTTACAGAGAATTGGTCACGTCACCGTCGCTATATCCACTGGCGTTCCTAAACTTGGTTGAAGTAGACTGCGATGAAAATTTAGAACTACCCATCAATACGAAGAGACTATCAGCAAATCTGCCAATGTTGCCCTTCTATGTCCAAAAGATGACTGTGTGTGGAGAGAACGAAGGTTTGCTATTTAAAAGACATGATTTCTGTCCGTTACCTAAACGGCAAACAATTAAATCCGTATTTTAACTCCTATTTGACGTTGCTATTTTATCACTTGTTTTGGAAGATCAATTGGGTTTGCTCTTTTACTTGTTCGATTGTCGGTTTATAATTTTGCAACATAACTCTTAAACTACTTGCCTGAAAGCTTGAAGCTTGCCTTACAATCCCAGGAAGTGAATTTTTTTGCGTTTGTATTTTTTAGGCGATAACAACTAATCGATTATGATCAAACATACATACTGCCATGTTTACTTGGTTATTCCTAATACCTATGATTTACGCCACAATTTACATTCTGATACGCGCATATTTGACGGACAGTTTTTTTTTTCAGGTTCCCGTCCTACTTTGGCTTATGAAACGGTGTCGTTGAAAGACAGAGCGGAATATTCGATACAATTGGGAACACTTCTGAACATTATTTGGAAGAATATTGCAACATTGAACACCGCTGCTATCTTAAAACTGTAAGTTCATTCATTTCTGCTTTCATCTATAACATATTGGAAGTGTACTGTTGGTACTTTTACTCCTATTTTATTTAAGGAAACCTGATGTTTATGCCTAAGCCTAAGATAAATGATTGATATTCAAATTTTTGTTTTAGGAAATCGGACGCTTTGTTCGAAATGAAAAAGTATGAACAAATGATTGTCTTTGTGAACTCAGTAATTGAGCCGTCCGATAAAGTGAAAGGGTTTAGTAATAACCTCGTGTTGGAGACGCAGGAATCTATTAAAGATTACCTTAAAGAACAGGATTCTCATTTTGTCAAGCTGTTGACGGATGCAAACACCACATATTATGTACTCACAACAATAAAACCCGATGAGACTAATAAGATATTGTATAAAATTGCAATAGCGTCGTTGGCACTGCTGACCAGTGTGATGTTCACAAGAATAATGGCAGAAATCAGTTCTGTAGACCATGTGGAGAAGTACCGCTACAAAGTTGGTTACATCGAAGATGACTTGCAGATATTTGACAGTATACTCAGTTCATACTATTTTTGCGGTCTCGTAACAGGAACTATAGCGGGCAGCGAAAACTTTGAATCTGCAGGAAGAGTCAAACCCGAATGCTACAAAGAAGGCAACCCTAATAGAGAGAATTTGAAGAAAGTCCACCCTTACTGCGCTGTCATTATGGAGTTGAAAGAGAAAACCGCCGAAAATATACACAAATACGCATCAGGAAATACATTTAGACCTGACGTACCATCGTACCACAGTTTTGTAAAAGACTGCAAGCATTTCACGAAGTCTGTATTGTCACATAAAACCCTCAATGACATTTCAAAGGCTCTACAAACAACGGTTCATGCTCTGAACCAAATCTTAACAAGCGATCGACATTTTGTAATCAAAGAAGAAGTACACAAAGCTCGAACTGTTGTCAGAGAAACGTCATCTTGGCTTTACTCGGTCAATTCATTTTACAAGAAAATTGAGACCCTGTACTCGGATGCTTTCCCTGATTTAGCGAAGCCATTACAAAGCTCTTTATCCCAATTATCGTTCAGTGTTACAAGGATGAATGATTTGGTCAAAGAATTGGTGGCCAAAACAGAGCAAGGACCTTTACTAGAAAATGCTGTGACCGATTTAATGGTGTTCCCAAATGTTATTCCAAAACCAGAAGAAAGGGAAACGCATCTGAATAGATTTGTATCGGATGGATTTGTTCAGTTATTGAACAGGAATATTTTAGCCGCCAATAACAACGATTCATTTAGTGCAGAGATGGAATGCTTGGAGTAAGTACAAACTTCTCATTTATATTTTTCGCCTTTTTGGATTATGATCACTTTGCTGTTTCGAAGCATATTTAAAGATCAAATTATATAGTGCAGCAGCCAGCAGAGGGCAAGCTGCAGCAGTTGAGCAAATGATTAAGGGTCGGTGTTCCGAGATTCGGGGTTCGGGGTTATGGCTTTTTAAGACGGTAAAAATTCAAATTTCTAAACAAAATAAATACCACTTGTTACCTTACAAGATGAAGTGCAGGTTCAATAAAAAAAATCACGGCAATAATGTATAGTAACTTCAGAAAAAAAACAGGAATTTCAAGAAAATCTCTTGAATAGCTTTGCAGCGCTACGGGTGTAACCTGAACTTGACATCCTGTTTTTTTTTTTCTGAAGTTACTATACATTAGTGCCAAGATTTTTTTTAATGAACCTGTAGTTCATCTTGTAAGGTAACAAGTGGTATTTATTTTGTTCAGAAATTAATATTTTACTATCTTAAAAAGCCATAACCCCGAACCCTGTTTTGCCCAATCTCGGAACTCCGACTCTTAAGCAAAATTGCTTTTAAGAAATCGCTTAATGCTTATCTGGTAAGGTGCCCCGCCTAACAAAGAGTGCAACCTAGGAATAACAATTTCCTATTCCTGCTCTGTGTTCCAAAATTACGAACAGCACTATTAAAGCGCTGAAATATCGTTCTTTAATTGAGTAGTATGACGTCACAATTTAGTGACGTCACAATTTTAACTCTTCTGAAAATTGTTAGGGCAGTTTTAGCACTGAGAACTGTCAAAACGTGGAATCATGTAGTTGAAAGAAAGTACGTAAATTAAGGACGAAACAACGGCTTGAACTAATTCCGTTTCAGTTAGTAATTTCTGAACAAGAGGCTGGCTGCATGACAGAAATTCCGTTGCTCATTTTTAGGGTTCCGTACCCAAAGTGTAAAAAACGGGACCCTATTACTAAGACTCCGCTGTCCGTCTGTCACCAGGCTGTATCTCATGAACCGTGACAGTTAGACAGTTGAAATTTTCACAGATGATTTATTTAAAACATGATGATTTATTAACAACATACTAAAAAACAGAATAAAATAAATATATAAGGGGGCTCCCATACAACAGACATGTTTTTTTTTTGCCGTTTTTACAGATAATGGTACGGAACCCTTCGTGCGCGAGTCCGACTCGCACTTGGCCGGTTTTATTCTAAAATATAATATCTGTAAAATAGATCCCAGCCACAATTTGCATAGCTAAGATAAAACTAATAGAGAAGTTTTGTCTCCCGACGAAGCGATTGACCAATGAAAACACAGGACGAGTTGTTTTTCGGTCATGTGATATAGCTTTCCTACGTTTCCATTGGTCCAACGCTTCTTCGAGAGACGAAACTTCTCTATTATTTATGCTAGCTGTACTGGTCCTCTAAAAAGGCCGTTTTGCATGAATCCGCCTCTTGTGCACGCGTGAAAAAACTCTGACTCTATCCTATTTTCAAATCATTTTATGATTCACCCAAGTCGGCCTTTTTAGAGCCCCTGGACTGCGTTCTATTGTTTTAGTGATAATTTTTTACTTTACAGAGTCCTAAAAATGAACCTAACTGAGTTGAAAATGTACTGCTACGCCATGGAGAAGGTCGACAGTACATCGTTTAACGTCGTCCTGACGACTTTAGATACCGTCGTCAAGTCGTGGGAGAAGCAACAGAGGGATATTGAGCAAAAGAAAATTGACGATGAAGCCCTTTATGTTACCAAGTAAGAACAATTTGTTGTCCATGAAAAGGAGATAGGTAAAATTGTAGACAAATAACTCTGCGGGTATAAATTTCACTTCGAGCTGCAGTCTCCCCGCGTTCCTTCCTTGCTCGTCGACTGATCACACTAGAAAAGTGTCAAGAATGTAATGTAATACAGCATCTTCTTCATGCCAAACAATCAAAATAACAGAGACATAGAAGAAAAGACGGAGACGACATATGTCTACTTGCTAAGAACTTGACACACAACTTAAATAGTTGAGGAGCTGTCGTCGAACGTCCTTTAATTACTTCAGCTTTTTAAGGCCACTTTTGTACACCCCCCCTCTCCCTTGGTGAAATGTCCTGAGGTTTTAGGCCTCCCGGTATCACATGTTACTTTGTTTTTTATTGAAATTGTTAGATATTTTATTGAATTTGTTTTATTTAAAAATATCTTCAAATGTCACACATTAAATTGATTTTTTTGTGTTTCACATAAAATCCGATCATTTTTTTAGCATAAAAATGAAGACAACCCATGACTAGGTATCCTATATATCTATTCCAGATCTAAATGCGAAGACGAAGACGAAGAAGCCATAGCGTACGAAGAAATTATAGAAATGTTCCCGTCACACGCGGAAAATGATTTCGCCGAATTCAAATCGCCTATTTTGGAGCAAAAGAAAATTCCCACACAACCACAAAACAAGATAAAACCTCTTATAAACCCTCAAGACGTGTCTTTGGTTTACAATTGGCATTCTAGCTTCGTACGGAATATGACAGTAGCGGAATGGTTACCCGTCCCGAAGAAGTTGGCCGGTTTTGATGCGATCAGTGCATTGCTACAACGGTATCCGACGTTTAGTCGGGTTATACAAAACGGTTGGGAGGCGTTGGACGCGGAGTTTGAAGGAATAATGGCCCCAACTATGCTGGTGCTTATTTCGGAAATCAAAGCGAAGGTTGACGGTGAAGGTGAGTTTTTTAAGTGTATTAGAATTTTATTTTCAATAAAAAAACATAGAGGACGTAACACCTAAGAAACGCAACTCGGTTTGTTCGAAATAAATTCTGCCAACTTTAGAGGCGCTTTAACTAGCTCTGCTTAGCTAAGCCAACACCACGCGGTATAGGAATAGAGAAAACTCGGTAAGTAGGAGTGAGATGCGTATAGTTCAGTCTATGCAAACACACTGATTAGTTAGCGCAATTGGACGGACTAGCATCTCTCTCTCGGGGCTAGTTGCTCGATGTAATAAACCAACATATAACTAACGCGGTGATAGGAATAGAGAAACCCGGTAAGTAGGAGTGAGATGCGTATAGTTCAGTCTATGCAAACACACTGATTAGTTAGCGCAATTGGACGGACTAGCATCTCTCTCTCGGGGCTAGTTGCTCGATGTAATAAACCAACATATAACTAACGCGGTGATAGGAATAGAGAAACCCGGTAAGTAGGAGTGAGATGCGTATAGTTCAGTCTATGCAAACACGCTGGTTAGCGGAATCGGACGGACCAGCATTTCTCTCGGTGCTAGTTGCTCGATGTAAAACACTAACATATAGGATATTTTACCCATTTAAGTAGTCTTCTTCGACCAAAACGTATCTTGCAATGGTAGTCAAGTCTGTTTACGCAACTAAGATCTCGTTGCATATTTAAGAGCTTGGCTCTTGTCTGTGTAGCCCTCAAATTGCTACTTTTTCTAGGGAAATTATAATACGGTGGTTTCCCGTTTCCTTTTGTACTGAAACCTACTTTCTCCGCCATCACTGCCGTTGAGGTCTTCACCCGTAACTCTGGGCAAGGGACTAAAACTAAGACATAAAGATTTAAAAGTCTTGCGTGTAGAAATCGCGAAATGTTTCAAACACTGTTTTCTCACATATTAGTATTTTTTTTGAATATACGGCGCGCATTCACTAAGCTAAAATACATGAAACTATCTCGTACCACCGAATTTATACAGACTTGATGAAGAAAAAATCATCTTGATGCATCCGTTGGCATAAAGACAGCAAAACCTAATGGTTTTAATGAATACGTGAGAAAACCATTTTCCACATAATTTTCGTTCTGTCTGCCTTTGACAATACACCATTGCTTTTTCAGACTCATCAAACCAAAAGGTTGACTTCTACCGTTCGCCGTGGGTATCCGAGACAAGACAATGCGTCCCTCTACTTGAGAAGGTCAAAGAAAGCACGAAAGCACTGCTGGATCAGTGGCCCGACTTCCCTACACTGAAAGATGTAAGTTTATCTGATAATTTTACTAGGAGTTTTTTGGTGTTGTATTGTTATTATTCATAGCCTTGTAGGCGGGGCATAGCGACAAGTGTGGTTATAGGCCTAATTTCATGAAAAATTAGAAGAAGAACACTCGTTCATGAACCTTACGTGTTTTGTTCGGTAATGCGTCTGGCTTAAGAAATAAGGTCGGGACTTATTTCTAGTCTCTGTTGTTGATTAGCTCTATCGGTGTTATAATAAATTTGATCAATCGCAGCGCAGAATCGCTGCAGGTATTTTAATACAATGCAGGTATTTTATAAAACTGCTTTTGATGTTGCAATTACCTTATTGCAGTATGGAAGTAGATAAAAATGTATACTATATCTTCTGTATATAAGGTCTTTCAATTTAAATGGAAAGTAATTTAGGAGGTGATTCAGTATCGTCCATACATCACATTCCACTGCAAAGTACTTTTTTTTGCGCGAACTTTTTCTTCAACTGAGAAGTAAAAAAAAGTTCGCGCAAAAAAAAGTGCTTCGCTGTGGAATGTGATGTATTAACAATACTGAATCACCTCCTAAATTACTTTCCATTTAAATTGAAAGACCTTATATAATATGTATAAAAGCGATGATACCTCTCACTCATTCACGAAACCTACAAACTTGAAATTTGACCCGCCAGGAAAGGGTTTTGTGATACAGAATGTTCAAGTTTATAACTCCTACATCGCGGATTGCGGGCGAAAGGCTAGTATTTCTTAAACGAATGGTTTGCACGATTTTTTCTAGATTGTTCGGGATGATCAGTAGACTATGCGATTTAGAACGTTTGCTCCTTTTTTATTGAGTCAGTCGCCGTGCACCTTTAACTATAGTCCATTCGCTATATCAACGAATCCTGTGATGTTTTATTGGGTAACTCTTATTTACTACAATTAGAGCCTAATTTGATAAGCCACGAAATCACCATCAGAATTTGGGGACTTCACCATGACTTTTAATGACAAGCATTAGAGACTATTTTAGTAGAGCCTATGCTCTAAAATGTAGACGTCACAGGAATCATGATATCGCGAATAGACTATAGACACTGTACGAAGGTATTTTAAGGGGGTATATCGTGAAAATTTATACTTTTTGAAGTTATTTATCTGCTCTTTTAAATAAGTTCCAAGTAAAATAAATTAGTGTAACAATTTTGGGACTCTTTTCTAGATTTTGGGCTATCAGAATCGCGATTGGAGGAATTTCACTAGATAGAAATAATTATTTGAAATGAGGTCTCAATTTACACTTTTTTTGATATTCTGACAAATTGGAATAGCATACAGACTTCAAAAATATTTATTGAGATGGGTTTTAACAATACCTAAATTACTGGAAATGGAAATTTTCGTAGCTATTTTAGATAATTTTGTATTCATTTAAAACCGACTTTTTGACAATTTTCCCCGATTCCGTCCCTCTCGGGACTGCGGGTTTTTCCGCCTGGAGTAACGGGGACCTTTGCACGGACGATATATCACCTTAACCGATTTAATTTTTCAGATAATGTTAATAGTAAACAGAATACTATGCTTCCCGGTTACAAGCCCCGTGTCCCGGTATCTGACCGGCTTGGAATTACTCCGGGACAAAATCGAGGAGTGGAACAAAAACGCGCACAAAGGCAACAACTTGATAGAGATCTCGTTGGTTGTCGGTCAACAGATTATTAACTGGAGGAAACTGGAGATGTCGCATTGGAAAGAGTGCCTTAATAACTTGTATCAAAGGTATGTTTTGCAATAAATAGTATATTTATGTAATATAGGGATGTTCTAAAGGTCCGTGCCTTCTTGAGCTTATCTAATTAAAAAATTCGGTAGTAACAGATTCAAAATTTGCAAGGACACGAAAGATTATAAATTGTGTGCTCGGAGTTCTTTCGTATAAAGTTGTTAAACTGTTTGTCCTAGGACATGACCATGTCAAATGACAGTATTTCACGGGATACTCCTCTGTCTGCAGTATTTACTCGAAAGCTGGCCGAATTAAAAATTAAACATAAAAAAATACGGAAAAATGAAAAAGGCCACGTTTGAAAAATATTCAAATCTAATTTTAAAGATAAACCCTTTTAATCCTCATTGTTAGTAAAACAATAGATCTAAATAAAATAATTCTCATGAGAATAACTCTCTTAAATCTGAAAACCTGTGCATTGTTTTCAACTAAAAACTTATACTTTTAACTCTGTTAACAGAAAACAATCGGAGGCTCACAAATACTGGTTCTTCCTGTACTCAGTTGTCAATCTATTCCTGAATCCTGAAGAGTCGTCCAATGAGCCGGTTTCTCCCGAAAGGGTAGTCTCAGTGCTGAAAGATTTCATGGAGAAGTCTAACTTAGTCGAGTTTGAAGTTAGACTGGATATAGTTTACGTGTATCATTGTCATCTGGTGCATTTGGAGCAAAGTCCGAAACGAGGTGAGGAACACGCTATCAATGGTATCGATTCGGCATAACACGTCTTAACTTATTTGACAGGACTTACGTTATTTTAAGCGTCATGTCTTTTTCTTTCTTTATCGAAAAGACAAGGACAGAATGCTTAAATTAAGTTTAGTCCTGTCAAATAAGTTAAGATGTGCTTCACCGAATCGATACCATTAGTTGCTTTTGTTCAAAAAATTCAAATGTGAAATGAAGACATTGTTATAACTTTCCAATGCAGTCCATCAGCCAATATCAATCCACTGCTGGACATTGGCCTCTCCAAGAGCACTTCACGTTTTTCTATCCTCAGCCATCCTCATTCAGCTACTACCGACAATTATTTTCATAAACTATACCTTTAAATAATATTTTTTTGTAATGGCGTAAAAGCTTCCGAATTTTTAAACCCTTCAAAATCTGATGGTCACAAAGATTTATTTATATCTAGTACACAAGAAATTACATTCAAAATAAGCGCTCTACTAGCATTTGGTCTCAAAGCAGATGGATATCTGTTGGCTCTACCTGCCCGTCTATGGTCTATGAAACAAAATTTTCCAAAATCTAATTAAAACGTAATCTCTTTACAGACGAGCTGCTATCGATCTTATGGAACACATACAACTATTACTCCCAATTCAGCGCAACAGTCGCTTCCCAAATCAAAGAGAAACGTGCTCCAATAGAGAAGAAACTAAAAGATTTCGTCAAGATCTGTACTTGGGATAGAGACTTGAGTTATTGGAGTGTTAAAGATACGGTGGAGAAAGCGCATAAAGCTTTGCATAAGCATATGAAGGAGTTTGAGGTTAGTATGATAATTATTATTAAACTCAGTTGACCAAAATGCTTGCGATTCATTTTAAAACTTTAAGAGCATTGTGTTCGCCAAAACTCCAAATAAGCGCTCTTCGCTGATAATAGCCTTATTTATTAATATTTTCCTGAAATTTAAATTTGTAATACTTCTCTCGTATATCTTGTCTATGACTTATACCTAAAAAATTTACAAATATCAAGTACACACGAAAGTTACAAGTGTTTAAAAGTTCGGGAGTGTAAATTCCATTATTTACGCTTGTAACTTTTGTGTGTATTTAATTTCGGTAAATGTTTTAGGTGTAAGGCATAGATTAATGTACGAGATAAGTTTCACCAAATATAAATTTTAGGCAAATATTAATAAATAAGGCTACTATCAGCGAAGAGCGCTTATTTGGAGTTCGGGCGAACACCTTACCCTTAAGAGGCCTGCGGAGCAATCCTTGTTCATGTTAAAGGAGATCATTGCAACAGAAACTCCTTTTTAGAATACTACTGGCATCTCAACACTATAACCGGAGCATTGACAGCTTGTTTAAAATTCGATAACAGAAAATGTCTTTACTGTATGTGTTATAAAAGGTCTAAATTAAAATATACTTCGTTACTTAATCCTCGTCTTTATTCTGCTGCATAAAATATTCATAATAGGTTAAGGACCCGCAATAAGAATGGAAGGGTTAAGTACAAAGTTTCAAATTGGACTGTTGGATGGAAGTAACTGGGCCACCTGGAGGTACAAAGTCTCTATACTACTCAGCAGTGTCGATCAAGCACTGGAGGTATGTGAAGGCAAAGTATGCGAGCCAGAGATGGAGCCAGGAGGTGGTGACGCTAATGCTGCTGCTCTTGCTAGTTTCAAGAAAGCAGATCGAAGCGCTCTCCTCATACTCACCAATAACATGCAGGAAGATATTCTAACAAAAGTAATGAGATTTAAGACAGCGAGACAAGTGTGGGAAGAATTACACAGATTATACGACGGAGAATCAGAAAATAGAGCTTACCAATTATGCCTCGACTTCTTTGGGTTCAAGCACAGCCACGATGAAAGTGTGTCGACGCTCCTGTCGAAGCTTAAAAATATCTGGAGTGACTTGAATGCTGAAATACTGAAGGAAGATGCATTTTTCAAGCTACCTGAGATGCTTCTGATCTGTAAGATTTTAAATTCTCTCGACGAACGATACTTCGCGTTTAGATGTAGCTGGCTTTTGTTAAACAAGGCTGAGAGGACGATTGAGAACTTGACCACCAATCTTTGCACCTACGAGAGGTCACTGAAAGGTAAAGAAGATAGTCAAGAGACCAAAGAAGTCCTAGTCACGAAAGAGGTTGTGAAGCAAAAGAAGAGCAAAGATGAACACCTGAAGTGCAACTATTGTATGAAAGTTGGACACAGAGTTAGAAACTGCAAGAACTGGATAAAGGATGGAAAGCCACCTAAGCCAAAAGCAGATATTTCACCGTCAACTTCTAAGCTTCATAACATAACACTAATGGTAAATGCTTGTAGTACAGGACAACCAAAAGATACAGAATTCTGGTATGTCGATAGTGGAGCTACAAAACACGTAACGAACAGAAGTGACATATTCCAAACATTTCATGAGTTTGAATCAGATCACATCGTGACGACTGCAGATGGAACGACCATTCCTGCTGTAGGTAGCGGCACGGTGATTGTGCGCGCAGCAACCCCGTTGATCGTCGCGCGCGGTTTCACGATTCGCAAAACCGTTCACAGTAGTCCGTGAACCCAAATTGGAATCAAGATCACAAAAAGATTTAATGGAACTCCAATCCGAATCGAGTTGAGTTGAACCGATTCGACTCGGTCCAAACCGCAGTGTGTGGGTGCTTCGCACTTTTCGGGTAAAATACAAATAGACTCACCCGTAGATACGTTCCAGGAGATGTGAGCCGGTAAAAGTGTGTATATATGTGTATCCCTAGCTAAATTTGTTTATAGATAATAAAAATACATAAACTCAAATAAATTATATATGTCGTACGGCTCCCAATGAGTAGGTATCCAACTCTCTTCCCGGTGCGCTCCCCAAACAAATGGTCCCGTCCGAGCGACGACGCCACTATTCTTCCTTTAATATGGCCGGCCCCACAAAGTCAAATATAAGTAGGTACGTAGCCGTTCTTCCGACACCGGAACAGCCAAAACCACACAAAACACTCGCGGGAAAACGCAATACGTGGTAGGTACACAAGAATTGTACAGATTGTGATTAGTACACAAGAATTATCACAATTTAAAAATAATTCTTTCAAAACAAAATATTGAACACCGATCGCGGTCAAGACACCAAAACGTTCTGATCTTACCGTAATACCCGACCGAGACGCCAGCCGTCCACATCTTGTCATCTACCCCCAGGTCAGGTATAATTTCGCACGCAAACATAATCTCGCTGGTCAATAATATTCGAGCTATTTCAAACAGTGATTGTAGAATCAAATTTCAATGGCCAGAAAAGAGAAATGACACTTCCAGACGTGTGGCTAGTACCATCACTTACGAAAAGCCTGTTTTCGACACTCTCTGCACAAGATAGAATGCAGAACAGTGTATTCAGGTCAACTCCAAAAGAATGCCAATTAGAAGTCAATGGCAGCATTGTTGTAGTTGGAAAACGAGACCTCAAGGGTGGACTGTATAGGCTAGAGTTGAAAACAGTCAAGCCGGAGGTGAAGACTTTGGAAGTAAATGCTTTGTCATGTAAGTCAACATGCTTCAACTATACCATGAGCGATTTGCACACCAAAACAAGAGACATGTGCAACAGCTAGTCAAGCGAGAATTTGGTGTAGAGTTACCACTTGACAAGAAGAAGTGTGTTGGATGCATTTACGGAAAAGCGCATAGGCTCAAGTTTGGGACAAGGGAAAAAGCAACTAAGCCTGGTGAGCTTATACATGCAGATGTATGTGGACCATTCCCACCAAGTGGATCAAAGTTCAGGTACTTCGTCGTATTCAAGGATGACTTCTCCTGCTATCGCTATGTCTACTTCATGCGACAGAAATCTGAAGTCAAAGACAAGCTCATTCAGATGCTCAATGAATCAAAGACTACTGGACACGTAGTGAAGACCCTATTAAGCGACAATGGTGGAGAGTTTGATAATGAAGACGTGAGGAAAATACTAAACAGTCGTGGCATACTACAAAGACTGACTATGCCATACACACCGGAGCAAAACGGTTGCAGCGAGCGAGAGAACCGTACTCTTGTAGAAGCTGCGAGATCCATGCTGCACGTAAGACAAGAGCTACCAGAATTCTTATGGACTGAGCTGATAAATACAGCCACGTACGTGCTGAACCGAACAGGACCTACTAGAGAGAAAGATAAGGTACCGTTTGAGCTTTGGCATGGCAAAAAGCCTAAGATCACTCACCTAAGAATAATTGGCAGTGAATGCTACGCCCACGTACCAAAACAAAAGCGAAAGAAGTTGAGCAAGAAAGCCGTAAAAGGAAAGCTTATTGGCTACGAAAATGATGATGGATATCGCATCTGGACTCCAAATGGTACAATTAGATCCAGGGACATCACATTTGAGACTGATGTTGAATACAAGATTTCAATATCAAGCCAACAAACCCCTGAAGTAGAGGGAGACGATAAAGATCGTGAATCTGAGCAAGACGGCGATGATCAGGAACCAGAGCGAGAAGGTGATGATCAAGATTCAAAGCAGGATGGAGATCAGAGAGACAAAGAACATGACCTAGAGGGAGATATAAATAGAGGTCAAGTTCATAGAGAAACCAACGAAGACGGGTTTCAAGACGCAGAAGAATCTCCAGAAATTTATGAATCAGACGATGAAGAGTCTGTAGAAGTTCGTGAACCAGAAATCGAACAGAATAGATACAATCTTAGGGACAGAAGCACTCTATCTCGCCCGAAGAGATATGATGACTACGTTTGTCTAACAGGTTGTGACGAATCGCCTGAAACATATAAAGAAGCTATGAGTAGAAAAGATAGTAAAGAATGGACTAAAGCGATGAAGAGTGAAATAGAATCACTGAAAGAGAACAAGGTCTGGGAAATGTGTGAATTGCCCAAAGATAAGAAGGCATTACCGTGCAAATGGGTGTATAGGCTCAAAAGAAACCCAGATGGTTCTATCGAAAAATACAAAGCTCGGCTAGTAGTGAAAGGCTTTAAGCAGCGAAAAGGTATCGACTACGATGACACCTACAGTCCAGTAGCAAGGATGGCCACAATAAGATCCTTGATAAGTGTGGCTGCTACTGAGAAGATGTATCTCACTCAGTTTGATGTCACGACGGCATTCCTGTATGGAGAACTGAACGAAGAGATTTACATACAACAACCTGAAAGTTTTGAAGATGGCACAAAGAGAGTTTGTCGTCTGAAGAGAAGCCTTTACGGACTAAAACAAGCACCCAGGTGCTGGAACTATAAATTTCATGAAGTCTTGATGGAAATGAAGTTCGAACAAAGCACCGCAGATCCATGTCTATATACAAAGAAGGTAGGAGGAAAGAAAATAATACTTACCCTTTATGTGGATGATGGATTGGTAGCTGCAACAGACAAGCAGTTAGCAGATCAATTCCTGAAAGAAATGAGAATGAAGCTGAAAATTACGACGAAGCCCGCGTCATTCTATTTGGGAATGCAGATCAAACGCCTAATAGATGGCACATTGGTTATAAACCAAAAGGCATATACCGAGAAAATCCTGGAGCGATTCGGTATGGCAAAGTGCAACCCCGTGTCAACTCCCACGGAAATATCTGGCAAGTACGTTAAAGAAGAGGATGAAGAAAACGAAGTAGAGAAGACCTCGTTTCCTTACCGAGAGGCCGTCGGAGCCTTATCATACCTAATGGTATCGACTCGCCCAGATATAGCTCACGCGGTTGGTGTAGCATCTCGTAAGCTAGAGAACCCAACAAGAGCTGACTGGAACAAAGTGAAGCGCATACTACGTTACCTGAAAGGTACAGTGTCATTGGGGATTCAGTACAAACCCAGTGCTCAGACCGGCGTCCTAGAAGGATTCAGTGATGCAGACTATGGAGGTGACGCATCTATTGGAAGATCTACTACTGGAGTAGTGTGCCGCTATGCAGGAGCACCAGTATCATGGCTCAGCCAAAGACAAGCTTCCGTAGCCCTGTCGACAACAGAAGCAGAGCTAGTGGCTGCCAGTGAAGGAACTAGAGAGCTTCAGTGGCTGATAAGGATATTTAAGGACATTACGAAGCAGAAGTGTGTGCCTAGCCTCAGTGTCGACAACGAAGCGGCAGTACGATTGGCACATAACCCTGAGTTCCACAAGAGAACAAAACATATAAGAATCAGACATTTCTATGTTAGAGAACTTGTGGCTGAAGGAGCTATCATTGTAAAAAGGATTAGCTCTGTGGACCAGGTAGCTGATATCATGACCAAGGGTCTACAGCGAGCCAATTTTTTAAGGCTGCGCTCCGAACTAGCCTTGAGTTAGAGGGAGTGTTAAAGGAGATCATTGCAACAGAAACTCCTTTTTAGAATACTACTGGCATCTCAACACTATAACCGGAGCATTGACAGCTTGTTTAAAATTCGATAACAGAAAATGTCTTTACTGTATGTGTTATAAAAGGTCTAAATTAAAATATACTTCGTTACTTAATCCTCGTCTTTATTCTGCTGCATAAAATATTCATAATAGTTCATACAAACGAAATACCAAAACCATTTGTAAATCATAGATATTCTTAAGGTAAGGTAATTTCGCCGATTCTGAAGGCTTTAGTTTTAGTGCTGTCAAACATAAAATTATTCCAAAGTAATTTAGATTCTGTTCCTAACTTTTAAGGACTATTTTGAAATGAATGAAATTTAGTTTTGACAGCACTAAAACTAAAATTAAAGCCTTTAGAATCAGCTATAGTGTGTATTTATTCCGATTGGATTACAGAATATCTAGGTTCCCAAAAATATATTAAATAAGAACACTGATTTAAACAGTTTAACTGATTTAAACAGAGCGCTCTCAGTCTTGAGATCCAGTTTCGATCTCCGGTCGGCCATGCACTAATGAATTTTGCGGAATTTATGTGCATAGTATTTATTCTTACTTACCAATGACTGAACGGCGAAGGAAAACATCGTAAGGAAACCTGCATGCTTTAAAAGCGTGAATGTGTGCCCGAAGAACGGCGATAGGGCTCACCACCTAATCACGTTGGAACTTAATAATCGTGTGATTCACAGTTAACACTCGGAACAACTCTGACACTCGGGGATTCATGTCGTGACGATATTTGAAAAAAAAAAAAACCTTTTCCTTCCGCAGAAAGTCCTCAAAGAGCCAGTGAGCCCGTGCCTCGTGGACAATTCCTCTGACGTGATGGAACACGTGGGGATCTGGGACCGGCCGAAGCGCGCCACTGGCGGGCCCAACCCGACCGGCGGGGCGTACATGCTCGACCCACAGAACCACGTGTTGTTGGCTAGGAATGTCAAGGTAGGTTATAGTTTTTGTCACCTTAGATTGTTGATGATGATTGATTTTCTTACAGATTCATGAGTTCATAATTCCCGTAATTCAATGGCTATTTTCATTATTTGTTTTTTGTTTGAAAGTTGATTTCAAGGTTTTACATCTACGTATTAAATTTTGTTTTTATTGTCAGTTTGATAACCAAAATTAAAATTTCAAAAGCAGTTCGTCCTAAATGCCATCCATTTCCATGATAAAATTCGTAATAATTTTTTACAGCAGACTTTTTTCAAAAATTAAATTAATGTTGCTGTTAGCTTAATGTTGTTTCATTCATACAAAAAAATACATAATTTGGATTTGTCATTCCTAAATAAAATGCAAAAATGTTAGTACTGAAAATTGAGTTTCCTTCAAATTCTCTAGAAAACGGCAATTTCATATGTAAAGACTAATATTAATTTTGAATCTTAACCAAAAAACTTCGACTGTCTCAGATTCAACTTTCAAATGTGAACAAAGAACTTAAAAGTGACTCCATAGATCGGGGGTAGTGAAGGGATTAACATACTCGACCGGCAATGGAGTGGCCCAAGTCTATATATCGTCCGCTAGTTTTTATTTTAATTTATACTATACCTGCTCGGAAAGTACCTTCTTTCTTTGTTGAAAACGATGCAGAAAATACGTCATTACTGTCATACAAATATGCGGGCGGCAAAAGTGTATGAAAATTCATTGTTAACGTGCTTGAGCGGGCAGAAAAAGTATATGCAAATCCATTGTTAACGTGCTGTTTTTTTTTAAATAACATAAAGAATGAGCAAGTGGCCAAGTGGCCAGTATTATTTTGCAAACTCGTACATAAAACTCGAAAAATGATACTGGCCACTTGCTTTTCCTGCACATAATAAAAAATAAGAAGGAAATAAAAAGTGACAATCGCACGCGAGTCAGTCGGTTTCTTTTATTGTATCTTGATTAAAAGTAAAATGATACTATTTCCTCGCAGGTATAGTATAAAGCACTATGTATCACTCGGGAGAAAGTGCGATTCCCCTTTCTTCCCTCGGTGAACAATGTACTATTGTGTTTTAAAATCACATTTTTCTGAATTTTGTGCCCTTGGTTCGGCAACCAGACACTACAGTTTAAAAATATGAGTTAAATTCGCTTGTTTCTGCCACTTTCTTACACTTACGAAGTTTGGGACAGTTATATTATTATTTTACTAATGAACTTATGGATATATTATTAATTTACAATTATATTTTACTTTTTTTTTTCATTCTTGTGTTGTTATACTAAAATCTAACTTATATTTTACTTTTTTTTTCATTCTTGTGTTATTATACTAAAAACTAACTGGTGTAACTCTAGGTATAACGATTCTCTTACTCTTATTTTTTTTTTACTTGGAGCCTCTTTTGTTTCCGTCACTAATGTTTTTTTTTTATTCCACAGCCAATACAGGTATAAGTTTAGTAATACTTGTTGGTTTGGTTTTGGTGCGGATAGTGGTGCTATGGTTTTAGTAGATATAGGTATTATTATAATGTTCATATTTCTGTAACTTTTATTTACAAATAAATGTGTATAGAAGATTAAGCTACTAGAATACTTAGTCTATGCTACTAGTAAGCTTTGAATTTAAACAAGTTGTTTTTTTTGATACTTGGATATTTGAAAATTATATACTTTATTTTATTTATAATTGGCCGCTATATCTTTATTTTTACTTTCATTATTTAATAAGCTCTAGCGTTTTAGTAACCACGCCTTAATCTGACTGTAGTTAGTCTCATTCATACTGCATGTTTTAGTAATCTGTATTTATACTTTTTTTTTTCAAATTCCTTAGAAGTACCTCGACCAATCAGAGCTGCCGTGTCCAGCTATCGAAGAAGGAAGTTTGCTTGCCAAAGTGCCTAATCTCTTGAACAAAGCGAAGATGCTTTGCAAAGACACCATAGTAAATTCAGGGTATCCTACGCTTGTACAGGCTTTGGATGATTTTGTTACTATGGTCATTGAAACTAGCACGCATTTGGGAGGTTTGGATGTGAGTATTTTGAAAAATTACAATTAAGTCCAAGAGTTCAGGTTTGATTCCTTGCTTTGCCATGAGAACAGGGATGATGCCTGGGTTGTCAATAAATTAAAAATTTTGTATACGTAAAATTGATAATCAAAAATAGTGCCTACTTATTTCATAACTTTAAACACAGTTCAATTAAAAAAAATTTATACAGTGTAATAATTTAAAAGTTATTCATTTGTCTTATGCCAAAATACAAAGTTATGATATCACTTCTAATAATTTTTGACGTTTCATAAACGGTTATTGAGTTGACTAATCACATCATCCCTATTTGGGTTTTTTTGGAAGAGAGTTCGTACTTTGCAATGTTATTTGTGTTCAAATAAAGTTTTTTTTATAGTGCTGCATGCAATATAATGTTTCGATTGGTAAATAATCGTGAAATTTGATTAGGTAAGAGAATCCATACGGTTTTCTTTCAGGTCGAAGCTTCGGCTCCAAAAGAAAAACAGACATCACAAGCAAAAAACATTCTGCAGCAGAAACGCAAAGCGCTCGCCGATTTATTTCGCTATCTGGCCAAAATGGGCTTGAACTATAGAACCGGCCTTGTGGTCTTGCAGGCAGGCGAAGAACTGTACGATTTTAGAATAGCGCCAGTGAATTTAGATGCGGCTATGTCTTATCTGAAGAACAGGTGAGTTTATCTCCTAGGTAATCCTTGCAGGATTGGATTAAAATAGTAATGTACCGTGTAGTTTAAAAAATTTATTTTATTTATTATTTACATTTATACTACACAATCTTTACAGGATAACCTAATGCGATTGGTAACAAATTATATTTAAAGCAGTTTTTGTGAACTCCGTCAAAGAACAACTAAACAAATCGGTACCAGTAAGGTTGTCGATTCTGTTGAAAAGATGGATTCATGGTTATCCTATCCTAGTTAAGACTGACTTATATGACTTATCAAACTGCACATGCGTTCACTGATGACCACCACCGCCCCACCATTTTCGGGAGACCATGACTTTTGGGGTTTTATGCAAACCTTCAAGTGGTTCTTATAGGAGTATAGTACTTATTAATTGGGTCCGGTAATAAGTATAGTAATTTGGTCCGCCTTTAATTAATTAACCCTTAAACTACGCCGGGCGTGTACTACGTTTAGCGAGACGATGCAAAGCGGGTCATTGTCCCTCGAGTCATTCGTCACAGCCCCAATTCCTGCCAGCCCCGAAACTATTATTATTATTTTTATAAGGTTGCACGGTTCGGATTTGATTGAAAAAATTAATGGGACAATCGAAGCCAAAGTGTTTTAATAAAGTATTTAAAATAAAATAGTACCTATAGGTAAGTATATTTTACTATTTGCAAATAAATTGATTTACTAGGGATATTATATATATGGGATATACAAGGTGACTTTTTGATCATCGTCCAAATTCATACTGGAGGCTCGATAAGTGATCAGTATCTTGGATCAGTAACAATTTTTGTGAAATTCGTAAAATGAAATTTTGGCTTTCCATAGAAATTCAGTTCCAGTCCCGAGTGAATCACTATGGGGAGTCGAAATTTCATTTTACGAATTTCACAAAAATTGTTATTGATCCATGATACTCATCACTTACCAAGCCACCAGTACGAATTTGGACGATGATCAAAAAGTCACCTTGTATACTAATGACTTTCAAAATTGTACGTATAGTAATTGTATTTTTGTCATATTCTTAAAATTAAATTATTTATTGCCATACAGTTTTTTACTTGCCTGTACAATAGTTGGACAAGCGTGATCTGCACAAATAATTTTATTTTAATCATGTGCAGTTGCATTTTATAACAGAAGCCCTACATGTCGGAAGTATCGTTTTTTAAAATTAAGTATCATAATACTGAAAGGGTGAATGGACCGCTTTGCATCGTCTCGCTAAATACAGTATAGGTGCAGCATACACAACTTTTTTTGGAAAAATACTGAAATATTTCTGTACAATAACTGCCATAAATCTATGTCTAAGCATTTGCAATATTTTCAACAAGTTCTTGTTAATTTTGCAGGCGTTGCGACGCTTCTCTATCCCTGTTATGGTCCGGCTGCGAGAAATACTTCCAAAAGAACATTGCTAGACACAAACATCTGACGTCGGCATTACTGTCACCTCACAAGGACTTGGGCATGCAGAACATAGAGCGGTGCAAAGGATTTTCAGCTCTATTGTTGGTGAGTAGAGCTCTATTAGGTATTCGCCTCAAACAACGAAACGGAGCCCTATTCATGTTACTCCGCTGTCCGTCTGTCTGTCTGTCCGTCCGTATGTCACAAGTATCTAGCTCAAACGGAATATTTTGTGTAAAATGTTGACGTAAACCGATTAAAAATTAAATAAAATAATATTATTTTCTTACTCTAGCTTGTATAGCTTGACCGTAATCGCTGTGCCTCGCCTAAGGCGCCGCGTGGCGAGGCGAGGCGGGGGGAGGGAAGGACATATAGCATGAGTTCACATGAGATCGATATTGTTTTATTTATTAACATTATTATTAACAGATTGCGATTCTGATTTCAATTATAAGTTTAGTTTTTTTATGACACATAAAATACTTAAATTAAAATTATAATTTTAATATAACGTATAGTTACTTATTTCACTTACCATTGTAGTAGTATCATATTTCCCAATAAATATAAAAAGCTTATATCCTTAAAAATATTGTAAACCAATCTCGTAAGATCTGACAATATCGATCTCATGTGAACCCATGCTGTTCTTTTCTTTCATATAAAAGTATTTGTTTGTAAAATATTGTAAAATCCAATAGTATAATAATGATATTCCAATTCCAGAAAATTACGAACTCACAGAAGAAGTCAATCTCGAAATACTCGCGGAATCTTTGTGACTTAAGGACTCTTACTTCCAATCTTACCAACGCTTTGGAGATAAACACAGACACTAACATAACAACACTGGCACAAAAACTGGATATTCTTACAGAATGTTACGGAAACGTCAATCTAGTCTTAGAACAGTTCAAAGTCCTACTAACATCATTACCAGAAGAAGGTTTAAGCGCTGAATTTGAACCCCAATTCGATGTGGTTCTCTCAAATTCACCCGTTATAAGATGCTTCAAAAACAGCGATGAATGGAGAAAGCTACTTGACAAGATGAAATCATTGATATCCCAAATAAATAAGCAGAAGACTGCTCTATTCAAACTGAGAAATAACATTCCTAAAGTAGTTGGTGTCAATCTTGATTTACCTGTCGTTTCTCAAAATCATGTTGATGTTACCAATGATGCAAAAGATAACGTGGAAATCATGATGATAGAAGTAAATAGTTTACTCAGGGAGTATCAATTTAGATTTAAAACATCAACTGAATCTACACCTCAGCATCCAATTTTAAAAAGTATTGTATCTCTGTCTGAATATTTGGAAGATACTTTCAATAAATTAGAGGAATTAGATCAACCGAGTGATGTATCAATGGGCGAAAACACAACTCAGACTGAATTGGTTACCCAAACTGAAGATGTGATTGCAACAATGCTGCTTATAATACAGTCTGTTTATAAGAAACATCAGCCTCAAAATAAATCTACAGATAATGCTGATCTTTTAGACGCAATCGACGAAATTATAGACAACAGACAGGACGAAAATGCAGAAAATGAATCGAAGGAAATCCTTGAAGATAATCATTTGAAAGAATTATTACAAGAAAAGTTGTCTGTTGACACAAAAATGTTACAGTTAAACGCTTTAAATACCAAAATTCACAATTTGTTGGCCAATTACGTGCATTTTATTGCCACTGCAAGTGATTCAAGTGAAATTAAGAATGTGGTATCAAGAGTGGTACCAATTTTAGAGCAGACTGTATTGTTTGTTCAATATTTTATCACTCAAAAGGTGGCGGTGCATAGAGTATCATGCAAAATGCTTTCTGTGCTTCTGAAGATCTTCTCGGATTTGACTTCGAAGGGGTAAGGTTTCAAAATAATTTTCATTCTTTTGTCATCATAACTTTCTGTTTCCTTGGTTTTCTCTCAACAACCGAGGATGCCCGAAAAAACTGGAAATCAGTACCCATGTTGCTCGTAAAAAAATATAAAACTTTATTATTCCAGCTTTGCTAAATGAAAATACTTTTTGTTCTTCTCTATTAGAGTGCATTACAAACTAGAAATGAATCAGAAACAAATTTTAAGAAAACAAATATTTTGAATACTATCATATTTGTAAATACCAATCCTTCAGATAGCGGTTTAAGTATCGTTATTATAAGGTTATTTTTGGATAAATACGCTGAAAGTTAAAATTTGCTGGACGAGTACAAGTTTGTGAGTAATTTCCAAAAATCACAGGCCACAAAATTTCATAATTTCAGTTTCTGCAAGCCTTCGGACATAGATATGGAGGAAGGCGAAGGAGAAGGCGGTCCCGGCAAGATGTCCGGCGGCACGGGGCTCGGCGAGGGAGAGGGACAGAAAGACGTCTCCGACAGAATTGAGAACCAGGTAAAATGTATAACAGTTCGCTACACTAGAGTCTAGTTTAGTGACAACACCATTTTAGGGACACGCTGTGTCTTTCACGCTGTTATCCCCGCGCACCCTCGTTTGCACTGCATAAATATACAACTGCGACAAACATCGAGCAACCTAGCCCCGAGAGAAAAAATGCCGGGCCGTCCGATTCCGCCAACTAATCAATGTTTTTGTTCGACTTAACTATATGCATCTCGCTTCCGCTTACATAAGAATTACTATTTCTATCACCGCGTCGTATTGGCTTAGCCAATCAGAGCGCGTTAAAGCACGACAAATGTTGCCGAAATTTATTTCGAACAAACAAAGTGTCATTTCGCCTCTTTAGGGTTAGTTCCCCTATGTATGTACCTGTTATATATATAGGTATTATAAGATTTTTATGATGATATACCTCTACTAAATCTTTTAACCTATTGTAACATTATTATTTCAACAGGATCAACTGGACGACGCTACTCGTCCCGGTGAAGAGAAGAAAGAAGAAGATAGAGATTGTAAGGAAGAGGAGAAAGGAGTCAACATGACTGACGACTTCGATTCTCATTTGCAAGACGTTGATAAAAAAGGTATAATAAAGCATTTACATAATGGTATCGTCAATGTAATCGCTTATTCATTACGTGAGAGCCAGTGGACGGATTTTGATACAGCTTTGTTACCTGAGGGGTTTCTTGAAGAATTTAGGCGTGAGTGAAGGGAACGGAGCAGTGACTATTCTTATGAAAGAAGTCGACAAAAACCCAAGGGCAGAATCCACTACAACTTGTCTGTAACAGCAAAGGGTGCTGATAAAAAAAACCTTGTTACGGCATTAGTTTCCAATAAGGGGGTGTCAGAGTTGTTTCCTAGCATGGACTGTGAAGTGCAAGTCATAGTCCACCCTCGTACAAACATTTCGCTGACGACTATAACGTCCCAGCAGGATAAGTGCCCTAGCCCCCCATGGAGGTCAGTGGCCTACTTTATAAATACAGTTATCCCCCGCTTTACGCGACCCGGGCCTCGTAGCACAGTGTTTAATAGCGCGCGATGCCTAATCACAGGTGCGAGGATCGTGACATACTGTTTAATCGCAAAAACCATCGTGTCACGCTCCTCGCACTTGTGATTCAACTAAGCGGCGTCGCGCGCGATTAAACACTGTGCTACGAGTACTGCACGGCGCGAATTCGGTACAACGCCATTTTTGCAAGAACGCAAACAAAATGTTACTCAAAAAACATTAGATAACTACAGTAGGGCCTCGCTAATCCGAATAGGCAAAATACAGGCCCTTGGCGGATTACCGAGGCGTCCGGATTGTGGTCTGCAATATTGTAATGGTATTAAAATACATGGTTAACCTTAAGTTTATTTAATTAATTATCGAAAAACAATAAGTGAGACAAACAATACATACATACAACACTACATATGTAGAGAATTACATTAAAACGTGTAAGAAACCTGCACATTGTACATGAAGTTAAAAAAAAAGAAGTTAATTTGCCCGAAGAAGCCCCGCTCGCCCGTCCGGATTACAGGGATCACCGGATAAGTGGGGGTCCGGATTAGCGAGGCCCTACTGTATTTCTCAGTGATTAATTCTAAGAATTAAATACCTTAGTTAAAACTTTTCGGTAACAACTAATAGGCTGATTCTGTTTAATTTTTGCAATAAAAGCACTTTGATTACTTATTTGGGTTGTTATTTCATCATACCCCGTTATGCGCGAATTTCGTATATTGATTTTGTTTGGAACGAATCCCTCGCGTAAAGCGGGGTTTTACTGGAGATCGCTGTACAGCGCGCATAAATATGGATTCTCAGCTTAACGTGCCCGCTAACAAATCTTTTATTTTTTAGAAGGTGATGAATCAGAGCAGGAAGATGATAATGATGATGCTGATAAACAAATGGGTGATACCGACAATGCTGCTGAAAAGTGAGTTTGTTTGTATACATATAATGTTCTGATGTATTTCATTTGGAATTTTTCCCAATAGGTAATTCGCTTTGATTAAATTATGGTAAGGTGTGTTAATTCGAAAACCATTTCTAGATTTTGGTTTAATGGTCGGTTGCGCTCAACATGCTATCGCGTTTGGACAATTTAGCTTATTAAAACAAAATATTTTTAACGAATAAAATTTGTGTAAGTAGTTAAGAAGTTGAACTACCTTATAATTTTTCAGATTTGACACAAGTACTCGTATCACAATCATCGAGAAAAAAAATCGGAAAGATCAGTAAAATCACGGAAAACGTAATTTGGCTTTGGAACTAGTATGATCAGTCGACTATTCTAACTACAAAATAAAATATTTTTTTATAGAGTAAAGAAATGAAAGTAGCCTTTGCAGATTTTTTTTATTTTGTATTTCCTTTTGTTATTTTAAAAGAAATACTCAAACATTCTAGATTTTTCCTGTACAGAAAAATTACGCAAAAAGAAATTGAATGTTTGTGTATTTCTTTTTAAATAACGAAAGGAAAAAAAGAATTATATGAATAAGGTACTTTAATCTCTTTACGAAAAAAAAAAAAATTCAATTTGGAACGAAAAAAAAAAGTCTGCTGTTTGCAACGCCAAATTACGTTTTTCGTGATTTTAGTGATCTTTCCGATTTTTTTTCTCGATGATTTTGATACTTGTGTCAAATCTGAAAAATTATAATGTAGTTCAACTTCTTAACTACTTACACAAACTGTATTTGTTAAAAATATATTGTTTTAATATGTTAAATTATCCAAACGCGAGAGCATGTTTGGCGCAACCGACCCTTAAGGGGAACGAAAATACAAACAGAAATAAAATGTCAGCTTTCGGATGATTTTGTTGCAATAATTAGGTTACGTATAGCCATAAAAAAATACATGTTTTTGGTTGAACTTTAAGGTATTCATTTTCCACAAACCACGTTAATCGATTCATATTTGTACTGTCAATGAATTTTTTTGTAACCCTCTATTGCACACTTCTTATCGATTTTGTTTCAGTTATCGCTTTCGCGATTTTGTTGGTTTTTTTTTAATAAAATTAGTGTGAATGATATCTATTCATTTTCCAAATACCACGTTATTCGGGTCAAAAAAAGTACCCCCTTTTTCCAAAAATACGTAAATCCACTGATGCAGTCAGCGGCAACAAGATATTGTCAGTCTACGCCTAGCGTTGGCGCCCGTTAGACGTGGAACCTGTGCCCTTTTTTGCAAGAACTTTTTTCAAAACTACTTCAAAACACATTGAAATTAATTTTATAAAGTAATATTTCGAGGAGCATCATATTCCTGCCGTTAAAAACTCAACAAAATATGCGTATGAGTGATTTAGCTACATCGTGCCATAGTCATAACAACAAAACTGAATGAATTTGGATTGAATTCATACTTTTATGCGGGAAAATAATATATGTTACTCTAAAAGAATAATTTTGTGATCGTTATTGAAACCCAAATTAATTTACTTATACTTACTGAGATCTGTAACAAAGGTCAATGACCTTTTCGTGAAATTACCCTCTAGTATTGGCTCACCATTTCAGGTCCAATAAGTGAAGTTTTTTGCAAATTATATAGGTACACTTACTTGGGATAAATCGCCAAGCATTTAAAATATAGAAAATTATTTTGAAATATTTACAGTGCATGGCAAAATTATTAGATCGTAGATAATCCTGTCGGTACATGTTTAGGTTCTGTTACGCAAAATGAAAACAATGAAACTCTTTTAGGATTAATTTGTTATCCCTATGTTTGTCTGTCTGTCCGTTTGTCTAGACAATTTTTTCTGGGTAAAATTAATAAATACCAATATTAACGGCCCTCTATAGAGCTGTAAAAACATACTTTTGACGTTTTTATTTATATTACGTTTTAGGTTTTTACGTTTTTTTTTTTACATTATTCATACAAATTTTCTCACTATTAAAATGTAGGGATGAACACTTGAGATAATATTTTGCATTTAAAAGTCAACACAGAAAGGAATTGTTGAACAAATAATGTAAAAAATATGAAAACCATGTTGTTCTATTCTAAAGGGATTAATTATCTACTGTTCAATGTGGCGATAGCTTTGTTTATTTTTTTCCTTGAATTATTTTTTACTAAGATAACAAATAGTTTAATACAAGGTTTTCCTTAAGAGGTCCCTTTACCCCTGTATTTTTCTTAAAATTCATACAATAGGTATAAACCGAATGTGAAGTCTACAGCTTATTTTCTTCATATCTTTTTTCATGAGTATATTCTAGTGACATCTAACTACGTCTATATACAGCCCAAAAAGCAAAATTTGATAAAACACCATCATAATAGCTGTCAGGATATCGTCAATATTGCCTCGTTTTTACGCAAAGTTTAACAAGTTTGTATATTTTTATCTATACTGGAAATAAAAAAGAGAGAAATACAGGCGTCGTTCATGTTAAGATGACTAAGTTTACACACTTTGCTAAGTATAAACAGTTACCGTTTCATGGAAAACTGTTTTTACCTGAAACCATTTCACAAATTCAATTAACTTATTTTGAATATCTTGTCATCTTCTACTTCTTGATGAGAAATACAATTTCAATAAGTAAAAATACAACTTTTAGTTAAGAAAACTTATATTAAAAGTCTGCTGTATGCATTAACATATTTTTAATTATATTACAATAGTAATAAAATAATTGGCTTATCCGTCGTCGTGATACCAGCCGTAAATTTCTTAAATAATCTGATATCACGCTTATGGAAAACCCAATTATTATGAAGATACCTTAATATCATTAAAATATGTTTATGCATATAGCAAACTTTTAACAATAAATTGTCTTAGCTAAAAGTTGTACTTTACCGTTATAATTATTTCTTAATATTTTGTTACAAATTCGGAGAAATAGCCCTTAACCTTAACCTTGTATGAAAATATTTGTTATCTTTGTAACAAAGAAAAAAATAAAAATAAACAAAGCTATCGCCACATTGAACAAACAGTAAATTATTAATCCCTTTAGAATAGAAAGATATGGTTTTATATTTTTTACATTATTTGTTCTACAGTTCCTTTCTGTGCTTTCTTTCAAATGCAAAATATTATGTGAAGTGTTGATCTCTATATTTTCATAAGGAGAAAATTTGTATGAAAAAGTTAAACAAAAGGCCATAAAAACGTTATAATATGTATATTTTACAGGGCTGTAAATATTAGCATTTATTGATTTTACTCAGAAAAATTGCCTAGACAAACGGAAAAACAGACAAACATAGGGACAACAAATTAATCCTAAAAGAGTTTTGTTTTTTCATTTTGCGTAAAGGGACCTGAACATTTCAAACTATGATACAAATAAATTTCTATATTTTAAACACTTGGCGATTTATCCCAAGGGTAAACAGGTGTCCCAAAAGTCAACGCTTTCCCTTGGAAGGCTGGTAGGCCAGCTCATGACTGACCAGAATATCAAATTATGACCTCAGCAAAAAGTAGATAGTCTTCGAGTTGATGGTACTTTTATAAATTCGAATAGATTTTTGAGAGTCAAAGCTAACCAGTTCTAAATTCTAAGAATAAAATTTTTGTTGCGCAACTCTGAATAGTCATGCTATTGATAAAGTCAAAAATAAACCTTGAAATGCTGTTACATCAGGAAGAAAAATAAAAACCCAATTTATGAGCAATTTTTTGTAATTAGGTTAGTTCGATACCACACCCTGAAAAAAAATGTCCTATGTTAGTTTTGCAAATTGTCTTAAATAACGGCTCATCAAATATTGTTTTTCAAATGATCTGGCAATTTCTGTGTATTACTTTTGAAAAAAAAATTATTGCTATTTTACTACCAAAGGAGCTGCGTATTTTTTAAAATAATTAGAATTTAGAATGAAAGAGTGGCGGGCAGTAAAAATATTTGACGTTCATTAGAAATGCCATTTAACACGCGTTAGAGTGAGATAAATAGTGACGCTATTTAAAATGAGTTGGAATGAGATAGTAACGCAGTTAAACGTGGTTGAATGAGAGAGGCATAATTGATATAGGCTACAGTGAGATAGATAGTGACGTGGTGCATTCCTTCTGAGAATACTTGTTAGTTTCCACTTTTTGTAATAACAACTTTAGTAAAAATTTTTTGTAAAGAAATTTTTGGTCTAATTTATTTTCCCGCAAGTGTAAAACCAGCTCAACGGGCGAAAAATATTTAAAGAATGGGTAATGGTGACAATTAACTGTCACGATATTATTATGTATCTCTAAAGGAGTGTCTGAAATGTTCCGAGGGTCAACTGATAAATCAAACACTCAAAAAACCACTTTTAGCCGACCATAATAAATTTACGTCCCGACGTGATAGCAAGTAGGATCAATGCCGTGTGACGATGATCGAAATACACTAATAAATTAGATAAAATAAAATGCGTAATACTTTTGACCCTGCCTCGTCCACTCTATTCGTATTTTTGCTATGGTGACGCGAGCTTAGAGACCGGGACGAATTTCCCCCCGCGCGCTATCGTAAAATAGAATAAGCCACGCCCGGAACTGGTTTTTGTTTTGGCTATGTCATACTCTTAATAAGTCGTATTTTATTACTTGTGGTCTAAAAAACCTCATGATGATGAATATTTTCAACTTCCATTTGCCTTCTTGTGACGTCACTTGAGAAATGGCTGTTAGAAGTGTGTCCTTTGATATCAAATCGTTAAATAAGCGTAGGCATATCGAAAAAAACGATTCATTTTTGTCCACAAAATACGCTGAAACTGCGTCCTTCACTTCTTCATCACTTGCCACGAAGCTCTATTTACATGTTTAGGAAATAGATGATAATCGCAAGGGGCCAGGAGCCGTTTTTTTGAATCGTTCGTTTTCAATTTACGTGCGAAAGTATATACCCATCTCACGTAGCACATCAGAACTTGTCATTTGCAAGATGAGACAGGTATATATTTTCGCACGTGAATTTAATATGAACGATTCAAAAATACGGCTCCAGGTCTGGACTATATGGTGGGTGGTTAATTATTTCGAAGCTTGACTTGTGTAGGGCAGTCAGGGCAACACGGCTCTTGTGAATTTTCCTCAATGTTTTGTCAATTTTCCTCGCCTTTTCTCTTTGATTGCTTCCCTCAAACGCTTCAGAATTGACGCGTAGTATTCTCCGGTCATATTACCGCCATTGTCCTTATAATCGATCAGCAGGATTTCTTCAGTATCCCAGAAAATAGTCGCCATGAGTTGTCCTGTCGACTGCGACACCTTGAACTTCTCAAGCGGTGATGTGCCTTTTTCATGCCAATGCATTGGGTCTTGTTTAATCATAATAATGAACCCAAAATTCATGTCCAGTCACAATTCGACCCAAGATACCCTCTTGATCTTCGTTACAGAGGGCCAAAAACGCATGCGTTATAACGACGCGGTGCTCGATTTTCTCCATTGTGAACGCCGTCTTCCCGATTTTGTTGCTTGGTTGATGATAGTTCAGAAACGAATGAGCCGATTGTAATATAACTCGGTATTTATACTAGTAGGGAATCACTCAACACGTTGAGGTACTATTGAGACACCCCTCTCCAACCTCACCATTCCGCGCACATAAAAATGCACCCCCGTACCACGCCATTTTTACCTCTACATTTTTGCCCATTAGTAATTTAAGACTTTTAAACTGTTTACGACTTACAAATGTATCATCTTAAAAAATACCACTGCCTATTTTCAATCTCATGTCTCGGTAAAAATTGGAAAAAGGATATTTTCATCGATAGTACGGTAGAAACCTGTTTGAATAAGGTAACTATTAATTACCGAATTGTCTAAGAAACATGAAATTTTCCTATAGACTCGACCAACAAATCTGGGGCTCAGAAGACGAGGAAGAAATTGACGAAGAACAACAAAAGAAAGAGAAAGATGATAAAGGTGCCGGCGAGAGCACAGGAGAGAAAGAAATGGCTGCCAAACAGGAAGAGCAGGGGACTGATGATGGGAATGAAGGGAAAGATAAGAAGGAAAAGAAAGATATCAATGAAATGGAGGAGCCAGAAGTTGATGATGATCATGTAAGTATCGATTTGAGTTAAAGAACGTATCAATGGCCACGTCGAGGCCAATTGACGTACACAATGTAAATTGGCTTTTTTCTTTTTTCGTCAATAGTTACGATTCGAAAACCTTTTCGAGGAATGCTTTAATTATCTGATTTTAGTAGAAAGATTTTAAAAGCAAATCCGTTATTAAATGGAATAAAACAATTTTCTCTTCAGTGATATCATTACCACACATTTCCATTGGCATATTTTTTTCCTTGACTCGTCCTTTTGTTTGTCACGGATCCTACTAATGACGTCAATTAAAATATTTATAAAATCGATTTATGAGCACGAAAAAATTTCGTATTGAAATAACTCTTTTTAATCAGCAATTGATTTCCAATTTCAGGTGGACCCGTACCACGGCAATCAGCAGCCGCTACCAGAGCCTGAAGACTTTGATATGCCCGAGAACATGAACCTCGATGGTGAAGAACCGAGGGACGAAGAAAATGTAAGTAATTCTATTTTGTTGACACAGAATACTGGATATTGTTATTGATTGATTGTACATTACAGGTTATACATCAGGTTCTTAGTAAACATTAATGCTGATTCTGAAGGCTTTGATTTTAGTTTTAGTTCTGCCAAAACTTAAATTTTTCTAAAGTAATTTAGCTTATGTTAAAACTTAAGAACTATTTTGCAATGGAGAAAATTTAATGTTGACAGCATTTAAACTAAAATTAAAGCCTTCACAATTGGCTTTAATGTCACTTATATTATATAAAATTCAATTTGAAATTATTATAAAGAAATAAATAAATTGTACCTATTAATAAATGAAAAATATGGAATAGTAAAAACATTGTAAATAATTGCTTGTTGTTAAATAAAACAACAATTATAAAATTGTCAAATCCTAAACATTTAAACATAATTATTATTAACATTTAAACTGTTGGTAGTATTCGTCGGGTGAAACGCGGGTGTACCGAGTGTGGACTGTGACGTGCATTTCACTATATATTATTTTTATTTTTTATTTAAACTGTTGGATTTCCACTGGACTTATGTCATCTATAATAAATAAGGGTGTACTAGGACAAGCGTCCGCAACCGCAAAGTGTTTCAAAAATGATCATGCCGAGCGCTGCGCGTTTGAGACGCTTGTATAATTATAGTTCAAGAAAGCTGTTCATATTTTTCTTTGTGTTTCTTCTTTTTCATTAAAGGCTAAGGCTGAAAATCGGCGGCTTTTTGTGTTTACAAAAAGTCAATGGCCGAGTCTTAGACCGATTTGTCTCTTCTCATGTTAATTGTTATTATTATTATTATTATTTTGTATCGTGTTTTGAGACAAATAAACAGCTTTTATTATTATTATTATTATTATTACTTGTTGTTTCGCGGATGCGTGCTATTTGTTTGGTAGCAAAAGTGGATCCTTCAGTGACTGGTCAAAGTATTTGGTGCTGTAAATATCAACCAATCAGTGTTAGAGTTGGGATTTCAATTATACTTGTGTTTTAGTATAATACATGAAATAAATAATGGCTGGTTACACTAATAGTCGCGTAAGTTTTGTTAACCTACTGAGTCGTAGAAACTTGACGGTGAAGTTTCTGTCGTTGAACTTTCCGCGACCAACTTATCAACCAACCATAACACACAGCAAAACATATCGTCATCGTATCGTGTTCCCAAATGTGAACTGTGAATGCAAATCAGTACACCCGCTTTTCATCGTCACATTACCATGAAAACTATGTATAAAATCACGGATACCATATAATTAATATGAACTTTTCTAATTTTATCACAGGAAGGGGATACAGAGACAGAAAATCCCTTCGAATTAGACGTGACGAAAGAAAACCTGCAAGAGGAAGAGGAAAATAATGACAAAGGAGATGACAAGGACAAGGATAATGGTCTGAATGTATCGAGTGATGATGATGGTGATGACGGAGGTGGTGATGATAAGGAGAAAACTGAACAACAGGTCAGTATGTACGCTGCTGCCGTAAACATATACACGTGCAGAAACAATTTTTCCATAATATTATGACTAATTTTACGCATTTATAACTCCCCATGACGACGGACAGCTAGTTTAGTAACAAAATAATGTAATTGCAGGAAAAAGAAGATGAAGAAAATCTCTTAGCAGACGACGAACCCGAGAAAGATCAAGACAAACCTGACGACCAACCAGATAATGATGAAACTGACCTAGAAGACACTTCCAAAAATCCAGAAGAAACTCCTGAAAACCCGGAAGAATCTCCCGAAAATAACGAAACAGAGGATAATAAAGAAGATCCAAGAAACCCAGAGAAGATAAACGAAGAAGATGAAGTAGAAGAGATTCCTAAGGAAGCTAATCCTCAAGCGAATCCGTCTAATAATGATCCGTCGGCGGACGATAAAGCAGAGAATGCAGAAACGGCGCGTGGTACAGACGATAATGTGGAGATGAATGCTGATCAGGGAAAAGATGAAGATGCTGCGCCTTTTGTGAGTTTGTTTTATGTTTTTGTGAGTTTCCATCGATACGATAAGACTTCAGACATGTATTAATAATGCATATGTCACAGGTAAATTGTCAGGGCCTTATAATCTAACCTAACATAGTGAAATTATGATTTCACGGCTTTGACACATTCACCCGACTTGTCGTCTGGACTATCCAAAAGTAAAACTTTGTCTCTATTAAAAAGATAGTACCGTGGGTGTTAGCATATAACAAATAAATTGTATTGTTACCTACTTCGTAGCGAGCTGGTAGCGTGTCACTCGCATAAACTCGTACGGGTTTCAGAGGGACGGCTTAATTACAGTGCGCGCCAATCTTTTAGTCGCCTCTGATTGACTTACGAGTGCAAGCTTGCGCAGGTACAGTCAAGGAAACAATAATATGAACGGTTGATTATTAAATGTTTACTATAAGTGGGAAGGTGTACTTGTTGTACCTACCTATTTAATATATATTTATTATTTTAGTCCAATCTTAACTGTTTAAATAAAACAAATTAATATAAACACCATTTTCCTACATTGTCGCCTTAAAACGCTATAACGACCGCGAGGCATAACAATAACAATAAACTTTAACAAACTAAATCAACAAAACAACAAATAAAGGCAACACAAACAGATTCAACGATTAACTTAACGAATCATAGAATTGTTTCCTCGAAGGTACTTTTCATGCAACGCGCGCGTGTGTAGTGTACGGACGTAGCACTAACACTAACGCATAGTGTTGACACCTGCTAAATGGCGAGCGGGGGGTGTGGTGCGGCACGCAGGCGGGTGTGCTCTGCGCCCTCGCTCCTGTAACGTCCCCCTGACACCGTAAAACGGCTATTGCGTCGCCTCTTGCGTTTATCTTCAGAGGCGACTAAAAGATTGGCGCGCACTGTACTTAAGGTTTTTGATGTAATATTTATACATAAATTAAAAAAAAAACCTGCGACCCATACCACGTAAGGTGTTTCTGAAATTCTGAATAACACATTCTACAAGTAGCTATTAATAGTCAAAATTAAAAATATAAAACAGCGAGGTTAGTCTGACGTCTAAGGTCTGGGGTTTGATTCTTTGACTCGGGGCGAGTACTATCGTTTTTCTGAATTAATAAATAATATATTAATATGTCGTGACGACATACATATATTTATTTATTTGACAGAAGAAACAGAAATAGATACAAGGTTGTACTAAGGTGAATACATTAGTTTAGGTATATCTATTCCCTTAATGTTCTCACAGATTAGATCAAGAGATAAAAATGAAGCAGATGAAGGAAGTAATAGTAACTCTTTGTTGGCAATAAAGCCGATTCTGAAGGCTTTAATTTTAGTTTTAGTGCTGTCAAAGCTAAATTTCCTTCATTGCAAAATAGTCCTTAAGAGTTAAGAACAGAATCTAAATAACTTTGGAATAATTTTATGTTTGACAGCACTAAAACTAAAATTAAAGCCTTCAGAATCGGCTACAATATTTGATATAAACCTAAAGTAACTATACAAACTAAGTTAAAACCTACAGCAAGCACATGTAAACTTAAAAATAAAAAATAAACGCTTTCTTTATTTTTATAGCCATTACGTGAGCAGTTAAAGAAATCTATATTCAGAACATTTTCATTATAATATTTGCATATGCGATATATCAGAGCTCGTTTTCCATTCTGAGTTCTAGTTTTTCCGAGATAAAAGATGTACAACTTAAAAACTAGTATGTATTTTTGCGAATGTATTATACAAGGTGAAATTTATTTATATAGCCAAATTCATCGACTCTGGAAGTGCTCAGTGTCAAGGTTCGATGACCCCTTTTTGTGAAATTCGTAAATTATTTTGTTCATATTCCCACGAACGCAAGCCCAGCCCCGGGTCAACATTTTATTTTGCGAAATTAGCAAATAGTGTTATCGATCCGTGCAACTAATCACTTACCAAGCCTCCAGTATGAATTTGGCTGTATAAATAAATGTCACCTTTTCTATGTCAATATATACATACTTCGACCAACTTGTGGTCGTCGTCAGCAGTCGAATATTGAAAATATATATTTTTTCAATGCATGTGCTCGTAAAGGCCTACTTTTTATGCATCAAAACCGAACAAAAAGTCGATTATTTTGCCCTAGGGCTTTATTATTATTATTATTATTTTTTAATTTATTTACAATGGTTGGCTAACCTGCAGCCTTTCCTGTGTACCATAGATGTTATACTTTTTTTTCCACTGTTTAACGGCTCTGGAAACAGTCCTTTTGAGCCAATTATAATTTAAAGTTCACAAGATTATATTTATTTTCATTTCCTCACACTATGCATTGAAAAACGTAGTATGATACACGGGCGTAAAAGCAATACATTACTCGGTTACGTTTAAAACACTCGCTACGCTCGTGTTTTAAATCGTCCTCGTAATTTATTCCTTTTCGCCCTAGTAGCATAAACTACTATTATGAATGTATATATATTTAAATCCATTTGCAAGAATAAAAAAGCTTGAGGAGGTAAAAAAAATATGTATTGTATTTTTACAAACTTATTTTTACAAACTTATTTTTACAAACTTATTTTTACAAACTTATTTTTACAAACTTATTTTTACAAACTTATTTTTACAAACTTATTTTCAGATATCATTTCAATAGAATTATATAAGCGCTTCGCCAACAAACTGTTTTACAGTCTGGCGATCTTTGTAAAACTTTATAAATGTATAGAAACAAAGAAATGAAAAAAATAAAAAGAAAACTGTCACATTACATTCTTTTACATTCCCAGGAACAAGCCCAAGAGCAAGTGGGCGACGAGAGACAAGCGACCGGACGTTCGGAACTCGACAAAAGCGACCAAGGGCACCAGGGTCAGAAACAAGCGGCCAATAGGAGCAGCTCACGCGACCAGCACCACAAGAGAAAGGAGAATAAACCGGGACAGACTGAGCAAGAGAGGACCTTAGGTAAAAAGAGGACCTTTTTTCCCCATAAATCACCTAAAATCATACATAACCGCCTGTCTGCCACAGCCTCTTTTGCTTCTTCCACGTCGATCAAGCTAGTCATACAAGCTCTTCTGTTCCGAGTACTTTTGACTTTGCCGCCAATTTGGTCGGCATTTTAAGGCAGCCCGATCGAGTTTTACCTTCCACTTGCTCATCATAAATTTCCTTCGTCACTTCATTCATTTTCCCTATCTATGCCCAAACCTAAAAACTTTAATAAATATATAATATGCCTCTATTAGCTTTTTATTTGCAATTACACATATAACTTTAAATATAATTATTAATAAAAGAAAAATTTGAACTTGAAATATATTTCGGCCCTTAGTAGGCCGTCATCAGTCAAGTAAAAAAATGAAAAAAAAGTAAAAAAAAATCACCTAAAAACATATTTCTAAATTACAATTATGATATTTTCTGAAAAACAGGTGAAGTAAACGAACAGAAAGCCAAAAAGACGCATACACTGAATGCCGAGAAGGAGGAGGAAGCGATGGACGAGGGAGGAGAGGACGAGGAGAAGGCCGAGACAGAGGCCGACGCGTATCAACACGTGAAGCAAGCTAAGAAAGACGATTTGCAGGTATGGATGGATGGAACAAAATTGTTTGTAAAGTAAGGCCAACGAGACGATTTAAAAAATGTAAACAATTACAAACCTTTACTGAGTTATCTCCATTCTTATCTCTCGTACGCAATAATGGCGTCATTGATTGGTCGACATAATGGCGTCAGTCGGTCGACGACAGGTCGTGGTACAGGTAAGCAGTCAGTACCGCAACTACCAACATTAGGTCGCCATTTTTAATTTTGTGAATAAGTTCTTTCCTGTTTGGATTGCGTTCGAAGTGATACGTATTCTTTCGTTTATATATTTGTTTCGTTTTTTGTTATTATTAATCCGTTACTGTTAGTTTTTCTTGTTGATTTTACTGTTATTGTAAGTACAATAATACAACAGATAGTTTTGTCATAAATACGGCTGATTCGGACTCTTCCGACGAATCATCTTTGTCTAATACAAACGACAACAATTAGAATAGGGAGTTTAAAATTTGTATATAATTTATTCAAATAAAAATGTTTTGAACCCCTGAAAGATTGTTTACCTTTTTTAAATCGTCTCGTTGGCCTTACTTTAGAAATTTTACTTTACAAGTGTAGATTCAATATTCAATAGCCCTTTCCCGGTGTGTTATTACGTTACGTAAACATTGAGTTGGAAAACTTATAGTTGCAATATTATATGTATAAAATGTGTTTTTTCGCTTTGAAATGAAAGAAGATATTTTAATTAATGGAAAATAGGCAATTGGCAACATTTTGCCTTGACAGTTTTTTGCCAGCTTTGTTCTCCTGCAGAACTTTTGGATGAAGAAATTTGTTGCATATGTTAATTAATTTTAATGTATATTAAAAATTAATTTTATAATATGACATACCATACCTTATAATTAAGCCCAGCCTGTAATGGTAGTGTAAGTTTTCAATAAATAAATGAAACATATTCCAGGCTGTGGACGCAGCCACGAAGGAACAAGCGGACCAACAGCCGACCTTGCAACAGGAAGACGAAGAAGCTGAACAGCCCAAGGAAGATGATGAAATACCCATGGACGTTGACAATGACGAACTACAGGTAACCAACCGTTACAGTATCTAACTAGAATTTGGATACATTATAAACAGAAAATCACATTAAAATTTTAAGTACCGCCACTCGCAAACCATTGGCCAGTTCGGGCCAGTATAGAAGGCATTATGGTGCAACAAATTTGCAATTTCGGAACTGCGGTAGAGAAAGGGGATTGTGTGGGGGGCTACTGCGCTAACTTAAGGCTCCAGTCCCCTAAAAATCAGTATTCTTGCAGAATTATCAGAAAAGAAAGATTTTATTTTAGTTAGTAAGAAAGCAATAAATAAAATACATTTTACGTTAATTTATAATGTGGAATTCGAAGATTCCAAAACACATTTTTTCATTTACTTTAATGCTACTTTTAATAGGTTTTTTAGGCTTTAAACATACCTTTATTTATGTTCTACGCGTTGAGAGTCTCATTCATGCACACGTCACGTACAAATTATGACAAAAACAAGAAATTTATTCAGGTAACATTTATTCCCATATCTTCAACAATAATCTTACCTGGTTACTTTTTTGGATAATACTTTAGTTTTCTTATTTCGAGTGCTTTAAGTAGTTGTGATTTTATGAATTCAACCACTGATAAAATATTTTTTTTCTACTAGAAAATTATCGTTTAGCGTAGTCAAATTTAAAACACGTAGAATAGAACTATTAATAAGTGAAATAACAAAAAACGGTATTTAAAAAAATATTTTAAGAACGTTTATCAAATCAAAACTTATCGAGAGTTTAAAACACAAAACGCGTCGATATTTCCCTCAGTTTCGCTGGGACATCGCAGCGTTCAGACGTGTGTTGTGTAGCTCGACGTCATTTTACCTCCCGCTCGCACGGTTGCTCCCTTTCCCTCGCGTAGATTCTTATGGAGAGGCGAACTGTATCATGAAAGTTGCTCTACTTGAATATTGCACTTATCATTTAATAAGTAAACAACTATGGATAAAATATTTTTTGAATATTTTAAGAAATCTCTGTTTCGATAAAATAAAGTCTAATCTACGTCCGTCCGTATTTCACAGCATCATAACTTTAGCACCGTAAAGATAAAGACACGAAATTTGGCACAAAAATAGCATTAATTTGCCTACATATTACATTGTAAAAAAAATATGAAAAATTTGAAATTTTTTAAAATATTTTCAAAACAAAAGTGAGAAAAATAAAAAATATCCTAAAAATACAATATGGGTATCAATCTGTAGACACTAAAAAGGTGATTGTAAAAATATATACTTTTACTATATTTACTGGTACTGGTTTTGTGAAATCTTTAAAAAAACCACAATAATGTGTATGTCCGAAACTGGTAGACCGAAACATATGAAAAAAAATGTCAATTATAGATCATAACTGACCAATAACCGGCAAAATTATAGTGATTTAAAAATATAAAAAAAGTAAAATAAATAAAAAAAAAATTATAAAAATACAATATGGGTATCACATTGTAGGTATTAAAAAGCTTATTGTAATAATATATAATATGGCTATATTTAATTGCATCTATTTCGAGAAATCCTTGAAAATCTATAAAAAAATGTATGTCCCCCCTCTTATCTCCAAAACTGGTGGACCGAAAAATATGAAAAAAATCATGGTAATACGCGTGTACGTAAGAATTACAGAAAAAATAAAACGGTTGAGAAATTAAAGAAAAAAAATGTTAAAACTAAATTTATCATCCACAATACGGAACCCTAGGTTCTGATTAGAGTCTGACTCGCACTCGGCCGGTTTTTTTTCAAGATATTTGCGGTAGGCCGTTTTTTTGGGCGGTTTTAATTTAGTTTTCGGAGCTTTTATTACTACCCTTAATTTTTACCATAAGTATCCGGTTATCCGGATAGTAAAATACTGCGAATAATTGCATGCCCTAATTCGCTTAGATTAAGTTATGTTAATGTGTGTTAATTCGAAAATCCGTAAAGCCGTATTTTAGAAGTTGTGGTCTAAAAAACCCACGGGGATGGCGTGACACAAATTTTATACCAGCACCGCTGTCGCCACTTTTTGGAATAACTAAAGCCGAAGCTACATCCTTTTTATTACTTTACTTACTTTTATTTAAAATATCTTAAAAAGCTATCGAAGTCACTAAAACCGACAGTCGAGATAACAACGTGCTTGACAATAATGCATCAAAACAAAAGAACTTACGCAGCTGCGGTTCTTATCATTAAAACATAACATTTCTAAAACTAAATTTTTTACCTTTTTTATTGCACCTTAGTCATAATCATGGACACACAAACTGACAGACACTTAATTACAGTAAGAGTTTCTATTTTTGATATTATATTACTTAAAGAACTGATTGTAATATTTGTGTGAGTATTAGGAATACATAATTTTAAAGTTTTCATTGTTACGATTTGATTATTAATTTTCTACATTTCCAAATTTTATAAAGGTATTTTTTATGTCAGGCATTAGTTAAATGAAAATCTTGATGAATAAAGAAATTTTCGGGCACAACTAGACGCTTTTTAGGGCATGCAGGTTTCCTTAGAGCGATAGGGCTCATCACGTTGAGACGTAATAATCGTCAGGGAAACGCGGGTGTACTTATAGGTACACGTATGGGTGGACTTATGACTTGCATCTCACAGTTCACAATCGGAACACCTCTTGACACCCCTTCGGTAAAAATCTGCAAATAATTGCATGACCTATAAAATGTATTGTGTCTAAATACTAATCACTCTTACTGCTACCAATAAGCCATCTATTCCAGGTAGATTTACTTTTGTTTATTTTGCTTTTGCAAATTCATTTTGTTTGTTCCGATCAACAAACCAAACTTTGTAAATTACCGTTACTTGAATAATTAAAAATCTTCACATGTCAAATTTTAAGTAATCGTACACTCATTTAACGAAGTAGAGCAACATTCAGGTGCGGTCTCTAACATCTTAATGCAGCGGGGGGAGCGCCACTTCTAAAGCCTCAGGTAAGATGAAAGCGAAATGTTGCAAAGAGAGCACCTTAAAGCTCGCCTCGCGCACTGTGTGGTTTAGAAGTGCTAAGTACGTAAAAAAAAACTTCTAATCGGTGATCAAATCTTTGATTAACATCCAGGGCCGCTTTCATAAACTAGGATCGCGACACGGATTCTAATGCCGTCTCTCTCGCACGCGTTGGAAATTGTATACTCTCTTAGCTGTCAGTGTTGGAACCTGACGAAAGTTATTTTATCAACGGCTATCAAAGATGTTAAAATTTTTGACGAATTTGATGGGCGCCAATTAAAAAAAACCTGATGATTTTTGATTTTTCGGAAACTTATAAAATTGGGCTAATCAAGAAAATTAATGTTTACTACTACTAATCTTGTACTTTTCTTTAAAATTTAGATTGAAAAAGCAGAAAAAGAACTCACATCTGAAAAATCCCGTGACAAATCAGAAAAAGAACAAGAGAAAGCGGGACAGAAGAACGAGGGGGGAGAGGAGACGACAGGGGAGACGGGAGTCGAGGTGGAGGGGGAGAACGTCGTGACGTCATACGTGCCGAGGGGGACCGAGACAACGTATCATACAAGGTATATATGTAATTTCTATTGTATCACGTTTTTGTTGATATACATTGTATACAACTTATGGGTTCCGGAAATAGTAACTGCGTGAATAGAACCATCCATCCATCAGCCTAGTTCGTCCACTGCTGGACATAAGCCTTTCCAGAACTTTGCCACTCCCGGCGGTCATCCTGGAAGAATTGCCCATACTCACACACGCTGGGCAGGCGGGTTGGTGAGCGCGGTACAAGAACCCTCGCACCAGTGACGCCGCTGCCCGTCACCAGTCTGTTCCATATAGGGCCCGGCTATTAGAGATGGATATACCGCCATCCATCGGTCCCAAGCATGGTGGGCCTCCTGGTTTTTTGCCTGTGAGCTGGCTTCTTACTCTCCCCAGAATTACTTCGAGGGGGTCTCCAAGTAAGATGGTGGTACCTCCATAGTCGAGCCCGGCATCAGCTCTACCACCTGATGACGCTTATATTTGACAAAATGAGGGGCCGACTACACAAAGCCGCGTTCTGCGTTCACTGTAATCTATGCGACGGATTGGCAGTGTTGCCAATTTAGGCATATTTTCTTCTTGTATAGCATACCTTTTTAGCTTTTAGCATATTTAAAAACATTATTAGGAGTACGGGACTGACCGTGTTTGGTTTTTTATATATTATCCCGAATTTTCGGCAGAGTTTCATCTGCCATGGTCGCGGGTCATTTATGATGACCGTGTAAATTTAAAATCTTATTTAGTATATTTGTTTAGCACTTTTTTTTATAAAACATGAAAAGAATGTAAATCACAATCTTTGTTCTAATAAAAATCGATATCGATAACTCCATCAATTTCCCCACCTCACCAGCATGGAAACCTTTTTTTCGAGTAATCTTTGTGCTATGAGATTCCCCTAGTATTGTACCATAGACAAAAAGCGTTTTGTCTCGTCTCGCGCTCTTTACTGTTTGTTCTGTTATTGCAAAGTACGGACTCATATCGTTCTCTAATCGTTTAGTTTATTTTTTGTAATTTGATGTTTATATAGAAACATGCCGCCTAAGTACAATCAACGTTACCGGATATGAAGATATTGAAATTTTATTACACTGATTTTATTTCTTTAACTCAAAATTATGTTGGTATTTTGGCATTTTAAAAAGAAATTTATTTCTGCAATATTTTTTACACCACTAGCATATTTTGTAGTAGTTGTGTTGGCAACACTGCGTCTTGGATCTTTACACACACAGACCGCGGCGGTCAAGGAGGATACGCGTTTTGATTGTTTGGACCGCAGAACGCGCTCTGTGTGGTCGACTCGTTACAAATATAATAAGGTCGTTATATACATAGGGAAACCAAACTCAAAAAGTGATGTGAGTTAATCACAGTTCACTGATAATAACTTTCTTTCTATAAAAGTCAGCTAACCGAACCACTTTGAACTGGAAAGTTCAAAAAATATTTTAGCTAATTTTATTCCACTGGAATGTGATCAGTCAAATATACACAATCTACCCCTTAATTATTTTTTATGACACTAATTGTAAATAAAAACAAAGTTTTCAAAATAAACGTATCAACAATAAATATTTATTGAAAAACGCGTTAATTTGCGGAAGTCCATCATGAATCTGTTGATATATTAATAATTTGCAATATTCCGCTAAATACTCTTACCATGCTATTCAAAATGCAGACTCAAGCACCGCCCGCCCTCCCGCATAAAACATGCACAAGCAAAGCAAGCAGTACGAGCACAAAATATATATATCGATAAGTTTTCTAGCTTCTTATTTAAGATTGCTTTATTTTGTGCTCCTACTGCTTGCTTTGCTTGTGCATGTTTTATGCGGGAGGGCGGGCGGTGCTTGAGTCTGCATTTTGAATAGCATGGTAAGAGTATTTAGCGGAATATTGCAAATTATTAATATATCCACAGATTCATATCAACAATTGTCCCGTTCTATTAAATCCAAGAATAATTTCTATTATAAATTGCAGACTTGAAGAAACCCAAAACCAGACCGAAGACATGACTGTGGAACAATACATGAGCATCCGCGATTGGCTACAAAACACGCCACAGACTTCTAGCGCTTCCACCGCTGCTTTGTGGCGCTCCTTGTGGCACGATACGGCGAACCAAGCCAGAGCTCTGACAGAGAGGCTGAGATTGGTTCTGGAGCCTACGGGACGCAGTCGACGAGCCGGTAATACTTCATATTTACTAGTTACATTACAATATAGCAGTCTTCTAGCGCTTCCACCGCTGCTTTGTGGCGCTCTTTATGGCACGACACGGCGAACCAAGCCAGAGCTCTGACAGAGAGGCTGAGATTGGTTCTGGAGCCTACGGGACGCAGTCGACGAGCCGGTAATACTTCATATTTACTAGTTACATTACAATATAGCAGTCTTCTAGCGCTTCCACCGCTGCTTTGTGGCGCTCTTTATGGCACGACACGGCGAACCAAGCCAGAGCTCTGACAGAGAGGCTGAGATTGGTTCTGGAGCCTACGGGACGCAGTCGACGAGCCGGTAATACTTCATATTTACTAGTTACATTACAATATAGCAGTCTTCTAGCGCTTCCACCGCTGCTTTGTGGCGCTCCTTGTGACACGATACGGCGAACCCCGGAATCCCGGTTCAGAGCTCCTCACATCCAGATTTACTTTTCTTTCTGCGTTTCTATACTGCAATGATATAATGTTAATTCATTTCATTTTAACCCTCTGCAACAGACGTGCTCCAATTTTCACAATTCTACTGACGTGTTAGTCCACCAGACATCACTTTAGCAGCTTATATCTTATTAATTTAATTTGAAATACCTACTGTGAAGATTGTTTTTGAATGTTTAGGGTGTGTATTGATTTAAAATCAATAACATATATAATTTTAAGAATATTTATTGATATATCAAAATCAGTCCTCAAAAACTTATTATACCAAAAGTACAAATATAAAAACCATAACATTTTCTGAAGGAACGTTATACTTTTATCAAAGCTAACAGTTATATTAACCAATTAAAAAATAAATTAGCAAATTTGATTGGTTCAATCAAAAGTTACATGCCCTCAAAATCACTTTGTTTTTTTGCAATCTTCAGAAATTGACTCGTAGAACGACGTGTGTGCACCCACCGCGGCCACTCCCGCCCTTATTAACGCCCCTTTTAGCATATAGGCTATGTTGGCTAGGGTCACTACGATTATAATAAAGAAAAAAGCGTCCAAATGTGCGCGAACAAACAAACAAACAGATAGCCAGAAAATAATTCTAAACTTCGCTGATTTGTGTTCTATTACTCTTCTTTAGTCATCCCCTTTCTATTTTTATTACTTTTGTTCAATATACAGACACACTGAGTTCAACTGTTTTATTAGATATGTACTTATATAATATCATAAACTAAGTATTACTAGGTACGTATAGACCGACAACTCCCATATATCAAGGCGTAGCTAACTTTTTACGCGCCCTTACGACACTGGGTGTCGCCAAGTGTTGCAAATAAGCATCATTTGTTTAATTGGCTGCAGGTAAACTCATGGTTACCAAGTAAACATGTGGTTATAATAGTTTTGCTTAGAAAAACTAGATGGCGCTAATTTGATAACACTAACAGTGAATATTTCAGCGCTATCTATTATCGAAGTAGGAATTATTTTTATGTTACGTGACGTCGCTGTGTCACTAGCGGCACCAATCGGTATTTTTTTGCATCGTGTTCGTTAGAGGATTTAGCAACGCCATCTAGATTTCGTTAGAATTTTACACCTTTTTTGTGGCTACAAACTGATGTATGGGACAGTCGTCTGTGTTCTGTCACCGAGACCGGTTGTTACCTGCGCGCGCTAGTGAATCATTTTTCCACGAGTGAAATTTCTTTTTACCCTCACTGTGTAAAGTGCCTAATGATGGAATCGGACTTTTGGTTTTTCAATAAGTGACAACATTGCAACTTGCCAACTGTTTCTGACTACAGGAACAAAATGAACTCCCAAACGTTAGACAATAACCCCAGTTATGCTACTGTGACACAAAACACCATGTTCCCTAAAAAGGACCAAGCAATTGTCATCGATGCTTTAGAAAACGTCCAAATTAAAGATTATGCTCAAGCTTTAGGAAGAATAATCGACCCATCCCAAATCCGTTTTTTGTCAAGAATTTCAAACAATAGAATTTGTATCTACGTTTCCTCAAAGGTAATCGCTGATGAGATCATTGACAGTCAAAAGTATGTCACAATTCAAAACCAAAAACTACCCATCCGACCGCTGATCAGCAGAAACAGACGTATCATCATATCCAACGTGTGTCCAATTATACCGCACATCGAAATTGAAAAAAAATTGCTAGAAATGAATATCACGCCACAGTCACCCATCTCTTTTCTGCGTGCTGGTTTCAATGAAACGGGCTTCAATCACATTCTAAGTTTCCGAAGACAAATCTACGTAACTCCTGAAGATTTCATCCGACTTCCAGAAAAAATAAGTATTGATTTTGAAAAAACGAATTACTGGATCTATTTGTCATCAGACACAATGACTTGTTTTATATGCAAAAAAGATGGCCACGTAGCCTCTAAATGCCCGGATAATACCAATGACACGAATGCTGTTAACCAAATTACACACACGGAGACACCAGTTTTCAAGCGGCCACATCCACCCACTGAATCTTCCACTACTACTGATTTCATGGAGTCTGAAACAACAAAAGATAACAATATACCTGTCAACGAAAGCAGTGATGAGGACTTTGATGATAAGTCTTCCCAGTCCAGCTCAGATGAAGTTTACAAATCCAAGAGTGGAAAGAAACTCAAAAGAACACATCATAGCGATCTGGAATCAATTGATTGGGATCACTTGGATAATTTTACAAACGTCTCCGGCAGAACGTATCCAATATCTGGAAAACAAGTTAAGGAGTATCTCACTCAAACATATGGAGTTAAGGACATATCAGAAATTACTTACAGTTTCACAGAAGAAATTGGTGCCTTAACTGAAATGTTTACTGACTTGATACCGATCATCTCGTATCGTAGTGTTAAGAACAGACTCTCACGTATCATAGTTAAACTAAAGCTCTTATCTCGTAAGAAAAATCCTAATATAGATAAGTAGGTCACTTTTAGGTAAGTATTATCTATTTTTGATTTTTTCTTCTTTTTTATCTTTTTTATTTTTTTTTTATTTTTTGTCTCTTGTTTTGTGTGATTTAATGGACTTGACTATAGGTTTCAAACTTAATATTATTCAATGGAACTGTCAAAGTCTAATACCAAAATTAAGTGAATTGGATTCATATCTGCATAATGAAAAAGTTCATATATGCATTCTTTCTGAAACTTGGCTCCAATGTGAACATCAAATTAATTTAGCAGGTTACTCTGTCTTTAGAAAGGATCGAGCAGACGGATATGCAGGCTTAGCTATCCTAGTCCACCAATCTATAAATTGTAGACTAAAAATTCTCCCAAGAAATTATAATAATATTGACGTTTTGTGTCTTGAAGTCCTTAATAGCAATAAACTTCAACATATCCTAGGGGTCTATTCTCCCACAAATGTCACAGTGAGCGTGGGGGACTATCAGGAGCTTTTCAGACACTTTTCTGAGAAAACTCTGATAGTCGGAGACTTCAATGCTCATCACACGGCTTGGTCATACACAACTGACACACGGGGTAGGCTTTTATCGGACACTAGCATAAAACATAATTACGTATTTCTTAACAATGGAGACTGCACCCGTTACGCTAAGCTTAATGATAGTTTAGTATGCACATCACCTGATATCTCTTTTTGTAGTGCTGATCTCTCACTCGACTTCGATTGGAACGTCACTAACGAATCTTTTGGCAGTGACCACCTCATTATTTCTATTAAAACGTTAGACAGTACTCAATATAGCTCCGAATTAAAAAGGAACATCAAAAAGGCCAACTGGGTAGAATACACTCAACACATAGAATCTGCATGTGAGGGTTTAGATTTCGGAGATAATGTACAAAGTAACTACGATAAACTCATAGAAATAATTGAAGAAAGTGCTAACAAAAACATCCCATATATTAAAACCGATTTTAACCCAAAAAAATTCAAGCCAAAACCTTGGTGGAATCCTGATTTATCGAAGGCAGTAGCTGAGAGACGATTATCTCTTAAGAACTTTAGGAAATTACGCACGGTCGAAAACTATTTAATTTACAAAGAAAAAGTAATTATTGCTCGAAAATTAATAAAACTTGCTAAAAGGAACTCCTGGCAACAGTTTTGTGACAGCATAAACTACAATACGCCCAGCCGTGAGGTCTGGAGGAAACTCAGATGGCTTAAAGGTTACCGAAGCCCTAAACATTACTTACCAGAAAGTACCGCAGTCTCCTTTGTAACAGAACTCACTCCTGATAGTGTTTCCTTCCAGCCCTTAGATTACAATATAAATGGTTCCAATCCTGTTTTATTTACACTTTCAGAACTTATCTTGACTCTTAAAAGAATAGATACTTCGGCTGGTTTAGATACTATTACTTATTCTATGATTAGTCATTTACCGGATAACGCGAAAGAATATCTCCTGCACATATTTAATACAATTTATAAAAAAGGTGAGATACCAGAGCAGTGGCGTAGGATCAAACTTATTGCCATACCAAAGAGAAATACTGATAAGTATCGTCCTATCTCACTCATTAACTGCCTTTGCAAGACTTTTAATTTAATGATAACTCGTCGTCTTGAACATCATTTCGAAAGCAACAAACTATTTAATAGTAGCACTTTGGGTTTCCGCCGTGGACTTTCTTGTCAAGACAATCTTAGTAGGTTCATTGTAGATACAGAAACTGCTTTTATAAACAAGGAATACGTTTTGTGCGCTTACGGAGACATAAGTAACGCTTATAACAATGTGGCAATTGAACCTCTTATAAACTCTTTATTTGAATTTGATGTCGATCTGCACATATGTAGATATATTAGAGAATTTTTAAAAGAAAGAGTTTTGACATATAGGCTACGGGACGGTACAGAAATAACAAGAATAAGTAGACAGGGCTTAGCGCAAGGTGACCCAATGTCACCTATTTTATTCAATATAGTCACAATTAAATTATGCAACACACTCATTAAGACAGTTAAGGTCTCACAATATGCCGACGACTTCGCTTTGTACTGTATTAATCAAAGTATTGATTTTTGTGCTAGTATCATTCAATCAAGTCTTAACAACTTTGTAAGAATGTTGCAGGAAATTGGATTAGAAATATCTCTCTCAAAGACTAAAGTCTGCATCCTAACTAGAAAATATAAAGTGCCTCCTATTTGTATACGAATAAATAATACTGAAATTGATTTCACTAATTGTACTAAGTTTTTAGGTGTTTGGGTGGACGGTCGCCTGAACTGGACCCGACATGTCTTAGAAACTGCCCAAAAATGTATTCCATACGTTAATGTCCTTACTTGCATAGGTAGTTCAAAGTGGGGTGTCCATCCAACTCACTTAAGAAGACTTTATTTATCACTGGTGCGATCTCGACTCGACTATGGATGTATCATTTACGGTAACGCCAACCCTAAGCTCCTACAGAGGTTGGACGTAATTCAAAACCAATGTCTTCGCCTATGTGGAAGCTTTATTCGAGACACCCCCATTTTTACAATGGAAAGCGAACTATGTATCCCACCCTTGAGTCTTAGAAGAATATATTTAAGCGACAAATACTTTTTGAAACTTTCTTCCAGAACATCCGATCATTTGAAAAAACAATTAGAAATATTAGACAACACATTAAATTCGGGCACAAGATATTGGCGCAAAAATCAATTTCCACTTCTGCTTGAGAGTTTCAGAAACTATTCCAACTTACCTATGTCAAAATTTGAAATTTTGCCCCAATTTCTGCTCTCCTTTGATATTAAAACACTCCCCTGGGATAAAATCATAATTCATAGAGTGAACACTATTAATAAACCTAAAGCTCAACTACCCATTCTCGATCTTAAGCAACGTACCGAAGATATGATAGACATACAGTTCTCAGATTACATTCAAATTTACACTGACGGGTCCAAAACTAGAGACGGTTCTAGTTGCGCGTTTTACGATGAAGCTGCAGATTTTGGGGCCAAATTTCATATTGAAAATCCGTGTATACCTATAATGGGAGTTGAACTGACAGCAATTAATGAAGCAGCACACTACATAGAGTCGACACCATGCCATAAAATTGTAATCTTTACAGATTCTAAGAGTAGTCTACAACATTTGTTAAGAAGTGCTAAGGGCGGTAGTGTCGGTAGAAACGAAGCTTACCTCATTATTAAATGTATCCATAGATTGATACGTAACGGGGTTGAAGTTCGTCTACAATGGATTCCTTCACACGTGGGCGTCAGGGGTAATGAGATAGCAGACTCACTTGCATCCAAAGCTCTACAGAACGGCATACCTCTCGACACCGTACCGCACTATACTGATCATCTTTCAAAAATTAAAAACGACAATTACATAAAATTTAAATCATATTTTAATGAGTGCTCTCAAAACAAGGGCATCTGGTACAGGACCATTGTAGAAGAACCACCTCGCGTACCTTGGTTCGCCTCAAGAAACCTCAACAGAAAATATCTAGTTATATGCTTCCGAACTCGAACTTACCACATCCCACTTAACAAGTTTAACTTCATCATGAAAAAAAGAGACGATCCAAACTGTACACGATGTGAGAGAGAAGAGGACCTCCTACACTTAGTCCTCGAGTGTAAAATCAATGAACAATGTAGGTTGGATTTCTTAAATGAAACTCGATGCTCTACTGGCGATTTTCTCTTCTTTCTCCATCAAATCTTAAGTTCAGGGTTCACAGTAGAATATAGTGATAGATTTGTAAATTTCATAATTGACTCACTGAACCTTAGATCTGAATATTATAAAAACACTCATAGTAGTAATTCCAACTGTTTTACACATCGTCCAACATTGTAATTATTTTTAAGCCGAATTAATCTTAAGATGTATGGCTTGTAAAATAAATAAGATTAAAAAAAAAAAAAAAAAAACTGATGTATGGGAACCTTGGACGATGGGAACTGCTAGTCTATACGTAGTAATACTTAGTCTATGATAATATGTGTATTGATTGTTACGTTCTATACTTCCAGGTGACTTCCGCACCGGACGCGCGATCAACATGCGTCGTGTCATCCCATACATCGCGTCGCACTTCCGCAAAGACCGGATCTGGCTCAGAAGGACCAAGCCAGCCAAGCGAGAGTACAAGATCGCGATAGCAGTGGACGACTCTAGTTCCATGTCAGATAACAGGAGCAAAGAGTTAGCGTTTGAAAGCTTGGCGTTGGTTTCTCAGGTGAGATTCCTATGTTAAAGGCCCCGCCAGATAGAAAGTGGGGCGTTCTCTGGGCGAGATGAAAGTGTGTTTGTTGGCGGTTGATTTACTATGCAAATGTATGAGAGATGTCACACTGAACTTGGTGGGACGTTTTTAGCGTTCCGTACCCAAAGGGTAACCAACGGGACCCTATTACTAAGACTCCGCTGTCCGTCTGTCCATCTATCAGCAGGCTGTATTTCATGAACCGTGATAGTTAGACAGTTGAAATTTTCACAGATGATGTATTTCTGTAGCCGCTATAACAACAAATACTTAAAAACAGAATAAAATAAATATTCAAGGGGGCTCCCATACAACAGACATGTTTTTTTTTCCTTTTTTATAGATAATGTTACGTAACCCTTCGTGCGCGAGTCCGACTCGCACTTCGCCGGTTTTTTTGTGTTGTCTCTCATACAGTTTCATAGTAATTGGCCCGCCAACATTACACTATCATGTCGCTCCGACAACGCCGTACTTTCTATCTAGCGAGGTCTTAATGTGTTATGAAAAGACGACATATTTCTAAACTATATAAATACAAAACAAAGGGTTGGTTTCGTCGTTAACACCAGATGTATTTTCTTAACTTTTCCGGGATCTCCTTCCCACTCTGCGTCTACGTGCAACAGCATTGTGGTTATGTATATTTTGTGTAATACTGTAGAAGTTCCGCTTCTAAATTAAACCTTAATTTAATTGACTGAAACTAAGATTATTAATAAATTGGTAATTAGAGACCGGATTAAATATGCAACATAAAAAGCCCGAAATAAGTAAGCAAATATGCAATAAAATATGCATGAACCGTGTCAAAATATGCAACATTTTTAGTTATTTTATTTCAAAAACAACATAAAATCAGTAACTTTTTGAATAATATATTATTAATAGTATCGGACAAAAGTATTGTTTACAAATTATTTTACATATTGCTACTATTTTAAACAGAAACGATCAGACTGTTCCAAATGTTTGGTAGTAAGATTGTCTTCGATCGCTCTACACATTTTTATAAGCAGAAAAGCCGTTCTACGTCCACTGAGGTGTATTTGAATTTTGGTGCTATGTTGCCGCTTATTGTTTCTGGCAAAATGTAATAAAATAGCGCGAAAGTATGCATCATCAATAGGTTGTTTAGTTAAATTATGCAATAACCGGGAAAAGGGGGTAAATATGCAAATGCATATAATCTGGTCGCTACTGATAATTAAGAGAATTTGTGCGATGCGCGATACTTTAGTATAGGCAGACAGATTCTGCATCAAGAAGTTTTTATAGCGAATATTATTAGTGTATTAAAATAATTTTCTATGAAGACAATAAATCTGAGATGGAGCTCGAGCCCTCTGCCCAACGCGGGCCAGCGTCCCGTCCAATTTGTTGACCGAGATGTAGATGACTACTTGATACACCAACTATACAAGGTGAAATTTTATTAACCGCCCGAATTCTTATTGGAGTTTCAGTAGGTGATAGACGCAACACACGTGAAGTTTTAGATGGATCATATAAGGTAATGGTAGGTCACGTGACATTGAGAATCGTATTAATATGTGTCGTAATCGTATTATAAAATTTCGATTCAGTTGTGTGAGTAGACTTTACACGATGAATTGTCTACTCACACAACTGAATCGAAATTTTATTCGCACATTAATACGTTTCTCGATGTCACGTGGCCTTCCATTACTTCATCTGATCCACCTGAAACTTTACATGTGTGGGGTCTATCATCTACTGAACCTTCCATAGAAATTCGGGCGGTTGATTAAATTTTACCTTGTATAGCTGGTGTATCAAGTAGCTAAAAAATAGAATCTTGTAGATCTCGGTGAACAAACAAGACGGGACGCTGGCCCGCGTTGGACAGAGGGTTCGAGCTCCATCTGATATTTATTATCTTAAAAACTACTTTATGCAGAACCTGTCTGGCTATACTAAAGTATCGTGCATCGCACAAATTCTCTTAATTATCAGTTTATTAATAATCTTAGTTTCATTCAATTAAATTAGGGTTTCATTTAGAAACGGAACGTCTGCAGTATTACATGAAATTAGGGTTTCATTTAAAAACGGAACGTCTGCAGTATTACACAAAATTAGAGTTTCATTTAAAAACGGAACGTCTGCAGTATTACACAAAATCTACACATAAAACCGCTTATGAGGGCAGTGTGTGCGAATCACGCCTTGTTCAATGAAACCGAGATGGCTTTGTCGTTGCTACGATGTGTAAAATCGTAATCGTTTCCCAATGGGTCACAATGGTTGTAACATAGATCATGATTCATGACACAAAAACTACCGACAATAAACTGCGCATGATATTCATCTCTTACTAATACCAGTTTATATCTTTTTCATAGGCACTAAACCTCCTGGAATCCGGAGACTTGGCCGTCCTAAGCTTCGGCGAGAAACCGAACCTACTCCACTCCTTCACAGAGCAATTCTCAGAACACTCCGGCGCGAAAATCCTTGAACAACTTCGCTTTGAGCAAAAGAAGACCCAAATCGCGCAACTCCTAGACTTCTGTTCTGTTTTGTTCGAAGAACAGACAGTGAGAAGTGACGCTGTAAATGCCAAGTTGTTAGTGATTGTCAGCGACGGTAGAGGGATATTTTCTGAAGGTGAAACGAAGGTATTGCAAGCAGTCAGAAGGGCGAGACAGCAAGGGATTTTCTTAGTCTACGTGATCATTGATAACCCTGATAACAAAGTGAGTATGGCTTTTTCAAGAACTTTTATTATGTAACGCTAAATACGGTATTAGCCAGCCTTGTTATTTGTAGAAATTGTAAAGCAGATCTTTTCATGTAAAAAATGGGCCAAGTTTGCTTTCGTCTATGTACGATAGACAAGTTTAAGAGCGGTATCGCAGCCGGATTTTGAAATATCCGCCTTTTTCTAATTAATCGAAACAGAACACTTAAATTCAAAATTCACTCAATAGTTATTCAACAAAACCTTAATGTATTGCGTATGTTGCTATCGCAAAGTTTCCATTGGTTTCCTTGTATTGGAATTTCAAAATGTACAGAAACCAATGGAAACATTGCGAACGCAGTAATCAGTATACACAATACATAGGTAATAAGGTTTTGTTAAATAACTATTGAGTGAATTTTGAATGTATGTGTTCTGTTTCGATTAATTAAAAAAGGTGGGTATTTCACAATCCGGCTGCGATACCGCTCTTGATTCAATAAAGATTTGAAATTTAAAAATCGAAATTGGAATACACAATGTAAAAGCACCAAACAAGATGCGTTCATTATAAATGCGTATGCGTTTAATTTGAACCGGATATAGTCTGCTACAACTACATAAAAATAGCATACATCTGAATCTCACAAAAAGTACCCGTAAGCATTGAATTTTATTAATGGTGCACAAATCTGGGGGCACGGCAGTGCCCCCGCCGAGTCTCGCGGAACGGCCGTACCATCCTTTTCTCGAAGCAACTCACGGCACTTTCAACCCCCCTGTATCTTCGTTATGGGTAAAGCTAGAAGTCTGAAATTTCAGTAACCAAGAGAACTTACTGATCCTACTTCTGACCCCAAATTACAACTTTGTACCTATATTTGATTACGAAATATCTCAAGTCAAAGTTCCCTTATTTTGTCACTGACTGACTGACACATCATCAAAAGTCTAAAGGTGTTCTAGCAGGCCTACAAACTTGAAATTTTGCATGCGGTTAGTGTTAAGTGTACATTGCAACAAAAAAATATAAAAATGTTATTTGCGGTTGGTAATTTAATATTTCCATACAAAGTCTTTACAAAATGTATGTTTCCAGCTGCTTGGTATGCTGCTTTGCATTAAAGACATCTAACACGAAAAATTCTACCTCGTGACGCTAGATGGTAAAAAGTGTAAAAAAATGTATACCTTTATTTCCGAAAATAGAGCAAGTAGTAAAAATAAAAAATAAAACCGTTAAAGTGCGAAAAAAAAAACCGGTAAAGTGCGAATCGAACTCGCGCATAAAGGGTTCCGTACCCCTGCACAATACGGGTACGGAACCCTAAAAGTAAATAACAACCATATAGATGCCATAGCAACATTATGGCGACAAAAACAAAGCGATAAAACGGTAGCGCCTAACAAACAATTTGGTACCTTTTTAGTACGGAACCCTAATTTTCATTAGTTTACTTTAAAGTATTTACTACAGACTGCCCAAAGTTTAAACTTGTACTTGTATGTATTACCGTTCTAAAGATAGAGCCTTGTTATAATAATCTGTTCCTTGGGTAAGGAACCCTAAAAAGGGTGGTTTATAATGTTTGATACATTCACAATTAGTCAATTTAAGAAGAGAATATCAACATTTCGTAATTAAGTCACTAAAAAAACGGTAAAGTGCGAATCCGACTCGCACATAAAGGGTTCCGTACCCCCACACAATACGGGTATGGAACCCTAAAAGTAAATTGCAACAACACAGATCTATGCCATAGCACCATCAGGGCGACAAAAAACAAAGCGATAAAACGGGATAAAACGGTAGCACCTGACAAAAAATTCGGTACCTTTTTAGGAAGGAACCCTCATTTTTTATTATTTGTTATTTTACTTTAAAGTAGTCTGCCTAAATTTTCAACTTGTAGGTACTTGTATGTATAACCGTTCTAACGATATAGACTTTGTTATAATAATATGTGCTTTGGGTAAGGAACCCTAAAACACATTTAGTCTATTTAAGAAGAGAAATATTAACATTTGGTAAATAAGTCGCTATTAAACCGGATAAGTGCAAGTCGGACTCGCTCACGAAGGGTTCCGTACTACCATCGCACAATATGGGTACGAAACCCCAAACCATTATGGTAAATACCAACAATAAAGATGACATAGCAACATAAAGGCGACAAAAAACAAGGCGCTAAAATGGTAGCGCCTGACAAACAAATCAGCACCTTTTGAATAAGGAACTCTAACATTTATCTGCCCAAAATTGTTATATTATAAAGATAGAGCTGAAACAAATAACGTCGCATAATTGGACCCGCCCTTCGATTTCCATCTCATATTATTATTTGCCGTGATAGAGGACAAAGTAACATATATTATGTGAAAATATTTACGCGCTATATTCACCTATAACGGCTGAAGCTGTAGACCCCTGTGATAGATGGATAGACAGCGGAGGCTTAGTAATAGGGTCACGGAATCTTAGGATACGGAACCCTAAAAATCAAGGTAAAAGGTTATTTATCCAGTGTTTGATAAAAACGCTCGTTGCTACCAGAAATTGTAGCATATAAAAAGTGGTAATACTGACTAGTGACGGGCATCGGCGTCACTGATGCGAGGATTCCATAACCACGCTCAGACACCACTAATTGTATGCTAAAGGGTGATACTTGCAGCTGGAACAGGGGCCCATAAGCTGTCCCAGATTTATAGTATACAAGTATCTTATATTCTATAATATTTAATATAAAACGTCCTACCAGACAGTTGTATGATGACGTCATCCACTGATCCTCGCATGAAGTCCTTTCGCTGCGGAGTCCAAAGTGTTCCGGTGCCGTGACACGTAGATCACCTTCCACGATGAATCTAAACACAACCCTCCTAACCCGGGATGCATCCAACCCAGAAATAATAAAGGACAAGTCCACTTGTCGGAAGCCGCGTGGACACAGGTTATGTCACACACACACAGGAAATTCACTCAAAATGGTCTTCACACCAAAATAACGTCAGCCATTGACTGAATACTGTTTCTTACGATGTCCGCACCGATTTACCGTTAATATCCCTTAATAACACATATTAAAATCGTCCGCGATCTATACCAAAAAATATCCACGTCCCTCGTATTTTGACAGCTCAAAGTCCATAGACAAAATATATAGACCATTGATGGATGCGTTCCGAAATATACATTTTATTCTGAACAGTCCCCCGCTCTGGGCTGAGCAATCAGTCCACTAGCTCATACAACCGGGAGACGGGAGAGAGTTGTCATGGCTCGTCACAAAATCGAACCTTCGACCAACACCTCTGCGACGCGTGGAGTTCCGTCTCCGCCAAAACAACTTTAATATACGGCCCCGGCGCCAAAACAAGGATAGCAAGTTCATATCCTTCAAAAGAATTAAATTTCCTTCCTAGGATGCTCAGTCCTGTCTGACCACAGAGAGGACGAGAGTTGAGGACCGCTTCCACTTTACAATATACAGTGGCAAGCTCCTCAAAAGTTAGGACAGTTTCCCCAATAACGCAGCGGAGGTGGGTCTTCGCCGACTTGACGGCAGCTTCAAAAAATTCCCTCCCCAGTGAGGGCAATTTGGGGGACTGTACCGCCAAGTTACCCCTTTCCGGGCGAAGATTTAACTTAAACTAGCATAGTTATTTACAAAACAAAAAATTATCAATATCTTTTAGATAGTTAGCAGTACCTTTGTAGTTTGTGCCATTGTCGGAGCGAATAAGTGAAGGTAAACCCTTACGCGACACGAAACGATCCAACGCGGCGACGAAGGCCTCCGTAGTCAAAGCTGATACCACTGCCAAGTGAACGGCCTTGGTGGCCAAGCACACAAATACACAAGGTATGCTTTCACAACCCGAGCGTTGCGATTGCTGAAAACCCCCGTGCGCATTACGTATGTGTCAATCCGACACCAACAGATTTACCAAAGGTCCGTCTTGGGTAGAAGCAAAGGATGAAGACTTCCGTATGGCAGGTCAGCTCTCCAAAATCAGCCTCCAAAACGCAGATGTCCTTCATAATCCGTGAAAGGATTCAAACGAGCAACCGCTCACTTCAGCCTGGCGTGATCCTCGCGCAGAACTCGAAGTCTAAACTTGATGAGGTCCGCCTTAAGTACACGTACCGTGTACCAATGCGCTCCAACGCTCCTCTGCACTCACGGCTGGGGACAAAATATATGAATATCATTGACTGGTTGGTATTTCAACATAATACCACCATCATATTGGGATCCTCCAAATCTGCAAACAGTATATGTTCATTTGAAAGCCATTTCCTAAGTTCAAACATAATAATCCAAGTATCGAATCAAATATCGAATATCCAAAATTGTGGTTACCTCCACCAATGAAGAAGAACCCAGAGTCTTTTAAAAACCAAATAGGATCCATCCTAACAAATCCGCGCCCAGGAAAACATCGACTGGGGCCGGATGACAAAACGTGGGTCTGCCAGATGCAGACCTGACGTGCATGAGATTGTGGACGGAGGAAGGTCCAAAGAAGGCTGCCAGCCGACAATATTGTCTATAACCATGGCTGCAGCCGCTGATTCAACTCCAGTCCACCAATACCTAGGAGCGGCACCGACGAAACCTCCAGGTTCAAAACCAATCGGTGTGCCACTTGACTTTCCAAGTCGAAGAGGGCCCTAGACGCGAGCCATCGCGGTAGGCAACAGAACCGTCCGCGGTTCCGTACTCATGGCTTGAACAAGCTAGTTACAGGCTACCCCACCTGTGGAGTGCAGGACCAGTCCACTGGCAATAATACGGCTGGCGCGTGCACATCCCCACCCTGGGGGGAGCGTAGCCTCCAACTCTCCCTGAGTACGGCGGGTGGTACTCTAACCGTGGGTACTCGTGGTACGGCGGTGAGTAACCCCGTGACTCCGTCTGAGCACGGTGCTCCATGCCAGCTGGCACCAAAACCGGCGCGAGGAGGGGGGGCCTAGCCCTTGCCAACTCCAATTGGCCCCCGCCCGTAGGGGCCCAATTCACAACATGGCCATATGTGTGATAGCCCGTAGGCAAGCCCCCTACGGGTCCACGCGCAGATACATAACTCACCTCCCGGTGAGGGGGCGCGCCTCGCGCCGCAGACCTCCGTTCCGACGGAGGGGAGCTCTGCCCGACAGCATGCCTTCCCTGGACCGAGGGGGGGGAAGTTCTCCCTGACGCACCCCCGTTGTCCAAGGGGGGGGAAGTTCTCCCTGAAGCACCCCCGCCCGTAGGGCTCCGTCGCTGCGGGACCGGTGAAGCCGCTTCAGATCTGTTGGCACACAACAATAAATGGTGAGGCCCCTCACAAACACTGCAACGTCGTGGCTCGGGACAATTACGTTCAAAATGATTGCCCAAGCAACCGAAACATAGGCTCTTACGCTTCACTATGCGTCGCCGCTCGGTGACGTGCAGGTTTCTCCACTGCTGACATCTCAGCAGGTCATGCCCCGTATGGCCACACTGTAAACAGGTCGATGACCTCTCGACCACGGCGACCGCCGCTAAACGCGTCATATCGCGTCCCCGCGACTGCTGCGGTTGTCTGGGCTCCCCACATTCCGATGAGCCAGCAGACGAAAATTATTGCGCCCCAGATGGCGCCAAGTCCAGTTGTGATGTTTCTGCTACCCTAGCATCATATTCAAGAAACGTTAATAAGTCCGTAAATTTAGGCACAGTGCTGCCATCTTTTTCTGCGGACACCCGCTCAAAACGTGACCTCACGTCATTAGGCAACCTACCTAAAATAATGTGAACGAGTAAAAACGACCACTCGTCCACCGGTAAACCTAATGTTCTAAGGGCATTACACGCCACAGTGACCGGAGTTAGTAATTGCTGCCTCAGCTGTGCCCAGTCGGTTACCCTAGGTAACGTCAACAATTGAGACGCATGCGCATCCGCCAGTAAGCGCATGTTCTGATACCTATCATTTAATAAGCCCCACGCTATATCATAATGATCATCCTCTACCCTGAGGTGCTGGATGAGCGACCTTGCTTCGCCCTCCAATGTTGACATCAAGTATGCCATCTTTTGCCCCTTTGATAAATCTACCCTAGAATTTATTAATGACGTAAACATATTCCTATATGAAACCCATTCTTCCATTTTCCCATTGAATTTATTTAGTTTTAAATTAGCCAAACTACTAGACACGCCATCTACCGGTTGAGGCGTGACAACTACAGGACCTCCTGAATTTTGCCTCTTTAGATCAGCAATATTATTTGACTTTATAACCAGTGCCATACCAGTGGCGCCATCTGTTGGTCTAGGTGCGCTAACAACCGGGCTGCCCGATTGCCGCCTCTTGATCATGGAGGCCGCCTCTGTTATATCATCATAAATCCCTTTTATCTGAGCTAAATCCGTAACATACCTCTTCAAAGGCTCGTCACTTTCCTGCAGTGCTGCCACAGCCGCCTCTGCATCAGCCAGCCGCTGATGCATCCGCTCGGCTCTCTCCAGGATTGCATTGTCGCGATCCGAACGAGAAAGCAATCCCTGGACGGTCGTAAACCAGCGGAGCTCTTTCGCCAACGCAGCCTTGTGAGACTTGGACATCATGCCGCAATGAACCGGGAAATGTATAAATAAAAACTATTTAGCAAACACCCTGACACGGCACAAAATACAGAAGCACTGCTCAATAGATACCCTACCTATAAATAGAATTTAATTAGCAAAATTAATTCCCAATTACCAATGTATGTACTGTCCGTCAATACTAAACAAACAAATAGGTTCCTACCTAATTCTATATTACCAAATTTAAATTATATTTGGTGTATACAATACACACAAACCCGAATGCACATTCCACTATGCACTTGTATACATCCTTGTAAGTACATACATTCAAGCCAAGATAACCGTATATTAGCTAACAAGTTGATTTCCAATCTATAATATAAACCGTTATATGATATAATGTTATTGGAGTACAAGAACAGCTTGATATGTACTAAATTAACAATTTATACTGATATTACTGAACCACATCAATGTGGTACCCTCCGGTAATCAATTATCTACTCAAAGCACTAAACAAATCCAATTTGTAATTGCTACATGTACATGTAAATAGCCTAGCTATGTTAACAGTTCAATGACACTGGGGCCGCCCAGTTCCGCTGTTTAAATGTATATAAACCAAAGTTGGGATTAACCACGCTCTGCTACCAACGACTGTTTGATAAACGCTCGTTGCTACCACAAATTGTAGCTTACAAAAAGTGGTAATACTGACTAGTGACGGGCATCAGCGTCACTAGTGCGAGGATTCCATAACCACGCTCTGCTACCAAAACTTGTTTGATAAAAACGCTCGTTGCTACCAGAAATTGTAGCATATAAAAAGTGGTAATACTGACTAGTGACGGGCATCGGCGTCACTGATGCGAGGATTCCATAACCACGCTCAGACACCACTAATTGTATGCTAAAGGGTGATACTTGCAGCTGGAACAGGGGCCCATAAGCTGTCCCAGATTTATAGTATACAAGTATCTTATATTCTATAATATTTAATATAAAACGTCCTACCAGACAGTTGTATGATGACGTCATCCACTGATCCTCGCATGAAGTCCTTTCGCTGCGGCAGAGCTGTCATATGGACCAAATAAAAAGTCCGTAAAAGACCGAAAACGTATAAAAAGTCCTAAATCATCAAATAGGACTTTTTCAACCGTGAGCAGGTCCGCGGACCACGGACCGATCGGACTTTTTCGGGCTTCGGGTTAGTCCGTTCAGTCCGTTGGTCCGTTGCTGGTCCGTTGTGTGTAACGAAATGATTATGGATGGTTTTATGCAAGTATAGCATGACAAAATAATGTTTTTTTTTATTATGATACCTAAATTATATGTCACAAATTTTTTTACATTCGACTGATGACGGCCCCATACCGAGGGCCGAAATATATCGAGTTATAATTTTTTTAATTGTTTTAATAATAAATTTAATAATGACAAAATAATGTTATTCGAAGGATGTGATGACGAGTTGACGACTAAGAATCGAAATATATGTTTTGCAGGTATGTATTCATTCATATTTTCTTCATATTGTCCATACTTGATTTTTTTTGACTATATATAAAGCTACTACAAAACGGTAACTCACTGACTGACTGACTGACATGGTTGTTTAGTTTGAAGGAGTCTTTTGACATGGTAGTAATGTATGAAAACAATGTCAGGTGTCTAATACTGAGTGGGGAAAAACCTAGACATTTGACATTTGACATGGTTTTTTGACATTTTAGTGAGACGTGTCGTTGTATGGGAGTTTAGAAAATTTTTTCGAGTGAGTAGGCGAGCCCGAAGGGCGAGCCTTCGAACGAGCACGAACGAGCGAGCGAGCGAAGTTCGTAGTGATGTACCTGGGTACTAGGGATGGGAAAGATTGATATTTTTGACAGAACGAGCCCGCGAGCGCGAAGCGCGAGCGGGCGAAGTTCGCCGGGACAAGTACGCGAGAGCGAAGCGCGAGCGTGCGCAGTTCCTAGGGATGTCCTCGATCACTAGGGATGGGAAAAATTGGCTTTTTTTTTTAAGGGATGTACCGAAAAAAAAATTGTTTTGGCCATATCTTTGGAACGGAACATCCCTAGGGGTCGGACCATAGGGTGCCAAAAAAAGTTTTTTTTTTTTTAATGTCAAAACTTTAACCGCCCGTATCTCCTAGACGGCTTGAGTTAGACCCATGTTGATGGGTGTCTAAGAAAAGGTCTCGCCGAGATCTAGCCCCCCCCAGTGTCAAAACTTTAACGGCCCGTATCTCCCAAACGGCTGAAGCTAGACCCATGTTCATGGTACTCTAAGAAAAGGGCCCGACGAGCTCTAACTGAAAATGAAAAAAAAAAAAACGAAAAAATAAAAATTTTTGTTAAAACTTTGATCGGCTATATCTCACGAACCGTAAGTCCTAGCGAGTTGCGGTTTCGACTTAAGTGATCGGTTTGCCAAGGGCTTCCCGACCGCATAAAAAAATTTGACATTTGACAGGTTTTGACATTTTTTTGACAGGTCCAAAAAAGTGCTCCGATTCGCTTGAAACTCGGTATCAAGGGGCAAGTGGGGTCGGTGATTACGAATTCATTGTTAAATTTGACACTTTTTGACAACCGACAAGGATTTTGACACTTTTTTGAAAAAATTTGATCGGACATTTCTTCGGATCTAATGGCGAGACCGAAGGCCGAACCTTCAAGTGTCTTTCTAGCGAGGCCGAAAAACGAGCATGTGAGGACGGAGAACACGCCAGCGAGGCCGAGTCCGATCAAATTTTTTTCAAAAAAGTGTCAAAATCCTTGTCGGTTGTCAAAAAGTGTCAAATTTAACAATGAATTCGTAATTACCGACCCCACTTGCCCCTTGATACCGAGTTTCAAGCGAATCAGAGCACTTTTTTGGACCTGTCAAAAAAATGTCAAAACCTGTCAAATGTCAAATTTTTTTATGCGGTCAGGAAGTCCTCGGCAAACCGATCACTGAAGTCGAAACCGCAACTCGCTAGGACTTACGGTTCTTGAGATATAGCCGATCAAAGTTTTGGCAAAATATTTTTCTTTTTTCGTTTTTTTTTTTTCATTTTCAGTTAGAGCTCGTCGAGCCCTTTTCTTAGAGTACCATGAACATGGGTCTAGCTTCAGCCGTTTGGGAGATACGGGCCGTTAAAGTTTTGACACTGGGGGGGGGGGCTAGATCTCGGCGAGACCTTTTCTTAGACACCCATCAACATGGGTCTAACTCAAGCCGTCTAGGAGATACGGGCGGTTAAAGTTTTGACATTTAAAAAATAAAAAAAAAACTTTTTTGGCACCCTATGGTCCGACCCCTAGGGATGTACCACCTTCCGTTCCGAAGATATGGCCGAAACAATTTTTTTTCCAACATATAATCGCTTCTATGAAAAGCAAATAAGGTCTTTGCCATTAGACTTATTGTGCTGGACGGAAATTAAAAAAAAGTTGCTAGCGTATGCCATCATCTTAATCGAAGTTTTCAGGTATTTCAATATTATTCAATAAAATACACGAAATTTTTTCGACTATTTATCAAATTGTAGCACAGCATTTATTGCATAACTCTATTGAAGTAATCTAACGGACTGTTTCGGACCAACTCGGACCGGACCGGCTTTTTACCGAAATAGGGCTAGTCCGTTCGGTCCGCTGGAGTTTAGGGCTCACCATAAAAGTCCATCGGACCAGGTCCGAGTCCTATTTGAACGGACCAACTTAGGGCTTATATTTGGTCCATGTGACAGCTCTGCGCTGCGGAGTCCAAAGTGTTCCGGTGCCGTGACACGTAGATCACCTTCCACGATGAATCTAAACACAACCCTCCTAACCCGGGATGCATCCAACCCAGAAATAATAAAGGACAAGTCCACTTGTCGGAAGCCGCGTGGACACAGGTTATGTCACACACACACAGGAAATTCACTCAAAATGGTCTTCACACCAAAATAACGTCAGCCATTGACTGAATACTGTTTCTTACGATGTCCGCACCGATTTACCGTTAATATCCCTTAATAACACATATTAAAATCGTCCGCGATCTATACCAAAAAATATCCACGTCCCTCGTATTTTGACAGCTCAAAGTCCATAGACAAAATATATAGACCATTGATGGATGCGTTCCGAAATATACATTTTATTCTGAACATCCAGTAAAGCTTACAGGAAAAATAAAGCTGCTAATGTTGTATTATTTGTATATGCATCCTCTATGATGTAGGTATAATGAAATGTCTTTGTACTCGTTAGTCATTGAATAAAGACCAGGCTTAGACATAATAATGTACTCTGTGGTTAAGACTGACAAGCCTGCCTTTCACTTCATGGTCAAAAGAAATATTAACCTGCCTGTTGCATCTAATTGTGGATAATAATAATAATAACTTACCGTAAAAATGAATATTGCAATGTAGCCTGAAATATTGTCCACACCTAGTTGTCCCTATACCTGGAGATGGTTTATGTTGGTTCCATTCTTTGTCATTCTGTATGTATGAGAACATTGAGTCGTCGTATGACATTAGGTTTGCGGTAGTCGAGTATGTGGAAGCGCATTCGGATGAAATGCAACTTTATACGTGTGACGAGCGTGGAGACACATTAACGCTGACCTGTACTCGACAGCAATGATGAAAACTACCACCTTCGGTTCCGTATCCGAACTTATGGGAGCCACTTCTTTGTATCCATTTACTTTCGAGGTTTACAAAAATGACCGTTTGAGAGGATCATTTACTGGCGATCCTGGGACGCCAGTGAAACGTTTACAATTCTCTGGAAGTTTCTTAGGTGGTCATTATGAAGTGCTCCTTCCCGATACTAGTTTCTCTGGAGTATGTCCAAATGATCAGTAAAAGGGAGTGGGCTTTAAGAAAATCCGTAGCTGACGTGCAAGTCAAAAACATAAAATGTACAAAAATGTCGAGTCTCGCAATGCAATATATTAATATTTTATTATAGAAATAAAGATGACTAATATGAATACAGTCACTTAATGTTGGTAGGTAACTAATTAGGAAACAATTAATGATACATTTGTTCAATAGGTGCTCCCATACTAACTAAAATGAAAAGGTGCTTCCATACAAACTAAAATAACAGACTTGGCTTTACATAAGATCTCACAACTTTTTACGGTGGAAGGATTGCATTGCGAGACTCGACATTTTTGTACATTTTATGTTTTTGATGGGATTAAATATTACAGCATTCCAAATGTCACAATAAAGCAATAAAATTCTCGCCTTAAAAATAATACTTTTCTTCCACAGGACTCGATAATGGACATCCGACGACCTCTCTTCGATCCAGTAACCAACAGTTTAAACGGATTCTTGCCGTATCTGGACACGTTCCCGTTCCCATTCTATCTTATACTTAGAGATATGTCAGCCTTACCTACAGTTTTAGGTGATGCTTTGAGACAGTGGTTCGAATTGGCTGCTAATACTGCTAGTTAGGTGAAACACATAGTGAAGAAGATTGTTTCGTTTTATATTTTTGATAGATATTTTCTGTTAATGCGCGAGTTGAATGCCTTCGGGAGCTGAGTGAACGGCGGGAGCACCTCCCCCCGCCGCCTGCAATGTATTAATGTGTGCGTAAAGAGAACGGATGTGTGTGTAAATGGCGAGTTCCTCAAGTCTGTATTCAACTACTATCGAAAAAAGTGCCCCCGCTTTGATTACCATTGCAATATCGGTGAAAATTATGTCGGTTTGTAGAATATTTAAGAAATTATGAAATATGTTTAATCAAATCAAGAATACCTAAATTGTGCGTAAAGTCAACAAAGAAACAAGTAACCAGACCTAGTGCACACTATTTTGTACTAAGACTTCCAATTAGGTATACGCTATTGATCAAGACGTAATCCTCACCTCATCTCTCACTTGTCTGATGCACTTGGCCTAGTTACTTTATCTTGTTTCAAGATATTGCATTTGTTAACTAATAAAACCAGTTAAAAGTTATTAAATCTAAATGTTAAATAAATTTATATTGCCTTTATCGGCTCATTTCTTTAGTTTTTTTTATATATAATTATATAGGTAAATATATATACATCAGGCACATTTATAAAACAACATGATCGAATCCAAGATATATTTCGGGCCCAGCATCAGTTTATTACTCCAACTGATGCCGGGCCCGAAATATATCTTGGATTCGATCATGATGTTTTATAATTGTGCCTGATGTATACAAGGTGCAACCATATTTGAAGAGCTTATTCAGTCAACGGTTTAGAACAACTTTTTCTATGGAACAAAACCTGTATATCGAAAAAAATAATTCATCGCTTCATAGGAAAATGCAATGCCGCTCGGCCAAAATGTATGGAAGGGCAGTTTTTTTTTGAGATTTCAGGGTTGACTCCATAGTAAAAGTTGTTCTATACCATTGACTGAATAAGCTCTTCAAATATGGTTACACCTTTCTGCTACACGTTGTATATACATATTTACCTATATAATTATAAATCTAAATGTGTAAGAATATATTTTCTAGTCTGTAAGTAACTTGTATTTTCATATTATAGTTTATCTTTAAAAATAAAAATTTTTCCAATCTCTGTTAGTCAAACGAGAAAAATAAAAATTTCAAAAAATATCTATTTGCTTTTTATTGACGGCTATTTCCTATTTGGTTACAAAAATAAAACTGCGTGATTAAAAATATTATTGTATATTTGTCAACTGAAAATTAAACAATAGATATCTTAAAAATATATTTTCTAGCCATAGTTTGAAATATAACAGAAACTTATCTTGTTAATATTAGGCCTTTTCCTATTATCAGTTCAGTTATCTAAATCACTGGATTAATTTGGACAAATTTGTTAAAAATACACTGTGGATATTAAAATACTCGATAAAATCGATGTTACCGGCCAAACCCGATTTTAGTATAAACTAGTTTGGCCTAGGTCAAATATCCGTGACTCGCCATATAAAACCTTCTAACCTAACCTACCCGCTCTCTTCTGCGTTGCCGGACTTCAGAAAGACTAATTTGAATCCGGTTTAGCTGGTAACATAGATATTTCCAATCTCGCATGTACTTGGATTCGTGTACTCTTGCGTTTAAAAATTTTTAGTAACAGTTTAAATCCCTGTGTTTTGAAAGATTAAAATTGGGCACAATTTCTCTTAATATGTACACAATGCGAAATTTAATCAACCGCCCGAATTCATACTGGAGACTCGGTTAGTGATCAGGGACAAGGTTCAATGATCCTTTTTTTTAATCATAAAAAAAAAATTCTCATACGAACTGGGTATCTAAAAAGGTCGACTTGGGTGATTCATAAAATGATTTGAAAGTAGGATGGAGTCAGAGATTTTTCACGCGTGCAAAAGAGACGGCATTAGAACAGAATCATAATATGATTCATTCCAAGCGGCCTTTTTAGAGGAACTGGTCTAGCTCTAATACAATTCGTAGTATAGTACATAGGTAGTTCGGGAGCAAAACAATTTTTTTTCTTCGAATTTCACTTTTAGGGTCATTATTAATGACTCATTAAACATTGTTCCTGATCACTAACCGAGTCTCCAGTATGAATTCGGGCGGTTGAATAAATTTCTCCTTATGTACTCTTTAATATCTCGTTTTTGGGGAAAAGCTAGCTAGCTCTTAAGTTAGTGGTTAAAGAAAATATTACATGCTATGCAATGCACCGCCTTAACATCTACGAATCTAATATACATACAATCTTACTAAATTGCTTTACAAAACAGAAGTAACTAAATGTATTCGTAAACCAACTGGCGATAGTATTCAACAATTAAAATAGCAAAATATAAACTATGATTAAGTTTATAATAAACTCGTGTAAATATTAAATATGTTGACATAAAATTACGTTTTAACTTATGGATAATGTTAAAAAATGTTAGAACCGTATTAAGCTAATTAAATAGACCTTAAATGAATATAATTTAAACGAAAAGTCGGCACGCCTATTGTATTCTTGAACAAAATTGAACTAAGCAGAGATTTTCACATATTCGGATTAAAAAAAATGAGAATATTCTCCATTTAGTACATTTTTGTTCGATTTACATTTTTAATCAGTTCAAATTACGAGCGTTTTTGATGCAACCCTCTTCAACTAAATTATATTTTAACCGTAATTTTCATGATATTTACATCCTTACCGAGCGAAATATAAGTTAAAATAAAAGGTAGGTACAGAATTTATTAACTACCTTGCTTTAAGGATTGAGCTATCAACATTAAACTCAAATAGTTTATAAAAAATTTAAAAATCTTGCCTCCAATCTTAGATGTTCTACCAAAGTCAAAATCTTTTTCAAGTAGCTTGTCCAGTTTATTCCCAAATCTAATGCACAACAAGTTGTAAATTTATTTTAAATTTTAAGGCCATATTGGTGTAATGTCCTTTATCTAGTGAAGATATAAATATTTTACTTATTTCTAATACAACGCTACCAACTTTTCTGCTTTGCGTGGAATGAAATTATGCCATTTAATTTAGATTTAAAAGTACGAGATGGATATATAAATTGATAGTGTGAAGATAATAAATATTTAAGGCACAGGAAAGTTGGCAGACTAGGGACAAAGAGATACAGGTATTGCTTGCTAAGTATAAGATATAAAGTCAAAAACGGTTACAATTTGTACAAGACATACAATTTTATAAAAAGAACCCGAGACCAGTTTTGTCACAGACTACAGCATAACTTGTTTTTTTTTTTTCTTCACAAAATTTACAGTTGTGATATTGATTTTACTACAATTTAAGAACTTTGTGGAATTGACATCAATTATCTCTTTTCGCCAGTGGCGTGCACGGAACTTTTTGCTGGAAAAGCAAGCAATTGGTCAATAATAATAATGAAAAAAATATGAAAAAATTTAAATATCACTTTGAAAAAAAAAAGTTTGTATAGGAAATTTTCACTCTATACCCCAAGCCACAAATCGAGAGTATCGTTTGACAGACACTACTGTCATTTCCCTGAATAATGTGGCCAGATTTATTTCACTAGTGTTTGCATGAAGTGATGGGTTCGATTAATTAATTCGTTCAATTCGTTCAATAGTATAGAAAAATGACTAAATTCATTAAGTCAAGAGACAAATTTTACTAATAACAACGTGATTCCAGAAATATAATATGTTGACTAATATAATATTTATGATTAATCAACATGCTTAGCATACGTCCTCCTTGGAATGGTTTTATTAAACGATTTTATTTAGCTTGCCCTATTTATTTGGGTCAAATCTAGTAATTGAAATTTGACCCCCTTCCTGTTGAAATTTGGTACGCACCTTTAGTTCTGATAATAATATAATTTAATACATTCGTTGTCATTGTAAATCCAAGATGGCCGGCCCTATAAAATGGCGGATTAAATATTTTTTGACTACTTCCTCAATATGGATATCAAATGAAAGGGTTTGATATTTGTTTTTAGAAAAAAATCAAACATTGAGAGAGCTCCAATGAGCCGTTTTCCTTGACAGCTGTCAGTTGAGTTTCATCAAAATGAACAAGAAGGCGCTAGTTTAGTTAGCGCTAGTAGAAGTTTTCAGAAAACGAAGTGTCAAGTTTATGCAGAGACCATAAACAAATTAGAGTTGAGTCAGACTATGGTGTTTGGTACTTTTTCCCGCACATTAAGTTTAAGTTTTGTGAAAGTAGTATTTCTTTCTGGGTAGTATTTAGAACACAAAATGCGTACGTGTGCCGTTGTAGGTTGCAATGATAAAGTACATCACACTTTAGACTTTGAGAAACAAGTGGATTAAAGCAACTAGGGTAGATATTAAACTAAAAATTGGGCGACATCTACGAAAACATTCATGCTTCTGTTCTGATCATTTCACCATTAACGATTTCAAGGAGAAAAGGCGGTTTTTTTGCACTTACGTAATGCAAAAAATCGCTTTTTCTCCCTCTGAGTGGGTGGCAAGAGTTTTTAATACGAGTTGCCTCCAACGAACTACTGTAACAGGACCGTTGGTAGCGGCCCTGTACCTTTTGTTTAAATTAAAACCTATAACTTTTAATAAGATTTATATTTTTGATTTCGATTCATTCGCTAAGTTAATTAATTATTTTATGAAACAAAAATAATTCATTCGTTCACTAAGTGAATGAATTTAATTAATACCTTTAGGACATCTCTATTTATTTTTCGTCGTCATCTGGTATCACAGTAAACGTCAAACGATACTCTCGATTTCTGGCTTGGGGTATAGGGTAGACATTGGTATCGATTCGGCATAACACGTCTTAACTTATTTGACAGGACTAACCTTATTTTAAGCGTCCTGTCTTTTTCTTTCTTTATCGAAAAGACAAGGACAGAACTCTTAAATTAAGTTTAGTCCTGTCAAATAAGTTAAGATGTGCTTCACCGAATCGGTACAACTGTCTACCCTGGCCTCATACATTTTTTTTTCAAAGTGATATTTAAATTTTTTCATATTTTTTTTATTGTTATTCTTGACCAATTGCTTGCTTTTCCAGCAAAAAGTTCTGTGCACGCCACTGCTTTATGTTACCCATTTTAGTTAGCAATAACTATTTCTTGTATATCCGCATAAACTGGTAATTTTCCAAAATTTTCTCACTTGTTGGCAGACTCCTTGGACGAATGATTGTTGGTCTCTTCAGTCTTATCTCCATCACCATAGAACTTTGGCTGAAACGGAATACAACATTTTAATTGTATGCACAAAAATGTCATTATTTTATCTAAAGTGATGAAAGAAACCACAAAACAACTGGCACAAAAACACAAATTAGTGAAAAAACCAAACAGTAGCACATTATCAGCGTTTAAACCCTTAGTGACAAAAAATAAAAATCCTGTGTAACCAAACGTAAATAAGGTCACGAAAAGGGGTTGAAAAAACAAGTTTCCCAAATCAAACTATGCGAAATAATGATGAACAAAACACACAAAAACTAAAAATATGAGGGCGACATAAAAAATTCTAGCAGACTGACGACTTACACATTCACTATTTGTACTATACGGTTGTAACTTTATTTCCGAATCCATTTTTGACACCATTATAGCTTGTAAACCCCTAAAAATAAACCAAATTTTATCAACTGGATTATGATTTAGCAAAAGACAAACATTAATGGAACAAAACGATATGGGTTCTAGACAAAAAAAAACAACAACAGATATTCAATAAAAGTCTGTAAAAACAATCTTTCAATGTTTCAAACAAACATAAAAATAAGTTTCGATTATTATTTGCTTTGGCCGATATGTAGCGCTCCCCAGGAAAAGGAACATATTCCTTGATAAAAATAGCATTTTAAGTACTTAATCTCAAATATAACCAGCAACGACTTTTGTCACATAAGAGCATATTCACTCTCGTCACATCACATCGACTTAAGTCTGGCTTTCGAATAATGAAACTGGACAAATGCGGTGCATTGCATTGGCGAAGCCAGGTAGGGGCAGGGGTTGGCACCCCCCCTCCCCCTCCCCCAGAAAAATCCGACCGAGACATAAACGTGCGATTAAAGGAGTATTCATATTTTATGTTAATTATCCATTATACTGAAAAAAAAAAAAAAATGTGTCAGGATGGTGCCCTGTGCCTCCCTCCCATAACAAAACCCTGGCTACGCCAATGCACAGTTGATAAAGGGATCAGTAGGTCTACCGCGTGATTCTCATTTACATCAACATCAACTTGAGATTGAAATTTGGCGTGCGTGCGACGAAGCCCGCCTAACATGCCATCTCTTTTGCACGCGTTGAATTTCGCATGCATTTGCTTGAAGTTGATACAAATGAGAATTACGCGGTAGAGCCCCTGATCAATTTCAACCAACGACGTTATGCCCCCGATAGCCAACATATTGCGTCACCGATCGACTAACAAGATGTGACCAATTTGTAGTTTGTGTCTACACAAGTACAGATTGGTCACATCTTGCTGAAAACGATGCTGGATCGATTTTTTCAAATAAATCAAACTTCGATCAAATCAGGCCGATTCACGTTAGTACCAACATAGGACACGCTAACCTTATTTTTTTAAGGACCTTTTTACGCTCTATGTTTATTTTGATGAAGTGATTTTTTTTTTCTACACATCTTCGAATTGGTCACATCTTGTTACTTGTTTCATAGGGTTCCCCGCTGTACGCCCGTAGTCTATATGGAACAGCTGTTTTTTTCGCGGTTGGTAGATTAAGCTCCATATAGTACAAGAAATTCTTATAAACGATTACTATTACGCTTTTCGTCGAGCTGAAGAGAACACACAACATACTTAAATGCGTATTTTTGTTTGTATGAAGTTGACTATATGCAGTGCAGTGACATTATTTTTGGGGCTGCCATCTTTAGTATCATATTTCGATAGCCAGATTTTATTAGCCGTGATTCGTTTGCGTACCCCGCGCGCCTCTAACCGCCCCCTGCTGCCGCCCACTCCCGATCGTTTGTCGACAGTGCTCCCACCTTAGGGTATTTTCCCCTAAATTTAGGGTATTTTTTCATGTTTAGGGAATTTTTAGGGTATACAATTATTTAGGGTATTTCTGCGGGGAAAGAAATTATATTGGGTCGTTTTTAGGGGAAAGTTATTTAGGACGAATTTTGGGTGTAGAATGCATATATCGAAACGTGATGTGCAGATCTCTATCGCTAGCAACAAATAATAAATATCTTTTGTAAGACATTTTTCTGTTTTGACTTAAATTCTGAAAAAATGAACGCTATTCGTGACTGTAAAATGTTTAGAGTTAACTAGACTGATAAACTTTATAGTTAAATTGTATCTTACTTTTAAATTAAATGCTTAGGGGCAAAAAGGCTAAAAAGTGTCTAATTTCGGGGATTTTCACAAGTTTTATAGTTCAATGATAAACTTTATAGTTAATTCAATAATAGTGAACTATAATTGTGTTTTACTTTTTTTTATTTTTAGGGGAAAAAAGTGTGAATAGTGTCAAATTTAGGGGATTTTTACAAGGAGTTAGGGGAAAGCCAAAATTCGAGGGTGGCAACACTGTTTGTCGATGTTGAATGTTGATGTCGTTACCTCATCGTGTTTTTCCTCCGCGCTGGGGCGGTCGTCTTCATCATCACTCTCGTCATCAGGCGAGGAGTCACCGCCCGAACCGGCGCCATCCTTGGATCCTGAAATAGTTATCATCATATTGATACAGCTAAAGGAAATACTTAAATGGGCGCAAACCTATGGAATTGCCGAAATATTTGTTTTTTGTTTGAAAGTTGATTTCAAGGTTTTATATCTATGCATGTATTAAATTTTGGTTTCAGTGTCAGTTTTATAACAAAAATAAATTCTTCAGAAACAGCATATCCAAAATGTTATCCATTTCCATGATAAGTATCGTAACATTTTTTTTACAGCTGAGACTTTTCTAAAATTAAATTTATGTTGCTGCTAGCTTAAGGTTTAAGTCAGTAGCTTAGCGCAAAGTGCATAACTTAACTTTGTTGTTCTTGTTTAGAAATTTAAAATTGAAAAGCATATTGGTCTGTGGCATTTGAAGCCAATAGTTCAGTATTAGAGAGGTTTATAAAGCAAGAGTTTGAAATTATATACACAATTAGTCATGATCTTTTCAAAACCAACTTAAAATGCTGTTTTAACTTTGTTTGGACAAGATCGTGATTAATCGTGCATTAGATTTCAAACTCGTGCTTTATAAACCTCACTAATACTGAACTATTGGCGTCAACTGCCACATACCAAAATGTTTTTACATTTTTTAATTTCTAAACAAGATAAACAAAGTGAAGTTTTACACTTTGCGCTAAGCGACTGGCGTTTAATGTTGTGACATCCACACAAAAAGAAAATATATAAAATTTGGACATGAAATTCCTATAAATATTTCAAAAATGTTAGCACTGAAAAAGGAGTTTCCTTCAAATTCTCCATACAAAACGGACATTTTATATGTTTGTATTTACAATAAAATTGCATTATAAGATGAAAAAAATTATGAGAAATTATCTCAGACGGGGCTCGAACTTTTCTACCTTGTGCCATTGGCCAGTTTGAACTTGACTCTATGCAACTGATTTAGTATTTATGCATTTACCATAAGAAAATTGTTGTATCTGCCCAGAGCAAATAATAATGAGCGCACTGCAGTCATTTTTTTTTATTTTATTTCATTTTTATTTTTTTTATTACAGCCTGTTACATTATGGGACACTGTGGTATGCCTTCCTTTTCGTTGCATATGCATATCTGAATAGGAAAATGTTACAGCTATTTCGTTAAAAGGCTATGCGAATTTTATTTTTGTCACTATCACTCCAAGCGAAAAATCGCGCAGTGCGAGAGGGGCGGATTCAGGGCAAAAGGGAAAGAAGTTGGTTTTATATTTTTATTAAAAAAACTAAAATAGCTAGCAAAATTTCAAATATCAAATCTCTATATATTGTTGAAACACACCTAATAAAATATGTTTGAGTTCTGTGTATGATTCCTATTCGTCAAAAGTAGAGAAAAAGTGTGTTAGAAGACTTCATTTCAACAATTATTTCTATCGAGGAAAATTTATCCAAACATGTTTTCCAATTTCAAAACCCTAGATTATATAGTCAAAATGCATATACCAGAAATTTATTAACATTTTCCGTGTATTTCATGAAATACACAGAAAAGAAACACCCGTATTTTTTTCGCATATCGCCTTAATGCAACAACGGTGTGAAAAGAAGACTGGATTAGAGGCCCATAAAGCAGACATGACATAGTAAGCTCAAAAGAAAACAAAGTTATTTTTATCATGTCGACAAAGATAAAAGCACTTGCGACAGTGTCGCTGCGACGTGGTGGTGTAACATTGATATAACAAAAGGAGAAAATACGGTACGTTTATATAAGGTCTTTCAATTTAAATGGAAAGTAATTTAGGAGGTGATTCAGTATCGTTAATACATCACATTTCACTGCAAAGTACTTTTTTTTGCGCGAACTTTTTCTTCACTTGTCCATACAAACTGAGTCAGCTGATCGGATCACTTTGTACTGAGAACTTCTCAGTAAGAAGTGAACAAAAAGTTCGCGCAAAAAAAAGTGCTTTGCAGTGGAATGTGAGGTATTAACGATACTGAATCACCTCCTAAATTACTTTCCATTTAAATTGAAAGACCTTATATATCGTTAACTGAAAAATGTGAATAAATATAATTTTAGCTATATTAGCTTTTTATTTGTAGTTTTAAGCAATTATATGATAATAATTAAAAAAATAATAAACTTTATATTTTTTCGATATATTTCGGCCTCGTCATCAATCAGTCATCATCAATCAACAACTGATGACGGCCTCACTGATGAGGCCGAAATATATCGAAAAAATATAAAGTTTATTATTTTTTTAATTATTATCATATAATTGCTTAAAACTACAACTGAAAAATGGGGCTACTGCATGAAAAAGAGCCACCGAACTATAGACATAGAACGACGAGCTTCGACAGTAGCGCGTGCGGGACAGCGAATCAAAGCAGGTCCTTTAAAAAGGCCATTTTGCATGATTCACATTATGATTCTGTTCTAATGCCGTCTCTTTTGCACGCGTGAAAAAAATCTGACTATCCTACTTTCAAATCATTTTATGATTCACCCAAGTCGGCCTTTTTAGATCCCCAGAGGTGCGATTGTGTAAGGAAATAGTCATGAAATCGTCTATCGCTATTTCTTTAAAGGTAACGTGATTGGCTAGAAATGACGTGACTCATCACTTCTAGCCAAACACGCGTACTTTTGAAAGCAATAGCGATTGTTGTTGAAGTTAGACAATAAGGCATCTGGTCCATTGGACTTGGTTTTGTGGGACCACGCGTGAGAAGCAGGTACTGTATCTTCCCCCTTTTGTTGTTATCTAACAGTGTTACCATGTATTTTCTGCGCGGAGGGTAGTTGGTCGCTGGAGTTATCCCTCGCGCGCTCTCGGGTCAGCTCGTCGTAGCACTGCAGACAGACGCGGAGCGGCTTCTCGCTCTGACCCTTCAGCAACCAGCGCTTCGACGAGCACGGACCACAGACCACTGAGCCGCACTTGCGACAGTGGTGCTACAATACATTAACATACTGGTGAATAAATTGAAAGAAATAAAGAAAATGTATTCATTTGTCAATAAACAACCAATTACACAAAAACTTAACATTAAACAGACAAAAAGGACGCAGCTCAGCAAAATGCTGTGAGTGTGTACAACAGCACAGCGCTGATTTTCAGGTGTCTCTGTTCTCACTAAATATTACATGTAGAGCGGGTAGATTGATTTTTTAATTAAGCTAAATATTAAAAATGTGATGAACATGCATTATAAAAGAAATACTTACAAATAACAAAAAAATGTGATAAAACAAATTATAATAAAAATATTAAGATAAATGTAAAAACAGTTTCAGGAGGTTACATAAGTAATACACATGGACATGGACACATACAGTCAGAACGTATCCAATGAAGCTAAGGTCCAAAATTTTGACAACTACATAATAGGTCAAGAAAGTGTTTCATCAAATGGGTTAGACGTTTTGTGAAGAGGCCGACGGAGTAAGCCTAGTTCATACAAACGAAATACCAAAACTATTTGTAAATCATAGATATTCTTATGTTAGTGTGTATTTATTCCGATTCCATTACAGAATGTCTAGGTTCCCAAATATATATTAAACAAGAACACTGATTTATACATGAAATATGAGAGAAAAAAGCTTTTTATGGAAATTTTAAATTGCTTATATGTCGCCTTTTAATTAGTGTCCTTTCAAAATATATATTTGGGAACCTAGATATTCTGTAATCCAATCGGAATAAACACACACTATCCTAAGAATATCTATAATTTACAAATGGTTTTGGTGTTTCGTTTGTATGAACTCGGCTTGCTCCGCCGGCTTCTTAAGAACCCGGTGCAGGACGACGCCAACTCCGATGCGAAGCGAGACGTATCGCAACAATAAAGCGCATATTTGGCTGGCTGATCTAAACAAGCGCCTCACGCTTTGCCCCACGCCGTTCGAACTGTGCTGAGCGAGTCTCGCCCTTTGCGTTGGAAATAATAATTATTTCCGAATACCTTAATTGTGCCCCAATTACTTGTTATTTTTTATTCTGTTTTAATTAATTAGAATATTGATGATACTTCCAATTGGTGTATGTGCTTACTTTGCTTGTTAAATGTTCATAAGTCACTTAACGAAGGCTTGTAAAAGTACTCGATTTTAGGGCGAAAACCCATTATTTTAAATATTTTTCTGGTCTTTAACGCGATGTTTGAGAAAAAATCAGGGACATACACCACTTCATATCGACCGTCTAAATGAAAGCCTAAAATTTATTTGATTGAATTGTTCCACTTTCGTGAGTTATTATGGTTTTTAGATATGTATGAAGTATGATTCAGAGTGGGTTCTTAACTGCAAATAATTTCACAATACTACTAAGTGGTACGAAGCATGGTCGTTTGTAGTCGATATGAATGATAGGTCAAATGTAATGGCTGACAGTTTTAAGAGTAACTGAGAATGATTTCTATAATAGCATTGGATATGATATGCTCTTTGTAGAAAAATATCTAGAAAAATAAACTCAGGGCTGGATTTAGGGGAGGGCAACCGGGGCTACAGCCCCGGGTCTTCCACAAGAGAGGGGCCCCCACAATAGTGCCAATAAATTATAATATTGATTTTAGTGGACTGTATGCGAAGCGTCAAAATGGCGAACTATACTGGCGTGACAATTGGGATTTTTATAATAAATTTGAGTTAATAATTTCATAAATATTGTCAATGTTTGTATATAAGCTTCATATGAAAATTATATTATTGAGTTGGCTTTTTACATTTTTATGTAATTCCGGTTCAATTGATTTTTTTTATTAAATTCTAAATAGAGCACATACAGAAAAACAGACTTCTGCATCAAAATTGGGTTTTCAGCTCTTGATAAATACAAACAAGTACAATAAAACCTAGTAAAAACCTTGAACGAAAGGTAGTTGACATGCTTATCATGACAATGGTAGATAACGTTTTCGTAACTCGGACAAGGTGAAGGACCTAGCTTGCGTCAAGGGTAATTTTAAGGTCAGCTATTTACTCCCTTATATTGTCATTGTTTCTTTTTGTGTTGCATTTAAAAGCACAACAGAAAATACTAAAAATGCTACTAGACGCTGCCTTCTTCCATATAACGGCAGTACTGTGTTCTATCAAAAATACTAACTGCACATCCAAAAAATACTAACTGCACATCAAAAATACTAACTGTACACAAAAAAATATTAACTACACAACAAAAATACTGTTCTCTTATAGGATTTCTGGGTTGTCATAAAAAATAACCACGAAGGTTATGTATGGCGGTCGGCGGAACACGTTCCGCGTTTCTAACATAACCTACCGGCTCTCTTCTGCGCTGAAAGAATTCTGATGGCGATATGTTGGTGTGCAATTTAATATTATCCTTTTTTATGTTATGCCAAAATATAAGTTAAATTAGTAAATTCAAAAAGTATTTGTTTTTAATTCACAATGGGCTTTCATTTGACCAGTACCACGCCTGTCTTCCTCTTGACATTCAACAATCTCCCTCTATATATTCCTTCAAAACCAGAGTCTATCAACATTATCTACAACTACAGAATCAGTCACCTAAGTTCTATGGGTTCGCCTGATGACGACTCCATAGAAGGAGTCGAAATATATCGTATTATTTGTTTTTGTTGTTTAGAGCTAAGTGCAAGTTTTATAGTTTACTAACTGTACACAAAAAAATACTAACTGCACACAAAAAAATACTAACTGCACAACAAAAGTCATAAAAAATAACCACGAAGGTTATGTATGGCGGTCGGCGGAACACGTTCCGCGTTTCTAACATAACATTTATTTCTAACATTTCTAATTTCATTAAACATTTCTAACATTTCAGTTTTTAATGTTGACAGTTTCATAGCTTCATTAGGTATTTAGTTGGTTTAAAACAAAAAAATGCATTTATCTGGTTTTACCAGAAGAGCACAGAAAACTGGTTGTAGCTGTTTTACTAACAGTCCCATTAAAAATCAAATTATCCTTCGTAAAAAAAAGTCGTACCTACCGGAAGTGGAGTAAAAGTTCTAAACATAAACGAGATGCGAACTAAAAACCTCAATCAGAGGCAATCAATATTGTCTTACTTCAACATCTATCGCCATCACTTTTAATTGTATCGTGATTGGCTAGAAATGACGTCACACGAAAGCGAAAACGACAGGTATTGAAGTTAAAGAATGAGGCCTTGATATCTGCCAGAGCTTGACTATGAGTGTTTCCGTTGTAGAAATAAAAGCTGTGAAGTAACTCACTCTCCTATTGAGGACGGTGAACTGTGTCTTCTTGCAGTGCATGCAGATCGACGCCTCGTTGTCCGGGACCCAGACCGCGGCATGCTCGGACGGCGGCTGCTTGCCACCTGCAGCACATACATCACAACCATAAAACTATTATACCTATACAGTACGGGACAATAGGGGAAGGCACGCGAGCTTGTCATCTTCACAGTATTTTTTCAAAAACTGCAATTTCTCAAAAATCTTTGATTGCAATTTTTGCAACGAGAGTGCTTTGAGCTAATTTCTCTATCTCTTATAGTTTAGATTTTACCTATACACACCCATCTCAATGTGCGATGCTGTATTCATACTTAAGGTGCGCGATATGGCATACGAGCATACCTAAAGAAATACTAACCCCATCTTCCGAAATTACTAATAGAACAAAACGCTCTAAAACATTGTTTCTTTTGTTTTCTATTTGTTTTTGAGAGTACACTTTCAGTTTCAGTAAGATCACACAACACACTCCCATGGCATGTGGAACTTAGGGAACGAGAGGCCAATAACTAATATTTACCAAGCATTCCTATACCAGGTCATTTCAGGCAAAAATCCCTCAGTGCAGCTAAAGTGCTGAAACTTTAGTAACGAGAAGTATCGTTGGACACCCGGTTAGAACGAAGTTCTTTTTCCTACTGACGTGCACGCCGCACGTCTATACTGCAGCTATAGTCTATAGGTATACAGATAGACGCGTACAAACACACATAAATAGCAAAAGTGTCGTGACGGTCGAAGTTTTACACTTTTTTCGACCTAGCTCTCATTTTCCAAGTGTCTGGAGTATAACATGCGACAAAGAACTTCGTTCCAAAAATAATTATTTCTTACTTACCAGAACAATATTTGAAAAAGAAAATTGCTTCTGTGAAAACTTTGCTATTTAAAATAGTTGCTATTTGTATGCATTTATAATTATTCGGGTAGTTATTTTCTAAAGAGGCTACACTTAGGGCCTTAACCAATTAGCAGAGCCTTGCCACGCTCTTACAATATGACGTCTTCCCACACTTAAATAGGCCAAAAAAAACAATAGCGGCAGATTGATTTTGTTACTGTTGATATACTTACTCTTTCTCAGCAAGTCATCTATACATTTCTCTATGTGTGCCATCCACTCTTCTTTTTCGGTGGCTGTGGCTGCATATACAGCAAATGATTTTGATGCCGTGCGGATCAACCAACCATTGCGGTGTTCTGAAATAGAAAAAAAGTGCTGGTGTTGAGATTCTGTATGTAAAATAAATATGCAATAAATATTTTTCAATGCATGTGCTCGTAAAGGCCCACTTTTTATGCATCAGAACCGAACAGAAAGTCGATTATTTTGCCCTAGGGCTTTATTATTATTATTTTTTTTATTTGTTTCCAATGGTTGGCTAACCTGCAGCCGTTCTTGTGTACCATAGATGTTGTACTTTTTTTTCCACTGTTTAACGGCTCTGGATACAATCCTTTTGAGCCAATCATAATTTAAAGTTCACAAGATTATATTTGTTTTCATTTCCTCACACTATGCATTGAAAAACGTAGTATAATACACGGGCGTAAAAGCAATAAACTACTCGGTTACGTTTAAAACACTCGCTACGCTCGTGTTTTAAATCGTCCTCGTAATTTATTCCTTTGCGCCCTTGTAGCATAAACTACTATTATGTTCAAGATGCTATTAGGATAGGATGTTAGTGTGTGTTCGCAATGGCACAGATAATATAAGCACTGCTGTCACTAACACACTTCCATTAGGATCATATACTGGGTGTAATGATGACCTGCTCAGAAAATTAAACCACATGTAGGGAATACCTCTACAAAGCCATAAAAAAAACAATTTCGAGAAAATATTTCTGTTTACAGAAATTTGTTTTCTCGAACAAAATAAATCGTGTTCCAAGTGTGCACCTTCCCTTCCAGTATTACTACATGTCAGTAACCTGCACGAAGCGGCAACATCGCATTTTTTAAGCCTGTTAAAAAAATGTGGTTAGTATGTTGCACTTGTGAGCGAAACTAAATTAATTATTAATTTGTAGATGTATTAATAGGAATGTCGAAATGAAATTTAGTACAAAGAACCCTCATAACATCCCCTATACGTGGTTTCATTTTCTGAGCAGGTCATCATTACACGGTGTATATATTATCTTTAACAGCTTCTCAGTTTAAAGTAGGGCCACTGAGTGATGGCACTTATGACAGCTGCATTTAGTGATGAGGTACATTTCAAATTTCGGTTAAAAATAAAAATCAAGTGTGAGTTTACTCAACATTAGACACGTCATTCAACGTTCAACATAATAATACAAAAGGAAAATGTGCCAAACCCAGTGGCGTAGCTATCGGAAGGCTAGGCGGTGTAGTGTCCCGGGGCCCCCAAGCTTTAAACAACTCTTTTCAACACCCTGAGCGAAGTTGAAAGAGTTGTTTAAATATCTAAATCGAAAAAAGTATTTTACTATCATTTATTTTCATTTAGTTTAACTTCGTCATTGTTTTGTTTTTAAATAAATATTATTGCGTAACTTGGCGACCTCAAATACGACCTATAAAAAATGAGAAACTTTTTTCCTAAGAAAACAAATTCTTTGTTTCTATACGAATTCTATTGCACAATAAAGCAACATTCAAATCGAAAAATAATAACCGAAACAAGTAGTACATCACTATCAACAATGAAGTATTAAATTTTTTTATTCACGCTTGCTTATAAATAATTACGATACTTTGTAGGCATTTAAACGTCATAGGCACCATCACTCAGTGGCCCAATTTTAGTCAAGAATCGAAAATGTTTATTCCATAATGAGTGTAGACAAAGTTATGGCCGTTTAAAAATATGGTAAATATTAGAAAACATTTAAATAATGACAGAACTATTTTGAAATAGAAGGTGGAAGTAATAATTTTTACAGGTAATAAGGCCATTCCATCTCTAATGCAAGCAAATCAATATTATGAGCATCACACTTCCATGTACATTATCATATGACTCACACTGGGCAAACACAGCACTGACTCATTCCTATGATTGGACAGATTTTTTACATAAAATAATCTACCACTTCTCTAGATTATCCAAAATAAAAATGTTTGTTTTATAATTCGATTACCTAAAATTTATTTTCAGTGTCTTCTATTTTATGAATATCATAAAACTAAATGATTTTAGATCCAATCAGAAGTTTTGTAATTTTTGTTTGCATATCTAATCTTTACTAATCTGGTTTCGGGAAGCCTTGAATGTAGTTTGTTACAAATCAATATATAGTTTCTTCATTTTCATTACAGCAAAGTTAAGTCAGTTTTGGAGCTATTAGAATCTGTCAAATGAAAGCTGAGAGTAACTTTACCCGACACGGGTCTGGAAATAGTATTTTTTCATTGTTTTTCAATACCTCAGGGTCATTCCATGGTGGAGGTCGGGACAGTTTTACTCCATTTTTCGACATACTTATATATGTAGATCTGTAATTATACTCTTTTTACATAATGTAAATATACAGAATTATAGATAAATATTAGTGTATGGACATCATCTAATAAAATACTAACATTTTAGCATTTTATCATACTAAATCCCTCCTTGAAAAAACGCGGCGTACGGGACAGGCACGCGCCCACCCTTTTCAAATTTGTGCAAACAACTGTTATACTCAGCCTTTCTGGTCGTAGTACAGCTTTGTATTTTTTTTTATAGATGTCTAGATAGTTGGTCTAAATAACTCGATAAAATATACAGTAATTTGTAAAAGGAATGTCTAGATATAAATTTTTGAAAAGTGCGGCGGTTGGGACAAGGATTCGTGGCGGTCGGGACGAGTACCAAAATCATGATATTTTACAAGATCAAATAATTGTTTTATTACTCAAGCAACATAATTAAGTAATAACAATCACAACATAATAAGAGATCAACATTAAAAAGGTATTAATTACACTTTTTATGGACAGAACGGAACCTGAAAATTTGTTATAAGTATTCATGGTGTTAAAAAACGATGTGATGCATATTACTTATATTTTCTCAAAAACGTCAATGTTCTCATTAAATTCGTAATATATACGATTTACGTATTATTTACGATTAATTTTTCACCTCTCATACTGGTGGCGGTCGGGACCAAACTTTGATTCCCCACAAAATATTATAACTAACGCCTTGCTGCTGGCAAATGTGCCTGAAGGGTAGCTGCCCAGTCCCTTCTTACTTCTACAAGTTATTTAAGTTACAGTTCTAATACTTTTAGGTTAGGAAAACTAAACGTCTATTTTTCCGTGGCGGTCGGGACATAAGGCATACCTAACCTTGAGGCGTCATATATTGGTAATTTACCTTCATATTGCAATTTTCTGTTTGCCAAGTAAAAGCATAAACCCTTCCGTGAAGTCTCGTTCCCAAAACACGCCGTGTCGTAAACAAAATAGACGCAAACAGTATTGCTAATTTATCGGCAAAAATCGTACCACTTGAAGATACGTGAAAGTCAATGTTTCAGTTCGATAAAAACGAAGGAAATGATAGGATTTTTTTTGAATTTTTTGCTATTTCATTAAACATTGGGTTTTTACTCAACAATGTGATTCAAATTAATAGTATCTAATGAATTTATTTTTTTCGCTCGTGGTTTCAATTAGCGTGGAATGACCCCTCAATAAATTTACTCCCAGCTTTCATTAGGTCTATTATTTACCTTTAAGGATCAAGCCCAATTTTTTTTCATTTGTCTATCCCATTTTCTATGCTAGCTCCCAATAAAATCTTGATTAATTCGGTCTTTGAGTTCAGTTTTTATTTATAATTTCATTTCATACTATATTTAATCTGTAAGATAGATCTGAACCACAATCTCGACTGTGATTAATTGTTTTACAATTGAGACAAGAAACTTTGTTAAATTGCTTTATAACACAACAAAAATGTTAAAGAAGAATGGATATTCAGTAAGACATCTTTATTGATATTAATTTTCTCATTATCACTAAAAAAATAGATGGCAGGCAAGATTATGGCTTTCATTTTTAATTTTTATTATATTCATTTATTTTTATGGGCATTAAGGTGGATAGTCCAAGGCAATTTTTATACAAACTCGTGGGAACCAATAACAAAAACTGAAGTAGGTATTATAATTTTGTTCTGTTACTTTTGTATACATGTTCAATGAATTTTATACTCGCGAATTATAATTTATTTTAGGAACAAAATTACTGTCTAATTTTGCTATTTAAAACATTCATACATAACAATAAAAAAAAAATTTAGCTTAAGATGATATATCATCCATGCAAAGGTCCCCGTTACGCCAGGCGGAAAGACCTGCAGTGCAAGAGGGACGGAATCGGGAAAAATTTACAAGTTGGTTTTAAATTAATACAAAATTAACTAAAATAGCTAAAAAAATTTCCGTAACTAGTAATTTAGGTATTGTTAAAACCTATCTAAATAAATATTTTTGAAGTCTGTAATTTGTCAGAATATCAAAAATAGTGTAAATTTAGACCTCATTTCAATAATTATTTCTATAGAGTGAAATTTCTCCAATCGCGTTTCTGATAGTCCAAAATCTAAAAAAGGGACCCAAAATTGTCATACTAATTTATTTAACTTGGGACTTCTTTAGAACAGCAGATAAATAACTTCAAAAAGTGTTGATTTTGACAATATACCCCCTTAATACCCTGGGAGAAAATTAGGATATGTATTTTTGGAACATACTAAAACAATACGTCAGCAGCACAGTCGTAGGCAAATAATAAAGCAGTTATTAATACTTACGCCCTTCATCCTTTAACGACTCTAGTTTAACCTCCTCCAATGGAATAACATGTTGTTTGTTGTATTTTTTCTTGTTTATGACGATGTTCCCGTAAACCAGGATATCATTGAAGAGGAAGAATTGACGGGCTTTGGGTTTCTTGCGACACATTTTGGTGAGGACACCCTCTCCAACAAGAACTCTGCCTTGTTCTGCCAGGGGCTAGAAAACATCAAGACAGAATGTTATGATTCTAGGTGTCAGAGTTATCAATGTATTTAAAGAACAGTAAAAAGTAAATAAATGAATAAGAGTATAATAAAGGTTGGTAATGATAACAAATTGATAACTAAAACCAGACGAAACTACATGAGACTTATCTTCGTAAATTTGTCGGTTGATAAAAGTAGTGGTAGGAACCATGGGTAGGAACTTTGAAAGTTACGGTGAAAAGTTTGGGGCTAGCTAAACAGTCCGAGACATATTTACCTGTCCTGAACTGCCGAAGCAGTTCTCCACCATTGCTATTCTTCTGGCATTGGCTTCACTATTTACTGAAATAATTAAAAACACAATTACAATCGCGAACCAAAGTTTGACGTCAAAGGAAAGTAGCAATGCGAAGCGATAGATAGCGGTCAACCTACACGTAGGATCAAAGACTTATGCACAGATGAAAGCGAGATAATTAAAGCGAAAAGTTATTACACATATAAAAGCTGAAGATATAACTCACCTAAGCGATCCACCATTGTAAATAATTATTTATTTCACGGATCACAATCACAAGAAAAGATGTGTGTTCGAGCGAGAAATAAATGTGTCATTTCAAAATGATACCAGCCTTCATGAGCCTTGTAATATTTCTTCTACTTAATTAAATTGAAGTGTACACTATACTTTTTTACACAACCTAAACTCCTTGCCTTTGTTACTTCCCTTTTATGAAACTCGGTCGGTTATATAAAGAGCTGTCACATGGACTAAATAAAAGTCTGAAATAAAGCCGAAAATGTATATAAAGTCCTAAATCATCAAATAGGCCTGTTCAACCGTAAGCGAGTCCGCGGTCAGTGGACCGCCGCTCGGACTTTTTCAGATTTCGTTTCGGGTTTAGTCCGTTAGTCCGTTGTATTTAACGAAATGATTATGAATGGTTTTATGCAAGTATAGCATGACAAAAAAATATTAGGACATGACAAAAAAGGACGTGATGACGACTCTATTAAAGGAGTTCAAATATTATTATTTTGTTTTTTCATATTTTCTTCATATTGTCCATACTTAATTAAAAGTAATAAATAATATTAAAATAAATAATAAAAACAAAGTTATGTTTAGTTACTGACGGTAATCTTTCTGCAAAGAGACATAAAAAAAGCTTATTGAACGAGCGATAACTCATAGGCAGGAAACTATAAAATCATAAAAGGCCATACGAATATTATTATAACGGTCCATATCTCTTAAACGGCTGATGCTAGACCCATGTTGATGGTACTCTAAGAAAAGGTCTCGCCGAGATCTACCCGCCGGAAATGTCAAAATTTTAACGGCCCATATCTCTTAAACCGAAGCTAGATCCATGTTCACAATACTCTAAGAAAAGGGCTTGATTTGATCTATCCAATGAAAAAAAAGCCAAAATTAAATATTTTTTTGGAAAATTTTGTATCTACTATATTACGTGAATCAGTTTTATGTGAATCGGTCCACCTTTCCCCATACCCGTCAAAAACTTTCAAAACCTGTCAAATGTAATTTTTTTATGTTTTATTCACGAAGTCCCTGTCAAACCATTCATTACAGTCTAAACCCGGAGTCTTTAGCAATAGCCGTTCAGGAGATATGACCGATCAAAATTTTACCAAAAAATACATATTATATTTTTTCTTTTTTCTTTATATATTTTTTTTCATTTGATAGATCTTGTCAAGGCCTTTTCTTAGAGTATCATGAACATGGGTCTAGCTTCAGCCATAGGAGTAATGGGCCGTTGAAGTTTTGCCATTTCGGGCGGGTAGATCTCGCCGAGACCTTTTTTTAGAGTGCCAACAAGATGGGTCTAGTTTTAGCCGTTTAGAAGATATAGGCCGTTGAAATTTTGACATTAAAAAATAAAAAAAAAAATTTTTTTTGCCCTCTGGTCCAATCCTTAAAGGTCTACCTACCACCTTGCGTAACGAAGATATAGCCGAAAGAAATTTTGCCAAAAAATATTTTGGCTGATTTTTTTGGCGCATTGTGAGTGACATTACTCGTGTCAGGGACATCCCTACTGTCAGGAACAACCGTAATGTCAGGCACATCCCTAGTTTTGGGTACATCCCTAGTGCTAGGCAAATCACTACGAATAGCACATCCCGAATGTCAGGTACACTATATCAAAGTGAAATAATGACAAAGCCCATCTCTAGTGTCAGGGACATCACTATATCAAAGTCAAAGAATGTAAAAGCACATCTCTTGCGTTAGAGACAGACATCACTATGTCAAAGTCAAAGAATGTCGCAGAACTTCCCTAACGTCATCATAGTCTCGGATAGTTTTAAAAAATAAACATATGGTATGTACTAGGCCCAATTTTTTCATATTGACGAGACAAAGAATCGTTTAATAATCGGTATGTAAGCGGCTGGTCAATCAATATGGCGAGTGAACGTTTATGACAAAACGATGCGGGAGCGTTTATTTGTTTTTAGGGTTCCGTACCTACACGGAACCGATGAGACCCTTTTACCAAACCTACGATGTCTGTCTGTTGTCCGTCTGACTGCCCGTCCATCCATCTGTCACTATAATGTAAAACTAGCATACTTACCTGGTTTTTAGGGTTCCGTACCCAGAGGTTGCCAAAGGGGACCTTATTACGAGTACTAAGCCTCCGCTGTCGGTCCGTCTGTCACAGGGGTCTAGAGCTTCGGCCATTACAGGTAGCCAATACAAATTTTTACAGAATACCTATTACTATACGCGCTTCTGTCACAGCAAATAATAAAAATATTCAAACCCTAGGGAGGTCCCTAGGGGCTGTTCATTTATTACGTAAAACATTTAAGTTTAAGAGGGGGAGGGGGTACCAACGAATCTTATTTTTACTTACAATGGGGAGGGGGAGTATATTTTTCAGTGTATAGATTTAGGTTTTTACTGAATATTTCCTTTAAAATTGGAGGGAGGACTTTCAAACAAAACTTATTATTTCTTACACAGAGGACAGAGGGGTCAAAAAAAGGCTAAAACTGTACGTATGAAACTAATCCTATACAAAAAACTACGAAAAAGAGAATTTTTGGGCGTTATTTGATTCAGCTCTATCTAGAATTTTTGTTACCTAAATTCCGGCCGTTCATTCGAGAGAATGGTGACGTTTGCTAATGTCAGGGGATAAAACCTTTTTTTTACTGTTTTGCATTTCAATATTTTATATTTATCATGATGATTTTAGGGTAGATTGTATATCGTTAAAAGGTCCCATTTGTTAATAAAAAGTATTTTTGTCGTATATATTTTATATATTTTTTGTATTTGTCGTATATATTTTATGTCTTAGTGCCAGTCAACCAAATAAAATGTAAATTTCGATAAAAAAAACTACCTACTAAAATAACGAAAATAAAATAATTACAAATCAAATAATTTAATACACAAACACGGATCGCATATATATAACATTCGAGGACAAAGATAGAAGCCTAATGAAGTTATTTGTTTAATCAATAAAATGTGTCAAGTTATTTCTGTCAAATCGGCAATCATAATGCCTGCAGTATGAATCCTCGACTTTTTGAATCGACATTTCAGAAAAAGGTTTATAATATCTGCGGTGTAAGGCAGTGTTGTCGTATTATAAAACTGATATACCTTACCAAATAATAAGATCGTATATATATTCTATTCCAGGGTTTTTATTTATAAAAAAAGTTTAAATAATCATGATTTGGATTTATTTCGTCTCATTTGTTGTACCGTTGATATTTTCTTTACGTGCCTTTATTTATTTTTGTCGTGAAGAAGCTCTTGTTGACTTGTAGTATTTTTTCGAGATATCGCCACACTCCATCTGTCATCATTCTCTCAAATTAACGGCAGCAGTTTACCTACAACGGCTTTGGACAGTATTCAATTTCTGTGCTTGCTTGGAATCGACTGAGCTCGCCCCTTTTCATAGACAACTCTGACCATTTGGTAGAAAATGCAATTTTTTTTTGTAGCAATACTATTACGTTTCAATCTACGTGAATTAAAACGTTCGGTTACCAAATATTTTTATATATTTCTATGGTAGAGGGCAGAGCATTTTCATTCTTTCATTAATTTTAAGTTTAAATCCAAATAAGATTTTCCATAAAATTTTCATTCATCAAATCAATAAAATTGAAATAAAAAACTAAAACTAAAAAGTTTACCATAGACAAGAAAAGATCACATGAGCGAGCATCCATTTTTGACACAGCTGACAGCTAGTGGTCGATAATTTTATCATTTACGTTCGAAAATAATCTTAAAATAAACGAATAAAATGAAAGTTTGCGGCCCCAAGCTGTCGCTATGCGGTCTGGTATTGAGTGTATGGGGAATAATCCAATTGGTAAGTCCATTTTCACTTTTTTCTGGAGGTATCTCTTTGCTTGGTTTTCATCTAGCAATTTGTGTATTTCAGACCTTGATGGGCGTTTTCTACTATATCGGAGCAGTAGCTTTGTTAGAAGATCTCCCACTTGAAGAAGAAAGCGGCGGTCACCACTCAATCGAAGATTTTGTGGCAAAGGTGGAAGCTGGTTACACACAGGTGGGCTTGACATCCTTAGCCTAGATAAGTCCTGGGTTTTAGCCTAGTTTTGCCTATATTTTAGCCTATATTTTATGGAATTAAGCAGGGATGCACAGACTTGATGAGATCATGGGCCACTTGGGCAAATGATGAACTAATGGCGGGCCACCAGCACAAATTAAAATCATAAAAATAGCTAAAAAATTCATTTAAAAAATAATAAATTTGTTCTTTCCTTCAAATGTACGAGGGAATATTTTTGCTGGCGGGCCACTGGCATATGGCCGGGGGCCGTGGTATGTGCATCCCTGGAATCAGATGGAATCTGGCTCAGAGTGTAAAAAAGAGGTCTGAAACTTCCAACATGGCCTACTGGCTTTGCACCTATTTTCCTTGAGTAACCCCTTCTTTACATCCTAACCGAGTAAAGCAGTATATTCAAATTCATAAATATATCTAATCCACATTATTATACACTCTCCACAGAAATTTCTGTTGCTTTGTAGATCAATAATTGCCTGACTGTTTGAATTCTAAGTCCTTACAAAGACAGCAGAGTGGTTCAAATTTATATCAACAAGTTTCATTCAAATATTTCATTTTTCTTTTGGGAATGTATGACATGTATGAGTTTCATCATGCTACACAATAGTTTGACATTTGAATTTAATATACATCTTTCATTTCACAGAATGCGTACAACTGCTGGATTGCAGCCCTTCTTTATGTCATCACACTGGCTGTATCTGCTCATCAATTCTGGATGAACAATCGCTCATCAGTGAGCATGTAAATAAAAACAATAAACTACAAAGAGTGAAGGAGTTGGTCACAAGATACTCCATGTGTCCGAATATTGTAGAATATCTCCATATATCCTTATCAGTTATAATTCTATATCAACAAATGGAACATCTTGTGATCAATTGATGTGTATAAAGTGTTACTATTGAATAGTTCCATTCCATAATAAGTTATTAAAATACAAGATGTTAAAATATATTCAACTATATTGTATATGATGCTAAAAAAAACAAGTCCATAATGTTTCATCTGGATATTGTAAAACATTGGTTTAGCATCATGTTGGATGTAGTTGAAGTCAGAAGTTAAAATGTAACATTATTATTGAGTCAGTGGTTTGTGCTTTGCTGCTTATTTTCTGCTTTAAACAGCATTGAAAAACAAAAAACATGGTAAACAAACGTGTACGTATTTTCATGGCCACATAGATTTTGAATTAACAATAAATACTTTTCTGTAAATGATATTGATATTTTTCCAATCAATTTTAAGTGAGTACATATTTGTAAGAGTTCTGTTCTAAAAAAAGATACATCCCAAATGTAATGCAATAAATTATAAAATTGGATGTCCTATCTACTTATATACTTTTTGTTAAAAGTATTAATCTTAAACTGTACATAACTATTGTATAATGATTAATTAGATGTTTTTCTGGAAGTAAAGTATTAATGTTAGATAATTGTCTTTGTTTGGATATTTGACCTAAAAAGAAAATATCAAGTTAGTTACATTTACATGCGATCATGGTGAAAGGAAGCTGCTATTTTCCCCTGTGTATGTATTGCAAACGTGAGTCCAGCTCAAAAAGTTGAAGCTTCTAACCGATTGCAAGGACTAGGGGGCCTACTCTTAGACTAATGAACCTCGTTCACCGGTTAAATGTAACTGAACAAATTAAGGGATTTAAATGTTTTTCATCGAAAATTATTATAAAGAAAACTAGGTACTAGATAAAATGATATATTTATTTAATATTTATTAAAAATACTATAAAAAAATGTCACGTTTGCACCACAGACATTCAATACTTCCTAGCTAGAGCTGATGATGATGATGATGATGATGATGATGATAGATGATGATCACTAACATATCCCTATTCCCTTCCCAATCAGTGAACGGAAAAAACATAGAAGTCTGATTAGAGCAAAATATGACCCTACGATAAAAAATGTTATGGGCACAATTTTGTATGGCGGTGGTGGCTCCAATAGAATTCACCGTGTCTTTGAGTCAACCAATCATAGCTGCCCTAGTGTCGCATGACAACAGTAGGAAGGAACCAATCATGAGTCTTGCCCTTTAATATAATAAATACCCCAACAGAAGAATTAAATATAACTTTTTTTTTTTTATTCAGTTTAAATTATATATGTCATATTTTATATATGTCGAAATATATCTGGAAATAATTATTCCAACAGAAGAATCACATTGCAAAACCATTTAATAAATAGCTACTCTCGCAAGCAGCAATTTATTTTATTTATTTATTTAGGAACACCAACAAGAAATACAATAAACTTATACAGCTATTTGTTTTCTTAATTAAAGGCATCCACATCATGCACCAGTTAAGACAATTATGAACAATTCTTATACTAATAGGAGCATTTACTACTCGTATATTCTATAAAATATGAAATTAAAACTAGGTTAACAAATTTTGTGCGAAGATTTTTTAAAATAACAGGGTAGGTACCTATTTATTTTATGCTTTGTGTTTATTTGTGCGTGTAGTTTTTTTGGCTAAGTATTTACTGACAGAGGACTTGAAGGTGTTGAGCCCGGAGAAAATATCAATATCTGCTTTGGCGTATTTGGAAATAGCATTGTACTGGCGGCAAGATCTCGTTAAAGGAGCGTTGGTACCTAGGTTAGTCTTAGCAAAGGGTATATTAAAAAGAATGTAGTTGGATCTTGGTAGCCTTTTAGGGGTATTAAATGACAGCTTACTTAAGAGATCTGGACAGTCAAGTGCACCGTTGACTAACTTATGTAGAAAAGCTAAGTCGTGGACCTTTCTGCGATCAGCTAAAGGGCACATTCGGTAGTGAGCTAGCCTTGAGGAATAGCTTGGTAGTTTCTTAGCTTTGTGATCGCCGTACGAGAGATGGTAAAGAAATCGACTTTGGACGCTCTCTAATCGCTTTGCATGCACTTCATAGTAAGGGTTCCAGGCAGTACTACAGTATTCCAACTGAGATCGGACCAGGGCATTATAAAGTTTAATCATGGTAGATGGTTTTTTGAAATGCTTAGTATTACGTATAACAAAACCAAGTGTTTTAAAGCATTTCGTCGCAAGCTTGTCAATATGTTTGGCGAATTTTAAATACTTGTCCATCAATATTCCCAGGTCGCGTAGTTGTTCCACTTGTTGGAGCTTAGTGCCTTCAATGAAATAATCATTGGTTGTTGTATTTTTGTTTCTGGTAAAAGAGATGGAAAAGCACTTGGAGGGATTAAGACTCATATCATTCCTTTTGCACCATTGTACTAGCCTATTAAGATCATCTTGCAGTAGACTCGGGTCTACAGGCGATAAATTAGGTTTGGAGATCTTTAAATCATCCGCAAATAATTGAAATTGACAATTGTGGAGGCAATATTTAATATCGTTGATAAAGATGTTAAAAAGTATGGGCCCTAAGTGGGAACCTTGTGGTACACCAGAAGAGGCCAAAATGGCTTCGCTTGAGTAGCCACTGGCAACCTACATGTACGCTGGTTAAGGTAAGAACCAAGCCACCGCAGCAGAGATCCACCTAAACCGAGAGCTTGGAGTTTATTTATCAAAATAGCATGGTTCACTCTATCAAAGGCTTTACTAAAGTCTGTGTAAATTACTTCTACTGGGATTCGACTGTCAACAGATGCTGTGAGTTCGGAAATGTGTGAGACTAGATTTGTAAGGGTAGATTTAGACTTCATGAAACCATGCTGCTGCTGTAAAATATGAGATTGCACATGCCACGCTAAGTGCTTGCATACAACTTTTTCAAATATTTTGCCCATCGCAGCTAAAATTGAAATTGGTCTGTAATCGGTGATAAGATCCCTTGAGCCTCCCGCTTTAAAGATAGGAACGATCAGTGCTTCCTTCCATAAGTGAGGAAACATGCCATCTTTTAAGGATCGATTCATTATAAGTAGTAATGGTTGAGATAGAACTTTAGCGCAAGTCTTCAGAAATGCAGGTGGTATGCCATCTGATCCTGCTCCTTTATTTGGGTCAGTTTTTATAAGTTCTTGGTAGACTTCGTCCTCATTGAGACCAAGAGAGCAGAGGAAATTGGACGATACATTTAGCTGATCCAGGTCGTAAGGAATTGTATTACTATTATTATCAGTAAAGTACAAACTAGCTCGCACCCGCCCTGCGACATCTTTTTATATTAACCTAGGTACTGTCAGGTACCTCAGTGCGTGCAAGCGAGAAATTATTGAATTACTACGCGTGAGAGCTTCTTTTATTTTGTCCGTCTCACTCAGTGTCATAAACCACCGCTCGGTAGAATTATACCACGTTGCACACGTGAAAAAGATATTTTTAAAGATATTTGTTTATGCAGCCAAATTCATACTGGATGCTTGGTAAGTGATCAGTATCAAGGATCAATAACACTTTTTGTTAATTTCACAAAATAAAATGTTGACCTACCTACTGAAGGCTTTTCGGACAGCCCATTTAAAAAAAACCTTGGTTGCAAATTACTCGACAGATGGCGTTGACGAGGCGTAGTCTGACTGAATGTTGCCAATGGGCGCTTTTACTCGGTAACGGCACGGCACGATATTTTAATAATAATATTTTAAGATAAAAATTATATTTATTTATTACGACCTTCATAAAATATTCAACTTTTTTTTTCATATCTCGTTATCGTCGTGGGTTCCGAATCGTTCACATCAAACATGCTTTTGAGTTGGCAACTCTCACCATGTCTCGTCAACGCCATCTATTGACATATTGCGAACTATTTCCTTTGTTTAATTAGTTGTCAGAAAATCCCTCATTGACTCAGGGCTTGACTTGCATTTGTAGGGTACAAGAAAAAAATATTTTTTGATTTTCCCAAAAAACGGTCATCGAACTTCGCGAACCTTGCTACCGACTACTTACCAAATCTTCAGTATGAATTTGGCTGCTTAAATTAATGTCACCTTATATTTTAGTTTGTAAAATGATTTATTAAATGAATGATGTAATATTTTGTTTTATTACTTACCTAAACATTATATACGACAATGTATTGTATATTGATAAATAGACCTGACCTCCATCTTGACTGGGAGTAAAATAAAAATATAGTTTGAGGAAAGTAGCTTAAGATCATTGTACGTACGCACATAAGCATGTATTGAAAGAAGCTACTGAGATCCTGAGATCACAACGCGCGGTAATCACAACGTAGGTTCCACAGAGTACATTAGTAGGTTCCTAACCTGACGCGCCCTGCGGTCCGTAATAGAATTACAATGGATTATAAGCCATTCACTTCATACTTTCGTAATCGATTTTAGCGAAATAATTCTATTTCGGAACGCGGGGGTAATAAGTATCAGCAAGAGCGTGTATCACAGAGCAATGGCGTCACAATCGAATACTTAAACAAAGCACTCGACTGACTCGAGTGCTGGTACCGGGTGCGTCGCGGTAGGTATTTAGCGCAGGAATTACACTTTGTTAGAAATGCGTCTTCCATGTTTTTTTAATTCGCCGCCCCCAATATAAGTAGTATAAAGATATAAAGAAAGCGTAATATTGGTAAGCAATCTCCGTCTCCTAATTGATTGATTGATCTTGATTTTTCCTCGAGTCTATTTAGAGGAAAAACCATAATCATGTGTGTGACTAGCCTTATCATTCGACTGACACGAATGTAGGCAGTCCGTATAGCGCTCAGACCTCAGACCAATAAACTTGGTCATACTTATCTATGGTCTAGGTAATATAATACTTAGTCTATGATAGAAACAACTCCAACTAACAGTTGGATGTATAGGACACTTATAAATACTCTTTGAGTTCTGAGCTTTGAGTTGGATCAACTGCATAAAAAAACTTAGAAGCTGTCATTAAAAAATTGTGCCACTCTGAAAAAACATTTGCGATGTCTCTAAAATCGTTTAGCGTGTGTTGTACGCTTCTCAGCGTTTGGGGAGTAATTCAACTGGTATTATAAATATCTTCTGTTAAATTTCAACCCCACACTTCATATATTCATTATGATTTTTATTACATACATTCCCTAAACCTACTAACCATACCTATTATCAATGTACGATATATATGAACACAGAACTATTAATAGGGTACGAACGTCAAAAAAACGTGCGTGAGTCAATGCTGCTGACTACTGAACGAATTTCAATTTTAGATCAGGGGTCTCCAAACTACGGCCCGCGGGGCAAGACCGGCCCGAGAGCACCACTAATCCGGCCCGCGGGCTCTGGCCGGACATGCCCGGTTTCTAGCCCGCTATAGTTTAATAGATAAAAGTAGCATTATTATGAGAATTTTATTACAACCTTTACTTCAAGGTGCACAGAAGACGCTTGTGCTAACTCAGTCGCAATGGTTTTAATGACATTTGCCCGAAGTGCCAAGCGAAATTGCGAACGGAGCGGAATACAGTCCTGCGCCCTGCACAAAAGATACCAGCTAGTGTCAATACGAAAATGTGCGCGTCAAAACTACAGTATTTTGGAATAATGAGCTATTTAGATCATGGCCCTTGGAGCTATTGGGGGAATCAGTGTGGCCCTTAGACTAAAATGTTTGGAGACCCCTGGTTTAGATCAGGGATGGGGAAACTTTTTCTTTCGCGTGCCAATATTAAATATTAAATAAGCAAATTTTGCTTTCAATATTAAATAAGCAAATTTTGCTTTCATGCAAATATTCATGCATAAACCGGCCAAGTGCGTATCGAGCCACGCGCATTGTAGGGTTCCGTAGTTGCCCGTTGCAATGCGGAGTTAGAAGGGGGCTTTTTGTTTGATACTATGATATGAACATATTAAATGAGTTCACACGTTTAAGGCGCTATATGCTGCGAAAGTGCTACCACTTAAGAAAAAAAACATTTTTTACTTACTGGAATAATTATTGAAAATCTGCTAAAGTAAATGCGTAGATATAGCAATGAACTATTTTTAAATAGCAAAGTTTTGGTAGACAACTTTGATGAGCTAAAATTTTAAGTTATGCCAAAAGCGGCTTTTTTTAAACACTGACATCATTCAAACACCGATGGACTAGATTGGCCAAAAGAGTTGCAGCTCTGTCTGGAAAAGCAGCCATGAGGCGTGCAGCTATTACTTTGAGAAAAATCGGTTACAAAGGTATCGGAGCAAATTTAATATAGACTTTGGAAATATATCTAGTATACAAGTCAGCTATTAAATATTTTTCATTAAAATATTTTCAAGATTATTTTGTCTTTTTTTTCTGGGATACCCCATATAGGTATTAATAAGTGGCCTCAGAGTCGATCCCTTCCCATAAATAAGGCGTAGGACAGACATAAAAGACGAGGACGAGGCGAAAATGTAGTGCTCCTTTTATGTACTTACTTTCATTGCTTTCACACAAAATGTATAGAAGCGTCGTAAAACATACGAAGAAGACGAGACCCAAGAACAAAACGCCACGTCTTCGATTCGTCCTCGTCTTACGTCTTTCCTGTCTGTCCTACGCCTAAGAATAGTATTTTTTATTGCATATCTAGTCGGCACTCTAAATATTTTTCTTTTCAGACGATAATGGGTGTCCTTTTTCGAATAGAAACATCATTATTAGTTGAGGCAGCAGTTCCCGATGAAGAACCCAATGCTGCTTTCAATGTAGAACATTTCATCCAGGAAACTAGGGAGAACTACAAAGCGGTAAGTTGGTCAACAAAAAAAAAAAAAACGGTCTACCTATGGCTGTGACGGAACCCCTTTTTGGGAATCTTCGGTGTCTTTCTATCTATTCATAGAAATCTGTCCTGCTACAGGGGAACGCTACATTTGGGAAATGGAGTTATTGATGGCGCTCCGTGTGGTTGTAGGAATGCTTCACGGGTTTAATCTGGCCAAACCATAGAACCCACTAGGTAGGCAGTTATGAGAAAAAACGTCCGAAAAATGTCGTTACAACTTATGTACTTACTAGAAAATATCAAGCCCCAATCGGCTTGATGGCCGAAGGCGGTAGCAAGCTTGCATGGTAGTTCCGTGTTCGAATGTCAACCATTTTTTTTTATCATAGCTGCGTTACCTAGCGGGTGCTATGGTTTGGCCAGATTAAACCCGTGAAGCATTACCACAACCACACGGAGCGTCATCAATAACTCCATTTCCTAAATGTGGCGTTTCCTTTGTAAGCCAATTAGCTGACTGTATACGTATTATTCGGCCGCTATTGGAATGGGAATGAAAAGTACCGTTTGCATCATCCATCAGCCTAGTTCGTCCACTGCTGGACATAAGCCTTTCCAGGACTTTGCCACTCTCAGCGGTCATCCTGGAAGAATTGCCCATACTCACTCACGCTGTTCAAGCGGGTTGGTGAGCGCGGTGCCGGAACCCTCGCACCAGTGACGCCGCTGCTTGTCACCAGTCTGTTCCATATAAGGCCCGGCTATTAGGGATGGATATACCGCCGTCCATCGGTCCCAGGCATGGTGAGCCTCCTGGTTTTTTGCCTGTGAGCTGTCCTCTTACTCTCCCCCGAATTACTTCGAGGGGGTCTCCAAGTAAGATGGTTGTACCTCCACAGTGTCGAGCCCGGCATCAGCTCTACCACCGTTTGCACAGTAGTACTAATTAAATAGTAGTTCACCCCTTCGACCAAACTCGTGATGTACTTTTTACAACCCCATATCTCGGCAACCCCTTAACCGATTTCGCTCATGTTTGAACTTAAAATTTGTTTTTCTTTCATTAACTCGCTTACCAAATTTCATAACGTTCCGATCAACGATACTCGAGTTATCGTCGGACAAACATTCATACATACATACAAACGCCGGATTGTTCAAGTAGACTCTGAGAACTTCGCTCGCTCGTTCAATTACCTTGGTACTTATACCTAACGAGAAAAACTAGTACTTACTTGCGACCCTCTCTTACAACCCCATATCTCAGCAACCTCTTGACCAATTTGGCTTGTATTCGAACTGAAGAACCCCCCAAAAATTAGTTTTTGTCTCATATACTCGCCTACCAAATTTTATGATGTTTTGATCAACGATACTCGAGTTATCGTCGGACAATCATACATACATACATACTAGTAGTTCGCCCCGAACTGTGAACTCGCGGACCCCCTCTTACAACCCCATATCTCTGCAACCCCTAGACCGATTTGGCTCATGTTACAACTTAATAGTAGTTTACGCTACAAGGGCGAAAAGGAATAAATTACGAGGACGATTTAAAACACGAGTGTTTTAAACGTAACCGAGTAATTTATTGCTCTTACGCCCGCGTCTCATACTACGTTTTTCAATGCATAGTGTGAGGAAATAAAACAAATATAATCTTGTGAACTTTAAATTATAATTGGCTCAAACGGACTGTATCCAGAGCCGTTAAACAGTGGAAAAAAGTATAACATTTATGGTACACAGGAAAGGCTGCAGGTTAGCCAACCATTGTAAATAAATTAAAAATAATAATAAAGCCCTAGGGCAAAATAATCGACTTTCTGTTCGGTTTTGATGCATAAAAAGTAGGCCTTTACGAGCACTTGCATTGAAAAAAATATTTATGTTTCAATCAATTTAATTGTGAACTTGTATTCCAGATAAGCATAAATTGTTTTGGTGCTGCAGGAATCTATTTTATCACTATGATAATTTCTTACATCTGTTGGCAAAAAATCAACCGTAATATGAGTAAGCAAGCCAAGATAGATGAAAATGACGATGTTGCGTGCACTCCAAAAGAACCTAAAGTGAAGAAAGTAAAAGAAAAGAAAACGCGAGGGCATCAACTATAGAGTGAAGGAAATCAGTGAAAGAATTTTGAATTAAGAGCACAGGCGTTTATTATGTACCGTTTATTTCGCCATAAAAGTAACACTTCAACAGACATAAGCTTACCTACTTGCATTTTGTGGTCATCATCATTGTTCGCGCCACTTCTTGTGGCTCTCATACTGCGAGGTAGTTGTGAATTAATATTTGCAACTGTCATTTTCGCTGCATCTCCACCCGCTTAGTTTTGGACGCAAATCAATCAGTCGTCAATCAGAAGCCTTTCACGCCGGAGGTATACGCTGATTGTCATTCGACTAGGTCCTACCTCGACCCTACCGCCCGCCATTTTGAGATCGCACCCGCTGTGCGCCTCATTTTCATCTATTACTATTACGAAGAAGATTAGCCGAGAAGAGCGCAACCAGGCACGAAGAGGAAGAAGAAAACCATCTTGGAGAACACCAGAGACTTGGTGGCTCAGGCGAAGCGTGGTTTGTGGTGCATGCAGCTCCTTCCCAAGGTCAGATCTTTCATCTTCGTAATTATTTCTCTTCACTTCCCGCTATTTTTAAAACCTATGGTGATACAAAGCACTGCCGTCATATCGCGTGCTCATTTTTTGGCCATTCGAGCCGGATCTAGATCCATTTTAGGCCCTTTGATCTGCGATCTATAACCATTTTTTGGTATTTCCAACCGCTATCTTCATGTTCTTTGTCTAAAGAACACGTGAATTCCGCTCTAATTTTCACTCTGCCCGCAGTATTACCCCGCATTCCCGCTCTTATTTGCATTATCTATGCATTAAAACCCCGCATTCGTCAAAATATTAGTGATTCCATTTCCTATATACTGGAAATTATAAATTATCTACAGTGAAATACGCCATTCTGTTAATTTATCCGCTGCGATTATACCATTTGATCATTTCACAGAAAATATTATCTGCCTACCTGCTAATTCTTAATATTATCGAGAGGTACTCGTACACAGGTTCGTCCGCCGCCCGTGTTATCTCTAACTCATTAGCATTATTCTATGTTGTAGTCAGTATAAAACTTTCAATAGTTCTGGTACTTGCCTAACTTTGTACTATATAACATGCCAAATTCCGCAGAAGCTGCAAAATTAAAGATGTCGTATAGTTTAAAGAAGCTTAAAAATAAAAGGCAAGAATTGTTTAATCGCCTTCAGAGAGTTTATGACTTTTCTAAAACCGCTTTAGAGGATGTTTCTTCGGCAGAATTGTTTATGGCCAATGTCGAAACTTTGGATACTGTACGCTCAGAAATTCATGTAATCATAGATGAAATTAATGACACAGAGGTATTGATAAATCCTAATTTTGAACCAAATTATCAAAGTTGGTCAGCTTTTGAGGATCTTTACTCCCATTGCAAATACATCAACCGGAAGTTATCACATTCTTCGAAATCGGCTGACTCTAAAGTTAAAGCTCCACTTGACATGGAATGTCCCAAAAAACCTACTATCAAGCTTCCAAAACTGGAACTCGTTGGTTTTTCTGGTGAAGCTACTATGTGGCCAACATTCTATGAAACATTTAAAACCACGATTCACGATAATCCGGACTTGACCGACAACGAACGAGTACAATACCTGATGGGTAAACTTTCTGGCCGGGCACTTTCGATTTGTTCTGGAATCACACCGAACGCAACTAACTACGACATAATCTGGAAAACACTCGTTTCTACTTTTCAAGACTCGCGTAGTTTAGCCACTACTTATTTGGATCAAATGTTTGAATTTCGCCCTTTAACTACCGCTAGTTCAAAAAACTTGGACTTGTTTTTAGACAAGTTCTGTTCCGCTGTTTCGTGTTTAAAATCACTGAATATTAAAGATCTTTCGGATTTTATCCTTATGTATTTGGCCCTTAAAAAACTTGATGTTGAAACCGCTCGTTCATTTGAAATGTTTAAACGTGGTTCCGATTTACCCCATTATGATGAATTAATATCATTTTTACGGGAACAAACTAAGATACTGAACCGCACTGCACCCGCAATTACCGCTCCCGCTCCGAACCGCTCCGTTAATAATAATAACAACAAAACCGGGTACAGTACCAAGTCAACCCATGCTTTTGTCTCCGCTTCGACCAATAATAATTGTTGTCCGCTATGTAAACAATTAAAACACTATAATTTATATAAGTGTCCCGAATTTGTGAAACTAGATATCGAGAAAAGATTTCAGTTCATCAAATCTAATAACGGTTGCACCAATTGTTTAAGTATTACGCATAACAATTCCGCTTGTAAATCGTCTTATAATTGCCGCCATTGTAATTGTAAACACCATTCGATGTTGTGCCGCAAACAAAATGTGATGAATACTCACACCGCGCTTGGTCAAAATATTACCGTGTCTCCACGCACACATACGCAATCTTCGAGGTTGGTGGATCCTGCCGTATCGGCGACTAACACAGAACATATGACTAATGATTCTCAATCCGTACCAACTGCGAGTAATAATATTTCTTTATGTAACTTACAGCCTAACTCGCAGCGTAATGAAACATGCCTTTTAGGTACAATTCAAGTGATCGTGAAAGATTCTAACGGTATGTCAGTCCGTCTACGTGCGCTCTGCGACCCTGCGTCACAATCCAGTTTTTCGACGGTTTCCTGTTGTGAGAAGCTTAACTTAAAATATGAGAAAATTCCCCGCGCTTTTGTTAAGGGCATCGGCTCTTCATCAAACCCAATTAAGGGTGCGACAAACCTTAAATTGTTTTCACGATTTGATGATTCGGTTTCAATTTCGCTTGACACTTATGTAATCGACCGTATTACCGACAACTTACCATCGGTGCAGGTCGATTTGTCTACGCTTTCATATTTAAAAGGTATCACACTTGCTGATGAAACCTTTTACTTACCGGGCGAGATTGATATTCTTATCGGTGCATCTTTATTCGCGGATATCTTGTTATCAGGCCGCGTCTCTGGTCCCCCGGGTACGCCGACGGGATTTCAGACCATCTTCGGTTTTACGCTAATTGGTAATACGCCTGTTTACCAAAATACCGCATGTTCAATTTCGTTATGCTCTTATATGGAGATTGAACCGCCAATAGATTTTATTTTACAAAAATTTTGGCAATTAGAAGAGGTGCATTGTGAACCTGCTTCTAGTCCCGCAAATGATGAATGTGAAAAATTATTTATTAACAATGTGTCACGTGACCCCGCTGGTCGCTATTCGGTTTCTTTACCGTTCGCACGGAATCCTAACATACTAGGAAACTCGTACCATCACGCAAAAAAGTGTTTTATGTCTCTTGAGCGTAGGTTTGTTTCTAACGCAGATTTACGTTCCGAGTATAACAATATAATAAATGAATACCTAACTAAAGGTTACATATCCCCGCTTCATAATGATGACCAATTATCTCTTGGTTATTATATTCCGCATCATCCCGTAGTGCGTGTTGATAAATCAACGACAAAGGTGCGTATTTGTATGAATGCCAGTACTAAGACTGACTCCGCTGATGGTACTCGTGTCTCATTAAATGACACGCTGCACACAGGTGCTAATTTGCAAAACGATTTGTTTTTAATTTTACTTGACTTCCGCTTGTATGAAATCGCTTTTACCTCGGATATCAAACAAATGTTCTTACAAGTTTTGGTTAACGCCGATGATCGCAAATTTCAAAAGTTTTTATACCGCTTTGACACGTGTTCACCGCTTATCGCTTATCAGTTCAATCGCGTCTGCTTTGGACTACGTAGTAGCCCTTTCCTTGCGATGAGAGTAGTCAGGAAACTCTGTGAGGATGGGAGTTCATCGTACCCGCTCGCCGCTACTGTAGCCGCACGAAACTGTTACATGGACGACATCTGCTATAGCACGCCCACCGTGCAGGGCTCCTTACAGCTCAGAGATGAGCTGGTAGGATTGCTTAAGGCCGGTGGCTTTGAGCTCGTCAAGTGGTCTAGTAACTGTCAACAGTTACTTGATACACTGCCTGATACTCACCGCTTAAATTCTAGTAAGAATTTTGAAGAACAAACTCAAACTCTTAAAGTTCTTGGCTTACAGTGGTCGCCTGATTCTGACGAGTTCTCTTTTACTGTATCGCTAGATAGTCGCCCATGTACTAAACGCAATGTTTTGTCCGTGATAGCACGTCAGTACGACGTCCTCGGCTTTACCGCTCCTGTGATCTTGTACGCAAAATTACTCTTGCAGAAAATCTGTATTTTAAAATTAGACTGGGATGAAACACTACCCTCTGATATTGCGCAGATTTGGCAAAACTATTTGAAGGAGCTACCTGTTTTGCGGGATTTACGTATTAAACGCCACTTAGACGTGTTCCAAAATTCGAAAATTTCGATAATATCATTTGCAGACGCAAGTGAACGTGGATACGGATGTGTCGTATATATTAGGGTACAAGATGACTCAGACACTTGCACTAGCATTCGGCTGGTATGCGCAAAGTCAAAAGTCTGTCCACTCAAGACCGTCAGTGTCGCCCGCCTTGAGCTTTGTGCCTCGTTACTCATGTCGAAATTAACTCGTCGTGTAGTTGACGCTTATAAAATACGTCACAATATTGAACGTATTTACTGTTTTACCGATTCTATGGTAACTTTACACTGGATACATTCCTCACCGCACAGGTTTAAAACCTTTGTCGCGACGCGTATAACAAAAATAATATCCGCTATTCCCGCTGAATGTTTTTACCATACAGCTGGTTCTCAAAACCCGAGCGACTGTCTTTCCCGTGGTCTCACTCCCATGCAGTTGATGAGTCACCCGCTCTGGTTCACTGGACCTGCTTGGCTTTATCTGGACGCTAAAGAGTGGCCAATCAAAACAATAGAATCAGCTTCTATTGAAGAAAACTTGCCGGAATCAAAAACAATTTCTCTTCCCGCTTTTAGTAATGAAGAACCGCATCCTCTTCTTTCTCTTTCGGAAAGAATTTCGTCATGGCTTGTGCTTTTACACACAATCATTTACATATACCGATTTTTACGTATTTTACCGCGCTCTAATATTTTTACCGCTACCGATATGGATTTCGCTGAAGTTGCATTGATTAAAGCTCTTCAAGCATTTTATTTTCTTGATGAAATAAAAAGATTAAAGTCAAATAAACTTTGTTCTCCCGCTTTAAATCGACTATCGCCATTTTTAGATAAAAATGGATTGTTACGCGTTGGTGGTCGACTTCGCAACACAGACATGACGTTCGATCAACAACACCCTGTGTTGTTACCTCGTAAAAATCATATTGTCGAATTGATTATCATTCATTATCATCGCAAAAATTGTCACACTGGACCAGTGGCTTTAATGTCAATAATCCGCCAAAAATTTTGGATACTTTCCTGTCGAAATATTGTTCGTCGCGTAATACATAGCTGCAATTATTGTTTTAAGGCGAAGCCGAGACAAACCTTCCCTTTCATGGCAGATTTACCATCATGCCGCGTTAATGAGGCTAAAGCTTTTGTCCACTGCGCTGTGGATTATTGTGGTCCTATCAGTATCACTCCGTATCGAAAACGTGGAGTCCGTCCCGTCAAATGTTACCTCTGCATATTTGTATGCCTGGTGACTCGTGCAGTTCACGTTGAATTGGCAACTGATCTTAGCACGAACACTTTTCTTTCCGCGTTCAAACGTTTTTTATCTAGACGTGGAGCAGTGTCTTTCGTATATTCTGATAATGCTACGAACTTTGTAGGCGCTAGAAATGCCCTCTCAGAAATTTACAATTTGACAAATTCCGAAGAATTTAAAACGTCTTTCGCGAATGAACTTGCCGATCATAGAATAACTACAATGGAAATTTAATATTCCACGTAGCCCACATTTTGGGGGACATTATGAGATATATGTCAAAGGATTTAAGACGCATTTGCATAGAGTAGTAGGTACTCAACTGTTGACCTACGAAGAATTATTAACTGTAGTTACGCAAATAGAATGTGTCATAAATTCTCGTCCGCTTACGCTGCTGAGTGAAGATCCATCTGAACTTAGCGCGTTAACTCCTGCACATTTTCTGATGTCAACTCCTTTAAAAGAATTACCCGCTTGCAAGGTGGCTGATGAGCCAGTTAATTTATTACGTCGCTACGCGTTGCTTGATCAAATGGTAGAATCGTTCGCGAGGCGATGGAAGAATGATTATCTCCATCTTCTCCAGTCTAGAGGAAAATGGAATACACCTACCAACCCAATCAAAATTGGATCTGTTGTCGTTGTAGTTACCGACAATACTCCACCGCTTCAATGGCCGCTCGGTGTCATTGTAGCTGTATACCCTGGCAAAGATAATGTCATTAGGGTAGCTTCTGTCAAAACGACGACAGGTGTTTACAAACGACCTGTCGTGCGTCTTTGCCCTCTCCCATCTCAATAACTCCTTTCTTTGCCCCCGCTTCAAAATTTCGTTATTCTCTGTCTTATTTTTACTTTTCTATTCTTATTTTAAAACCAATGGTTTTAACGCCGGGGGCAAATGTTCGCGCCACTTCTTGTGGCTCTCATACTGCGAGGTAGTTGTGAATTAATATTTGCAACTGTCATTTTCGCTGCATCTCCACCCGCTTAGTTTTGGACGCAAATCAATCAGTCGTCAATCAGAAGCCTTTCACGCCGGAGGTATACGCTGATTGTCATTCGACTAGGTCCTACCTCGACCCTACCGCCCGCCATTTTGAGATCGCACCCGCTGTGCGCCTCATTTTCATCTATTACTATTACGAAGAAGATTAGCCGAGAAGAGCGCAACCAGGCACGAAGAGGAAGAAGAAAACCATCTTGGAGAACACCAGAGACTTGGTGGCTCAGGCGAAGCGTGGTTTGTGGTGCATGCAGCTCCTTCCCAAGGTCAGATCTTTCATCTTCGTAATTATTTCTCTTCACTTCCCGCTATTTTTAAAACCTATGGTGATACAAAGCACTGCCGTCATATCGCGTGCTCAATCATAATAGCCTTGATATTTTTCGAAACCTATATAAGTAACATACATTTTTATTTCATTTATATCTATATAATTAACTTGTCTTTCAAGAAGTACACATTTAGTTCAGTTTTACATTTTTATGCAATGTATGAGCCGTCACAAGGAACCTAAATAATTTTTGTTGTATCTTTAAAAAATAAGCAGTTGATTGAAAAATGTAAAACAATTTTATTCAATTATTTTAAAATACTAATAAAGAAAGACATAAAATAAAAAATATAATCTTTTCTTTTTAAACTTTCATAAGCACTTTCAAAATTCAAACTTCATTTTGCAATGTTTTATCGTAACCAGTTGCCATTTCCACTGTTTTGATTTCATCTTTGCTATACCTTGCCTGATGATGATCCTGAGAAAAAAAGTTAAAAAAATAAAACAATTTCAAAAGAATATTAAAAATGACTTGTACTCTTCATTATGTGAAGTCTTTAGAATTTATTAGACCTGCATATGGCCATCATCATCCACTCCAATAACAATCGGCTGGTTTGGATTGAGCCATGGGTCTGCCAAGATTTGTGGGATCTTGACACGTATCTTCAGCGGTGAAAGGATTTTGGTGATCAGCTTTCTACATTCCGCTGAGACTTTCGGCTCTCGGGGAAACGAAACCTTTGTTTGGACTTGCTGAAAAAAGGACAGCTCATTAAGAGCGGTTTCGCAGCCAGATTGTGAAAAACCCGCCTTTTTATAATTAATCGAAACAGAACATTTCAAAATTTACTCAATATTTATTCAACAAAACCTTATTACCTATGTATTGTGTACGTATTATATCTTGCCATCGCAAGGTATCCATTGGTTTCTGTAAATTAGAATTTCAAAAGCTATGAATTGAAAAATATTTTAAATTGTAATTTACAGATGACACCGTACACAATATAATAAGGTTTTGTTGAACTTTAACTATGGAGTGAATTTTGAATTTAAGTGTTCTGTTCCGATTAATTAGAAAAAGGCGGGTTTTTCACAGTCCGGCTGCGAAACCGCTTTTAATACTCAGTAGAAGACTGGCATCGAGCAACTAGCCCCGAGAGAGAAATGCTGATTCGTCCGATTCCGCTTACTAATCATATTCAGTGTTTTTGCACATATTTGACCGTAATGTATCTCTTTCTCACTTATTGGGGATTCTACGTCTATCATCGCTTGACAGGCTGATCAGAGCGCGTTAAAGTGTGGCAGAATTTATTTCAAACAAACCAAGTGCCATTGCGCTTCTTTGGGGTTAGTTTCTCGATGGTAGGTCTTCTGATGTGGCTTTGGTAGAACAGTAATAAGTTAAGAACAACCATATGGTAGAGGCGACTCAGTAGGGGTTTCTAGGCGATTCACGATAACGACTACGGGTTGGTAACGAGCCAAGATGAACAAAAATACGTGAAGATGTGAATCTGCAAAAGCTATATCGACTCGGTAATTATGAGACCAGAATCTGGCGTTACCTTTAATAATTGTGTATAGTTCGTATCATCAAACGGCAGGCGACCATACACAATAGCGTACAAGACCACACCCATGCTCCAAATGTCCGAGTCTTGAGGTCTGTATGGAACACCTTTCAGGATTTCGGGCGATGCATAAGCGTAGCTCCCACAGAACGTCTCACTGAGAGAGTAAACTCCGTTTTTGGCCTTCATGTGACCTCTCGCGAACCCAAAATCTGATAATTTGATGCTAAGGCCATGATCCATTAGCAAGTTCTCGCATTTTATGTCTCTGGTATGAAATGTATAAAAGAATTAGTAGGTAAACGCAGAATAATGATTATGAAACTTCGTGGCAAAGATGGGCTTCCAAATCTAAGAGTTTCAGGATTAAGGTTTAAGCCTAAGATTAAGGATTGGAACCGCCATTTCAACAGCAGCAGGAACTTGTACAACCTGCTCATAGTATGACGCCACTCCCACTACCGTTTCGCTCTAACCCACTGCCATCCAGACAGAGGCTTCGGCGTCAACTGCGTTGAAACTTTTATTTATTTGCTAAGTTTTTGATGAAAGGATTTCATTGAAAGAATAAAGAATGAAGTTTTGAACTCAGTGAAGGTACCTATGCACGACTCCTCGCTCGTGGCAGTAGTCGACAGCTTCCACTAGCTGTCGGAACCAGCGGCGTCCTCGCGTCTCGTCTATGTGCTGGTCTTTGCGAATGATGTCCAGCAAGCTGCCGTTTTCCGCGTACTCCATTACAATGTACACCCTGAGTTCAAAGGTTACTTTAGATGTGAAGAGAGGGACGAAAGTTTTTGAAGAAAGGGGAAAGTAGATAATGCTGGAACATTATTTAAAAGCAAAGACCCGCGGGTCTACCGCGTAATTCTCATTTTCATCAACATCAACTTGAGATTGAAATTTGACGTGCGTGCGACGACGCCCGCCTAACATGCCATCTCTTTTGCACGCGTTGTATTTCGCATGCATTTGCTTGAAGTTGATACAAATGAGAATTACGCGGTAGAGCCCCAGGCTGTTTGAAGCAGGACAGAGAATATGGCAATACCTGTGGGTAGTTTCAATAGCTTGAAGGAATCGAATTAAGTTCTCATGTTTTAATCCTTTGACCACTTCGATCTCTCTTGGAAGGAACTTTTTAAGGTAATCCCCTGGCGCTTGGAACTTGCTGATAATTTTTATGGCTACTTGGCAGTTGTGTCTTTGGCTCGTTGCTACCTGTTGATTTGAATTTATATAAGTAATAGGTAATTATTGGGTTGCGTATTCACTTAAACAGAGTGAAAATTATTAGAAATACTCTCTTATTTTAATAGAACCTGGTTTTATTCATAGGATACACTCTATTTTAATGTTATTATGAACTATACCTACTGGGTTTTTTGTATCGATGTAATTTATTTTTTATTCCGAGTCTTAGAAAATCAAAGGAGCGTCAGATATTACTGGATGTTGACTCAAACCATCAATAGGTACCCATCCAAACTACATTTAACCAACAATTTGTTTATCCCAATTTGATATGCGTACCTATCGCTGTTTTGGAAACAAATACTAGTTTTTTGATGCAACACAAGACAAATAAATATTCTTTATTGTGTACCATATAAAAAGTAAACACAGGAGAAAACAGTACAATTGACGGCCTTATCGCTTAAAGTGATTTCTTCCAGACTACCTTTCGGTGGAAATGAGGTCAAGGAGTGATATCGTGAAGGGTAAATAATAGAAATAAAAATTGCATATAAGTAATGCAGGTTTTATTAACGGGTCTTGCTCCACCGTTCAGTAAGTTGAAAGTACCTTATGTCTTATGCATCTACTTGTATGATCCACAACCTATATATAAACAATAAGTACATATGGATTCCGAAAAACTCATTGGTGCGTGCTCAAATGGCAGGATTGGACCTTTAGATTAGATCTAAATGTTCAGCAGTTTCCTACCAGCCGCGGCCGAACAACTGCGAAGCGCTCGATAGTAAGATATCTACTGCATAAATATCTTCTTGATTGATGTTCTACTCCTTTCATTCAAGAGATCGATCTCGTAAGTAGTATAGGGCCAATGATTTTATATTGTGATAACGCCTTGAGTTATTACAAGCTTTTAATGTATGTTGTTTATGCTTAAATCAACTAAAAACAAACCTTGACGGTAGCATACGAGCCAGACCCTATGGTTCTACCCAGCACATAGCCATGTGTTTCAAGAACAGTTAATTTTCTCTCACATTTGGGGTCAACCCCGGCATGAACAGCGCCACTGTCATCAGTTGGGACATCGTTTGAGTTGCTATTTACATCCGGACCCGGCATATCACAGAAAATTTAGAAATGTTAATTTTTTTATATTAACAAGTCACATAGTCACTTAATGATTTTTAAAATATTTTTGCCATTTTTCACTTGAAATTTTCCCGATATCATCATTTTGTCAAACTGAAAGTTTTATCGCATGACAAGTTTAAATTTATACCGCTTTTGAAGCTTTTGACAAAATAGACAAAAATGAAATTATTTGCCAGTAACATTTTTGTTTGTTTTTTTTTTGTTATATTAAGAATGTTGGTACCTCAGAATAAGGAATACAAATAGAAGCCTGACTAAAATAAGAACTGGGCATTAGCCATTGTACTCATCTAACGTAAATTACTCCTGTGTACGAGTGAATGAAACAGCGGACCGCACTTACTTTATATTTTTTCCTGGTGTGTCACTAGATTGAACCAAACAAATGTCAGATGGATGTAATTTGGATGTATTTTAAATATTATAATACCATCAAATTAAATATGTCTCATCATTGTATCGTTGTGTTGCAATATCGTTCGTTGCGTGCATCACATCTTAATTTGGTGGCATCGAAATGTCTATTGCATTTTGCGAAAGTTTACAGCTTCACCGAGAGAAATTAAATATTTTGGTGCTCTTCCTCTCAAAATTCGTGAAAGTGTGATTTATTATTGTTTGTGTTGATTGTTTTTTTAACATTGTAATAAAATGTCTTGTGCGATTGAAGGCTGTAAATCGCATACAGGAAGAAAAGAAAACAACAATGAAGCAATATCATTTCATCGGTGAGTTCTGATAGTTTTTATGTTAATAAGTTGCAGGATCATACCTAAAACTCAGTAACAATAATAGTAGTTCTTGTAAATCATACTCGTGTTCAATTCTACACCGATATTTGCCTGTTTTATATAGATTTTCTGCCGACTATGAGAGGTTATGTTTTTTCGTATAGTGATGTACTAAAGTCCGTGTGGCAAACTATCGAACATTGGTTCCCGCGGCAGCCGTGCATAAAGCATAATAGATTAATGAGAGGTTTTCTTTTTGAGTATTAAAAAAAAAAACATAGTTTCCAAGAACTCTGTAGATGGTGTTGAACTGACTACGTTGCTAGGTGCCAAAGCCAAAACGATTGAAAAAAAAAAACATTGCGTCACGTCACGTCACATACGCTCGTTGGTTGATGACATGTGTGCTGAGCATATTATGTGCGAATGCTTTGTTATGGTACGTCCAGGTTTAAAATGTACCATGGCTTGTACTCATTGCGCTTTACGATTTTCATCTTTAGGAAAAGATGTATGCCTCCATTTTTATACAAATCCACAAGGCACAGACTTCTCTTCTTTTTCTCTTGGGACATTTTCTTTCTGGCGTAGAAAACTCATAAAAAGACTGCTAATTATTTTTTTCTTTTTCCTTGTTGTTATTATTTATTTATTTTCAAAATGTCATTTTGATGTGATGTGACAATGACATTAATTACTTTTTTATGTACGTTTCGTTTAACGATCTCAAAATTACATCCAAGTGCAATAATCAAAAAATTATGTGACGTTCCGTTCCTTGCAGTAACTTACCAAGTTCAGCGCCATCTATCCAGCGACTAGGGAAGAGTAAAAAAAAAAGAAAAGAAAATCCCTCATTGCAGCTTGAGTTAAAAGAAAAATAATGCCGAATAAATATCGCTATATTTGTTTTGTTACAGATTTCCAAAAAGGGAAGAATTAAAAAGTGAATGGCTTAGACGAATAATTTGACCAAATTGGGCAATTTAAAAAAGCAGTCATATTTGTTCGAAACACTTTACGTCGGATTCTTTTGGACTAAACGAAAATTTAAAATGGAGACTTTTAAAAGCAGATGCCTTACCAACGTTATATTTACCAGATACAGACACATTGGTAACCTTTAAATAATTATGTATAATTGCAGTATCAATCTTGTTTGTAGGTACGTGCTTGTACTATACTATAGTATATTAACTCTATAATTTTTCAATTTTAGGCAACAGAACCAGTACCTATGGATGTCTGTGGTTTAGAAAAGTGCATACTTCTATGTTCGCAAATCGTTCTGAAAGGCCTGTTCGTTCACGCTACAGCCGTGATCGACTTCACGAAGAAATTCCGCAGATCAAGACATTTTCGTACTTAGTGGTTGACAATAAAAGTACTTTGACAGGGTAGTTCTATCGTGAAATGAATTTTGGGAATGCTTATTGACTTGAACTGCGCATAATTTGATTTCTTATTACAGGTTATTAGGTATTTTAATCGTTCATTATTTGTTATTAGTTTTTATTCAAGATAAGTTGATGTTTATTTGATAGAAATAAAAAAAAAATTGAAATTACCTCTGTAGTAATTGCGCTGTCATCGCTCATCATTGACATAATATTATTATTACGAATCCTATAAGTCTATGATTATTATGATTTCTATTGTTGCGATTAATTCCTTCCTCCTTGATTGAACAAAGACGCGACATCAACGAACATCTATTTGATTTAGTTAAGAGGCGACTTGAAAAGTATCCACTTAAATAGTTTACGGTTGTATCTCTGATACAAGCTACAGCATTTTTTGTACTAGAAACAAGCACAATTTTGGACTTAACTTATGTAACTACCTGCCTACGATATAGTAATTTGTACTTAATAAAAAAAATTATGCTAAACGAAAGATATCCTTTTATTAATTCCTTATTTACACAATATAACATGTGTCCCACTGGAGTAGACAGAGACCACTTTGCTATTAATTCTCTTGGCCTCCTTCCAAAGCAAGAGGATGTCACCAGAAAGGTCGGTGCCTCCTGCATTCTCTTTTTTTTCACACATTGGATACGATATAATGTGTGGTAAGGAGATTGGTCGCGGTTCATTTCGATTTGGTTTATTTATCGTAGTCAAAAATCGACATTGTTACATCACTAGCAAAGTAACGAACTAGTGACAACCTACCTAATTAAGAAAAAACTAATACATATCCATCTCTCTCTAACGCACTAGAATGTCGTAAGAAAATCAAGGATAGGTGTCTTTCTCCGCGTATTATTTTAGCCAGGTTTCTATTAGTATTCCTTATTCTGAGGTTGGTACCGTATTTATTTACTTATTATAATAATTTATAATCTTTTCCACTTTATTTTTATGGTAGTTAATCTGACATTCCAGTGCCTTTTCGACATTACGAAAAACAATGATTTGCTGATAACAAAATGGCCGTTGGGGCCAAAATGTGTTGGAATGGAATCGACCTTGAAGGACTTTGCAGGTAGTGGCTGGCTGAGGACGATGGAGGACCGCCAAGAGTGGCGAAATACTAAAGGCCTAGTATGTCCAGCAGTGGACGAACTCAGGCTGATGGGTGGATACAATACTATCAAAACTTCGAGTTGACAGTTTGGTATTCAATTATAGACATTCGACAAACCATTTCGATTAACCATGAGTTGCAATACTTGCCTCCTTGTCGGTAGGTATGAGAGGGAACGAACGATGAGCCCCGATGAGGCGTAAAACAGCCAGTAGTGCCAATAATGTATGTCCCCGAAATCCATTACAGGCCATGAATTACTTGGTTGCGCATTACTGGGCGTACATTGTTTAGACGTGCATTATAGGGACGTACCGTTTGTTTGTTTTGTTTTGTTTTCATACTTTTTGTGTGGAAAATTGGAAACTTGTACATATATTTTAAGCAAAGAGCTTGGACAGATGATTGAAAATCAATTTCTTGATGAAAATCAAGACCAACAAACTAGGAACCCTCTGTAAATTGTTAAAACTCTCTAAAACACATTCTGTCAAGTAAGTTATTCTAGCTAGAAGGTGGTCCATTATTTTGTAAATATAATTTTCCCTATCTGGACAGCACGTAAACAAATTCAAAAAAGATAAAATATTGCTCTTGTGAGATGCAAAGAAGAGGTTTTGACCAAAAGTGATCAAGTGAATAAAAGAAATAAGTTTAAAATCGTAAATTGTACTATTTTCTTATAAGTATTACTCAGCATGGAAAAAATTGAGTTTATCTTGCCATAAAAGTGGGTTTTCACTAGATATCCGCTTCGCTCGGCTTGGTCTTTTATTATCATATAATGTTGAAACCTAACCTCTTTTATATATTTTTTAAATATATTTCGACCAACACTTTTTGTACACATAATAAATAGTACATTGTTCTCCAAGGGAAGAAAAGAGACGATTATTAGCGAGGGTGATACACACGAGTTGTGAATCACACTTACTCCTGAGTGATACATAGTGCTTTATACTACACCTATGAGGAAAATAAAAGACAAATTATGTTTAAAAACACTTGTATGTATCTTTATATAATATAGGTACCCACTTTCCATACCCATTGTCAGGGAAAGTTACTCTCAGCTTTCATTAGACAGAAGCTAGCTAGTAATTTTACAAATTTAAAATTCAAATAAAACAAAAAAAGCGATTCGCGCATGATTTTAACATTTTGATTTCTTTTGATAACATCAGTAGGTAATAATTGACATACCTGGTTATAAACTTCTTGGTAGGTAACCTAATTTAATCATATGCGAAAAGACAAAAAGCACGCTGTCTACCTCTGAGCTGCCTTTAATACTGTATTAAAAAGACTTTTATTTTTTATTGTTGTTTCAGAAAAGTAATTTCTACATCTAAGTGCCTGCTTCAAGCTCACCAATGCAGCGCACAATGCGAAAGAGATTAAACCTGTCATCCCCGTAAGTCAACTTTTAAGGTTTTAACTGAATTATATTTCTAGGGCAGCTGGAAAATCTGTCATGACCTGAAGTATTATATTAGCTAAGCTAGTGTCAAAAGAAAATGTATCACTTTCCATACACTTCTTTATTGCTGACGCTCTCTACCTATTTTCATAATACAGAGTGAGTAATGTGGTCATTTAGAGATAACAAATCTGTGGTACAAGGGATAGCATCGATTTGATAAACAAAAATGGTAACGTTTTAAAGTCAAACTTAACTATTAAACTTGAAGGGTCTGCTGTTTTCCATTGAAGCAATCTCGTATCCACCTTCCAGTTCTATCATCACACCCAGGTCACCATGTTTTACAAACATACTCATCAAGATAAATCCAAATAAGCCCAAACTCGAGTGGTCTACTCTTGTTTGTTGAGAAGATCCCTTATCCATCTTCCAGTTCCACCACCAGACCCTGGTCACCATATTTTTGAAGTAATTTCAAAGATCAACCAAACGGACAGAAACAAGTTGCAATTTATATGTATAGAGATAGAGAAGAGAAGAAAATACTCCGTACATTATAGCTTGATTAGAATGACAATAGATTCTTAAGCTCTGTAGTCACTGATGTGTATTAGAATTTTAATAATTGTTATATCAATAAGCAGCAGTAGCTCAGGGGTCGAATGCTGGCCTCTCGTCTTGAGATCCAGTATCGAGTTTACAATACCTGTAAATTAATTTCCAGGTCTCAGTTGCAGCAGGACTTACCACAGAAGAAGTTGAAGCATAAAGTCAAAATAGATCCAGCTGCAGAGTAAGTTCTTAAAAATGATAATTTATGTACTTAACACAACTTGCTTTAATTTGTATTAATTCATAATGAACACTGGATGTAGTGTGAAAGGTTCTTATTTGTCTCTTAAGGTTAAACGACAGTCGCTTAGTGCAAAGTGCATAACTTACTTTTGTTTTTCTTGTTAAGAAATGAAGAAATTAAAAGCACTTGAAAAAATTAAAAGCATTTCGGTATGTGGCAATTGACGCCAAATAGTTCAGTGTTAGTGAGGTTTATAAAACAAGAGTTTGAAATTGTACACTCGATTAGTCATGATCTTTTTAAAACCGACTTAAAATGCTGTTTTAACATTGTTTAGACAAGATCACTAATTGTGCATTAAATTTCAAACTTGTTCTTTATAAATAAACCACACTACTATGAACTATTGGCGTCAATTGCCACATACCAAAAGGTTTTTCAATTTTTACTTCTAAACAAGAAAAACAAAGATAAGTTATGCACTTTGCACTAAGCGACTGACTTTTAACCTTAAAAGAAAAACCGTAAGTAATTACATAGAATCACTACACTGCATACTAAAATTCTGTTTGGTAGAGTGTAGTTTCTTCCAAATGTTCTTGGATTTAAATAACAATTTTATTCTAATTATTCTAACAATTTTAGTATAATAACTAGTGACAAAACCAATTGAAGGGTAAGCGGGAAGAGGGATCATAGCCAATAGAAGGTAAATTTGAAATAAGTAGAAAAAACTTGCTTAGGTTATTATTTTAGAACTCTGGTTAGTGGGCTTATTGTAATCACAGTTAATTATTGTAATAACAATTTTTTTTTCTCAAAAGCAAACTTTACTATCAGCCCATAGCCCGCCATATTCACATTTAAAAGACAATTTTTTTTACTTTTTGTACTAGTTATGACGTTTTTTAAGCTTCTTGAGTCCGGTTTATTTTTAAAAGCGATATTCTGCAGACTGTGTTATTTTTTTCAAGTTTTTGTTTTCGCTCAATCATTGTTATCGAGACATTTTAGGAGATGGCACTATTTACTCAATTTTGAAAAAATCTGACAATGATCTTTCTTCCCGCGTACCCTTCAATTGGTTTCACAGAAACACTATTTGAGTGTTTGAGTGGTTGCAATTTTAATTCAGTGGAAATGCGTTCCTTACGTAGTATGTGTGGTTTAACATTGAATGACAGAGTGAAAAATATCGACATACGGCATCGTTGCGACCTGAAAGAAGATGTAGTGACTATAATAGAAAAAGGAATGCTTCGGTGGTTTAGACATGTAGAGAGGATGAATGAAAGTAGAGTGACGAAAGAAATGTATGATGCGCAAGTGAAAGGTACAGCTCGACCAGGCCGCCCTAGAAGGACGTATGCTGACCAAATTGGCGACATACTGAAAAAGGGCCATGTCAAAATTACCCGGAATAGGAGAGCTTGTATGACTAGATTGATGGATGTAGAAGAGTCGAAAGAGGTGTGTCTGGATCGTAGCAGATGGAAATCTGTAATCTCTGCCTACCCCTCTGGGAGACAGGCGTGAGTATATGTATGTATGTATTATTTGAGTATAGAACCCATTATGCGGATCAAATTCACACTAGGCCTAATTTTTCATTTTTTTTTTCAGTTATGTACGTTCGAGTCGCAGTAAAACTGAAGAAAACGAAAACTCAGGTATTATTTAACTTCTTTATTTAATTAAAATATCATAAGTCTCATTGGCGTATGTTATTTAGTTATTTTCAGGGGGGCATGGCCAACACCAGTGTGTTGTTTTGTCAGCGTACATTCTGTACATGGCCCCTCAGCGGTGGTCGATAATACTCGTATCACAAGCTAAGCCTCCCAGGCGCGTGCACAGCATATTTAACCTAGGTAGGCAGAATTAATTTTGACAAACGAAAATGAAAATCTTTCCATTTTATAGAATCTTTCCATTTAACAACTAAATCTTTCCATTTTATCTACAACAAGAATCCATCCAAAAAACCTAACCTAACCTTTTTATTTATGCACTAAAAATAACGTAAAAAAACATTCCACGCGCGATAACACAAGAAAACTAATAAAAACAAAATGGACAGAAGTATCCACACGGATAAATTAAAATGGCGGGACATTACTTTTACTTCTTTCGCGACTGAATACTACGTGATTATGTAGCTTATTCAAAGAGGCACTGCTTTTCTTTACATGCAGAGTTGAGTTGACTTTTAAAGCTCGAAGAAAAGGGTGATAATAGCTAAATACAGTTGAATAATTTAATGTGGTTTTGTAATCAAGCTCATAAAGCGAGACAGGGATGTGTGCGTACTGCACTTACAAAAGTAAGTTCACACGAACGAGAATTTCAAAGTGTGCTTGACCAGGCTGCCTTTAGTAGCTTCTTCGGTCATACAATAATTCAGAGTTCGTCTATTTGGAAGTTTGAATTTTCGTGCTCTACCGCGCGTTGTTATTGGTAGAGACGGTGTTAACTGTAAAGCGCTGAACTGGTTGCAAGGTTGGCAGTTATTTATTCAGTATACTTTATGGTAGGCAGTGCCTTTATGCTTTTTCAATGCATGTGCTCGTAAAGGCCCACTTTTTATGCATCAAAACCGAACAGAAAGTCTATTATTTTGCCCTAGGGCTTTATTATTATTATTTTTTTTTTATTTATTTACAATGGTTGGCTAACCTGCAGCCTTTCCTGTGTACCATAGACGTTATACTTTTTTTACACCGTTTAACGGCTATGGATACAGTCCTTTTGAGCCAATTATAATTTAAAGTTCACAAGATTATATTTGTTTTCATTTCCTCACACTATGCATTGAAAAATGTAGTATGATACACGGGCGTAAAAGCAATAAATTACTCGGTTACGTTTAAAACACTCGCTACGCTCGTGTTTTAAATCGTCCTCGTAATTTATTCCTTTTCGCCCTAGTAGCGTAAACTACTATTATGAAGGGCACGTCACCGAAGCCTCCGTACCTGTGGATCTACCGCGTAATTCTCATTTTCATCAACATCAACTTGAGATTGAAATTTGACGTGCGTGCGACGACGCCCGTCTAACATGCCATTTGCACGCGTTGAATTTCGCATGCATTTGCTTGAAGTTGATACAAATGAGAATTACGTGGTAGAGCCCCTGTTCTGTCTGCCTTCATTATTAACTACTGACCTTCTTAGTCTACAACAAAAACAGCGGGTCTACCGCGTAATTCTGATTTTCATCAACATCAACTTGAGATTGAAATTTGCCGTGCGTGCGACGACGCCCGCCAAACATGCCATCTCTTTTGCACGCGTTGAATTTCGCATGCATTTGCTTGAAGTTGATACAAATGAGAATTACGCGGTAGACCCGCAGGTCCTGGAAAGCGATCGTATGTACCACGGCGCAAATAAGAAGAGGAGTTGCCGATCGTCATTTCTCTAGGGAAAATTGTGTTACACTGCGCGAAGTGGAAGGCAGAGGTACAGGGAAGGTTGGCTCCGCCGTTCCACCAATCACAAAGTACATACCATCAATGACACCATTGATCGTAACATGGCTCCATTGATACACCAATTCCTCTTCTTAATTGCTCCGTGGTATGTACATATATTTATATTCCAGATTCCTTTAAAAGAAGAGTAAATAGGTACCTTCTGGGCGTGCGCTTCGAGTACGTCTTACACAATATACGGGTTCCATAACGTAATAGACGTAATAAAGTTCCCAAATATTATTTTAAAATTCATTCTTGGCCACTACCGTGTCCTGGCATCACAGGTGCGAGGAGGGACATAATGTTTAATCGCAAAAAACATTTTGTCACTCTCCTCGCACTTGTGATTCAACCTAGTGGCGTCGCGCGCGATTAACTCTGTGCTGATGATAAAGGTTGAGTACATACTTGCCCAGAAAGTACCTACCTATATTTACTCTCTATTTACTATATTAAGGAATTTGGGTTATGTATTTCTGGATCAACAGACGCTGGCAGGAAGTCCTATCTCAGATCTACATACGCTTTATAGGATACTATTTTACACACAACTCATACATTTTCTGTTTTTAGGGTTCCGTACCCAAAGGGTAACTAACGGGACCCTATTACTAAGACTCCGCTTGTCCGTCTGTCTGTCCGTCTGTCACCAGGCTGTATCTCATGAACCGTGATAGTAAGACATTTGAAATTTTCACAGATGATGTATTTCTGTTGCCGCTATAACAACAAATACTAAAAAGCAGAATAAAATAAATATTTAAGGGAGCTCGTATACAACATACATGTTTTTTTGCCGGAACCCTTCGTGCGCGAGTCCGACTCGCACTTGACCGGTTTTTAAATGTAAATTATACGCTTTCTCTTGCAACAGCCGCGCCTGAACGGCTACCTATGACGTCATTCCGTAACACGACGAGTCGCTTGGCGACATGGTTTAGTCACGAGGGTATGGCAAGCCATCATGGGCGCCGGCAGGGTTATTGTCATCTACCTATACATTATATAATATAACACGTTGAAGAACTGAGACGCTGGAGCGGGCTGTTAGATATACTAATTCGAACACGACGCCGTATGGCGTCATCGATTCTCTGTATAATTGTGCCAGAACGCCTAGCAGCGTCGTGATATCCCTACAAACCAGTACAAGTGTTGTTTATTGTGTCACAAAGTGAACATTCAAACGAGATCTACTGTCAATCCAATGTGCCTAAATGCCCGTCTACCCTTTCGCCTTCCCCCCTACTACTATGTGTCAAAACACAACTTGTATCAAGGCAATCTCTGTCCTTCAACGTGATAATAGAAAGAAAGAAAATGTGTTTAATTTTGGGAGCTACACCATTACAAAAAACCAAATACTCTTGGACAGTTTAAGGCTTATACATATAACTAGGTAGTTTATAAGATGCAGCCAACAAAAAGGTCTCTGACTCAGCAAAATGCCACAGCAGAACTGTGACGCTGATGTTCCGCCAGAGGCCGCGAGTTGCGACACATGCGATGTAACAAAATTTATTGATAAAACGAAATTGCCTTTGTGTGACATAAAATTTGCTTCCTTATATAATTATAGGAACAAATACAAGGTAATGTTTGGGCATTTACGTCACGTCGAGTCACATAAAATACATTTAAAAATGTAATACTTTTATATTTCCGTGTATATTTCTCCAAGACAGGGGTGCGCAAGTGCACCCCCTTGCACCCTGCTAACGGCGCCAATGCAAACTATGGCCAAAACCTACCACCACACAGTTGATGTGAAACTCGGACCAAATAAAAAGTTAAGACGTAGCGCGCTGTCAACATTCAAGTGAGGCCGGTATCGTAAACATATGTGCGCATAGTGGGTGTTGCCGCACAGTAAATATTGAGACATATTGCGTATGTATGAATTTCAAGACGTGTATAAAATTGTCTCACTTTCGGCCTGCTTCACCGGCTACTTGGAGTAAACTACTATAGGTCTTGACTTTTTATTTGGCAGTTAGTTCGACGTTGTTCTATCTGTCCTTTTGTTGGTCTATCGTTCCTTTTCACGCATCCCTAAAATATTATAATATTTATAATTTCTAATATTCTAATTCAAGTTCGAGCTTCTTTTCTATATTTTTCTTGGCTTCCACAGAAAATCAACACTTGAATGGCTACAACCAACATGAAAGTATCAATCAGCAACTAGATGGCACATTAATTTCTGAAAATGCAACGGATGTGTCAGGGATACCCTTACCGGCTCAGTGAGTGGATTTTTTATTACATCATAAGAATTACACATTTGTAAAGTCGAGTCCAGAATTAGGCGAACTAACTTGACAGTTCATTGTACACTAATGTTGCCACAGTTTGGGCAGTGCTGTTTATATCGATGTTTAAAAAGTCTAGTAAATCATTATTATTGTGTTTGGAATCAAACTAATAATTTTACTACGCAAAATAATAATAATAAAAATTAATTAAATTAACGGATTTGGATTTATCAGCGACGATTTAATAGCGTTTGTCTCTATCGCACTTTCATATTTGCCAGAAAGAAAGGGATGAATGCTATATGTATGGTACATGATATGTACCGTACAAGCCCGACAGAAACCACCTAAAAGGATCACAATGGCCTCTTATAATAACATCATTATTTTTGTATTTTACTCCTAATTTGAGGAGTAAGTATCGTAAATATCCGCTTTAAACAATACATCCTTCAGATCATATTATGTCACATAAATTGCTGTAGTTCGTTCCTATTTGGCAAGTATGTATGACTGTGAAAGTTTCGACGACAATTACTTGATAAAATATAAATAGAATCAGATTTATAGAAGGCACAAGGTTATATCGACATATTTGTGTCGACATAAACCTATCACTATTTATTTTTTCCTATGTCTGGCAACATTTTCAGCTGTCAAGTTAGTTCGCCTAATTCTGGACTCGACTTTAGTTAATTTATTTACTGGCAATAAACCCGATAGTACAGTAGTACCAACACCTTCTCTATATCAGGCCTTACAACTGAAATGGCTTTTAGTGATGACGTCATCACTAGTGGTACATGCGATTTTACTATAGGATTTTAACAACAAATTTTTCATTCGCATTTTATTTTTAAGCACCGTATTTATTCATAAGAATTAAGAAACTTATTACTTTTGAATTGTTTAAATATTTACTTATGTATTATTTTTATAGTTCTTGCTTTTTTTTTGTATTAATTATTAATTAAATTTTAAAAAAGTTGTGAAATTGCTTTCTATTTGTCAAATAAAATAAAAATCAATAAATCTGCCAAACTCCTCTAAAGAAATGTCTTCCTTGTACCACTAGCTCAAAGACCAGAGTTTAGACATCTTGTGCAAACAAATGTTTTTAAAAAAGCTTTTAAGCACAAAGACGAGCAGATCTCGACTCCAAGCGTGACCAACTCAAGGCCCGACCACCTGTGGCTATTGACTACAACTACGAGAATGGAACACTCAAATGTGGTATATGCGGACGAACATTTAAAGCCAAGATTGGTTACGTCAGCCACATTCGGGCACACCAGCGAAGCCCATCACACCCTCACTAATAGTCGGCTTGGAGACCATCATCATCAGTGATGACGTCACATTTGAGTTGTCAGGCCTGTACAGAATGTACACTGACAGTAGGTGTTGGTAGTACCATATATGTAATGTGCGTAGGAATCTTCGCTACTCTTCAGCAAAGGTCGTATTTTCGAACGCTTTCTGTACAGTCAATGATAGATAGTGCACGTCCTGTCGCCTATAGACAACCGAAATGACACCCTTAAGGGGCTATACCGTGAAAATTGACACTTTTTGAAGTTATTTATCTGCTCTTTTAATGAAGTTCCAAGTAAAATAAATTAGTATAACAATTTTGGGACCTTTAACTAGATTTTGGTCTATCAGAAACGCAATAGGAGGAATTTCATTCGATAGAAATAATTATTGAAATCAGGTCTAAATTTACACTTTTTTTGATATTCTGACAAATTAGGATAGCATACAGGCTTGAAAAACATTTATTTAGATGGGTTTTAACTACACCTAAATTACTGGTTATGGAATTTTTTGTAGCTATTTTAGTTAATTTTGCATTAATTTAAAACCGACTTTTTGACAATTTTCCCCGATTCCGTCCCTTTCGCACTGCGGGTATTTCTGCCTGGAGTAACGGAGACCTTTGCTAGCATGGTATATCACCATAATTGCTTCCGTTTCATATTCTTTGCACATGTTCTAAAATTACTTTGACTTGTTCCACCCCCTTTCAAATGTGCACTCTTAGAAGGGACACACAGTATACGATACAAGATATTATGATATAAATTCTTAAAAATTTCATGTATTTTTAATATTATTTACGTTTATTTTGATTTTGTTTCAGGATCATAGAGTGTGTATTGAACGAAACAGATGTGCCAAATGCCGTAGATAGGTCGCCCAGTTCATCTCCCACACCGGAGGATAATGAAATCGAGGCGATTTCTAATCTAGGTACGTATTTATTTCAATGAGAAAGATTAATTACTCTCTTTCATCAAGCCATAAATATTGTTGAAATGATCATGATTGAAAGTGTTGAATGTTTCGGTGTGTGAACGAGACAGGATAACGTCGATCTCTCTTTTACACATCATGCTTGATCGCCCTGCTACCTTTGTAAATTGAAATCATGACATTTTTCCAGAAAATATTGCTGATATTGTAATTTTATTTGCGGATAACTTGTCATTATTAAATTTCTTTGGTGGTTTCAGGAAGCGAGGTGGAAAGCGATGAAGATGATTCCGAAGACCATTATTCGATGTTGTTCTCTCGGGTGCAGAGAATCTTTTTGGGCCTAGACGATGCTATAAAGCAAGATCTTTTGTCTCAAGACGAGCAGTCGCAGCAAGATGAAAAAAGAACGACGCTAACTGAGAAATTTAAGTCTCAAACTCAGGAGTCGGTGACTCAAACTAAAGAATGTTTACCTCAATTTGAGGAATCATTGCCTCAATCTGAGATTTCGTCTCCTAAAGCGGAGAAATTGACGAATAACGTTGCAGAAACTTTAAGACAAAATAAGAACGATTTGTACCAATCCAATTTAAACGAATTTAATTGGAAACCTTTTCCAGATCCCCTTATTCCGATTCAACAGAGAAGGGAAAATTTTAAAGCTACAATTGGACCAATCAAAGATTTCGCTACCCCTTATGAGGCATTTGTAGCGATATGGGACCGGCAGATTATGGGTCACATAGCAGTTGAAACCAATAGATATGCGACTCAAACTTTAGCGAGACTCAAATCTGAGAACAAACTGACCGAAGGCTCACGTTTAAATCGTTGGACAGAGACAAACATAGACGAGCTTTATGTATTTTTCGCTTTAGTATTAGCCACCGGGATATGCATCAAACAAGACATCAAAGAATACTTCCGAGTCGACGGGAAAATTTACGATACTCCAAACTTCAAGGAAGCCATGACCTATAATAGGTTCTTACTGATAAATAAGTTCTTACACTTTAATGATAATAAAAACATTAAAGGCCGCAGTCTGTCCGAGGCCAAATTATTTAAAATTCAACCCATCGTGACACATCTGAACGAAAAGTTCGCAAATTTATACGAGCTTGATCGTAACATCGTGATAGACAATTCTCTTTCAAACTTTAGAGGGTGGCTGATTGAGAAAGGTTTTAGCCGCCATAACGCAGCATCGGGGAGATTGAATACAATCGAATTGTGTGAGGCTAAATCTGGATACTTATCAAAATTTGAGATCTATGATGGAAAACAAATTAAATCGACATCTAATAATGAGGCTTGCCTCTCCAGTATTGCGACACGCGTATTGAAGCTCTTGGATGGTCTTAAAAACAAAGGGCACACAGTTTGGATGGAGCAGTATTATACAAGTCCCGCCCTTGCAAGAACCCTGAAGTCAAAGGGCTTTGACTGCGTTGGGACCTTACGTACCGATTGCCAATTTGTCCCAAATGAGTTAGCCCAGATGAAAAAGGAAGACATACGAAATGGAGAGATTAAGGGGTGCACTTGTGGTGACGTGGATCTCATTCTATGCCAAGACAAAATAGCTATATTATCAACTTACCATGGAAATGCGGCCCAAGAACAAAACGGCAAAGACAAACCCCTTGCCATTCAAGACTTTAAAAACTGCGTAAGCGGACTCGACAAAAGAGACCACATGCTAGCCGTTTATCCAATAGAACGAAAAAATACCAAAACATGGTACAAAATACTGTTCAGACGGCTTCTAAATATCAGTGTTTTGAACTCGTTGATATTGCATAAAACCGCGAATGTTTCGGCACGTTCAACAATTATTATTACACACCATAGGAGTTATCGGGAAGAGTTGGTTCAGCAAATAATGCAGAAACATATACTAAAACCGACCATTCATCCTGTAAAGGTTTCGTTGACTGGTATGCCAATATTTCCTGTGGAATATTGGGAACATTTTCCAGCGGAATATGGCTTGCGTCCGGGACCAAAACGTGAGAGGATACGCAAATCGTGTGTGCTGTGTCACAAACGCATGCAGACTTATTGTCCGGGATGCAACGTGCCGCTGTGTGCCTTTACCTGTCACAAACTGTATCACACGGATAGTTAGCCTCTGGTGCATTACTATTTTATAATAATACCTGTAACGATATACACGAACGTATATATACCATTCCCATGCGGGTAGAGAGGGGTCAATTTCCTCATAATTTGGGCGTATATACAGGCTGGAAAAAATTCAAGGGCCCTGGAGGGGAACTACCTTAAATCCTTTAGTTAGCTCATTTTACTGAAAGGAAACATTCCTTTATTTTTTAAAAGAAATAAAAATGCATTCAAAGATATTCTGAAATTCGCTTGTCTCACCCGGGAATCGAACCAACTAAAAATAAAAAAATAAACCCTCGCTATTTTGTTATACGAATCGGTAGGATTATTGTTCAGGATAAAATTTGTCTAATAAATATTTGGTCTTACACTGATCTGTTGTACGAGATACCCATGATATTACAAGTTCTTTATTAACAATACCTAGTACTGTTCACTTGTAACAAGTAAATGACACGTTGTAATTTTCTTATCTCTCTTACATCCAAAGACATCGTATGAAGTACAAACTTGCTAATGTTATTTATCTTAAGTACCTTGTTGAAGACTTCGACAAGAAAATCGTTAAATGGTAATAATAAATCTATGCACAGCACAATTCCTTCTTGCACTAGGCGTACAGACGAAAAGTTTAAAAAGGGAACGTATTTTTTTTTGCAACGCGGAGCAACAAATTTGAAGTTCAAACGATAACTTTCATCATTTTTAAAATCGATAAAAGTATTCGTTCGAATTTCAAATTTTGTTTTGTTTTGCTTTCATTCCGTGCTGTCATTGTGTAATAATGGCGTATCATTATTACTTTATAAGTGAACAGTACTAGGTATTGTTAATAAGGAACTTGTAATAAATATTTAATTTCATGGGTATCTCGTACAACAGATGAGTGTAAGACTAAATGTTTATTAGACAAATTTTATCCTGAAGAATAATCCTACCGACTCGTATAATAAAATAGCGAGGGTTTATTTTTTTAATTTTTAGTTGGTTCAGTTCCCGGGTGAGACAAGCAAATTTTAGAAGATCTTTGGATGCAGTTTTGTTTCTTTTAAAAAATAAGGAATGTTTCTTTTCAGTAAAATCAGCTAACTAAATGATTTAAGGTAGTTCCCCTCCAGGGCCCTTAAATTTTTTCCACCCTGTATAGTATTCCCATGGGAGGAGAGGGGGTCAATTTCCGTTTTAACTCGCATTTTTTTCTGCAGAGGATCTCGGGTATTGTTTGAAGCCGTCTAATTAAATATACCTCTTCAAAAAGTTCAAGGGCTTTATTTGAAAAATTTAAGACTTCGAAGTTCGAAGTCTTTCGAACTGAACAATCTATGATTAACTTGATGATGCTCCTACTTAAATCCAGACCTTTAAGCAGGCGCGTGCCCAGCTTTCAAAACAGGGGGAGGGTCATCGGGGGAATATTTCTTTAATTAGTATATGGAAATATGTATGGTATATTTTAACAAATTTTTATTCAAGTTTTTTTTTTTTTTTCGAGACATGCCAGGCTTTTTGGGGAGAGTCACGCATGACTCATAAGCCCTCTGACCCTCCGTGGGCACGCGCCTGCCTTTGAGCCCCCTAACTAAACCTCATATAATACAGGTCCCGACAGTAAATAATGCACATCGTATCGTAGCGTCATCTCTGTCGCACGAAGCACTAACAATCCGGTGACAGAGACGGCGCTCTACAAAGCCGAAGATAGCCGATGTGCATTATTTACTGCCGGGTACTATACGCCCATGGCTTATGACATCCGTTGTACAGGATGTATCAATGACGTGCCCAGAAAATTAAACCACATGCTTTACTGATCATACAGAGAAACTTGTTTTATGACTTGGAAATATATGAAAAAAAAAATTGCGTTTTCCCCTTGTAAATGACGAGTAGGTGTTAAAAATGTATACAGAGTGCAAACTTAATTATATGTACTTCCTTCAAGGGGGTCATGAGGCGGATACAAAAAAATATTGAACAAAAAAAAGAGTTTCTACTAAATATTTTTTTTTTTTTTATATCAAGCTAGCATATAATTCGTACATTAGACATTAAACTACAATAAAAATCATCATTTTGAATTATTAAAAACGTACAAACCTCGATAGCAGCCCATCAATTCTTTTTTATTTTCAAATATATTTTGTTATATATTTATTTTTCTGTTCCACTCATAGTAAGGAATGACTCATTTGAAGAAATTACTTAATTAACATCCTGTTTAAGGGAGTGAGTTTTTAAATTTGTTTTTTTTCATAATATGTTTCCTATGGAAGTGGTACAGTATGATCAGTAGAGCATGTGGTTTAAATGTTCTTTTATTTTTATGTTCTGAGCACGTCAACATCCTGTATGCAGATACACCCCTAAACATAAGACTGAATATTAAATAAGTCCTACAATTTAAGTACCTAAGCATTACGTACATAGTAACAATACCTTAATATTTAGTTTTGTATAATATTGCTACAAGTAGATAATTATGTCAATGCTTTCTCATAGGCAACTAACACAGACCAATAAGCCATTAGACGTCGTAAGGTGGGCAAACCTTTTTCGCCAACACATCACTGCAATTGCACTTCAATACAAATGTCATTCCATGCTATCCCATCTCTACAACTTGTCAAGAAAGGCCTGAAATGGAACTAAAATTGTTTTTACTGGTAACACCTAATTTCCCCGCATAAAAGATCTCAGGTGTTGCCATATTAAAACAGTTCTGACAAAGAATGTGGCGCCCTTATTAGTTTCACGACTTTCTTGACAAGCTGTATTTCCTTGCTAAGTACCATTACTCCAAAATACCCACAACTAGGGTTGCCAGATGGGAAAACCAAAATATCTGTGCAAAATTTCAAAAAGTCGGGCTTTTGGGATAATGGTCGGGACAAATAAACAAAAGGAATTAAAAAAAAAGTTTATTATTAGAATTAAAGTAATTAATTACAACAAAATACTCTTTTGCCCGCCGACCGTTGTTATTTGTTATTTGTCTGGACAATTTGTATTTTGTCAGGACTCTGTAAATCATATGAAATGTCGGGACAATCCCGACGAATCCCGACCATCTGGCAACCCTACCCGGAACATAAAAAATCTCACTTGTCCGTGGTTGATAAGATGTCTAATGGCTAAGTGGTCTGTGGCATTCAAAATTACATGTTGGTTGAATAAATTGTTTGAGGAAACTCTTGATAGAATTTATCCTTTACAATAAACTGTACTGGATATCCAAATCTAACTATCTCACGATAATTTAAATACTCAACACCTGTCACGGCATACCATGATAGCTCTTATTGACCTTATAAGGATTCTAACAAAGGTGTGAACGATGTAAACGTTTCATAAAAAAAAAAATGGGGCTGTTTGGGAACTGGCTCAAGCTGACATTTTCTACAAAAATAAGGGGCCGATCACACAGTGCGTTCTGCTTTCCGCGTTCTACGCACCGCGGTCACTGTAATATATACCAGCGTTTCTTAACCTTTTTTGCCCACGGACCCCTTAGGAAATCAAGTACAATTTTAAGGACCCCTTTAGTAAAAAAGCAGCAATAAATTTCGGACCATTTATTTTAGTTCTACAAATTACAAAAAAATATACTTTTTCATATAAAATACATTAATGAGAAGGTTGGTGCTGCTTTTTTGGAACTAAATTAGTGATATTTGGGTTTATATTACTACTGAGATTATAATCTAGTAAAAGCCTAATTTATTACTAGATTAGGCTGCGGACCCCCATACATCTGCTCGCGGACTCTCAGGGGTCCGCGGACCACAAGTTAAGAAATGCTGATATATACGATGGTATGGATATTTATATACACAGACCGCGGCGGTCAAGTAGAAAGCGCATTCTGATTGTTTGGAACGCGATAATGAGATATTAATGGGATTGTAAATTGCTTAATATGAGTTGTATAACATCCTTAAAGTTTAAAACTATATACTTAGGAATATTGTTTGTTTGTAAGCTGCTCCCGTAAAGTGGCGAAAGCCACGATCGTGGCCAATGATATAGATTCGGCATAACACGTCTTAACTTATTTGACAGGACTAACCTTATTTTAATCATCCTGTCTTTTTCTTTCTTTATCGAAAAGACAAAGACAGAACGCTTAAATTAAGTTTAGTCCTGTCAAATAAGTTAAGATGTGCTTCACCGAATCGGTACCATTATCTATTGTTATTCAATTAATTGTTATCAAAAATGAAAAATTCTACACACTTTCTCCTGATAACTGAGTTACAGAATAATAATGCTCATTATGTGATATGATATACCATATTATAATATTGTAAAATTATTATACGTTAAACGAGTAAAATTTGAGTTTTTTTTTTGCTTTAGTATCCCATATATCCTAATATTAACAAATATACAAGGTGTAACAGAAAGGTGTAACCATATTTGAAGAGCTTATTCAGTCAATGGTATAGAACAACTTTTACTATGGAGCCAAACCTGAAATCTCAAAAAAAAAAAAAACTGCCCTTCCATACATTTCAGCCGAGCGGCATTGCATTTTTCTATGAAAAAGTTGATTTTTTTTCGAGATTCAGGGTTTGTTCCATAGTAAAAGTTGTTCTATACCATTGACTGAATAAGCTCTTCAAATATGGTTACACCTTTCTGTTACACGTTGTATATATATAGAGCTCGAAAGGATAATTCGCAGAGTTCCATTGCCGAGTTCCATAATGGATCCACTGCGAATTTTTAAACATGATTTTACTTAGTGTTAAAAGAAAACGATACGTAACGCCACGGAGCAATAAAGAAGAGGAGTTGCCGATAGTTCATTTCTCCAGGGAAAACTGTGACAATGCGCGGGGTAGAAGGCAGAGGTACGGGGAAGGTTAGCTCTGCCGATCCACCAATCACAGAGCACATGCCACCAATCGCAATCGCTCCCTTTAGTGACGTCATGGCCGAATTGATCGTATAGTGCGCGCCAATCTTTTAGTCGCCTCTGATTGAGTTACGAGTGCAAGCTTGCGCAGGTACAGTCAAGGAAACAATAATATGAACGGTTGACTATTAAATATTTACTATAAGTGGGAAGGTGTACTTGTTGTACAGTGGAGACCACATCAAGCTGTACACTTGCAGTACGACATTAGCCCCTACAGAGAAGAATATAAGATAGGTACAAAGTCCAATGTGTCTTACTTGATGCGGTCTCCACTGTACCTACCTATTTAATATATATTAGTATTTTAGTGCAATCTTAACTGTTTAATTAAAACAAATTAATATAAACACCATTTTCCTACATTGTCGCCTTAAAACGCTATAACGACCGTGAGGCATAACAACAACAATAAACTTTAACAAACTAAATCAACAAAACAACAAATAAAGGCAACACAAACAGATTCAACGATTAACTTCACGAATCATTGAATTTTTTCCACGAACGTACTTTTCATGCAACGCGCGCGTGTGTAGTGTACGGACGTAGCACTAACACTAACGCATTGTGTTGACACCTGCCGAACGGCGACCGGGGGGTGTGGTGCGGCATGCAGGCGGGTGTGCTCCGCGCCCTCGCTCCTGTAACGTCCCCCTGACACCGTAAAACGGCTAATGCGTCGATTCTTGGGGCTAGCTTCAGAGGCGACTAAAAGATTGGCGCGCACTGTAACATGGCTTAATTCATACACCAACTCCTCTTCCTTATTGCTTCGTTCGTGCGTAACGCTCTCCATACCTTCATTATCGCTTACGCTTCTTACCGCGTTTTAAAGCACGAAGGGAGACCCTATACTATGAAACTTTATGAAGCGTGAGCTATAAAGAAGTCAACACCTTCTCTATACCAGGCCTTACAACTGAAATGGCTTTTAGTGATGACGTCTTCATTAGTGGTACATGCGATTTTACTATAGGATTTTCAACAACAAATTTTTCATTCCACCACTTTACACCACTTATTTAAAAACAGGATTGTTTTTATAATTTATATATGACACATAAAGTATATATATTTTATTTTTTTATTTATTGCTAGAGAGTGCATTTCCCTTAAAAATAAAGCATTTTTTTTCACGATTGATTTGCTTCCTTTACGCCTGCCGTCGTCGCTCGAAAGTAAAAATAGGCAAATATCAGAAGACATAAGTTCATTATTTTACTATTGCTGTGTACCTTAAAATTAAAAAAAATAACCATTGGAAGAGGGGCAGAAGGTATGGGTGGTTAATATCATATTCCCTGAACCTTATTGGTTTCAATGAATGTAAGTAAATAGTTGGCCTATCAGCTAGTAATATTCGGCCTATAAGTATGTAGCAAAAAAAGCGCAGGCCCACTTTTCACTCGTATTGCAATTTATAATGAAAGCGAAAATTGTGTCATTAGCAATTTCTGCAATGGCACCTAGCAATTATTCTATGCTCTTTATAAAATAAGAATTCTTGAAAAAGTTTCAAAATTACATTGAAAGTTGTACCAAAGTGCCATGCTCTGCCTAGATTTCGAAATGAAACGCGTCGCTTGTCCGTTAACACTACAGCACAAAGAAAGCAATTGTTGCGGTAGTCGCACTGCGCGAGACCTCTCTCGTACTTGGTGCCCAGTATGCAAGACCTTTTAGCCCTGGCGTGGCGGCTACTACAAGCAAGCAATTTGTTTGATATATTTTGTATGGGAATTTTCTTTTTTTTCATAAAATCCTCTTTGCTGATACTTATGGAACGTAAGGCTCTTTGGGGTCAACCGAGGTCAAGGTATTTGAACTCCCAGAAAACGCAAAACATTGTTTGTTATAACGCAAAACATGCCAAGTTGCGGTGCAGCCGACCAGGGTGTTCTTGAAGCTACTGGTAAAGGTCGACCGTTCCTACAAGGTTCGCTTGAAGCGGTCGCTCGGGCTATTTCTCTTTTCAAGATACGCACTAAAAGTGCGCGCCAGATAAGTCTGCGCTTGGCCAAATATTTTAGAACTATCCTTGAGTGTATTTTGTACGAATTTTTCATTCCGGACCCGTAGCACCCCTGGATGACATCCGTGGGGGTATCATGGGAACTTGGCACCCCCAGGTCAACTAGTGCAGTGCTTTTCAATGTATATACTTAGTATTAAACCCCTCCTATATGATTTCATTTTTATCTCTAATCTGAAGCTAATATGACCTAATGATAATAATTATTGTTATTATGTTATGTACCTATTTATTGTTGGATAATGTAACTAGTCAGATCTCCTTGTTAAAGCTGTAAAATTCTAAATCCCATCAAAAACATAAAATGTACAAAAATGTCAAGTCTCGCAATGCAATCTTTCCACCGTAAAAAGTTGTGAGATCTTTTTTCAAGAGTGACAATTAACGTATTTTAGGTGTAGTTCACTTGACTAAGCTAATTAGATTTTTCCTCATCTCCTATTTCATGTCTGTGAATTTGTTTCCCATAACTGGCAACGTTAGTCACGCCACCAGTCGCGCGCAGACTTTTACCACCACGGACGGACGGAGGTATCCACTGCGTAACTTGCCAGAGCTCACATTCCACTGGCTGACTGTTGCTTCATTCGATGACCTATTTCGTATATTCACGAGTTCTTTGTTTGTGTTCATTCAACAACGTCTGTGCAGGATTGAAGTAGCTTCTCTTTATTCTAGTGTTACTTTGGTCCTCTTGTCTGTCTGTGACTGGACTCTACATTTGAACTCCTATTTATTTATTTCATGGAAAAGGCACAGAAGTAAATTACATATAGAAATGTATTTATATATATTTGTGCTCGTAATGCTTGCTTTGCTTGTGCATGTTTTATGCGGGAGGGCGGGCGGTGCTTGAGTCTGCATTTTGAATAGCATGGTAAGAGTGTTTAGCGGAATATTGCAAATTATTAATATAGGTATATCCACAAATTCATGATGGACTTCCGCAAAGTAACGCCTTTTTCAATCAATTTTATTGCAAATTATTAATATATCCACAAATTCATGATGGACTTCCGCAAAGTAACGCCTTTTTCAATAAATTTTACAGACAGAAACATATAGGTTAATTAAATTTACTTACGCTTTAGTCAAATAACATTATTTTTGTAGTAACTAATTGGTGACATTTCTTAATAAAAAACCAGCCAAGTGCGAGTCAGACTCGCGTACCTAGGGTTCCGTATTGTGGATGATAAATTTAATTTTGACATTTTTTTCGTGAATTTCTCAACCGCTTTATTTTTCCTGTAATATTTACGTGAACACATATTAAAATGATGTTTTTCATATTTTTTGTCCACCACTTTTGGAGATAAGGGGGGGGGGCATAATTTTTTTTATAGTTTTTCAAGGATTTCTCGAAATAAATGCAATTAAATATAATCAAACTATATATTTTTACAATCAGCTTTTTAATACCTACAATTTGATACCCATATTGTATTTTTATAAAATATTTTTTTTTCATTTATTTTACTTCTTTTATATTTCTCATTTGTGCTCAACTTTTTAATTTTTTTCATATATTTCGGTCTACCAGTTTCAGAGATAAGGGGGGGGGGACATACATATTTTTGTGGTTTTTTAAAGATTTCTCGAAACTAGTGCCAGTAAATATAGTAAAAGTATATATTTTTACAATCAGCTTTTAAAAAATAATCTTTAATTCAAAAATAAGAGTTTCGTAGAGGATACGAATCGTTCCCCCTTAGCCTACGTGTCATGAACATCCACAGCGTAGCAACGTCTACGACGTAGCAGCATGTTACTTGACGTGCGTCGTTGTAGATCGTTGTAGACCTACGTAGCATGGCAGTAGTAATATTTCTTCGAAGCAAGTGGCTTTATGTTATACAGACTGTTTTTAGTGTTCCGTACCCAGAGGGCAAAACGGAGCCCTATTTGTCACTGCTGTCCGTCTGTCTGTCCGTATGTCACGGGTCTCTAGCTCTTAGACGGAAAGAGTTAGAGAGCTGAAATTTTGATATTTTATGTAAAATGTTGACCCAAAACCGAATATAGAATTAAAAAGGTAATCAAAGACCAAAGTAGTTACGAATTTGTAATTTCTGTATATTATGTACTATAGTATTAAAACAACAATTACTGAAAACGCCGATTCATAAAGTAGTTTTAGGGTTACGTCCTCGAATACTCAACCAACTTAATTTTGCAGTTTTGTTTCATACTACATATTTCTGTTTAAATTATTCAAGTAACTTATTTTAATGGTACGCCTCAGCGTGCGGGTCCTACTCGCACTTGACTGGCTTTTATTTACTGTTCATGTAACTTTTAACCCGCGTTCAAAGCTAGCTGGCTATAGGTGGAAGAAGGATTCCTTTATCTATATCAGGGATGGCCAAACTTTTTCCTGTTCGGGCCGATATTTACAAACAGCATTTAATGGGGGGCCGGCCAGGTTTATGATTTTTTGAGCATAATAAAATTCTTTATTAAAATTAAAATAATTGCATTTTCCGAAATAAAGTTATTTATTGACTAACAGGTTTCAACAACATTGAAAGATTGTTTATGAAAAATTTAATGCTATAAACAGATATTCAAATCAGGTACACTATGTATGAGATAGTGACATATACATTTATTGCAGGCAATCTATAAAATAGGAACATCTCGAACATAGATGTATTAATGTAAGCAAGTCTATTTAAGTTTGTTTTAAATTATGTTATTATCTACTTTTGGGTCGATGGTCGTGGGCCGAATCGCAATCTTTTGCGGGCCGGAGAAGGCCCGCAGGCCGTAGATTGCCCATCCCTGACCTATATTATAAGAGCATGAACCTTATGTCGTATGATGTACGGTCCAGGATTTACCGTCGTCCGTTCCGCCCTTTACAAGAAAGATAGATTCCGGCACGCGGGCCGCATCGCATGACGTCACATCAAACAATTAAGAGTAGGCCAACAGCTAGCTACTTCGGTCGGAATGATAAAGGATTAGATAGGTTGCGTCAAAGGATAAGTTTTGCAGGTTTAAATCCCGAAATGTATACGAACTGAACTTAATTGACTCAATTGGCAGGCAGGTTTACCTCACAGTGTTTTTATTGACCGTTCAGCAAGTAGTATCATCCACCCTATCCATCAGCCTAGTTCGTCCACTGCTGGACATAAGCCTTTCCAGGACTTTGCCACTCCCGGCGGTCATCCTGGAAGAATTGCTCATACTCACACATGCTGGGCAGGCGGGTTGGTGAGCGCGGTGCCGGAACCCTCGCACCAGTGACGCCGCTGCTTGTCACCAGTCTGTTCCATATAAGGCCCGGCTATAAGGGATGGATATACCGCCATCCATCGGTCCCAGGCATGGTGGGCCTCCTGGTTTTTTGCCTGTGAGATGTCCTCTTACTGTCCCCCGAATTACTTCGAGGGGGGGTCTCCAAGTGAGATGGTGGTACCTCCACAGTCGAGCAAGTGGTATGTAAGTAAAAAAACCGGACAAGTGCGAGTCAGACTCGCGTACCTAGGGTTTCGTATTGTGGATGATAAATTTAATTTTGTAATTTTTTTCGTGAATTTCTCAACTGCTTTATTTTTCCTGTAATCTTGACTTAAACAAATATTACCATGATTTTTTTCATATTTTTTGGTCCACCAGTTTGTGTGATAAGGGGAGGGACATACATTTTTATGGTTGCTCAAGGATTTCTCGAAATAAATGCAATTAAATAGAGCCAAACAATATATTTTTACTATTAACTTTTTAATACCTACAATTTGATACCCATATTGTATTTTTATAAAATTTGACATTCTTTTCATATTTTTCGGTTTACCAGTTTCGGAGCTAAGGGGGGTGGGGACATACATATTATTGTAATTTTTTAAAGATTTATCGAAACCAGTGCCAATAAATACAGTAAAAATATATATTTTTACCATCAACTTTTTAATATCTACAATTTGATACCCATATTATATTTTTAGGATAATATTTTTATTTTTCTCACTTTTGTTTTGGAAATATTTTGAACAATTAAAAATTTTTCATATTTTTTTTACACAAAATTTATGTCTTTATCTGTAACGGTACTAAAGTCATGAGGCTGTGACATACGGACGGACGGACGGGCAAAGGAGTCTCACCATAAAGGTTCGTTTTGTACCTTTTAAGTACTACGGTACCCTAAAAATCTAATGTAAGGCCCTTGACGTGCCATGTTATTGACAGAAACCGGATTTATACCTTGATTTATAGCTTGAAGAGTTCCTACATTTCCATTAAGAAGCAATAATTCTTTCCCATTGCTAGCTGGTTGACTACAAGGAGTTAGAGCTAGCCCAGTCGATATATTGCACTCCTGATTACTTCAACCGCTTTCTTCAGGAACTAATAAAAGTTGACCAACAAACTGAAGACGAAGTTTTGATGATTAATGGTCTTTCTAATATCGGTTTTAAATTGATTGAAAATTTATATTTTTGGACGTTTCTCCTTCAAGAGTTTACGTAAGGAACTTCATAGTCCTAAAGTTAGTAGTTTAGTACTTGAGTGAAACTTAGATAAGTGAATACCTACTATTTTAAACCGGACGGTTCAAATCTTCATACTAAAATTTCTCAATCCCAGCCTGAAATATAAGATAGCTTAACCTTATTGTTAAATAATTTAAACCTCGCTTTTTAATATACTACCATACCAATACTCACATCACTATTATTAAGTACTACTCGTACTTAAGGCCTTACCATTGGTATTCCAAGGGTTTTTGCTTAAATATGCTGAGTCAACTACCGACCCTAGCAATGTAAAACTCGCAGACATGGTTTTTCAAATCTTTATCTTTCCGTTGTCAAGAGATGATTTTGCTAAGTTTCTTGCCCTTCTTATTAGCAAGACTAATCGAATGGGCGGAGTTAGGCTTATAGAAACGGGAGCTTCTATACACTTCTTTTCCATTATTGATTGTTAGAATTAATTATTTTTTTCATATTCATCATTATCTTGTTTCATTTAATCTATTGGGACAGTTGAAAAATTGGTATTATTTTTTATTTTTATTGTTTTAGGTTTACATTTATTTTTAGAAGATTGTAGTTTCTAAATATTGGTTGGTTGTCTTTGTATATTACTTTCCTATGGGTGCAATACAGATGTTCTCTATCTCTATCTATCACTATGGAGGTATTATGTAGTATGATAATTTCATTTATTCCACGTTTTGTTTCCATACTGTCATATAGAGTCATTATAATGTACATTTGTATGCAAAATCTGAATTTATTATATTTATTGCATATATTTATAATATTATTTATTCTTTATTCGGAATTCCTGTCTTTTTATTTTATTCAAGTGTATTATTTTATTAAATTGAAGAAAACCGAATCTTTATTTTTGTGTATTTTCGCATATTATTATTTATTATATAAAACTATTAGACATAGATTATTTAATTATATTACATTAAAATCGTTGCCCTGTAGGATTTGAAACTTTTCGTTCTATTTATCTGGATCTATGACTTTCGGATAAGTAGCATGAACGATTTTTAGACAACGAGAGCGGTCAATATTAATTATCAGCAGTAGAAATGAATATGTTTCAAACTCATGTTTAAGCGAAGCTGAAGCTGGTTATCTCAAAGCATAAAAGCATAAAACAGCTTACAACAGGTAGGTAAAGTCTCGTAAGCGAACGGAAACCAGCGGGAACCGTTTAGAGAAACAATGGCGGCGTACTTCCTGTTTGGACCTCGCTGCAAGCTCTACTTATATATCTATCTGTAATAACCAACCCTTTATCGATATCTTATTTATAGTTTGTCTGAATGTGTGTTTTTATGGATAATTTGGTTATTTATTAGCCGAACTTGAGTCAACCTGTGTCGGTACGAATATCGACAGAAACTATATTGAAATAACGTTCATATCAGCGTGCATTGCATTACGACGTCGCTGGATTTCCGAATAGCGCAAAATAGGAGAAAATATTACTTCTCACATGAACGCGATCGACTTAAAAAAATTCCATAAATATTTTTTCTAAACAAATCTTTTCTTGTATTTTATTGCAAGAACCAAACAAAAACCATTGGTGATTTCAAAGAAATAGCCAATTTTACTTAATTTTTATCTAAAACAGCTTGAATTTGAACAATATTTTCATACTGTTTAGAATAATTTCCTAAAAGGAAGTTGTTCTTCATAGTTTAGCCAACAATACATATATTTTTCATAATTTTTAAACATATTGTTTAAGAGAAATAACTTTATCAATAGAAGTCATTTTCGGATAACGATGGGAAGAGGTGTCTTACGTAAAAGGAAAATGGAAATCAAACCGCAGCAATTTCTATTTCTATATTATATATTCATCTGTCCGTCTTTTTTCCGAATATCACATGGTTTTTCTACCGTCTCCTATAAAACAATACAATCAGTCTATGCTTTATCATGCAGTTTAGAAATACTTAAGTCTTCATTAATATACTCGTACATGCCATGTTTACAAGTAGCTGGCAGCCAAAATAATAGATTTTGAGTGTGCTGCAATTAGACAGCATCTTTTGGTCCATACATTCTCTTACCTTCAAACAAAGATTTCAAAAGTTTAGATGAGCCCTGGCACCTAAAATCTTTTGCATTGTTTTGAATGTGTGCGTTAACATAATGCCAACGCGCGCACAATCTGTCTACCTACAGTCAGCAAACTAATCAGACTACTAAAGTCGTAAAAATTCAAAACTTTAAGTGCACTTAAGACGTCCAACTATCACTGTGTTCAGATGAGCACTGATTCCAAACGCGTGAGCTATTTAAAAGTGAAAACATTTTGGTGCTTTCATACTACGGTTATGGCTTATCTGTACTTTTGAAATCATTGCCTTCAAATTCTCTTATTATTAAAATATGCTTGTTCCCATTATTCGCGTGTGTATAATGCCGATTAATGCCCTCACTCACACCATCGCCAGCTATGTAATATCAAAGCGACCATTTGAAAAACCCCGCACCACAACAAAATAATCACTGGAGAGTAGGTATTACATTCCGTCCCACTACTCATTCATGATATTTAGAGAACCAACTAGATTCTAAAAGCTGGTGATAGAGGTGACTATCGATAGCTCAGTTGTCTAATTTATCATGGACGTAAGGCTATGGATAGAGGTGGCGAATAGACAAGGTCCAACACCTTTTGTTATTCACAGAATTTTAATAGAAAGGAGTCCGGCCATGTTCACCGATGTGGACGTGTTTTCTTGGGAAAAGGACCGGTTTATGGAATTTTCTCTTTGTTCAGTAAAGGAAAATGCATGTTGTATAATGTATATATATATATTCATATACTTTACAAAGGTGTTTAGTAGATAGTGCGGTTTGGTTTTAATTAATTTGCTCAGTGAATTATAGATTTTTGCACTCGTATTTTAATTAAACAAGTAAAAGTAATTATTGGTATTTTCAAATATACAAGTCCGATTTACAGGTATTTAAATATTTCTTTTGGTTGACAGTTGATCGCTCGCTTTAGCTCTCATTCAATAAATCACCGTCGGTCGTAAGGTTAATATCTGTTTTTTTACTTCGTCCATTTTCGAATTAGTTAAAATTAATATAATATGTTAAAATGTCATAAAATGGAGTGGATGATTGACCTTTTATTTAGTTTAAACTATATATTTCTATAAAATCATATTATAATAATAATCATGATGTACCAACAAACCAAACATGGCTACCTCATGCCACATCGTGGTGAATACAGATACAACACGGCTATCGGCATACGCGCCAAAAAATACAGCGAATATTCTTTCGCATAGTCGTCGATTCGACGAAGGTTAGGTGTCTAGGGTTAAGGCGATATGTAAAAGTTTTAGCGTCCCTGTTACTTCATATGCGAAAAAACCCTCAGTTCGAGAGGGACGGATTCGAGGAAAAGTAGCAAAATTTTGTTTTTTTTTTTAATATAAAATGTTCTTAAGTTGCTATCAAAATTTCGTTTAACCAATTGTTAAAATATAATTGCAGACCATATGTCATTCCAAATTGTCAATCCCGGAGAATTAGTGTGGAAAAAGACCTCATTTCAATAAATATTTGTATCGTGCCGTATTTCTCCAATTGCGTTTCTGTTTAACAGGTCCCTAGAAAAAGATTCCAAAAATAATACACTATTTTATTAAAATAATACATTATTTACTGAAGTAGATATGCAAGTTCTAAAAGTGTCGATTTTTTTTCCGTAGCGGCGTAGCGAGTGCTACGAGTCCATACTTTACCCACTACGTCGTAGTCTGAATACCTTCCACGCGTGTACACTGCTAAATCTGCTCCTGAATAAATACCCAGAAATTGACATTTTGAATATAAGTTTATCAAAATTTGTTCTTCTTGTTAGAATTTTTTTAAGCATTTAGTTCATAAGTGTTAAAATTGTGTTAAAACCTTTGTCAATGTGTTAATAACTTAGCTTACGAGTTGGTGAAAGTCACTGTTAGTAGGCTAAGGTTCTAAATAAAAATAAATAAATAAATATTCTTCAGGAGAAGGTAGCTAGAAAATATACACTCAGAGGCACAATGAACCACTCGAAGCAATATTTTCATACAGACGAGGTCATTTCGAAGCCTCGGTTATCCGCCAGGTAATGATTCGAATGAGATCTGATAGCACCTTTTGCAGAGTACGGATATAGGAGGTCCAGACGTCTAAAGCACCAAACTGGTCAGACAAGCCGTTTACACCAGAGATGAAGGATTTCTGCCGAAAAACTTGCTTGGCCTAGGCAAAACTAGTTTGTCCTAAAATTGGGTTTGCCGGTAACATTAACACAAAGACTTGAGAGGGATTTATCGCCTTATTATATCAAGTCTTATTGCTTAATTAAATCAAACAAAGCGCGTGGTTGATGGATAAAGTAAACCGAGTTACGACCAAATGTGTCCAATAAAACTTCTCTATGTATAAATTGTATCTGTTAATTATTCTCATCTGTGGTTTTGCCCGTAGTGTAGGTAAGTAACTATAGTTTTCGAGCTGGTGGATTGGAAATAATAAGCTTGTTGGGTTTAATGAGATTTTACCTGCATACGTAGTATTACTAGTCCAAGAAAAAGAAGCCAATGAGCCAACATATAATCGTCTCTATCAAAATATAATGAAGTCTTTCTCATTGGACTTATTGTGCTGGATGGGTAATAAAAAAGTAGCTAGGGTATGCCATACTCTTAATCATTTTCTCTCAAATATCGATCTCTGCCTTTACTTACCTAGTTGCTTTTCTCTTAATAAAATTTGAATGATATATACAACGTGTCACAGAAAGGTGTAACTATATTTGAAGAGGTTATACAGTCAATGATATAGAACAACTTTTACTACGGAACAAACCATGGAACAAACACTGTATCACGAAAAAAAAATGTTACTGTTTCATAGAAAAATGCAATGCCGCTCGGCCGAAATGTATGGAAGGGCAGATTTTTTTTTTGAGATTTCAGGTTTGGCTCCATAGTAGCGACTTGGAAAAAAATTTTTTTTGTCTAGAAGCAAAGTAATTAATTAAAAATTCAGTTTTTGAGTTTTTTTTTTTCGGTTCAGTGCTATTTTAAACAATAATAAAACTTCGTAGAGTTAGTGATGCAAAATGAGGTGCTCGTTCTCAGGTTACCCATACCCTTAACATGTTTTTAATTTAAATTAACGCGATGATACGGGCGAGTGGACACCGCACCGCGACCGAATGGCAAATATCGCGCCGCACGCCGCCGCGTCGCGTCGCGTCGCCCTACGCAGCGATTATAGAGTAGATCATTAATTTCATGGTTCGTGCACACGCTTAAACATACAAAAATGTATTTTGAGTACGTAAGTATATTGAGTGAATCAATTATTTTCATATTCTGAAATAAATATCTATAATAGTAGTTTATGCTACAAGGGCGCAAAGGAATAGATTACGAGGACGATTTAAAACACGAGCGTAGCGAGTGTTTTAAACGTGACCGAGTAATTTATTGCTTTTACGCCCGTGTATCATACTACGTTTTTCAATGAAATGAAAACAAATATAATCTTGTGAACTTAAAATTATAATTGGCTCAAAAGGACTGTATCCAGAGCCGTTAAACAGTGGAAAAAAAAGTATAATATCTATGGTACACAGGAAAGTCTGCAGGTTAGCCAACCATTGTAAATAAATTAAAAAAAATAATAATAATAAAGCCCTAGGGCAAAATAATCGACTTTTTGTTCGGTTTTGATGCACAAAAAGTGGGCCTTTACGAGCACATGCATTGAAAACGTATATAAAAGAATACTCTCACTTGTTGACTGATATCAACGCCCAAACCTAACGGCTAGACTTAGGACTATGAAATTTACACAGTAGGGTTCTATATTAGACATTCGTTAAAAAGGTATTCTAGGAAATTCTTACGGGATCGAGAGAAACGGGATATAAAATGCTCCCAAAGTGATAATGTGCATACAAATCTTCGCCACTGTTCGGCAAAGTTCGTATTTCCTTACACTTTCTATACAATCAATAAGATCACGTGGTACTTCCAGTCGTTCGGCTGTAGATTTGTAGCGCATTGTTACTTTTGGAGTACTGTACGCGAGCAACCCTGCGGGACATACGCTAGTACAATAAAATAACTTAAAAGAAAGTTTTATATTTTTAGCTTACTGCGTAAATGCAAAAAATCTGATCGTGCCTTTTCACTGAATCACCGTTTTTGGAATTCTTTATTGTGGAATGTGCGGTCCGCCCCCGAGAAAACTTCCATAGTGACTGAATTCCTAGAATTTAGAATCCAGAAAATTTATTTGAAAAGTTATTGGCACCATTCAGATTTTTTGCGTTTCTAAGCTAATCAAGTATTAACTTTCTTTTGAGACAGCCTATATTTTAATAGTAGTTTATGCTACAAGGGCGAAAAGGAATAAATTAGGAGGACGATTTAAAACAAGAGTGTAGCGAGTGTTTTAAACGTAACCGAGTAATTTATTGCTCTTACGCCCGTGTATCATGCTATGTTTTTCAATGCATAGTGTGAGGAAATAAAACATATTATAATCTTGTGAACTTTAAATTATGATTGGCTTAAAAGGACTGTATCCAGAGCCGTTAAACAGTGGAAAAAAAGTATAACATTTATGCTACACAGGAAAGGTTGCAGGTTACCCAACTTTTCGTAAAAAAAATAATAATAATAATAAAGCCCTAGGGCAAAATAATCGACTTTCTGTTCGGTTTTGATGCATAAAAAGTGGGCCTTTTAAGTATTTTGTGCAGCTGTGACATAATGTGAGACATTGGGACACGAGTGCTCGTTTACGAAACAAACGAAGTGTCTAGTTGCACACAATACTTTATCTACGACCATCAAAAACAATTTCACGAAAAATGAGAAAAAGAACACAATAGAGTTAGAAGAAGACCAATCAGAAGCTAGAACAAGAAGAGGGCGTGGCTTAAGAAATTGGCTCCCATAATGGAGTGCAGGGCTCCGTTCACTTTATTTCCCGTAAATTGAAAGAAGAGTGACCGTAGGAAATATGTTTTTCTAAATTTAAATACTTGTTATTTACAAATAAAATACAAAATTTATTTATTTTATATTCAAAAGAATACCAAATTTATCTGGGAAAATTCGGGAAACCTCGCGTTAAATTGTATACCAGTGTAAGGTTCCTTATCTATCAAAATACCAAAAACTACCGTATGCTTTGCCTTGATAGTTGCCTCACCATTGAGCAGCCAGCGTAGAAAGAAAAAGAAGAGAAGAATTTGGGTAAAGGAGTAGCTACTGTCGAGGAATGAAGTGTCACAAGTGAATGTTATGCGTGTTTTGGACTAAGAAGATTTTTGGAACTTCCTGACGTGGATTTGTAAGTCGGGGTGAACCAACCGCCAACAAATCCATCCGACCAGCCAACTTGCCTATTGTATTGCTTAACGATCGGCTCAGCTGATCGTGAGCCACGTTCGTATTGGCGTTTTCGTCAAGGGCGGATCCAGGATTTGATTTTGGGAGAGGCATTCTGATAAGATTTATCACAAAGTAAAAGGTGATTTGCCAAAAATATACCTTTTAAATGCTATGCTGTGTAAAAGTGCACCGAAATCGAATCACAAAAAAACTCAAGTAAAATAATCAAATATATGGAATTCCCGGGCATTTTAGGTGGGGGGGGGGGGGGGGGGGGGGGCGCTGCATCCCATCCACCAATTGTTTGCTTGCTTATTCGTGTGAAATGAGTGAACCTGGAAACGAGTGAACCTCCATGATAGTGGGCAAACTTGTATGGGAGTTGGTCCATTATGTAGTCATCACGCAAGCAGAGCCCCATCAAAATAAAATAAAATGTATTCGTTAACATTTTTCATTTGCAAAAACATTCGTCGGGGCCCCGTGTTAATTACAAGAACTGAAGTATACGGGAGATTGTAAAACATAATTAGTCATATCTCGAAACCTTTCGGATAGATTTTGATGGGGTTCTACTTGCTTGAGGACTACATTATGTACTTTCATTTAAATTATGTCTTGATCTTGGCGGCGCTTGGTACGAATTTGCCTACTGTCATTTGCCATACTGTCATTTGCCATACTGTCATTTGCCATACTGTCATTTGCCTACTGTCATTTGCCATACTGTCATTTGCCATACTGTCATTTGCCATACTGTCATTTGCCATACTGTCATTTGCCATACTGTCATTTGCCTACTGTCATTTGCCATACTGTCATTTGCCATACTGTCATTTGCCATACTGTCATTTGCCATACTGTCATTTGCCATACTGTCATTTGCCTACTGTCATTTGCCATACTGTCATTTGCCATACTGTCATTTGCCTACTGTCATTTGCCATACTGTCATTTGCCATACTGTCATTTGCCATACTGTCATTTGCCTACTGTCATTTGCCATACTGTCATTTGCCATACTGTCATTTGCCTACTGTCATTTGCCATACTGTCATTTGCCATACTGTCATTTGCCTACTGTCATTTGCCATACTGTCATTTGCCATACTGTCATTTGCCTACTGTCATTTGCCATACTGTCATTTGCCATACTGTCATTTGCCTACTGTCATTTGCCAAACTGTCATTTGCCTACTGTCATTTGCCATACTGTCATTTGCCATACTGTCATTTGCCATACTGTCATTTGCCATACTGTCATTTGCCTACTGTCATTTGCCATACTGTCATTTGCCATACTGTCATTTGCCTACTGTCATTTGCCATACTGTCATTTGCCATACTGTCATTTGCCTACTGTCATTTGCCATACTGTCATTTGCCATACTGTCATTTGCCTACTGTCATTTGCCATACTGTCATTTGCCATACTGTCATTTGCCTACTGTCATTTGCCATACTGTCATTTGCCATACTGTCATTTGCCTACTGTCATTTGCCATACTGTCATTTGCCATACTGTCATTTGCCTACTGTCATTTGCCATACTGTCATTTGCCTACTGTCATTTGACTGTAGAAATAAAATAAAACCTACATAATTCTTTCTAATTAAGTTAATGTGTTTTTAAGAACCTTATGTAAATAAACTAGGTAAAATATTCACTCCGGAGTCGCTACGAATAGAATAGTTTTACAAGTATCTTGGGAAATGGGTTAGTTCCCTAGGGATCACAAAAACTCCAACAAAATCCTAATATGTGTTTGGCCATGTGCAGAATCTAATCCTTGTTTTTATACCTATATAATATTTATATATAAAATATTTAGAGGTGGTAGAGCTGATGCCGGGCTCGACTGTAGAGATGCCAACATCTTACTTGGAGACCCCCTCGAAGTTATTCGGGGGAGAGTAAGAGGACAGCTCACAGGCAAAAATTTATTAAGGAATTATTAAGAAAACTTGTCACCGCCTTGCATTGGAGAAAATAAGTAAGTTTAATTTTTGAAAGGCCCCGACTTTGTCCGGCCGTGTTATGATGATTGTAGTGGTTTTTTACGAGTGTATTTTATTAGGTAAAGTGGAAGTGATGTCGGGCTATTCCGCTGTGATGCCAGCCCTGTATCTTTTATAACAGCATTTTGTGACGAGTCGTCCGGCGGACCTACTGACTGATGCTGCAGGTATTAAGTTATAAAAAAAAATAGTTAAAAAAAACACAAAAATTATCATCATCATCACCATAATCATATATATATATATATGATAATATATCATCATAAGTCTAGGTTTTATATGTCATTATGTCATGTGCTCTTCTATCATATGTCAATGTCTATTTATTTTTATTAAAACTCAACTGATGCCGGGTCCAGGTCGGACCCGAAATATATCTTGAGATTACGTTATATTTGTATTATCATATTTATCAGTATATTTACATTAAAAAAAAAAACAAAAAAAAAATTACCAAACACAAGGTAACAAAGTCTCTTAAAGACTTTAAAGGGTTACAGAAGTTTAAAAAAGTTATAGAAGTTTAAAACGTTTTTCGGTGGATCCCAAACTAAACGAACTTCAAACGCGGGGCCCAAAAAACAAATATATATACTTATTATAATAAGTTATAATAGTTTATTTATTATAATGGCCACAAGTTGGCTGAAATATATTTCGAAACTAATAAATACTTTTTTATTTATATACTATAATATATTTAAATCAATAAAAGGCCAAAAAAGGCTCAAAAACATTATTTGTTAAGTTATAATAGTGGTGTCTGTATCGATCCTTTGACTATTGTAGATAGTTTCTATTTCTGTCACAAGTGTCTAGCTTTAGACACTATAATTAGTTTCCTTCCTGACACACTTTCTAAAATGTAAAAGTTCGTTTAATATTTGTTACTTGTAAAGTTAATATTCAGATAAACTTAACTAGAAAGATCGAACCAAGCCACGATTTGGACGGCGATCTGTTGTTATGTACAGGGCTCGGATTTTCGGATCGATATATAACTAAGTTGGAAAAACTGAGAAAGTTTGTAGGTGTGGAGTCGGCTTCTATTAATTTGATTACGAATTACGAAATTGCTTAAAACGTTACGATAATGTAATATCCTTAATGAATTGTTGAACAGAGGCTACCCAGCCAAAAATAAAAAAATTACATTTGACAGGATTTGATTTTTATTTTTTATTTTATAGGCAGGTAGATCTTGTTGAGCCATTTAAGAGATATAGGCCGTTAAAATTTTATTACATTAATTGGGTAGATCTATCTCGTCGAGAACTTACATTAGAGTGCAATTACCATGTGTTTAACGTAAGCCGTTTCGGAGATATGGGCAGTTAAAGTTTTGACACCTAAACAAAAAAAAAAAAAAGAAATCCACCCTATATATACTTGACAGCCCTAGCTAGAGCCGTTCCGGAGATAAAACCAAAATAAATTTTCGGCCTTTGAAGATTAAAAAAGATTCAGTCTTCGACCGAGCTAGTATGACGTGTAACCATTGCTTCGGCCTTCTGTTTTGCCTCCGGACTCGCTAGTATGACGTATGTATAGCCTTTTCTTCGGCATTCTGCTCTGTTTGGCCTAAATCAGCTTGGTGTTTTATAAGTTTCCTAAGAACTGTATACAATTCCTGAATAAAATACATTTACACTAACATAATATTAAGTATTAGGTACATCATCGTTTAAACGTTTTAAGCAATTCTGTAATTTTTACTATCAAAATAAATAATATTTTAAGAAGCCGACTCCACACCTACAAACGTTTTCAAGGATTTTTCTAACTTTATGTATATATTGATACGATTATCCGATCCCTGGTTATCTATTATCCTAGTTTTGGTAGGTAACTATAACTTTTAATATAGGAGTTTTTGGCTTCAAAAGTTGCCTTTACAGTACATACTAAATATTTGAAGTTTATGGTCGTGATTGTCGGCACTTGGTGGAACTTATGACACATTGTGATTAAATACACTTGTACTTGTCCACTTTTTATTATTATTTATTTTAACCTGACCGGTTTCGCTGTATAAGCATTTTCAAAGGTTTTATAGATGATATAATTAAATAAGATGTTATTATTGTTGTTCCCGTACAATTTATGATTTATATGATATGATTATTATAGATATTGCAAACCTACCTACCTACATACTGAAAAAAGAATCATAAATTGTACGGGAACAACAATAATAACATCTTATTTAATTATATCATCTATAAAACCTTTGAAAATGCTTATACAGCGAAACCGGTCAGGTTAAAATAAATAATAATAAAAAGTGGACAAGTAGAAGTGTATTTAATCACAATGTACTAAATATTTAATAAAAAAAGAAAAAGGATGCAACTCACTTTTTTCAAGAGGCACAGGTCGAGCTTTCAGCGAGTTTATGACTTCTTCGGGAGTACAGGAGCGTGTTGTGTTCAGTCGTGTACGGCATTCCTCCCCTACTTCGCCGCTCGCCTTTCCGAGAGCAAAAATATTTTTTTCTACTACCTTTATGAAAAAGTTCCATTTAATACACGAAATTAGTTTTGAAAATCGAACTTTCCAGGCCCCGTTACGGTATGATTATCAGGTCAGTTTGGAATATCGTATTGAAATTAAATTTATTGCAAAATTAGGTTCTTTTTGACGTTTGTCTTCATTTCATGTAAATTAGGTTCTTTTTGACGTCCTCAGTTTATCTTTGGAATCGAAATTCTCTGCGTTTCAATTCACGACATAATCGATTACATCGCGTCTGACACTCTTTTTTCGCAAAATGATACTGGCCACAAATAAAAGTCGCCGGCCGAAGCCTGAAAAAAAAAGGTGAAAACCGCGCCGTGCTTTGCAAATTCATAAAATACATTAAATTTGAAAGGAAAAATTAAATATTTAAATACATAAATCAGGTAGTAGAAAAAGTATCGTTCGCAACGAGTAAAAAATGGGTTTTCTTACCCTCGGAATGTGAGCTTTCTTCATTTCTCGGGTAAGAAAATCCGCCATTTTATACTCGTCACGAAATATACTATTGCTTTGCCTTTCCACTCTTTTCTTTGCCTTTCCGCTCTTTCCTCTACCTTTCCGCTCTTTCAACTATTTATAACAATAACATGAATATAACTATATGAATCAAATAGTACATCGTCATGACATGAACTGTAATGCTGTACAATTTATCTAAATAAATAAATAAATGAATCCCTGAGGGAGTGTCAGAGGTGTTTCAGAGTGTGCACTGTGAATTGCAAGTCACATCCTAACTAGTACACACACGTTTCACCGACGATTATTACGCCCAAGTGATGCACCCATCGCCGTACTTCAAACACAAATGTGTCCTACGGGATTAGAACCCACGGCTTCCAGATCAGTGGCCGAGATAATTAAAGAACTAGACCTCAGTGTCGGTCAATTTACATTATTTAATTATTTAAATAACATAATTTTTACATAACAATACGTTTTTGTAGGTAAAAAATTGTAGGTATTAAAATATTTTGAGAAATCCTTGAAAAACCATAAAAATGTATGTCTCCCCCTTATTTCCAAAACTGGTGGACCGAACAATATGAAAAAAATCATGGTGTGTTTACGAAAAGATTACAGGAAAAAAATAAAGCGGTTTAAAAATTCACGAAAAACTAATGACAAAATTAAATTTATTACCCACAATACGGAAACCTAGGTACGCGAGTCTGACTGGCACTTGGCCGGTTTTTATTACTCTTATTACTTTACTAGATTTCGTTTACAGTTTACCGGGATAAAAAGAAGCCTATGCCACTCTCGGGCCCATAAACTATCTCTTTGCAAAAAATCCGTTGATTCGTTGCTTTGTTGCTGCGTGAAAGAAGGACAAACTAACAAACCAACAAACTCACTTTCGCATTTCGATTAGATTTAAATTCAAATAAAATATGTATCCCTCCCAAAATCCCAACACACTTTTTGCGTCTTTGATTTATCTTGCAATTACTGAAACTTAATCCCTGCAACCGTCATCTCGGTAAAGGTTCAGGAATATTGTGACCAGGTTTATGACATGTCATGTCGGTCTGTCCAATGTCCAACAACGGACATCTGAGAAAGAGAAAAAAAAAACTCATTTTTATTATACTGTAATCAAGTTAGCGATATCGGACATGATAATGTTATGGATTTATTCCGAACTGCTGTAATAAGAATGTTGAATGTTGAAATTTATCTTACCATATTGGTTCCTTTGTACCCGTTTGAGTACGGAACCCTAACAAATAATAACAGAGTTTGCTCAGAGATATAAAATTAATTAATTTGGTTTGTTATAACCGTTGACTCGTATATATTAGAATAGTTAAGGGGCGTTTTCAGCATTAATATTATTGCAGTGCCGATCTTAATGGAGAATAACATTTGCATTCGAGATGCCCTTTGCCCTTATTATACATATGTTTTATTATATAACATGAAGAAGCAGTTTTCAACTAAAAAGGCCTTTTGAATTCATTCTTATTTGTAGAAGCAGTGGTAGCTCAGTCGGTAAGTACTTACGTTTTTTTTTATCTTTGGGAGACGGGTTCGAATTCTGCCCAGTCGCTGCACCAATGAGTTTTTTAGGTGCATAGTATTTATATATTATCATATCATATCATCCCACTAATATTATAAATGCGAAAGTTTGGATGGATGTTTGTTACTCCTTCACGCCGTAACTACTGAACCGATTGGTCTGAAAATTTGCACAAATGTAGTTCTGGACCTGGAATAGCACATAGGCTACTTTTTATCCCATAAATCAGTTCCCATGGGATGGCAATGGGTTGTCAAATTTCTTTAGAAAAGTGATGTTTTGCTCCTTCACGCCCCGTACCTACCGATTGGGCTGAAACTTGGCACAAATGTAGTTCTAGACCTGAAATAGGACATAGGCTACTTTTTATCCCATTTATCAGTTACCATGGGATGGCAATGGGGTGACAAATTTCTTTAGAAAAGTGAAGTGTTTTACACAAGCTCAAGCACAAGCTCCTTTAAATTTGCACAAGCGCAAAGTACAAAAAAATGGTACCAAATAAAAAGAAAAACGGTCAAGTGCGAGTCAGACTCGCAAGTCGTCCGTAATTCGACAGTTTTGCGAATAGAAAATTTAATTTTGACATTTTTGGAACTTTAACGGTGAGATTCCGTTGTCCATCCATCCGTATGTCACAGCCTCATAACTTTAGCACTGTTAAAGACAAAGACTTAGAATTTTGCACAAAAGAGGAAAAAAAAAAATATTCCTAAAACCACAATATGGGTATCAAATTATAAGTATTAAGGAGCTGATTATAAAATTATATAATTTGGCTATATTAACTTGCACCTTTTTCAAGAAATCGTCGAAATACCACAAAAAAAATGTATGTACCCACCCCGATTATAGATCATAACTGGCCAATTACAGGATAATTATAGCGTTTTTTTTTATACAAATGAAAAATAAAAATAAAGTTAAATAAATTTATACATATTTTTTTAATACAATATAGGTATTAAAAAGTCGATTGTAAAAATATATAGTTTTGATAATTTACTTGCATCTATTTCGATAAATCCTCAGAAAACCACAAAAAATGTATGTCCCTTCCCTTATCTCCAAAACTGGTGAACCGAAAAATGTAAAAAAAAAAAACCACGGCAATAAGTGCTTACGTAAAGATTACAGAAAAAAAAATTGAGAAATTCACGAAAAAAAAAGACCAAATAAAATTTTCTGTTCCCAAAACTGTCGAATTACGAAACCTAGGTACGCGAGTCTGATTCGCACTTGACCGGTTTTTCGTCAAATATAACAGGAATAATTAGCGTACTTACGGCTACAATCTACTACGCGGACTCAATGCGGAACTTATTGAAAATCATTTTTGAATTAGTAAACGTGCGACAACAAATTTTATAAGCAATCGTGCTTTTTCCGTTCAGAAACGCTGATACGCCTTCGACCTCGCCAAAGACACTTTATCTGGGGATAAAATATCTAGCCATCCATTAGCCTGTGTTCGTTTACTGCTGGAAATAGGCCTTTCTAAAATTTTGCCACTCTTGGCGCTCCTCCGTCATGCTCATCCAGCCGCTACCCGCGAAGTCCGCCGGGCCAGCAGGCACGAGGTCGGTCTAGGCTACGTTTTGCTGCACGTGGTGTCCATTCTAGGCCTTTTGGCTCCAACGGCAATCACGTCGGCGACAAATATGGGCTTACCCACTGCCACTTCAACTTACTGATTCGGCAGATTATGTCGATGACTTTCCGCAGTGCTTAAAGGCAAAAGTATTTAACCGATAAGTTATCTCTTACCAAGGGCTTGATCCACCGACTTAAGGTCGCTTAAGGAGCTATGGAGCGAGCTTTGCGTGGGATATCTCTAATGAATAAAATCGAATCAAATAAAAGTAAAAAATAATTTCGTTCGGAAACGCGGCTCGGCCTACGGCCTGAACAAAACCACTTTAGCAAAGGACATTTCAAAGAACAAAAAAATAGTTTCGTTTTTAAAAGCGGCTCGGACTTCGGCCTCGCCAAAGACCACCAAAGATACTTTACAAATTATGATGACATTTTTCAGGGTATTCGGAAAATCATTCCATAAGGACAAGAATATTTTTCGAAATACAGTTGCTTTGAAGTTATAGAGCTGAAATTTTGCTTCTGTTACTAGGGTTGGGTTTAAGGATTTAATATATTTAAGAAAAAAATATTGTGTTTCAAAGTGTTAACACACTAACCGAAGTTTAATTCAGAGAAAAAAATTATAATTTCGTTCAGAATTTACCTAAATTTTCAATTATGAATTTCCAAATTTTACCTCGGAATCAAATCAGTGATCGAGAAATTATTTCGTGAGGAAACGTAGCTCGGCCTTCGGCCTCGTCAAAGCCTGAGAATCAAACAAGAGATCAAGAAATAATTTTAAACTACAAAAAACTAAATCCACGCGGGCGAAGCCGCGGGCAAAAGCTAGTATTATATAATTTATTTATTGCTAAGTAACAAGTATAAAAGATGTTACATGAAGGAAAAGTACAAGAGACGCCTTGTAGGGGCGCAGCAAAAACAAGAGGGGCAACTAGCTGCCATTTTACTTAAATGTTACTTAACAAATATGTTATATACAATAAATTTTGGTAACACACAAACAAAAAGAATAATAGTTATTATATATATTATTATTTTTCTCCTCGCAGTGCCATTGAAGTACAGTACCCTCTCGCTAATCCGCCACCAAAAAATCCGGACTACCGGCGGATTACCGAAAACGGCGGATTATAATGTACATTATAATGTATAGTTTTATTTTGTTTATACTTGTATATTGATAGGTAATTTTAATTCATAGTTAGTTTTTATTTAGTATAGTTTTATTTGGTTTATGATTGTATATTGATAGGTAATTTTATGTACAGGAACATCAAATTGAGGAAAACAACAAAAAAACATAGTAATTTTGTATTAATACATATGAAGGTAAATATATAAATGTACATTTGTATTAAAATTTAAAAATGAACTGACACATTAACTGATTACTTAGGTTTTGAAAAATACTGCTCTAATTTGGCTTGTTTTTTACCAGAATAAATCTTCGTAATAACATTATTACAGAGAGACATCGACTTGCAAAAAATGGGCGGATTATAGTAGTTGTCGGATTATCAAGCGGCGGACTAGCGAGAGATTACTATATTTTATTTTGTAATGTTATATAATCTTATCATTACAAAATTCAGTTGTATTATGAGGAACTGTTTTAGGTTGTTGTTGAATACGGTGGGCTTTTCAATACATTTTAGATGGTTAGTTATATTTTTACTATGCAACGTGTAACAGAAAGTTGTAACCATATTTGAAGAGCTTATTCAGTCAATGGTATAGAACAACTTTTACTATGGAAATAACCACGAAAAAGCATTAGCTGTTTCATAGAAAAATTCAATGCCGCTCGGCCGAAATGTATGGAACGGCAGATTTTTTTTTGAGATTTCGGGTTTGGCTCCATAGTAAAAGTTGTTCAATACCATCGACTGAATAAGCTCTTCAAATATGGTTACACATCTCTGTTACACATTGTATATTTTTATCAACATATGATGGGGGCTTTTGGATACTAATTGCATTTTTGTGAATGGTCATATTAATTTATTCTGGTTTGGGTTGTTTGTTTTTCTTTTATTGGTTTCCATCGGAGAGTATAGTTCTGTATGTTTTCTAATAAACTTGCAAGACTCAAGTATGTAGATGGATGTAAAGGTCAGTATTTGGTGTTTTACAAAATATGATCTACAGGAAACCATTTGCTCGATGTTTGTTAGTATTATATATTTGTCACTTGCTGAACGGTGAAGGAAAACACTGAGGTTTACACTTGGAAAACACGTCTGATACCCGTTATGACCACAACCGACTACAAAAAAGGAGGAGGTTCTCAATTCGATAGTTTTTTTTTTGTGGATCTGGTACTCCGTAACTCTGTTATTATTATTTTTTTTGTTTTGAAGAGTGTGCATCCAGGTAGGTCTTGTTTTGGGTTTGGCCATGATCTGATGAAGGTCTTCAGAGATAGGAAGTGGAACTCGTCAGAAAATGACAGCATTCGACTCGAGATTTAAGCAATCGCTTTGTACTAGGATATTGATTACAGGAATACTTTGTAATTAAATAAAACTCCTTGGTACTCGGTTCCACAAACATAATTATGTTTAATTACCTTTTAAGGGTTTGCTACCGGTTTCTTCGTTTTACGACATCATCAGGCACTGTATTTGAGGTGTTAGGAATACATTTTGTAAAACCACAAATTTTATGTGTTTACATAAACAGGATTTAGTTTGATACTAAATATAATAAGGAATACTTTGTACTTGGAAATTGTGAATGCAGTTACATTTGAAGTCGGCTACAATTTTTTTTTCAAAGTTTACTTATTGTGTTACAACGTATATTATATAAGTATGCAGCTATGTAAAAAATGCGTTGGTATGGTTATATCTTACGGAATTTTTACAAGTTCGTTAAAGCTTCGGATTTAGTTTGTTAAGCCTACATCTATCTACACAAGTCTCATTCTCAATACCAACATCGACGTTTTACATATATCTACACAAGTCTCATTCTCAATACCAACATCGACATTTTACATCTATCTACACAAGTCTCATTCTCAATACCAACATCGACATTTTACATCTATCTACACAAGTCTCATTCTCAATACCAACATCGACATTTTACATCTATCTACACAAGTCTCATTCTCAATACCAACATCGACGTTTTACATCTATCTACACAAGTCTCATTCTCAATACCAACATCGACATTTTACATCTATCTACAAAAGTCTCATTCTCAATACCAACATCGACATTTACATCTATCTACACAAGTCTCATTCTCAATACCAACATCGACATTTTACATCTATCTACTCAAGTCTCATTCTCAATACCAACATCGACATTTTACATCTATCTACACAAGTCTCATTCTCAATACCGACGTCGACATTTTACATATATCTACACAAGTCTCATTCTCAATACCAACATCGACATTTTACATATATCTACACAAGTCTCATTCTCAATACCAACATCGACATTTTACATCTATCTACACAAGTCTCATTCTCAATACCATCATCGACGTTTTACACAAAGGAACGTAATCAGAAAACCAAGTAAAAGTTTTATATTCGAGTTGAGACTTCTCTATTGTTGTCGACGGCAATGACTCAGACTTGATCGACTCGAAACTTATGATAGCGTAAAGTATACTTGTGTCTGCTATTTCGAAACTGAACCTGTGTGTTTTTGTGATAACAATTTTGTGTGAAGTACGCGTCCCCGGCAAATTCATACTGGAGGCTTGGTAAGTGATCAGCATCACGGATCGATAACACGTTTTGCTATTTTCGCAAAATAAAATGTTGGGTTCCCATAGTAATTGACTCGTAGCTGCGCTTGCGTTTGCAGGGAACACGTCCATATATACGTACGTACGTACATACATATACTCACGCCTGTCTCCCAAAAGGATAGGCAAAGACTACAGAGAATCCCGCAATAAAAATTACCCCAGTTTTTAAGTTGGATATATTATAGAAGATTTTTTTTCCTCTATGGTAGATGGTAATCCATAAGTTATCAAACAGTGATCTCCCTCCCTTCTGTCTTTGTAATCCATGTCTCACTGCTGAGGATTGTACAGTGGTAACCGCATCAAAACCCGTTCAGTAGTTTTTGTTTTCTTGTTTTTTTCTTTTAAACAATCGTTCATGACGTCTATAGGCCTTCATCACCAGGAAATTATTATTTGCTATGTAACTTCTAACAGTAGAAAAATTAATTCCGAAAATCTTTAAATGATGATAACTTTTTTTTCGAAATGAAAATCCGTTCATTAGTTTCGGAGATATGTGCGAACAAACAGACAGAAAAGAATTCTATAAATCGCTGATATGTGTTCTTTTACTCATTTTTAGTAACCCAATGTACAGACACACCGGGTTCTATTCTTTTATTATATGTATTGATGTTGATTGATTTAATGTGTTTTTATAACGGAAATGCATTTTATTGAAACAATATAATACTTAAAAACCTACCTACAAAATAAAACTTACCTAAAACAAAACACAAACCTAAAACCCCTATAAAACCTATACCTTATAAAAATAAACTAAACTAAATAAACAATCCTATCTAAGTCATGTGGAAGGGTACCTAGAAAGCTGGCAGCGTTTCCTCTTTGAATGGCCAGACTGATTCTCTGGCCAAGATACGCGCCAGCCTTCGGGTCTCCACAAGCGTCGATCAGCCGTGCAGATAACTAAACTTTTTATAACTATGTATATTCGTGTTAATTTGATAACATTTTTCCTTCAAACAGAGTGTTATACCCATTAATTTGAAACCCTGAAAACGTAAATAAAATAAATACTATGAAAAGCTGACTTTTTGCGATTTGAGGGATGTCCCCATAGTAAAAGTTAGAACGGGTAAAACACCCCGTTTTAAGAAGAAACGTCATCATCTTAAAGTGGCTCCGTCGGCAAAATTAGCAACTCGATTTGTGGTGGTTGAAATTTCGAACAAAATCATATTAAAATAAAGTTCTTAGCAGCTTGAACTGCAACATGGCTGTTACGTCAGTCGCTGCGGCTGACAAGTGCAAAAATAGTGGGTTTTTAATATATTTTATCTAAAATAAAATGAATTTCCAAGAACTGAGAAAACCACATCATTTAATATTATTTTGTCTAGAAGTTTATAAATTTTTATACTGTTTCGATAAAAACTGTAGCAGTTATATTGTTACAAGTCGACAAAAAATCGAGAAATAGGGGTAAACTTGGAATTTTCTTGCTTCACTTCTGTATATTAAAATAAAATTCAGGAAAAACCACATTACTATTTGTATCATGTAGATTACTATGTATTTTTCTTCTATTAAAAAATGCTATAGTTTTCGTATAAAATGGTTACAAAGTTACTCAGTTCAAGGTCGTTGGCGTTGGGAGAAACCTTAACAACCTGTACACATTAATGTCACCTTGTATGTGTTCAGAGTTCAGACTACGACACGTAGCGGGTCTACAAAGCAGGAAAACTGTGCTGTCGAAGCACTTGCTACGCCGCCCGGCCGTAGCAAAAACGAGGACGCGAATGTGTTCTAAAACGAGCACCGACATCAAAGAAATACGCTTCGATGTCAATTCGTTTCTTTGAAACTACTGGCTCGATTGCCCAAAACTCAATGATGAAGGCCGAACATTTTTTACACTTTTACACCCTTAATTTTCTTCATTAGGAGAAATCGCATTCCTGGCTCAGATCCACCTGTGTTACCAATAAAAGTATACTCGTCATGGATGATCATCAAGGTGCGACTAGAAAAAAAGACACAGAAGTCTGATTTGAGCTGAAAAAGGACCCCACGATAAAGTGTGTTGAACACAATTTTGTAAGGCGACAGATCCAATAGCATTAACTGTGTCTTTGAATCGGCCAATCACGGCTGGTCTAGTGTCACATGACAACAGTATCAATGAACCAATCAGGAGCCTTATGACCTTTTCAGTATTTGGTGCCATTTTAAAATTACACTTTGTTAGTATGCGTCTTCCATGTTTTTTAATTCGCCGGTTGCGACTGACAAGTGCAGGTACAGCCCACTTAGAACTGTGTTCACACTGGACGTACCGTACCTAATACATCAATAAAATTTATTAAAAAAGGCGTTGACTCTGCATTTTGAATAGCACAGTAAGAGTGTTTAGCGGAATGTTGCAAATTATTAATATATCCACAAATTTTTAATACATTAATGTCTATTTTACAATATCCTATGAATATCTTTTCCCCACGGCTTGGCTTGCGTTGTTCATTTAACAGTAGGAATTTTCCCGATAGAATAAGATATTTTCCGGAGATAAAAAGTAGTCTATGTAAAATTCCGGCCCTCCAACTATGTCTGTGTAAAGAATCACGTCGATTTGTTGCTTCATTAGGACGAAAAAGAAGAACAAAGAAACATACTGAGAGAATTGTCTGTCCCCAGGAAAAATACTATAGCCCAATCCAAATGAAGAGTCTAAACACATGTGACAGATCGTACCTCATCTGTTCACGTCTCAATTCACAAATAAATGTTATGATAATGGGCAGGAAGATTGTTGTATGTAATCAAATAAATCACGTTGAAATAAATAAAGCAAATTGAAATCGATCGCGTAGAATAACTGATTTTAAATGATAAATACAGTAAACTCAACCATCGGCCCAAACAATCGGTCCAATATGGAAGGAATTAAGAATAAACTTTCAATTTCAAACATTATGGTTTCCAATTATGCGTGAACCCTAAATTAGCTGTTGTTGTCACGCAACTGCCAAGTTGTTGCCACGTAGACTAGATGACGCCTTAGGCTTGTCACCATGTGTCTATCTCTTTCACTCTTACTTGTATATTTTTGTCCTGTCCTGCTTACGCCGAGTATATGCTGTTGCCATGTTTTGTTGTTATGTTGCCATCTCTATTACTCTTGTTTGGTTGTCTCACTTTTGTTCATTCTGCACGAAAGCGCACATAACACCGTTAGCACCGTTTACGCCGATAGCACTGATAACGCTGATATCACACTTAGTATATAAATGGGTGAAATGTAGGGTGGGAGCTCATTCATTTTTACACCGTCGTCAGTGGAAGTGCTGCAAGAAGTTTTAAAGGTGTAGTTCATTTTTGAGTTTATTTGGGGAAGTTTTTGTTTGTTTTAATAGTGATTTTGTTTTCGGAATTTGCGATTAAAATACGGAATGTGTCAATCTATCTGTTCGTTAGGTCTCGGGACCATTTCGCGTCGCGTTAGCTTTTAGGTGGCGGAATGCCCTTTTTTCGTAAATAGATTCGGTTATGGTCAATAGTTTTTGACTTTTCCGACTCGGCGATTGACACACGCGTTTGAATTCGTGTAGGGTGAACGAGCGAACGAGCTAGATTCCGCGTTATGTAAAGGGTTCGATAATCGTCTTTTCAAGTTCCGAAATTAAAGTACGTTCCTAAATAATGTAATAGTGCATAGGTCGATTCAGGGGTTGATGGGGAGGAAGGGAGTATGGTCTCTTCTTAGTAATGCCGGACGTGGAAACGGGAAGATGTACCAGGGTAACAATGGCATAGGGCTAGTCGCTGGGATATCTTGAAGAGTCAGGCAGGGAGCTTACAGAGCGGAAGTCGCTCTGGGCTAGATTCAGGTCACCTACTGGTGTGAACGACAGAGTCTAGTTTTAACCTCCTCTGGAGGGAAGCAAGCGTCTGGGATGGCCTTGCGCCAGTTTTACATACTGGAAACACATCCCCCATGAAAGGCGATGTTTATGGCAAAGCGTCCGAGCCGTGAAGAGGCTGCGATTTGTTCTGTCCTTTGTCATCTGACTGAGCTGGTCATGGTCTCATATCTATATATTTATATATACACATGATCATATAGGCTATCCCAGCCAGCGGGGTGACGTCCCTTTTACCTACTGTATCACCCCCTGTCTGAGTAGGGCAAAGTTTTAGGGTGTTAGGCACACAGAGAGGTTTCAACTTGCCTCACTTCTTTCTGTCGATTAGTTGAGGGGTTGTATGGTGTTTGCTAGCACAATATACAACCACACACACGTTTATTTGTAAATGTGAGGTGACGGACCTCTAGCTTTGAAAATTCACACATTTAAAAGCCTAGGAACATTTGATTTTAGGGCCAAATGTTAGGTAGGTAAATTCTAAAATTCAAGTCTATTGTTAGAGCATTAATAGGTTTTTGAGAAATTATGCATAGTGGGAGGTTTCAGGTAACTTTCTTCATTGTTCAGGGAAAATAGGTCAATAAATTCAATTATGATAGGTTGCAAGGTTTCAAGTAGATAGGGACCTCTGAAAAATTAGAGTTAGTGGTTCAGGAATAGATTGTTGTTGACTAGTTTGTTTGACAAATAGTTTCATTGTTTACTTATCTGAGAGGGCTTTATAAGTCCAAAGAACTCCAATTTTGAATGTGAGGACATAGGGCTTTGATATTGAAATAGTTTCATTGTTTACTAAGAGGTTTTTATATGCCACAGAACACTAATTTTGAATGCTAGGGCATAGGGCTTTAATATTGGCAATAAATATGAAATGATAGGAAACATAAGTTTCACCACTCAATTATCTCTTAAAATATTGTATTTACTTAGGTATTTCTTTCAAGAAATAAAGAGACTTGAGTTTGGCATAAAATATGCCTAAATAATATAGAAAACCTAGATTTAGAATTCAGGTTGATGAAATGTATTTTAGACCATAAAAGTTCATAACTGTAGTACCTATCAAACCCTTTTTAAGGTCAGTTCTTAGTAAACATTAAGTTATAAAATAAAATCAAATAGTTTGGTAAATAAGAATCCAAAATAAAGTATAGCAGACTGACAAACCTTTTAGTCAGTAATTACTTACATTCTCCCTTGTCGAAATGACTGCATTGATACAGAGTAGAACCTAGATGAAATATAGAATGTTTCGGATTTTCTTTTATTACTCAATTGAGTAAGTAACTAATAAACTAATTACCGTGAAAATAGTTTCGGGAAATCTTTATTGAAGAGAATAATTTCAATTGGTTCTTATAAGTAAATGTTCAATAAACTTGAAGTACATAACATGATGTATTTGTTTGCATAAATGCTTTCCCTTGTCTGGCAAAATAAAAGCCTTAACTGATACTATACACCAAATATGGGGTAGTAAAAGTTGTTCTTCGTCAATGGAACTAAATGAATACATCTTTAGAACAAAAACAAAGTTCTATTAGTATTTTTAATACTACATTACCTAGAGCAGATTTCTCTTTCAAAATATATTGAAATTATTCTACTGAGTGTAGTTATAAAATTGACTACATAAATAACTGCAATACTGTTAAGGATGAAAGTCACAGTAGTTTCATATTACTAGAAAATCAATGATTTTTAAAGTAAACTTTCTTACATGAAATGAGGGTTGAAAGCCTAATTTATTGTATTCAAAAGTTTTAATATATTTGAGACTTATTATGTAAAAACCTTACTGAAACTTGGAGATTTTTAGAAAATGGGTAAAATTCCAACCTGGTAGAAATTTGTACTTATCTGACTTGCATTAAATACAACAAAGACGATTGTATAAGAGAAGTTTATTACTGAAACAACTTACAAATTTGACTTGTTAGAAATTCTCTATTGAATAGTAAACAGAAGGACTGTACGCTGAATATGAAAGTCTAAGTTTTTACTAGATAGTTTTGTCATATTGACATAGCATCTTTAAGTTGAGTACTACTAGCAGTATCTAAGAAGATAATTTTAACTGAGACTGCCAGTCTCTATTTGAGTAGATTTGTTAAGAGGCCGAATCTTAGAATGGGACATGGTGCAGCACGAGTGATTTCAATGTTTATTACTCAAATAAATAGTAATATTTGGTGTATTTGTACAGATGTACTTGTTCTTTTGTCAGGCAAAATTCAGCCACAAGCTAACTATACACTGAAATGGGGTAGTTTAGCTTACCAATGTCATAAGAACAAATAAAATATACTTGGTACAGAAACACAAGATAGCCATAAGTTAGAAATCTGAAATCATTCTGTTGGATTATTTGTGTCATTTGTAGTTTTGGTTACTATGATGGTAGGGACGCTCTGGATTTCTTGTTGGTTCTTTACCAGAGCTGTGTAGTCAGGGAACCAACATAGGCGCGTAAATTTAAAAATAAATAAATAAATCTTAAATTTAGAATTCAAAAAAAAATATACACTAAAAAAAGTCAAGGGGGTATTCCACATCCAAGGGAAGGTACTTCTGAGAAGTTGCCAATATGGCTTCCTTTGAATCTCTATTTTATTGACCAGATAATCACAGATGTGAGAATTTTACTCACTGTCCTATGGACTTATTCGAAGATTACCAGCTAAATAAGTAATTTTCGTATAGAAGTATCTATCGAGTAATAAGTTCTACAACATACATAAAGGTCAGCTGTTAGAATACTATTCAGCTTTGATCATAAATAAATTTCAAACTCAGAAATACCTCATCTCATCCATCCCCAATTACTGGTAGTGGTTATTAAAAAAAAATAATAATAATGCATTTTATTCATAACATAATCAAACAAAATATGTATGTGATGTATCATCTTAAGTAACGGGTATAGTCTAACATAGTAAATTCACATAGCCTCTTAAGAGGCTGACTGGCGCAGAATTGCTACAGAGATTTTATTCACCTTTTTATTATTTGTTACATTAATGAATTTTACATCTAGATTTGTTTACAAAGTGTTATCTCTATGACTTTCATATATTGGCTTAACTGACAAACAGTGAAATTTCTAATCTGAACATTTTACCAATACTTTATATTCTCTGATTTTACTATCTAAATCTACGAATTTGGTTTTAATTATTTTATGTCCAATTTACTTAGCACGTGAAAGATAAGTTATAATTTAGAACAGGACTATTAATAAGGGTTGTTAGCTATCTTCATCTCTGAATCACTTTTAAAGAATTTGGGTTCTACTTAAGGCGCTACGTAAGGTTCTAATCTGACGATCACACTTTGGCCATATATCTGTTAAAATCATTTCTATTAAGCACCAAGCGTTAAACTATGTAGGTTGTAAGTGGGTTGTTATTCGGGTCGATGGAGTTCAGTATGAGCAGTGGGGTAGTGTTACAGGTTTTAGTACACACACAGTGAAAGATTTACAAAATTACCCGCGCGGATGTTATTCATGGCTGTGCATAAGGTACTGCCCGTCCCCAGGGAACAAACTATAGCCTAGGAAAGAATCTCCATTACAACCGTGAAAGAATTTTCGAAATCGGTCCTGTGGTTTCAGATATCCCTCCACATACAGTACAAACAAATTTTATCTCTTTATAGTTCCAGATACCTATAAACCTCTACATACAAATTGTACCACTTTATAATATTAATCAAATTCAAATAGTTTATTTTGCAAAGTAGGTATATATAATACATTAATATAATACATTGTGACTGATGCCGGACCCAGGATAGGGCCCGAAATATATCTCACAATAACTTAAATTTTATTTTATTAACTGTATATATAGATATATATATATATATATATAAACTACATTTAAAGACGAACTAGTCAATTAATAACGTTTATTTACATATATATAATACACGTTACACAAGCCAAAATTTAATCTTATAAAAATATATGTAATAAAATAATAAATGTACATGAACTAAGTTAAAGGTTTTTTAATTTATGTAGCAATATATATACGATTAAGATGATAGGTAAAATATATATTATACAAGGTGAAATCCAATCAACCGTCCGAACCCATACCGGAGAACCGGCCAGGGACCAGGAACAAGGTTCAATGATCACCCCCAGCACGAATCCAGGCGGCCGACCAAATCCCATCCTATATACTACATACTAATAGGTTACATATAAATACATGCTTACCTCCGCCCATTCGATTAGTCTTGCTAAGAAGAAGGGCAAGAAACTTAGCAAGATCATGTCTTTTTTTAACATGAAACTTATTATTATAGTATTATATATATTTTGAATAACAGATTTAATTCACTTTTTTATTATAACTTGTGGAAGGAGGCATATTATATATTATTACGAGATATATTCGTAATAATATATAATATGCCTCCTCGTATATTATAGACAGCGATATAATTTCGTTGAGTATAGATTAGGGAAGAGGGATCAACTCATAGAGTTTATTGCGAATCCACATCGTTTTGCAAAGCATACAATCCCTAAATTAAACCCATTTATAAGAACAGCTTCAACAACGTACAAGCTATATTTTTTCATTACAGTTCATAGAATATTACTGACTTAACTTATATTTGTAGGCTATGCTCGTAGCTTGTAATGAAAAACGTGTCATTACGTCGCTCAACTGTGTAACTTTTGTATTAGACTAGACTGTACATATATTATGAACTTATGATTACGCCCAACCAATAAAAAATATAGGTCAGCCAATTCAGAGCGTATGAGCAATTTGGCTTTACCAACTTTCGGAGTTTCAAATGAAAACTTTTTTTTACTGAAAATGATTATTATACGCTTCGTCCATGGAAAAGGCGTACTTGTGGGATCCGGACAAATGCTGCAAAAAGGTAGCTTCGTTATTTACTACTCCCTGTTTTGTCAGTTTCCCCCATCATAGGCAGCGTGCATAAATAGCATCAATAACTTTCTTACAATGGATCCTGACTTGGACTTTTGTTAAGCTTCTAACCTTAAGAGGCTATGCGAATTTTATTTTTGTCGCTGTCACTCTAAGCGAAAAATCGCGCAGTGCGAGAGGGGCGGATTCAGGGCAAAAGGGAAAAAAGTTGGTTTAAAATTTTTATTAAAAAACTAAAATAGCTAGCAAAATTTCAAATATCAAATCTTTAGATATTATTATTAGAGTGCAATACAAACTAGAAGATATCAATCAGAATTGAATCAAATCAGAATCAATCCTGGCCCGGGGAATTTTTTCATATTCTTGTCTTTGGGTTTGTTTCTGATTGATATCTTCTAGTTTGTATTGCACTCTAATAATATTTAGAGTATTCATAGCGATGGATTTCGCAAAATAAACATAATCTCTTTAGATATTGTTGAAACACACCTAATAAAATATGTTTGAGTTCTGTATATGGTTCCTATTCGTCAAACGAGGAGATAAAGTGTGTTTGAAGACCTCATTTCAACAATTATTTCTATCGAGGAAAATTTATCCAAACATGTTTTCCAATTTCAAACCCCTAGATTATATAGTCAAAATGCAAATACCAGAAACTTTCCGTTATTTCATGAAATACACAGAAAAGAAACACCCGTATTTTTTTCGCATATCGCCTTAAGGCCAGTAATATTTATTACATTCGCTTATGGTACCTATTTAAACTATTTTTAGCTATTTAACACTTGTTGGGGGCATAAAAAGGATGTGAATCCCCGAATCACTAAAAATTTTATCTCACAAAAAGTTTATAAAGACCCAAAAATTCATGTGACGGCGTTTTGTAGAAATCATACATTTTAACATTCTTAAGGCGACAACCACACAGAGCGTTTTCTGCTTCCCGTTCAAACAAAAGAACGCGCGTTCTCGCGGTCTCTGAGTGCTGTCGTCGTCATATTAAGACTGTACCTGAGCCTAGAGCATGACCAACCCCAGGCTATCTATGATTCGTTAAAAGAAATTCGGACTCTCCTTGTATTGAAAAAAATATATTTGATTTATTAATCTTTTCTCTAGGGATCTTACGTATAAACAATGTTATAAGATTTATACTTTTGTCAAAAAAAAATGTTTTGCACCCTCTATTTTTTTGGTTTTCAAACGTTCGCTTCAAGAACGCAGTTAAAAGATCAACTTTATTTTTCTTTCATAAAATAGGTAGTAGAAATATGAAGGTATATCACCTAAATTCAATAGTTTTTTCCCAACAAAATATTTCAGTATAAAAACACACCAATTTGTTGTTTCGCTCCGTGGTCACTAGTATTACGCGTCCAAGAAAAAGAGGCCAAAGAGCCAACATATAATCGACTCTATGAAAAGCAAATAAAGTCTTTGCCATTAGACTTGTTGTGCTAGACGGGTAATAAAAAAAGTTGCTAGGGTATGCCATCCACTTAAAGACCGCGGAATGCGGAACGCAGAACGCGGCCACAAAATAGTGGTTATTTTGTGACGCGGCTCTGTGTGGTCGCGTCTTAAATAAACTGGACTAGGGCTGTCCATCACAAGGCCCGCAGGCCGCATTCCTCACGCGATGATTAATTAGTCACTGGTAGAAGTCTATTTATCTGTGAAGCCGAAAACAAGATTCTTGTGGCAAAGACATTAGGTATGGCAGGTTGTTTACTGAAATATAATCGTAATCTCAAACCAATTTGACTATCTATATTATTCTCTATCTATATTATATTAAGTAGTTATTATTTTTTTTTTTATTTATTTGTATGTATACGATATGTATGTATCAAACATAAAATATATTCTGTAAGTTTTGTTGGATAGGAGTATATTATATATTAGGCATTATGTATATTCACTTTATTGGTTTTGATTCTTCTTTTATTTATGTATTTTGTAAATTGGTATCCCCCTCCACATTACGTAAAATAATACTTTCTTCTCCACCCAAAGGTTGGCTGGAAGAAATCGCTTTAAGTGATAAGTCCGCCCTTGTACAACGTACCCTGCGTTCCGAAATAGAATTATATCGCTAAAATCGATTACGAAAGTATGAAGTGAATGGCTTATGATCCACTGTAATTCTATTACGGACCGCAGGGATTGTGTGTTCAAAACTCTGTACTCAATTTTTTATTTGACCGTGTACAATAAAGTGTGTATTCATTCATTCATTCATTCATTCATCTATAGTACGTACAGTGACTATTTTATTTAATTTATATTATTACTTAATTTATCTGTAAGCATGTTCTTAAGGCGATATGCGAAAAAAATACGGGTGTTTCTTTCCTGTGTATTTCCTGAAATACAAGAAAAATTTTAATACTGGTATGTGCATTTTGACTATATAATCTAGGGTGTTAAAATTGGAAAACGTGTTTGGATAAATTTTTCTCGATAGAAATAATTGTTGAAATGAGGTCTTCAAACACACTTTTTCTCCTCGTTTGACGAATAAGAACCATATACAGAACTCAAACATATTTTATTAGGTGTTTCAACAATATCTAGAGATTTGATACTTGAAATTTTGCTAGCTATTTTAGTTTTTTAAATAAAAATATAAAACCAACTGTTTTCCCTTTTGCCCTGAATCCGCCTCTCCGCACTGCGCGATTATTCGCTTGGAGTGACAGTGACAAAAATAAAATTCGCATAGCCTCTTAAGTTGGGCATAAAATAAAATAGGCCTTTGCTTTTCTACGCGATTTTCGTCGGTGTCTCGCCAGCCTCATCCATTGCCCACCAAGGCCCTATGCGTGAGTGGATGTGGGCTGAATGATGATGACGATGATGATGATGATGATGATAATGACGATGATGATGATGTTCTTAAGTAATATATTAAAAGCAGCGGCAGCTCAGGGGTAGAACGCTAGCCTCTCAATGTTGAGATCCAGGTTCGATCCCCGATCATGATAGCATGCACCAATGAATTTATTTGTCTGACTTTCTACTTGCTGAACGGTGAAGGAAAACATCGTAAGGAAACCAGCATGCCCTAAAAAGCGTGTATTTGTGCCCGAAGCACGGCGATAGGGTTCACCATTCATTACGTTGGGTAATCGTCGGTGAAACGCGGGTGTACCGAGTGTAGACTGTGACTTACATATATTTCGCAGTTTACACTTGGAACACCTCTGACACCCCCTCGGGGATTCATGTTCTTCTTCTTGGTGGGCTCGGTTTCCGCACCTAGTCTCTTACTTGGACCTTTGTGCGTGGAAGGGGATTCATGTTATGACGATATATTTATACAACGTGTAACAGAAAGGTGTAACCATATTTGAAGAGCTTGTTCAGCCAATAGTATACAACAACTTTTACTATGGAGCCAACCCTGAAATCTCAAAAAAAAAAAGAACTTACATTTTGGCCGATTGGCATTGCATTTTTCACATTTGTCATCTTAACTTCACCTAGTTAAGATGACGCTTAACAAAGTTTGAGTTAAGCTGAAATAACCTCGCCCTTGTATAGTCGGTATCGAATAAAATACATTTGAATCTGTGAGTAGTTTGATACGCCCCTTGTGTACGTTATCTAGGGGCACCGATGGTACAGTGGAGATCACATCAAGCTAAACACATTGGACTTTGTACTCATCTTATACCCCTCACTATAGGGGGGCTAATGTAGTACTGCAAGTCTATAGCTTGATTTTATCTCCACTATTACATACAAATATTTACGTTTTACTTATGTATTAGGTTATACAAAACATACGGTTTGAGATATACTTTTTGATCGTTAGTCAAATATCGTTGTGGAATTCGTTTTATTCAAACAAGGACTTGTGTTAAATGTAAAAATATTTATGTTATGTTTTGCTTTAATTGAAATGCTTACGTTTTTTAAAATATACTATTCGAACAATTCGAAATAATCTGAAACGTATTTTAAACTTACCCATCCATACTGATTCAGACCTGCCAAGTGGCAAAACGGTTTCAAGAAAGAGATTATTCCTGAAATTCAAAACTAAGTCTATACCCGTGTATCCAGGAATTTCAGTAGGCGTTATATACATGTAGGTCTATTATAATTTAGTGAATGTAGTCTTTAAAAAAAAGGAAGATCATATAGTGTATACTATGCCGTCATCATGTCATATTTTGCTTTAATTGCAATGCTTACGTTTTTCAAAATATGCTAATCGAAATTCAATCTGAATAAATAGATTTATCAAAACGCCTGGTCGATGCCTCCGGGGACCCTCGGGCTGGGGCTTACCTCGGCCAGAGAATCAGTCTGGCCATACAACGAGGTAACGCTGGCAGCCTGCTGGGTACTCTCCCGCACGACGGCAGCGACCTTGATAGAATTTTTTATTTAGTTTAATTCTAAATATTATTTAGTTTTAATTTTATTATTTTTTTATTGTTATGTATTTGATGTGTTGAGTAAAGGAAAATTAAGCGCTTTAATGAAGGTAGTGACACATTAAATAAATCTGAAAAGTATTATAAAAAGTAGTATAAACTTAACCATCCATGCTGATTAAGACTTGCTAAGCGGGAAAGCGGTTACAAGATAGAGTTTCTTCCTGAAATTCAAAACTACGTCTACATTTCAGTAGGCGTTATATAAATGTATCATCATCATCATTAACGGGTCTTGGGTGTCCCCTGTCATTGCAGCACCTTCCATCCCTCCCTATAATGTATATAAATGTATATCTATTATAATTTACCGAATGAAGTCTTTAAAAAAAAGGAAGATCATGCAGAACCGTACCTTAGCCATCATCCATCCATCCATCAGCCTAGTTCGTCCACTGCTGGACATAAGCCTTTCCAAGACTTTGCCACTCCCGGCGGTCATCCTGGAAGAATTGCCCATACTCACACACGCTGGGCAGGCGGGTTGGTGAGCGCGGTGCCGGAACCCTCGCACCAGTGACGCCGCTGCCCGTCACCAGTCTGTTACATATAAGGCCCGGCTATTAGGGATGGATATACCGCCATCCATCGGTCCCAGGATGGTGGGCCTCCTGGTTTTTGCCTGTGAGCTGTCCTCTTACTTTCCCCCGAATTACTTCGAGGGGGTCCCCAAGTAAGATGGTGGTACCTCCACAGTCGAGCTCGGCATCAGCTCTACCACCTGCAACCTTAGCCAATTAACGAACAAATATAAAAAATAGTATATTACGTACGATGCGCAGCGTGAGTTGGCGCTGGAGCGTAGCGAGCTTTTCAGTCTCTAGACTTCTGCCGTTAATTAAAATATTCAAGTTCATTCTAAGTTGATAATCTTCCTAAAAATAAAAAATGAAAAGAAATCAATAATTGACATTAATTTCCACTTAATCAATCCAATCTCTCCTGTTCAAAGAAAAAAGATCTTGACGAAGAGATAGATAAATAACAAAGTGATCCGATAGGGCTCTTATCATAAGGGCTCCGTTCTTCATTCTAAACGTTTAAGTAAACATAAAAGTACATAAATGTTATGACTTCACAGATAGCTAGGTACTCCGGTTAATAAAAAGCGATTGCATCCCGGAACAAATTTTCAAATCTCCTGAGATGTGGGGTGTGTAAAATTTAACATTCTAATTTATTTTTATAGTCCGAGGGTCCCTCACCCCTCACTGCAGTTTTTCTTACACATGGGGATTAAGTAGATATTGAAATTGATTTTATTTTTATCCAAACACTTATCTTGAGTTCAATGGTTTTACATATATTCTGTGATTTTGTTGAGCACCTCGCGAAGCCTGATGAAGGTCACTCTTAAGATGACCGAAACGTCGAGTTTTTCTCGCATAAATCAAAGTGAGTCTGAGCTGTTTTTATTTATTAAAATTAATAAATTTAATTTAATTTAAATAATTAAAATTAATTATTAAAATTTATTTATATGTCTTGCTTAAAAACAGTAAACAGTGTACGGAAATAAAAAAGTTAAGAAGTATATATAAAATAATACAAATAAAGGAGTATAGAAACAAAGATAGCAGGGGTCTTCTCCAGTTTTGTCATTATTACAAAAAAATTAAAATACTTTAAGTTCTAAATTGACACTGTTTGTTATCTTGTATGTTTTGCTATTTAGTAGAAAGAAATTAAATGAACATATAAACCAAGTTTGAGCCAAATTTACCAACAAGAAATTCTTCAACAAGTAATACAAATATGCTATGTTTGTATCAATATTTGTATGTTTAAAATAATCTAAAATACAAAAACATTTTTTCAAAGTGCACTTTTTACTAGGTTTTTTGCCATATGTTGGTATCTCGCATTAATTCTCGAGTTTTATAGCGTTTGCAAGAAAATTTTGCTCGAAGCTAACGTTTTTATAATTTGAATTTATGTCAAAACCTAGTTGTCAAAACAAAAGTGACAAACTCCAGTGGAGATTGCTGTATTTGTTTTGATTGCTCGTTTTTTAATGTAACTATTGGATAAAGACGTGTTTGGTTTTGCCATTTTGACTTATAATAAGATATCATCAAATGAAACTAGATGGCATTTTTAGATAAGTTCACCTTTGTTTCTATATCCCTCTTTAGGACATTTCTTATCATCATCAGGAAGAGAACTGAGTCATATAAATTATTCATTGAAAGCTTGGCCAACAATGCGACGGTATAATTTATAAAGTAAAATAAAATATTGTTTCATACATAATAGTTACCCATTTATAATCTAGTATAACCTGTAACCAGTTTAGGCATATCCTTGACCCCTCTTTTCTTTATGTATATTATGGTATATCTAGAACCTATACAGGGTGTTAAGTTGCGGAAGCCGAAAACTGGCTATAGTACCAGCCCACACGAACAACTTTCCGTGAAAAAAAATCAGTTGTTCATACATTTTGTTCGGGTAGCTATGTCACTTTTATATGGAACAGCTGATTTTTTTTTCGCGATTCGAGTGTTTGCTCCATAGTAAAAGTTGTTCGTATGGACGAGTACCATCGCCAGTTTCCGGCTTCCGTAACTTCATCTTAACACCCAACCCAGTATATCCGGCTGCCGATGCTATGGATGGATTGATGATTTATTGATAGATTGGTGGATGTGGCAAAACGGTTGTGGAAGAGGCGAAAAAGGTGTGTCAGGATCGTAGCAGATGGAAATCTGTAGTCTATGCCCACCCTCTGGGAGAAAGCCGTGAGTATATGTATGTATGTAACTCATTCTTTGCTATAAAAAAATGCAACTTTCTATCTTTAACACATTTTTAGCGTGCCAAATGGGAATCAATTACTAAGCTTCCGCTGTCCGTCTGTCACAGGGGTCCACAGCTTCAGCCGTTAAAGGTAACCAGTTGAAATTTTCACAGGATACGTGTTACTATAGCCTTTATCACAGCAAATAATAAAAATTAGAAAGAAATTAAACCAAAAGTGGGTCTCTATCTCCATACAAAAAACCTAGAAAAGTTGCACTTTTTACGTTTTTGTTTCAGTTCTATCTTAAAAACGGTACAAGTTTAAAATTTGGTCAGATCGTTGTACAAACTCTTAAGTAATATACAAAATACGGTTCCGTACTCAGAGGCTGCCAAATTAGGGTTCTGTACCCGTATTTTGTGTTGGTACGGAACCCTTCATGCGTGAGTCCGACTAGCACTCGGCCAAATTATTTGGTTAACCAAAAGTTCTGCGAAACGCGTCATTTATGTCATCGTTCTGGCAGAGTAATGACGTCTGTAGGTAAGGATTTACAAATAATTTAGTTATATTTAAAAACATATTAAAAGTAATTGTCTCCTTTCATTTATGTGATATGAATATATGTATATTAATAGTAGATTATGCACTAAGGGAATAAAGCAGTGTCTTACGTCACGGGCGGCATATTGAACCCTGAGCGTAACGAGGGACTCTAGAGTTAACTCCTGAGCGTAGGGAGAGAGTTATATAGAGTCCTGAGTAAAGCGAGGGGTTCAAGCTGCCCAAGACAAAGACAGGCTTTATTCCAGAGGAGCATACTCTACTTTTCACACCTTCTGCGGACAATAAAAAGCTCGACATTTTTTATCAACATTAATAATTCAATAAAATTCACTGACAATCACAGCACCAAACACCGTCTTTTGTTTCACATTCTTTGTAAACGCTTTTTTCTTTTTGTTGAATTCTGCTTATGGTGGCCAGTTCGATTTTCGAACAAACCTCTTTACAATCCCATATGGGCATTTGTTTTCCACAAGTTTCCACACGAATTTGACGTTCCAAATTTAAATCACTTTAATCCCTAGGGATTTTCATATAACTTTATATCCCTTGAGATACCTATAATGCGTTACTTTACGTTGAGGTTGCATGATATGTAATTGGACATTGTCGAGCAGGTGGTGTGAAATAGTAGTTTATGCTACAAGGGCGCAAAGGAATAAATTACGAGGACGATTTTAAACACGAACGTAGCGAGTGTTTTGAACGTAACCGAGTAATTTATTGTTCTTACGCCCGTGTATCATACTACATTTTTCAATGCATAGTGTGAGGAAATAATACAAATATAATTTTGTGAACTAATTGTAATGGGCTCAAAAGGACTGTATCCAGAGCCGTTAAACAGTGGAAAAAAAGTATGACATTTATGTTACACAGGAAAGGCTGCAGGTTAGCCAACCATTGTAAATAAATTAAAAAAAAAAAATAATAAAGCCCTAGGGCAAAATAATCGACTTTCTGTTCGGTTTTGATGCATAAAAAGTGGGTCTTTACGAGCACATGCATTGAAAAATATATTACTATTTTATTTAAGTATTGGTGTATAAGATTTGTTTTTTTATAAGTAGATTGTTTTTTTTATGTATACCAACAACGATTCCACCCAAAAGTTGTCTGGAAGAAAATACTTTAGGCGATAAGACCGGCAATATATATTTGTTTTATGTACTTTTAGTAAGGTGCACAATATATTTGTCCCCTTTATTACAGGACACACTGTATAGGCCAAACCATTTTGAAACAAACATCCCATTACGTACTCTACAAACTTGGTTCTCAAAATAATGATCTAACTAAACAGAACCTGTGAAACCTAACAAACAAGTAGAACTCTAACATAGTGTATTGTCTAACCGCGCCAAACTAAACTTTCGCTCATTTAGATAAGTGACGCTAACTTCGTACAACAGTGCTATGCATCTTTATAGACGCTCATTTGGTGAACGAATGAACTCATGTGAAGTGGTGCGATGCCCGCATACCTATTGCGATCGTTTGCGAAACATAGCTTGGTATCGCCTGTTATCACAAATATCAGGAGAAGTGCCTTATTTCTTTAGTGGTTCGAGTTCAGATGTGTCCACGTTTCCTCCCACTTTTTCTACCGACATAAACACAAAAACTGTAAATCTGTACGGCTCGCGTCCTTATATTTCTCACGCACACTAATAGCTTAATTTCTAAATTTTTTTTCTTTTTTTTCAGAAAATGTGCGCCATTTTAGGAAATCGTTTTCATTATTTTACTATATAAATTAACCATTATTTTTAATGAATTTTTAAAGAATTGTCCGAAATGACGTCACTTGAGAATTTTAGATTATACTGATCGTGATGAAAAAAGTGGTCTGTCTACTCATCTGTCATCCAATTTCAAATCAGTCGGCAGCAATTTATTATAAATTTCAAGATAGCAAAGGACACATTTTAAAACAGTCATTTTTCAAGTGACGTCACACGAAGGCAGGAAGTTGCAGCTTTTTTGTAAAAATATTCATCATCATGAGGTTTTTTAGACCACAAGTTCGAAAATACGGCTTGTTAAACCTAAATCTCGAAATTGTTTTCGAATTAACACACCTTATCATAATTTAATCTATGCTAATTGTACAGTACACATGTAGCCACGGTCAATGCACATCACATCTCTACTGACATTGACAAGGCCTATTTTTAGCCTCATGCATTCGCAAGCGCCACTTTGGAGCCATATTAAACATTGGGAAATTATTAATCGAGCGAATAAAAATATAATTAGCGACTTCAAATGTCCGAAATAAATACCAAAGCGTGCGACTAAAAATACTCAGTGGGCGAATTTAAAGTATATAAAGTAAAAAATCGAAAATACTTCACCAAAAGTCAAAAAATTGGTGTGACGACGAGCGAAGCGAGGAGGAGCATGTTAGGTTTACATGTAAGATGAAATTAGGAGCCGAGCGAAGCGGAGCTGAGCGACGCTACGTCCCTAATTTTATTACTTAAAATCAAATTGTCACTAAAATAGAAAACTGGTCGCCTGAGAATTATTCAACTCAACTCAAATTTGTATTTTCAAGCCGCCGTTCACAACATTTTTATTCGCCCACCAGTGGCGTGCATAGAACATTTTTCCGGAAAAGCAACCAGAAGATCAAGATTGACAATAAAAAAAATAAAAAAAATTAAATAACATTTTGAAAAAAAAAATGTTTGTATGAAAATGTTCACTATTTGGTAGGCAGTGCCTAGCCTGGCTTCATACAAACTATCTTTTTTCAAAGTGTTATTTAAATTTTTTATATTTTTTTTTATTGTCAAACTTGATCTTCTGGTTGCTTTTCCGGAAAAAAGTTCTATGCACGCTACTGTCGCCCACTTAGTATTTTAGTACGCTATATTCAGTATTATTGACACCTTGAATTTGAATTTATATTCGCTCGTTTAAATACTACTCTTAAACATAATATTGTCATAGTTTGTGTAATGCCTTCGTGTATACCAACTGAATCTCCATCAGTGGAACTCCATGTTTGCTAAGTGCCTGAGAACTCTAGGAAGTACTTCATTAAACTCACTTAGTTGCAATTAACGGCGTATTTATATACATGTGTTACATGTATCAGTCAGTATACGAATATTTAAAAGAGAATATAAGGTAATCTCAAGATATATTTCGGGTCCGATCTGGACCCGGCATCAGTTGAGTTTTAATTAAAATAAATAGACATTGACATGATATATTAAGTACTTAATAACACCGATTCTGTGTGACACGTTTTAACTTGATTGATAGGACTAAACTTAATTTAAGCGTTCTATCTTTTTATTTCTGTATCGAAAAGACAAAGACAGAACGCTCAAAATAAGGTTAGTCCTGCCAAATAAGTTAAGTTGTGTTGCGGCGAATCGATACCTTTGTCTATTTATTTTAATTAAAACTCAACTGATGCCGGGTCCAGATCGGACCCGAAATATATCTTGAAATTGCCTTATATTTATCCTACTTATCAGTATATTTATATTTTTAAAAAGAAAAAACATTAAAAGCTGTTATAGTGTATTTAATTTTAAAAGAGAATATAGGTTCTTACAAGACAAGTACTCTTTATACTTTTATACTCTTACCAAAATAAATAAATAAAGTGAAAGAACTGGAACTGAAAAGGGCCGTCATCGTCATACCGTGGGCAGAAATATATCGAGTAAAAACCTATTTTTATTGTTTTACTGTTAATAAATAAAGAAAAGAAATAAATAAAGCTTAAAAAACTCAATAAAATATATTTATTAACATTTAATTTCTTCTATACATAGAATACATGTATTTTTTATCTCCATCATAAATCAAAACAATTTTGTTTCAAAAACTTTTTTTTTTGCAGTAATTTGAAGTACAGTAACTAAGAAAGTTTGTAGCACACAAATGAAGTAATCTTCCCGTTTCGAGGATGATTTTTTGATGATAATTATTTCCGAAACTAAAAAAAAATATGTTAAAACAACTTTTTCGTCATGTGGATAAAAACGACATCCTCAAAAATAACTACTTATTTATGAGATATCACAAAAAAACATACTTATATATGCGTATGCGTCAAATGAAGAAATTTTCATTTTTAAAAAGTCGTTAATTTAGCACTATAACCCAAAACAAATGAAAAAATTGATTTAACGTTTTTTAAATTTAAAACGCAGTCAAAGTTCAATGAAATATGAAATGAAAAGAAATATATTTATTTATGTAATGTAGGCGCAGAACATTTAGGTATAACAGATACACTTATTACAGGCAAGTTTTAATGTAATATAAACTATTACCTATACACCTAGGTAATAGGTGTATAGGTAATAGTTTTATCTCATAAATAATAATATGGGGAAATACGCAGGAGAATAATAAACGTTCGGTTCACTTAAATTTAATAAAAAAAATACACTTGAATAAAATAAAAATAAGGAATAAATAATATAATAAATATATGCAATACACATGATAAATATATGCCTTAATCCGCCCATTCGATTAGTCTTTTTTTCATAATATTAGTTACAACTAAATGTAAAAAGTAAGCCTATACTTTAATTGAATAAAGATATAAAAAGTACAAGACAGGAGAAAATTATGTCATGAAGGCAAAAAAAAAATATAATACCTTTGTCTACCTCAGTGGCGTGCACAGAACTTTTTGCTGGAAAAGCAAACAATTGGTCAAGAACAACAATAAAAAAAATATGAAAAAATTTAAATATCACTTTGAAAAAAAAAAAAGTTTGTTTTGGAAATTTTCACTCTAGGGTAGACATTGTCTACCCTGGCGTCATACAATTTTTTTTTTTTCAAATTGATATTTAAATTTTTTAAATTTTTTTTTATTGTTGTTCTTGACCAATTGTTTGCTTTTCCAGCAAAAAGTTCTGTGCACGCCACTGGTCTACCTGTCCCATATAGTCCATCTGTTTTTACAGTCATTTCATCTATTACCTAATTAATGTTAATTCTAGAGGAATCATAACATAAGTTAAGAAATTATACTAACTATTATTATGACAAATATCACTATCATAACCCCATGCTTTAGTCACAAAATACATACTACCAGAAGACCAACTCGACGACGGAGCGAAAACAGACGCACACATGCATAGACACTTACATATGATGATCTTGGCAGAATTTCGTATTGGCATTCGACCGACTTCAACCGAGATCGTCGTACGTACGCGTCTGTGTGCGTGCGCCTGTTTTCGCTAGTTCTGCGAAGTAAACCTTCTGTAAGTGGTTATTTTGTGCTTTAGTACCTATCGTATAAGTAATCATTTATTTTATAATGTGCCTTCTTCAATAGGCCCTGCTTAATAAACAGTTTAAACTTATTCTCTGGCAAAGTAAGGACCTCCTTTAGAAGTACCTTTAGGTACCCACCTTGGCGAGTCTGATTTTTGGAAAAGCCAACTATGCTTATTTCTGGTATCCTTACAGTGTTTCCTTACACAAGCCTAGGGAAAGACTCAACACTTTTTCTGACATATCTAAGGACTTGGTAAATATGTTTACATATTCACAAGGAACCGTTAATATAAATTTCTTTGAATTTTAATTCTAAAACTATAAACAAAATTTGCGTTTTAACCATAAGTTAATGTTCAAAAGCAAGAAGTGTGCAAATTTCTTTCCTTACTAAGGTTTCTGTAACACAACACTACCTTATTTCCTAATCGGTTAAGTGGGGTTACCGATACCACTTGATGATGACTCACACTTTTAAACGGGTCATAATAGTAAAACGCGTCGGGACTTTACGACCGACCCCATCGGCCACTGGTACGTCCAGTGCAATCAGTCACCACCGCAGGACGGCTTGTGGCGAGCCGATGGGGCGACACTACGACCCTACCTCCAGGAGAAACACACACGCATGCACTTAGACACACATATACACACAGCGACACACCGCTCCGCACCCCTGCGCTAGCTGGCCAGAGTGGAGTCGCAAGAGTGGAATATAAGCTCCAGGTGCCGGGGTCACTTGACTGCATTCTTGCGCCCCGCAGATTTTCCTCACGACAACCTTAGCTGCTTACATAGTGTTGCCCCCTGGCCACCCCATGGTGGACGAAGACAGGCTGGGATGGACGGATGGATGGAATCGCTATTAGTGTTATTTGTATATTATAATATTTATAATAATTAACTAAAAAAAACACGACTTTTTTTCGCGGTCCCAGCGTGATTTTTTACCCACATATCAGTCATATTTTATCGAAGAAAAATCTGCAGGCCCACTTATATAATTGGGTCAGCCGCAATTTCTTCTGATTCGGCCCAGCCGTTCTAAAGACATGCCGCGAGCCGAAAGACATCGATGGATGAGTACCTAGATAAATTTTGGGAAATAAGGTGTTAATTCCATACGGAAAAATAATTTTTTTTCGCTATGTGCCTGTTCTATTAACTTGTAGGGTTTCCATTTCATAAGGAACCTTGAAAACCAAGTAATTTTCCTGTAAACAAGCCGACGACTCTCAAGATTAAAACGGGCCGATAGTTGACGTTCCGAGTTATAGAGATAAAATTGAATTTAACCCTTTGCTGGCTCTGTTTTTCCCGGAGTAAGTGGATTGTATGTTATAGGTAATATTAATACTTAACGGAAAAGATAACACAGCTAAGACTCACTATGATTTATGCGAAAAAAAAATACTTTATACATATATTAATACTTTTCTATATATGAGAGAAGTTGAGTAATTATGGGCTTTGACCAGACACAAAAACAAAACATACAAAAAAATATGTTTTTTCCGCTCTTAAGAACCCGGTGCAAGACGACGCCAACTCCGATGCGAAGCGAGATGTATCGCGACAATAAAGCGCATATTTGGTTCGCTGATCTAAACAAGCGCCTCACGCTTTGTTCCACGACGTTCTAACTGTGCAGAGCGAGTCTCGCCCTTTGCGTTGGATTCCGAATACCTCGATTCCTTCTTATTTTTTATTCTGTTTTAATTAATTAGAATATTGATGATACTTCCAAGTGGTGTATGTGCTTACTTTGCTTGTTAAATGTTCATAAGTCACTTAACGAAGCCTTGTAAAATTACTCGATTTTAGAGCGAAAACCCATTATTTTAAATATATTTCTGGTCAAAAATCAGGGACATACACCACTTCATATTGACCGCCTAAATGAAAGCCTATAATTTATTTGATTGAATTGTTCCATTTTCGCGAGTTATTATGGTTTTTAGATATGTATGAAGTAGGATACAATTTATAAATGACACCGTTATTTTTTAGAGACTGGCACACAAAAACTAAGCAACTGACGACTTTAGAACCTTAAAATTAAAAGGATAAATCTTTATTCTAAGGAATTAAATAAGCGCAATGGCGTTAAATATTTAGCTAAATGACTCCGTCCCCCAGACTTAACGTCAAAATGTCGTCAAAATCGACACTTTTTGAAGTTATTTATCTGCTGTTCAAAAGACGTTCCAGGTTAAATAAATTAGTATAACAACATAACAACCTGTTTCTAGATTTCAACTATCAGAAACGCGATTGGAGGAACTTCACTCGATAGAAATAATTATTGAAATGAGGCCAAAATTTAAACTTTTTTGCTATTCTGACATAATGGAATAGCATACAAACTTCAAAAATATTTATTTATTTTACTTTAATAAATATATATAGTTTGCCTTAATAAGCTTTTTATTTATAATTACACAATATAACTTGAAATATATTTCGGCCCTTAGTGGGCCGTCATCAGTCAAGTATTTATTTATTTTAGGTATTTATTTATTTTAGTTAGTTTTGTATCAATTTAAAACCGACTTTTTGTAAATTTTCCCCTATTCTATCCCTCTCACACTGTGGGTCTTTCCGCCTGGAGTAACGGTGACCTTTGCACGGACGATACATCACCTTAAGTATATTCAATACCCGGAATATCTCAAACTCGGTCTTGCTCAGGATCAAGGTTCAATGACCCTTTTTGTGAAACTAGTAAATTTTTTTTGGGTTACAGACGCAAGCCCATCCCTGAGTCAAATTACTATCGGAGGTTAACATTTTATTTTGCGAAATTAGCAAAAAAAAAATATTCGATCCGTGATACCGCTCACTTACCAAGCCTTCAATATGAATAGATACTCAACTGATGCCGGGTCCAGGTCGGACCCGAAATATATCTTCAGATAAAAGTATTTATATTTAAATTATCATATCTATCATTACCTATTTATATTAAAACAAAAAACTTTGTATAAAAACACACAATGTCATTCTAACAATTAAATAAGTAGATTTTATACGGGAAAGCTCAATTTTAATTTGCACGGGTTTCTTTACAATATTATTTTCAGTATGGTCACTACAACTATGTAATAGTTTCATTTAATATAAATTGACCTGTCTATTTCCACCCAGTATCACAAAACTGAACCTACGACACCGTTGGAGGGTTAAGCCAGAGCCAGGCTGGCGTGAAATTATCTTCGTGAAGTGCAACATCAGAGATTAAGTGAGGATCCGACTACCTTCTGAATAACTTAGTGCAGATCGATCGGCGGTCCACTTCGCAGGGGAAATTGATTGCACTTGACATCCTCAGGACCAATCTTGTGACCGACTAGTTGGCTTCAAAGGAGTAAAAGTTGTTTTAGTCTTGTTGTAATTTTACTGTTCAATTTCTTAGAAAGATAATTACAATACGGAATAATGGAAGATTAATCTTCTATTATTCCACCACGAAAACTAATTGCTGATGGCGTCACTTGTTGCTTGAACTGCAGTCGAGTCATGCCATACGGATATACAGTAAGGCGAAAAGTCACAGAGGTTTACTATTTTTTGGTGGAACCCTAAAATCCATGCTGCTGCTGGCTAAGCAGTAAAAAAGGAAAACTGCAATATTTCAGATTGCTACGCCGTAGCTAATACCATCCCCTTTTCGCTACGGCGTGCGTAGCAAGCGCTACGGATCCGTTTCCTTTCCTAGGCCTTTTTACTTACTTTGATGGAGCTTTTTTGCGTTTCGTTTTTCGTGCAGTTGCTTAGAAAGAAATCACGTTTTTGTAAAGCAGCGTGAATTTTGCAACAATTTAATCACATGATTCCTAATGCATTTAAACGTCCAATTACTGATTGCACTGCGGTCCAAATCAGAGTTAAGTTCTTTGCACAACAAAGAAAAGTCCAAATTAGCGTTTCCTTCTAACACAATCGTCAATTCTTCTTGCCCTCTAGGTAAGGATTTAATGTTGCTAGCGTTATAAATTTTAACGAAGATCTGTGTATTTTTGTGTGTGGTTGGAGGCAGTTGCGTAATATTAGTAATTCATTCATTCGTTACACTCTCCGGGTTTCTGAGCGAGCGTGAGTCATCCTAGGTATTATTGACGCTTTCCATTAGGCGATGTTTTCATGTTTATGTCCAAGCGTAAGCCCATAGTGGGTAAAAAAAAGTATCGGTATCGGAAACTATAAGTTTAGGTCAGCGATGAGGTTGTAGAACGTAATTAGTCATATCTCGAAATCTCTCGGATAGATTTTGATGGGGTTCTGCTTGCTTCAGAACTGCATTATTTACTTTCTATTAACACTTGTCTTGATCTTGTTGGCGCTCAGACCAAATCCCAAGCTGTCATTTAAATTTAAAACTTCAAAGACTGGGCATTATCGGTGATCGCTACCAGATCGAATCTCCGCCAAAGGATGCCGCTCTACGACTATGTTTCATAAGCATAACGGCCGCCTTAAGAGCGCACCGAGCTTTTTACAAAGTCAAACACATTTTTATAACCCTTGTTTGAAGTAGTAAACAATTAAATAAAAATCTAGGGACATATATTGGTATTATTGGAGATATATACTAGACAGTATACACGATGGAAACAAGATTTGATAAAGTTGGCTTGATAGAATAAATTCGCAAAGTAACCTCTTTTCGAGTAAATTTTTTCTCTATTTCCCTACTTTTATATATAAATAAGTAATTTGATATTATGTTTCATTTACTTAAATAAAGTTCATAGATGACTGGAGCATTTATACACGATAGTTTTTTTATTTAAGAACAATATAATGAAAATAACAACGAAAAACATTGAAATGTGCAAAAGCTTGGTTATTATTTTTACTCTTTACACGTAAAGAAAAAGACAGAGACAAAGGCCAACGCTTGGTGTGCCCTTAAGGAAATTTAAATTTCACAAGGGCAACCCCACAGATTTCTTTTACAATTCGCTCCACGATCCCCTTCACACGCGTTCGGCCACTAGTAATTTAACGGAATCAAATTAACGTGTCAGCTCGCTCGTTTTTCTTCGGGAACTTGTGTTTTAGCCTCAGATAACTTTGTTAATTAAATTTTGCATTTTTTTTCTTTGTTTTCCTGTACGTTCTTTGCTACTCGTAAGTTTACGTGGACTTGATTTTGTCTGGGTATCCGTAGAGTGCTATTCGTTCGCAAGTACAAAGGCATGTAGTAGTTTTACGTACTGATAGCCATGGACGAACAAGTATTTCGTCCATGCTAATAGCATAGTAAAAATTATAGTGTCACCACACTAGTACAGTCCGTGACTCCATTATCATGAATGGTGTATCTCGACACACCCAACAATGCTCTTTGACGGATCTGTACTCGTATGTAAATAAATATGCTACAGTTATCGAATTCTCGTTCACGGCTACAGTCTATTTGAGGTAAAGTTCTCATAGTCTGGAACTATTAAGGTGATATGTCGTCCGTGCAAAGGTCCCCGTTACTCCAGGCGGAAAAACCCGCTGTGCGAGAGGGACAGAATCGGGGAAAATTATCAGAAAGTCGGTTTTAAATTAAAACAAAATTATCTAAAATAGCTACGAAAATTTCCATAACCAGTAATTTAGGTATTGTTAAAACCCATCTAAATAAGTATTTTTGAAGTCTGTGTGGTATCCCAATTTGTTAGAATATCAAAAATGTATAAATTTAGACCCCATTTCAATAATTATTTTTATCAAGTGAAATTCCTCCAATCGCGTTTTCGATAGCCCAAAATCTAGAAAAAGGTCCCAAAATTGTTATACTAATTTATTTTACTTGGAACTTCTTTAAAAGAGCAGATAAATAACTTCAAAAAGTGTCAATTTTCACGGAATACCCCCTTAAAACTAAAATTTTAAAGTGTGTATGTCATGTGGTCATGTCATGCTTTTTTAAAGCTTTATTTATGTTTTATATATAAAACGGCTCACCTCAATACGTGTTATGATCGGGAAAGCCGACCAGTTTCAGCAGATTTAGACTGCCTTCATCTGAGCGAGTAAAGACGTTTACGCGACGACGTTACGCCTCACACTGCGGGCTGCGGCTCGCAGGGCTCGGGATGACATCGAAGCAGATGGTATTGGTGGTCGGACCGGTAGGGCGTCCGCACAATTAGTTACTTCCGCACAATTAGTTAGTTACTTATTAGTTATAATAACGCAAGCCCGGAAGTAACTAATTGTGCGGACGGGGTCCGACCACCAATACCATCTGCTTCGATGTCATCCTGAGCCCTGCGAGCCGCAGCCCGCAGTGTGAGGCGTAACGTCGTCGCGTAAACGTCTTTACTCGCCCAGATGAAGGCAGTCTAAATCTGCTGAAACTGGTCGGCTTTCCCGATCATAACACGTATTGAGGTGAGCCGTTTTTATATAAATCATGAATTATCCTCAAGTCTCATTTAATTCTATAACTTTATTTATGTGTTTATTTATTACAGTTGTTATTATAAAACAATGAAAACATAATAATATTTTTTTATTCGATATATTTTGGCCCACGGTGTAGGGCCGTCATCAGTCGAATTTTTAAGTCTTGTCAGGGTAAATATACTTAATATATTATAACTATACCAAACTATATATTATGACTACACAAAACTATACCAAAGTTCAGGTTGAAAACTTTGAAAACAAAACTCAAAATTTATATAGTTTGAAACTTTACGCCATACATGGATCAAAGTTGTTCCAATAGACAGTTTTTAGAATTTGATGATGGGGTATCGTCGAAAGTTTGAAGAAGAATAAGGGTTTATACTTCCACGTGTGCTACTGCGCAGCTTGGGCTTTTAGAATAATAATAATACTAAGAATTATTATTATAATTAATTTAATAATATTTATTGCAAACAGATTATAAATATAAACAAAAAAGTATTCATTATTATCAAGATATATTTCGACCAACTTGTGGTGATATAAAATTATATGTCAAATATCTATTTTTGTAATTCGACTGATGACTGTATACAATAATTAAAAGCTAAAAAAACCGGCCAAGTGCGAATTGGACTCGCGCACGAAGGGTTCCGTACCATTATCTATAATGACGGCAAAAAAAACATGTCTGTTGTATGGGAGCCCCCTTAAATATTTATTTTATTCTGTTTTTAAGTATTTGTTGTCATAGCGGCAACAGAAATACATCATCTGTGAAAATTTCAACTGTCTAACTATCACGGTTCATGAGATACAGCCTGGTGACAGACGGACAGACAGACGGACAGCGGAGTCTTAGTAATAGGGTCCCGTTGGTTACCCTTTGGGTACGGAACCCTAAAAAGGCCTTAAAATAATATTTATTTAATAATTTTTATAATAATAATTTATGTAGTATTCTTATTGAACTAAACAATTTTTCAATGACCAACTTCATTTTGCAGTTTTGTTTTTTACATTTTGTATGTAAATATTTGCACCTTTTTTTAAAATTTTATTTTCAAGTCTGCTAATTTATTAAAATGCTACATACTGAGACCTACTCGACTTGCATTTGACCAGTTTATATTTTAGCAGAGGTCTCCCAGTTGTTTTTGTTTTTCTTAATCCAAATAACATCTAAAAGAAATCTAATCAAAACCAAAATCTCCTTCGTCTTAAGAGGGTGATTCCTTTATTCCGAAAATAGAGATGGAAGGAAGGGTTAATAGCGGGGTGTTTAATATCCCGTCGTTAAGAGGTACCTTGCCGGCGATGTCGTCTCGAGTTTCGTTAAGGCTTGCAGAATTGCCTTGCGGCAGAAAGCAAACTACTTAACCTAATTAACAGGGAAAAAGTGTGAGTTTGACTGACTTACGGATCAAAGGTTCGGTATAGTTTCAGCTTGTTAGGGTTCCGTAGTACGTAAAAGGTACCAAAGGAACCTTTATGTTGAGATTCCGTTGTCCGTCCGTCCGTCCGTCCATCCGTATGTCACAGCCTTATAACTTTAGCACCGTTAAAGATTAATTTGCTTACATACCGTGATGTCAAAAAATATATGAAACATTTGAAATTGTTCAAAATATTTCCAAAACAAAATAGACAATAATAAAAAATATTATATTAAAAATACAATACTTATGGGTATCAAATTGTAGATAAGAATATTAAAAAGTTGATTGGAAAACGGGCTTAGGGTATCAGGCACAAAGTTAGCGCGGACTTTGGGCATCAGGCACAAAAATCACAGGGAGAAATGAATGGTGCTCTGTGGAAATTAAAAAAATGCTGGGGCAGGGGGTCACCCACAAATAAGAATTTTTTGGAGACATTACGAGGCAAGTTTAATTTATTTATTTTATTTATTTAATACATTTACAGTACAGCTTTACAGATACTTAAATCTAATACGCTATACCTACTAAAATAATTTACAAATAACATTTATTTACAAATACAAATAACAAATAATTACACAATACTACTCTTTTTTGCATCTTTCTCACATAACCTCAGACATTCACGAAACACGTTCATCAAACTATCAGCAAACAGATCACACGTTGGATTTGCTGACAGCAGTGTGTTTAGGCCCTCCAGAGCGCGCGGAAGCGGGGAACGACGTCGCGCCATGGTTCTAACGGTGGGTACGTGTAGCAGCTTGTGACTACGCGCGCGACTGTAATTTTTGGGTGCAAAAAGCGAGGTTACAGCGTTTACAAGTTTGGGGCAGTCAGAGTCACCCCGCAAAATACGGCACACCTGAACCAATAAGTCCGTATTGCGCCTGACGTCCAGTGAGTTCAAATTGAGCGTACCTAGGAGAAAAGGGGTGGGATACATAAAAGGGTAGTAACCGAACTTTCTTTTATATAGGTAACGTAGGAAAGCTTTTTGCACCTTTTCTACTATAAGAGTGTATGTGCTCTCATATGGGTTCCATATCACAGAACTCGCCTCGAGCTTGGTCCTAACAAGCGACGTGAAGAGAAGCTGAATGGTCTTCAGGTCTTGCAAGTCCCTGCAGTTTCGCATAACGAACCCTAGCCGTCTAAAACAATTTGCTGCTAGGTTCACCACATGGTCATGAAAATTGAGCCGAGTATCAAAAGTGACACCTAGATCCTTAACCGAATCAACACGTGCAATATTCGCATCACCCAAAGTGTAATAAAAATGTTTTGGCTGAGGGGATCGTGTATAAGACATTACACAGCACTTATCGGGGTTAAAATGCAGTTTGTTTTCCAGGATCCAGAGATAGACAGCGTTGAGATCGTTTTGAAGCAACTTGCTATCATAATCCTGACTAATGCCCCTGACTAACTTTAGGTCATCTGCATACAGAAGGCATGAAGTATGACGAAGCACGGCATCGAGGTCATTAATCATGATCACAAAAAGAAGCGGACCAAGAATAGAGCCTTGGCTCACTCCTGAACGCGTCAAGTACGGTTTCGACTCGAAACAACCGTGTTTTACGTACTGTTTCCGGTCACTCAGATAATTTGCGAAAAATCGCAAAAGTCTTGGAGATAAACCAATATTGCACAATTTTCTCAGAAGTACATCGTTGTCCAAATAAATGACATCCGCTTGCACACGCTCATCCATTAATCCTGAGACCATGTCAACAAGTGTCAAAAGGTTGGTGTCTACAGAACGATGACTTATATTAAATAAGATTATTCGTTGGTTAACTATTGATTCTCAAACAATAATAATTATTATTATTACTCCTAATAGAGAAATATAAGATCCTAAAGATGAAACTACATTTCATGAAATATAGGCGTTAAAAGTTATGATAAGCCCGCACGAAAGAAAAGCTGATGTAGATTACAAGGTGAACCGCCAAAGATGAAGGAAAAATATGCCGAATGATGGTCCAGCTTTCGAAGTAAAAGCCAGAGAGAGCAATATTCAGATTAATTTATTATTCAATTTTATACATATATCGTCAGAAAAATCATTCGAAACGTACGATAAAATTTTAATAATATACTTAGGTACCACATGCAGTAAACAATCTTACCTATATCAAAATTTACAATAAATAATAAATTATGCTCTGAACCATGTGTGACAGCCCTATCGATAACGATAACAGGTACTCACACTCAAAACATTGTGACACCACACACCATGCACTACCACTAGTGAAATAGTATTAAAAGTTTAAAACTGATCCCACCAAAAGCTGTGAAAAACTGATCCCACCAAAAGCTGTGAAAAACTGATCCCACCAAAAGCTGTGAAAAAATTGCCGAGTTCTCTTTGAGCTAGCAAAAGTGATGAAATCTAAACCGACAAGTTTAAAACAGCAATTCCTGTTCGTCTTATTTTATATAAAAAAGATTAATTTTAATTTAATTATGATACTGTTAAAGAACTGGGCAGGTTTTCATTGGTATAAGGTAGTACTACCATACAATTGGTTCAGTTGTTTCATTATCGATTCCAGAACCCTAAAAATTAGGGAAAGCGGAACAAATCCGATGATATATGTGATGGTTGTCTTATATTTACTAATTAACTGAAAAGAAAATAAGTTAATTATATTTTATCTTATTCTTATTTGGCTGTGTGAGAACTAGATATTTGTTTTTGGACTATGTTAATTCAGTGTAGTTATATTTCCCGTACAGTTAGAACAAAAAGACGTTTTGAAAGAAAAAAAGTGGTTGGAGGGAAACTACCCTAAATATTGATGACAACAAAATTGTAGTGACAGAAAACAATCCTTTATCTTCAAAAATAATGTAATGAAATTCAAAGATTTTTGATAAATCACCTGCTTGAGCCGAAATTCGAACCGGCAAAATCTGGAAAAAAGAAAAACATTCAGTATTTTTATAATATTTATGAAAAGGGTCAATCATAAGGAACGATTTCTTCTAAATAGCAAGGATCTTGAATAAATGGGACACCATTAAATTTGGCATCAATCTAACGCAAGAGACCTATGGACTTACTACACACATGATTTGATTGCAGAACAGCCAATCAGGTAAAGGACCAGCAACTGAAAAATGATGTCATGTAATCTTAATTATTATTACATACGGCTTGAACACTCACGTGTGATTGTTGTTGACTATATGCCAACCGTTTCACCGATACATTTTCGGCATTACCAAGGCGAGTGTCGTTCTGTAATGCCGATCGGCGGCTGCCAGTGCCCGTTTGACAACGACGGTGAACGCCGCATCGTCGTCCTAAGAACGACACTGGCCTTGATAATGCCGAAATTGTATCGGTGAAACGGTTGCCATATAGTCAACAACAATCACTTGTGAGTGTTTAAGCCGTATGTAATAATAATTTAGTATGTCAGCTCACGCGAGTTTTATTAATATTATCATATAATCTTATCTAAGACATATCTATCTATACTCTAGACCCTCCCCCTCCGCTAATAGTATAAAATAACTAAGCCTGCTGTGTGCATTGATTAGTTCATGTCATACCTATCTTCATCTTGGTAAATATCAGGTGGTGTTCTTCGAGAATATAACTCCTTTTCCAAACGTCTTATTTTGTTTTTATCTGCTCAAAACTCTTCCCATTCGTGCTTTTCTCCAGTTTTTTCTGTGTATTTCATGAAATACACGAAAAATTTCAATTCTGGTTTATGCATTTTGACTATATAATCTAGGGTTTTGTTTTTGGAAAATATGTCTGTATACATTTTCCTCGACAGAAATAATTGTTGAAATGAGGTCTTCAAACATACTTTTTCTCGTCGTTTGACGAATAAAAATTTCAATTCTGGTTTATGCATTTTGACTATATAATATAGGGTTTTGTTTTTGGAAAATATGTTTGTATACATTTTCCTCGACAGAAATAATTGTTGAAATGAGGTCTTCAAGCATGGAGGGATGTCAAAGTAGTATTTCTACCTAAGCCAGGTAAGGAGGACTACACACAACCTAAAGCGTAGACTCTGTGATAGGTATATTAGAGACGGACCTCAGAGAGAGCGACCGCCCCACAAAAATCAGCATGCCTATCTACCAGGCAAATCAACTGAGACAGCATTGCACCAAGTAGTACACAAAGCGGAGTTAGCAATTGAAACGAAACAACCATGCCTAGCAATTTTTATAGACATAGAGGGAGCTTTTGACAAAACCACCTTTCCAAGCATCGTACATGGACTGCAAGGACATGGAGTTCACAAGCTGGTTATTGAGTGGGTCACCAACATGCTCAAAAAAAGTACAGCATACATTGAATCAACACGACAGACACGCTGTGAGGTAACCAGAGGATGCCCCCAAGGAGGGGTACTTTCACCACTTCTATGGGTGGTAGTCATAAACGACCTTCTGGTAGACCTTAACAAGGACGGGTTCTGCACAGTTGGTTATGCGGACGACCTTGTTATAATGATATCGGGCCTGTTCGAAGGAACACTATGCAGTAAAATGCAACAGGCGCTCCAAAAGATAGAAATCTGGTGTAAAAGACACAGTCTTACAGTCAATCCTCAAAAGACTGAACTAATGCTCTTCACTAGAAAAACAAAACTTCCCAACCTCAAACTCCCAAAACTATTTGGCACGCAGCTGTCCCTCAGCAAGGAAGTCAAATACCTTGGAGTTTGGTTGAACGACAAACTACTCTGGGCCAAACAGCTCGACCACGTAGTGAGGAAGGCGACAAACACGCTATGGCAGTGTAGACGGGCAATCGGTAAAGACTGGGGTCTTACCCCGAAACTGTGCAAATGGCTCTATACTGTAGTTGTTAGACCTGTAATAACCTATGGAGCCCTCGTTTGGTGGCCAAGAACGGAACTAACTACAGTAGAAGCCAAGTTGCAACAACTGCAACGACTAGCATGCACGCTAATATGCGGATGCATGAAATCAACACCATCAGCGGCCCTTGACATACTATTAGGGCTCACCCCGCCTCATTTACATATTCAACAAGAGGCAATGGTTGCGGCCCTACGGGTAAAATCCACAGGCCAATGAAAAGCCAACTCAATACAAACCAATCACTGCCGAATCTTAGACCGAGCTATAGCTATCGTTCCAGACGCACAACTTGGTACTGACAGAACTCCGAAGACGTTCCTAACAGACAAAAAGTACAGAATATCTTTGGATGGAATAGCTGAACCCAGCCAAAAGGTATTAAACTTCTACACAGATGGCTCAAAATCAAAGGATGGCGCTGGTTGTAGCTACATCTTACCTGAACTGGGCCTGAGTAAATCAATATCGCTCAGTGCAACAACAACTGTCTTTCAAACTGAAACTGCAGGTATACTCCTAGCGGCCAGAGCAGCAAAAGCATTATGCGCTGACCAACCCTGTGACATTGAAGAGATCACAATTACTACAGATAGTGCTGCATCTTTATCAGCATTAAACAAACCAGTAAGCAGGTCTAAAATCACATCAGACTGTCACAAGGAACTTCAAGATCTCTCAAACATATGTAAGGTAAATCTGTTTTGGACTAAAGCACATAGCCACAACAAAGGAAATGAACAAACAGACTCGTTAGCTAAACTAGCATCCACAAGGAAGGCAAATGCACAGAGCAACTACCTGTGTCGCCCTTCCGCGGAGGCAATTAGGGAAGAGCTGAGGAAATTCTCGCAAAGGGATCAAAACAAGCAGTGGGCAGAGAGGATAGACTGCCGTATGACAAAAATGATGGTACCCCAGAGAGACTGTAAGTTAACCAGGTACCTTTTAAAACTAAACCGGACCGACTTGAAAGATATGGTAAGTATACTAACAGGTCACTGTAACTTAAATAAACATCTCTTCACTACGGGTACCACGGATAGCCCGCTATGTAGGGGATGCATGAACGAGGATGAGACGGTGGAGCACGTGCTTCTCCACTGCCCCGTCACTGCGGAAATAAGAACGAAAGTAGGGTTAGCGACGATGATGAGCTCTAGCTTCCCTTCACTGAATCAGTTGTGTCAGCATGTCGATGCCGTTCGGCTCTATTTTAAAGAGCTGGGCTGGCTAGGGTGACTGACCGGGGGGAAGTGCACAATACTCACGGTAGCGGAGAGTCCGTGCAGGACCATTAATCGCCCCCACTTCGAATTTAGAATTTAGAATTTAGAGGTCTTCAAACACACTTTTTCTCCTCGTTTGACGAATAGAAACCATGTACAGAACCCAAACATATTTTAACAAATGGGTTTCAACAATATCTAAATATTTGATTTTGGAAATTTTGCTAGCTATTTTAGATTTTTTTATAAAAATATAAAACTAACTTTTTTCCCTTTCAAGCTGAATGCGCCCTCCTCGCACTGCGCGTTTTTTCGCTTGGAGTGACAGTGACAAAAAATAAAATTCACATAGCCTCTTAAATTCCACTAAACTGAAGAATTTACTACACTAAACGCGTTAATTTTAGCATGGACGCGCGAATGATGCAGCACACGGAAAACGAATGATGTTCCGGGTGGCGCCGCGCCGTCTGAGAGGTAGGGTAGTAAAAAATAAAAAATAAAAAAAAATATTTTATTTTAAAATAAGACCTAAAATTCGCAGTACAACAGAAAACGTACTACATGGTCTATTAAATCTCAAAGGATGCTGCAACGAAGCATAATCGTTTTAGTGAGTAAAAGTTGAAGTCGAAATTATGACGAATCGCTTCAAGAAAAGGTACGTAGTGCCCTGCTTCCTTCGGCTCGTCTATGTGGGTGTAGCCGCAGTACAGGCAAAAGGGCTAGTAACCTGTATACATAATGTATACATATATACAAGTATAATGCAAGTATCAGCACAGATAGTGCGGTGTGCACGTCACGATCGATATCTCATACATATGATTGTAAATGTAGATTTATTGGCTGCACCAGACCGTTTCTTTTCTGATGAACTGACGCTGACGGCACACAGTGGATCGAAACTGCGATATCAGGGACTTTTTTTTTTTTTTTTCGTTACGCGTATCCTTTTTTATACCCAATCGATAGAGCTTAATGGACTGATCAAAAGTAGTGACATAAATTTTTTTCATAACACCAATACTAACAATTCCATGAAGCAATGGCTTGTTGCTTCATGAACAATTCAAAGTGTTTCAAAAATTCAACGTAAAATAACATTTAATTTTTTTCTTCAACTTACTGGAAAAGTCACTAAATTTCAGTGCCATAAAGCAGGCGAAGGGGCAAGTTTCGTTTTGCGAGTAGTAGTGTCCAGGTAGTGACTAGTCGGGATCGGTCAAGATTTTGTAGGACCAGAGCATTTTCAATTTCGTCCCATACAAAAAAAAAAACACTTTTTAGTTTTTCTCGCTAAGTATTGGTCTTATGAAAAAAATGAATTTCACAACTTTTGATGAGTCTATTAAGTTCTATCGATTGGTATAGAAATGGTCACACGAAAAAAAAATCCTAAGTCCCTCATATCGCAATTTCAATCCACTGTGCGACAATTGATAGAACACATTTTTCTTTATTTTTATACACCAGAATTGTTGGGGGTCGAGTTGATTTTGGTACAATTTAGTCGTACACACAGCAAAAAAAATAATTCGCCTTAGCACGAGTCGGACTCGCGCACGATGGGTTCCGTACCAACACAAAATAGGGGTACGGAACCTTAAAAACTAATGGTAAATTACAACAATATAGATGCCATAGGAACATTTTTAAACTGTGGCAACATCAAGCCGCTATAATGGTAGCGCCTGACAAACATTTCGGCACCTGTGAGAACGGCACCCTAATTTAATTATATTATGTTGTTTTACTTGGGAGCATGTACTACAAAGTGACCAAATTATTTGAAACTTAACCGTCTTTTCATCACTAATGCTCTGAAAAAAAGATGTATTTAGCTCGATATGCGGGAGGTAAAAGCGATTTACAACCCTAGGGAGGTAAGTAAATTTGAAAATCAAACGAGGCTCCTTATTTTGTTTTTTGGGACAAGAACCCATATTTGAGGCAAGACCCTGGCAAGACGCTTAAAAGTGACAAAAAATTAATTGGTTTTCTTTTTAAAACGATCGAATTGGCCAGCTAGAAAACGTGAAAAAAAAAAAAAAATTGGCGCCACGCAAATCTTGTCGAAATCGTTGTTGGAAATATATTTTTAACGACAAAATTATGAATTCAAGTGATAATATTAGCGCGTATCACTCACACGAATGCCAAAATCCCGAAAAAAGTTATGCAATTGGATTCCTTGGATTTTGGCAATGATGAACGGTATAAATAATATGGGTTTGGATAAGTGATCGCTCAATATTAAAGAATTAAATTATGAAATCAAAATTGTTCGCGCTTCGACCACTTGGTCCGATGGTCCGCGTTTCAGAAAACGTAACCCCATGCAACGTTACTTTAAACGCAGGTTGAACATCAAATTCTTTTTCCAGATTCGGATTAAAGTATTATTCTTACCTTTTGGTGTAAGGGTCTGTTTGGCACCCTTTGGATACGGAACTCTATTACTAAGCCTCTGCTGTCTGTCCGTCTGTCCGTCTGTCACAGGGGTCTACAGCTTCAGCCCGAATTTAAAATTTTAACAAAAAAGCTTGATACTTTAGCCTCCATCGCGGCCAAACAAAAAAAAACGAAATCCGAGGGGGTTCCCATAAAAGAAACTCTAACGAAAAATAAATTAACTGTTTCATAGAAAAATGCCATCCCGCTCGGCTGTAAATTTTTTTTCGAGATAGTGGTATTGGTTTCGTAGTAAAAGTTGTTCCCATTGACTAAATGAGCTGTTCAAATATGGAAACATCTTTATAGCTTTTTTATTCTTATATGCAAGGTTTAATTAAATTGGTTGGCGAAATTTGAAACATATGTAGACTATGTCCATATCACAACTTTTTCTATTAGGATTGTGCAAAATTTAAAAAAAAATGTTTTCACCTTTCCATACTGAACCAGTCAGCTGATCGGGGCAATTTGTATAGGAGGAAGTGAAAAAACGTGGCGAATTTCGCTTAGCTACCATACAAACAGTTGTTCATATAGACTAGTACTACCTATGTTTTGAGTTTCGCCAACTAATATTGTTTAAGCTTATATGTATATCAAAGGATGGGCAATTGCCTGGGGATACCAAATTCTTTGCGGTTGAAAACGCGCGCAAAAAAGGCTATATAAAATAGGAGGAGGTAGAACTTCGAAGGCTGTCAAGGTCTCCGCCTATAAAAGTGACCGTTTATTAGCAAAGTATCTTATAAATAATAAATGATGTGACCTAGTTAGAGACGACGCGGTTGTTTCCACCTTTTCATTCATATAATGTTATGCAGTTTTGCTATTAAGGCGCTACAGGAAAAAAACGACACTTTTAGAACTTGCATATCTACTTCAGTAAAGGAGGTTGATAAAGTAGTTTAGTATATTATTTTTGGAATCTTTTTCTATAGGGATCTGTTAAACAGAAACATGATTAGAGAAATTCAGCTCGATAAAAATATTTATTGAAATGAGGTCTTTTTCGACACGATTTCTCCTGGTTTGAAATTTGGAATGACATATGGACTGCAATTATATTTTATTAGATGGGTTTTAATTCAATTCAATTCATTTATTTATGTCAGGCTCTAGGCCAATATAATATAACAAATTACAAATTACGAACTAGGTATAATAAAGATTAAGATTAAAATTAAGATTAAGATATGGTTAGTAAATGTTAGTAAGTCATCGATTTTACAGCAATAATAACTTCATTTAACTTTGATTGATTTCATCTTACAATTTTCACACATTAATATTTCAGTCCAATGTCGATCCATTACATTAAATACATTATTATACAAAACATTCATAATTTTATTATTACTTTTCTCCAGTCGGGCTCTGATGGAGCAGATTCTCATTCTGATGATACCATAAAAATCGTTAATGGCATCTAGGACCTGGTTAAACGAAACTTGAGTACATTTTATATTAATATAAAACCTACTTTTGGCTACTTTTCCTCGAATCCCTCCCTCTCTTTTTCTTTTTCGCATATGGAGTAAAAGGGACGCTAAAACATTTATACATCGCCTTAAGGTTGACTTCGACCTTTTTTAAGATACTATAGAAGGCATTAGAAGGATATGTCTTAGGTTTACCAAGGAGGTCATGTCTTAACAAGAGGCTTCTTGGATACCAATATTAGATTATAGATTTACATGGTCACACTAAACTTGGAAGTACGGGACCCACCGCGTTGTTTATTTATATTTATCCAAATTCTCGGCAAATCACGGGATTACTCTGATATAACTCATACAATAAAAATATAAAACTCCTTTTTTGATTTTAGGGTTCCGTAGCTCATCATGTTTCGTGGTTCACGTATTCACGTTCCCCCCCCCCCCCCCCCTGTTAACTGGAAGAAATTTCTTTTAAGAATAAGCCGCCCTTGCCTCCTGTCTCTTTTCGTATTTTGTAAATATCTTGTTTTTTTGTGCAATAAAGTGTTTGTTCATTCGCTCATTAATTTTAATCATTCATTCATCATGAGAAAACGGATCATTGTTATAGGATCCTTATAGGATCATTCTGTTGTCCATCTGTCTGTCCGTCTGTCCAAGCCCTTTTAAGAACAGCTTGAGTTATAAAGTGAAAATTAATATAGAATACTAAGGTGTATTGATAACCTGTATAACCTGCTGTGAAAATAAGTTTCTACTATAAGGCAATAAAAAGATACAGCCTTACAAAACGTATTTTCGTATTAGACAGATCATTAAAACTTATAAGATAGGTACTTACATTGTTTATAATACAATTTTGAAAAATCATTAATGTGTAATAATACTAGACTTACTTAATTTTGCTGTTACTATAATATATTTTGTGTGTAATAATAAATTTGTATTTTTTGGTAAATTATTCAAGTCTACTAATATATTTCATAAAACACTACGGAACCCTCGGGACACTCCCACTTTAACGGTATTTTAATATGGAGCCCTAAAATTCAACACGGTGAGTTCTTTAACACCTAATATTCCATACAGTTGTGCAGAAGTTGCTTGATCCAGTCCCCAGCCATTGAGAAATCTGTTTCATTTTCTCAGTAAATCCTAAATACGATATTTTTTTATAAAAACCCGAGAGCTGCAAGTGTAAATAATGGCTCTGTAACGCAACACCCAGTTTTTCATTCGCCAGCGACAACACTGGACGATTTGTTCTGAAAGTTTTTGTGGTATTTTTCTGAACTGATGAAAAACTGCAGTTTGCTGGCTTATATATAAAATATATTTCATCTACTCCCATACTATAAGGTTATTACAACATCAAAAGTGGTTTTATAAGTACCTATATTGTTTGACCGATTATATATTATTGCATTAAAACACCGCAATTCTGCTCAAGATTGGCCAAATTTATTAGAACCAATCACGAGCGCCCTTTTTTCTCGTTCTCGCTTCTGATAGCGGCAATACCGTCAGACGCACTTTGAGTTTATGAATGAGTTTAATAATTTTTCGTGAAATAGGTAAGTAGATAAAAATATTATAGATAAATGTCGATTCGGCTAACTTATTTGACAGAACTAAACTTAATTTGAGCCTTCTGTCTTGTTCTTTCCGTATCGAAAAGACAAAGACAGAACGCTTAAAATAAGGTTAGTCCTGTCAAATTAGTTAAATTGTGTTTAGCCGAATCGACACCATTGTCACGCAAAGATGGTATTTTTGATGGTCGTTGACTTAGAGCATGTACCAAGTCGTCGATAAAGTATATTGTCTAAGTATTGTTAATGGTGCAACCAAAGATTACAATATTATACCGGAAAAATAGATAGCTCTCTCGGGCTTTAAATCTGTGTATAGGGAAAGCAACACCATCTCTCCGCTGTGTTATGTAACTAAAATTCTCATGTAGTATATAACAATATCTATATTCTACAGACTACCGCATGCTGTAGCAGTTGCGAGTATAAATTCAAATTTTATATTTTTCATCTCAAAGCAAAGTCAGAGGAACCACAGCTCAACTCAACGAACTTGGTAAAAGATTAACTTTTAACACAAATTAAACGTTCAGGTTGCTAAAAAAAAACAATAAAACTTTTTGAAAGAACAATACGGTAAGATTCTGTCAACCTTGTTATCGCGACGAGTACGTTCGCGATACTGTAAATGTAAATGCTGGCAACACTAGAGAAAAAATAATAATATAGACTGTCTATGGTAAGAAGTAAAGAGCCTTTTTGTCCGCAAGAACGTGTGTCAGCTTTGTAAAATGTTGGACAATAATGGCGTCAGAAAAGAAACGCGTGTTTGGCAGAATAAAATAAGAAAAGTGGTGCAGAAAACAAAGGACAAAATAGAATAAGCTCCTGTGCCGGGACACAAGACTATGGGAGAAGTGGTTGGTAAGGACATCAGAACAAGAAGAACTTGCCAGGTAAGTCCTTAATATAACACACAAAGAAAAGGCATTACGGAGGACTGGGATGGTTAAGAGGGGAGGCAGAAAGAAAGAAGGAGACCATTGTTAGGGACAAGAAGTCCCACCTAACTAATAGGGACAAGAAGTCCTACCTGATACATAAGGGCAAGAAGCCACACCTGATATATAAGGGCAAGCAGCCTCACCTGATACCTGCATAAGGACAAGAAGCCAAGATAGAAATGCAAGAAGTCCCAATAACAGTAGAACATCCATCACACTAATATGTGACTAATGTCACCCTACAATTAAGGTTATATTATAGAGTTAAATCCACAGAATCTAGGCTAGAAAATCTCGCAGAACGTATTTTGCGACACTTGTGTCAACTCAACCATTTCTTAAGGTGTTGCCATTTACTACTTTATAAAAATTACTTTCCTTTGTAGACGTTTTAAAATTTAACATTATATTATCTAAATATCTATGATGACCTAATTGGCAAACAAAAAGCATTGTTCTCTAAATTTATAAAAACTGATAGAAACAACAATCTTATCCAAAAATTTATATTTATCTTTCCAAATGTGGCATATCATTTTCTACCGTTTGAACAAAAATTTCATTTTGACAATAAAGTTTAAAAAGATAACCTTAGTTACAACTCATGTGGGATAGATTAACTTTGCTAGCTTAACTTTGTTCTAAGAGAACAGGGAATGGGTGCAACTGAACATAATTAGACATTAGGACACTCGTGTGTCTCACACTATGTTGCAGTTTTTGCACAAAATAATTACTATTTGGCGATAACAGTCCATGTTTAACGGTTAAGGTGATATATCGTCCGTGCAAAGGTCCCCGTTTCTCCAGGCGGAAAGGCCCGCAGTGTGAGAGGGACGGAATCAAGGGAAAATTGTCAAAAAGTCGGTTTTAAATTAATACAAAATTAGCTAAAATAGCTATGAAAATTTCCATTACCAGTAATTTAGGTATTGCTAAAACCCATCTAAATAAATATTTTTGAAGTCTGTATGCTATCCCGATTTGTCAGAATACCAAAAAAGGTGTAAATTTAGACCCCATTTTAATAATTATTTCTATCAAGTCAAATTCCTCAAATCGCGGTTCTGATACACCAAAATCTAGAAAAAGGTCCCAAAATTGTTACACTAATTTATTTAATTTGGGACTTCTTTTGAACAGCAGATAAATAACTTCAAAAAACTGTCGATTTTGACGATATACCCCCTTAATGGTTTAATGGTTTAAGAAACCATTTAGATACTGTCTGTTTATTATGACACGACTGCACACAAAAAGAAGTATACTTAAATGTTAAAGGTTTTTGTACTTTTTGTGGGTAATGTAAATATTGTGTAAGTTTCGTGAGTTTTTAATCCAGTCATGTGTTTATTTTGAAAATTATTTTCATTTGTTGCTGAAACTTAAGGGGGAACGTCTCGTATCTGCTACGAAAAGCACAACTTAAGATTGTTCTTCTTATTTTTGAATTAAAGATATTAAATAAATGTGATTTATGGCATTTCGCGAACAGTTTATTGTGAGTTAGGCTTTTCCAGCAAAATTTTGTTGTTTCATGCATTTGGTTGTAAATGAATGGACACACAAATTCTAAAAGCGTTTTAAGTTTGTGTGCCCATTCATTTACAACGTAACGCATGAAATAAAAAAAAATGGCGGAAAAGCCTAACTCACAATAAACTATGTTCGCGAAATGCCATAAATCACATTTATTTAAAATCTTTAAGTCAAAAATAAGAAGAACAATCTTAAGTTGTGCGTTTCGAAGCAGACACGAATGTTAGCACGTCAGAGATACAGCGTCTCTCTATCCTACTTGCGATCTCATGCATACCGCGTTAGAGAGAGCGAGAGAGCAAGTATGATGAAAACTGTATAGACGGCGCGTGCAACCCCTGGAAAGCGTTTATCTGGCGTTAGATAAACCAATCCTATAAAGTTACCGAAATATAATTTGAACCAACAAATGAAGTCATGCTACGACCCCTCAATCATTGTCGATCAGACAACAATAACATAGTAAAGAAACCACAAAGAAACTCACTCGTCAGCGGAATCCTTTCAACATTTCGGAAGATCACAGCACCAAAGAGAAAAGTATTCTATAATACTTGGTACTAGAGATACATGGCCACACAAATCGGTGATACCAAAATTATATACCCATACATTAACATTTTATCATTGCAGTATACAAAGGCAGAAAGAAAAATAAATCTGAATGTGAGGAGCTCTGAACCGGGATTCGAACCCGGGACCTCTTGCTCTGGGGGCTCGGTTGGTGATCATTGAACCTTGTTCCTGGTCCCTGGCCGGGTCTCCGGTATGGTTTCGGGCGGTTGATTGGATTTCACCTTGTATAATAATATTTTACCTATAATTTTAATCGTATATATATTGCTACATAAATTAAATAAACATTTAATCTAGTTCATGTACATTTATTATTTTATTACATATATTTTTATAAAATTAAAATTTGACTTGTGAAACGTGTATTATATATACCTATTTTGCAAAATAAACTTTTTGAATTTTGAATTATGTTAATTTATATCTCCTTGCGATGGATAAATCGCCAAGTGTTCAAACATAGAAATTTATGTCATATATACCTATACGACTGATATAAAATAGTATTTTGTGCAACTGTAACATAATGTGAGACATTAGGACACGAGTGCCTGTTTACGAAACGAACGAAGTGAGTAATAGTTTTGTACGAGTGTCCCAATGTCTAGTCAATGATGGATGAGTGATGACAGCGCAGTCGCTAACGAGGTAATTGTTTTAAAATTATTTCAATCAAATAAACATAAACTTATCTTGAATGATAACTAATAACAAATAATGAACAATTAAAAAACGTTATAATTAAATTATGTGCAGATCAAGTCAATAAGCTCTCAAAATTCATTTCACAAAAGAACCCTCTGTCAAGGAACTCTTATTGCCAAGCACTAAATACGAAAATGCATTTGCGTAATTCTTTCGTGAAGTCGATCACGGAAGTGACGTATCGGTTCAGAAGAGGCCCCCCAATACGGGATGCGAACATAGAAGTATCCACTTCAAAAATTAAAATACCTATCGAATTTAAACCACCTTGACATGGCGACATTGGAATTTCGACAAAAATGCATTTCTAGTAACTTTTACCTCTATGCCCAGCACAGTTCGATGCATCTCAAAGAGAACTGACATCGAGCCTTATCTCGACATCAGCCGTTGTCTCGAGATTAAACTTGGTAGACAAAGGAGGGGGGAGGGAACAATCGCCTTCAAGATGTATTAATTGAGGGAATAAATTATAAATAACGAGCGGGCCCGCTGAACGAGCCTACCCTTGGTGACGTGAACGCACTGGTTCGGGTAAACGCAGTTGTTTTGGGAGTGAATACTTCTATGTTCGCATCTCCTATAGGGAGAGGCGTACGTCACTTCTGAAAATAACTTTTCTAATAAGGGATAATTTCTTTTCTTACGTGTTTTTAATCGTTAATTATTTATTAGTCTTTATAAATGAATAGAATTAGATAAAACAAAGTAAAATATAGCTCACTTAAATTTTATTTTACCTTGTTTTTTCTAATTCTATTCATTCTATTCATTAGTTATGATTTTGTCGAAACAAACTTAAGGCTCCAGTCTCCTAAAAATCAGTATTCTTGCAAAATTATCAGAAAAGAAAGATTTTATTTTAGTTAGTAAGAAAGCAATAAATAAAATACATTTTACGTTAATTTATAGTGTGGAATTTGAAGATTTCAAAACCTTTTTTTTTTTTACTTTAATGCTACTTTTAATAGGTTTTTGAGGCTTTAAACATACCTTTATTTATGTTCTACGCGTTGAGAGCCTCATTCATGCACACGTCACGTAAAAATTATGACAAAAACAAGAAATTTATTCAGGTAACATTTATTCCCATATCTTCAACAATAACCTTACCTGGTTACTTTTTTGGATAATACTTTAGTTTTCTTATTTCGAGTGCTTTAAGTAGTTGTGATTTTATGAATTCAACCACTGATAAAATATTTTTTTTCTACTGGAAAACTATCGTTTAGCGTAGTCAAATTTAAAACACGTAGAATAGAACTATTAATAAGTGAAATAACAAAAAACGGTATTTAAAAAATTATTTTAGGAACATTTATCAAATCAAAACTTATCGAGAGTTTAAAACACAAAACGCGTCGATATTTCCCTCAGTTTCGCTGGGACATCGCAGCGTTCAGACGTGTGTTGTGTAGCTCGACGTCATTTTACCTCCCGCTCGCACGGTTGCTCCCTTTCCCTCGCGTAGATTCTTATGGAGAGGCGAAATATATCATGAAAGTTGCTCTACTTGAATATTGCCCTTATCATTTAATAAGTAAACAACTATGGATAAAATATTTTTTTTATATTTTAAGAAATCCCTGTTTCGATAAAATAAAGTCTAATCTACGTCCGTCCGTATTTCACAGCATCATAACTTTAGCACCGTAAAGAAAAAGACATGAAATTTGGCACAAAAATAGCATTAATTTGCCTACATATTACTTGTAAAAAAAATATGAAAAATTTGAAATTGTTTAAAATATTTTCAAAACAAAAGTGAGAAAAATAAAAAATATCCTAAAAATACAATATGGGTATCAAACTGTAGACACTAAAAAGGTGATTGTAAAAATATGTACTTTTACTATATTTACTGGCACTAGTTTTGTGTAATCTTTAAAAAAACTACAATAATGTGTATGTCCGAAACTGGTAGACTGAAAAATATGAAAAAAATGTCCATTATAGATCATAACTGACCAATAAGCGGAAAAACTATAGTGATTTAAAAATATAAAAAAAAGTATAATAAAGAAAAAAAAATATTTATAAAAATACAATATGGGTGTCACATTGTAGGTATTAAAAAGCTTATTGTAATAATATATAGTTTGGCTATATTTAATTGCATCTATTTCGAGAAATCCTTGAAAATCTATAAAAAATGTATGTCCCCCCTCTTATCTCCAAAACTGGTGGACCGAAAAAAATCATGGTAATATGCGTTTACGTAAGAATTACAGAAAAAATAAAGCGGTTGAGAAATTCACGAAAAAAAATGATAAAACTAAATTTATCATCCACAATACGGAACCCTAGGTTCTGACTAGAGTCTGACTCGCACTTGGCCGGTTTTTTTTCAAGATGTTTGCGGTAGGCCGTTTTTTTGGGCGGTTTTAATTTAGTTTTCGGAGCTTTTATTACTAGCCTTAATTTTACCATAAGTATCCGGTTATCCGGATAATGCATTATCCGTTATCCGGATAGTAAAAATCTGGGAATAATTGCATGCCCTAATTCGCTTAGATTAAGTTATGTTAATGTGTGTTAATTCGAAAACCCGTAAAGCCATATTTTAGAAGTTGTGGTCTAAAAAACCCACGGGGATGGCGTGACACAAATTTTATACCAGCACCGCTGTCGCCACTTTTTGGAACAACTAAAGCCGAAGCTACATCCTTTTCATTACTTTACTTACTCTTATTTAAAATATCTTAAAAAGCTATCGAAGTCACTAAAACTGACAGTCGAGATAACAACGTGCTAGACAATAATGCATCAAAACAAAAGAACGTACGCAGCTGCGGTTCTTATCATTAAAACATCACATTTCTAAAACTAATTTTTTTACCTTTTTTATTGCACCTTAGTCATAATCATGGACACACAAACTGACAGACACTTAATTACCGTAAGAGTTTTTATTTTTGATATTATATTACTTAAAGAACTGATTGTTATATGTGTGTGAGTATTAGGAATACATAATTTTAAATATTTTCATTGTTACGATTTGATTATTAATTTTCTACTTTTCCAAATTTTATAAAGGTATTTTTTTTGTCAGGCATTAGTTAAATGAAAATCTTGATGAATAAAGAAATTTTCGGGCACAACTACACGCTTTTTAGGGCATGCAGGTTTCCTTAAAGCGATAGGGCTCATCACGTTGAGACGTAATAATCGTCAGAGAAACGCGGGTGTACTTATAGGTACACGTATGGGTGGACTTATGACTTGCATCTCACAGTTCACACTCGGAACACCTCTTGACACCCCTTCGGTAAAAATCTGCAAATAATTGCATGACCTATAAAATGTATTGTGTCTAAATACTAATCACTCTTACTGCTACCAATAAGCCATCTATTCCAGGTAGATTTACTTTTGTTTATTTTGCTTTTGCAAATTCATTTTGTTTGTTCCGATAACCAAAACAAACTTTGCAAATTACCGTTACTTGAATAATTAAAAATCTTCACATGTCAAATTTTAAGTAATCGTACACTCATTTAACGAAGTAGAGCAACATTCAGGTGCGGTCTCTAACATCTTAATGCAGCGGGGGGAGCGCCACTTCTAAAGCCTCAGGTAAGATGAAAGCGAAATGTTGCAAAGAGAGTCTGGGGCCTTAAAACAGCATTTTAAGCTTGTTTGGACAAAATCTATGTGCATTTTATTTAAAGTGTTGATTTATAAATCTAACTTATACTGAACTATTGGCGTTAATTGCCACATACTAATATCTTTTTCAGTTTAAACATGTCAATAAAAAAAAAACTAATTTAAATTGTGTACTTTGTACCGAGCGAATGATGGTTAACCTTAAAGTTAAGTAGCTTAGCGCAAAGTGTATAACTCAACTTTGTTTTTCTTGTTTAGAAATTTAAATTTGAAAAGCTATTTAGTCTCTGGCATTTGACGCCATTAGTTCACTATTAGTGAGGTTTATAAAGCAAGAGTTTGAAAAAAGTATACACAATTAGTCATGACCTTCTGAAAACCAACTTTAAATGCTGTTTTAACTTTGTTTGGACAAGATAATGACTAATTGTGCGTTACATTTCAAACTCATGCTTTATAAACCCCAATAATACTGAACTATTGGCGTCAACTGCCACGTACCAAAATATTTTTCAATTTTTAACTTCTAAACAAAAAAAAAAGTTAAGTTATGTAACTTTGCGCTAAGCGAGTGACGTCAAACCTTAAGTTTCAATAACCGCAGCGTTTTTCCTCGGCATGCGTACAAAACCGCCAGATTATATCAGAACAAAAAGCGAAGGGTGACACAGAATCATCTGGACACTCCCTTGCCCTTCAGTACAGGCGTTCTGAAACTTAGATCACTTTCTAGATATTTATGTCTCTTCGTTATTAATTTCAGATGGCTTCAGAAGCAGGGGAAGCTCAGTTTGCAGGACTCTCAAGCTTGAGAACCAGGTTCGAATTCTGCTCGGTTGAACCTGCAACAAATTTTTTTTTTGCTGGTCGGTGAAGGTATACGCTGTGATTCGTGAACGGCAATAAGACTCTCCGTTGGTACGTAAAAATCGTTGGTGAAAAGTGAGCGTAGAAACATCTTATATGGTATATGTCTTGACGAAATGTTCAAAATGTTTGAGAAAAGATTATTTGGGACCCTAACCAAGTTGTGTAGCAGAAACCAAAACTTTTTCATATCTTTTTATCCTTTTTAGGGTTCCGTAGTCAAAGGGTTACCAACGGGACCCTGTTGCTAAGACTCCGCTGTCCGTCTGTCTGTCCGTCTGTCACCAAGCTGTATCTCAAGAACCGTGATAGTTAGACAGTTGAAATTTTCACAGACGATGTATTTCTGTTGCCGTTATAACAACAAATACTACAAAACAGAAAATAAATATTTAAGGGGGCTCCCTTACAACAGACATGTTTTTTTTGTAATTTTTAAAGATAATGGTACGGAACACTTCATGAGCGAGTCCGACTCGCACTTGGCCGATTTTTTTATTTATTTTTTAACCTTTTATAACATCCCACGCACACAGTACGGTATACCTTTTTGTACGATTTATCACCTTTACGCGCGCGTAGCAATTGGGGTTGCCAGATGGGAAAACCAAAATATTTGGGCAAAATTTAAAAAAATCAGGATTTTGGGATTATGGTCGAGACAAATATATATTACGAATCAAAAAAGTATTTTTTATTATTAAATTTAAAGTAATAACAAACCAAATACTTTTTTGCCCGCCGACCGTTTTTATTTGTCATTTGTCGGGACACTTATTATTTTGTCGGGACTCTGGACATCATATGAAATGAATTTTTTTTTTTTTTTTTTTTTATTTATTTGGGATTTCTACAACGCATACAGTTTTAATGATAGTACAGAAAAAATAAGTACAGTAAATATCGCCAGTGACAGAAATCCACCGTTAAGAGGCTATGCGAATTTTATTTTTGTCACTGTAACTCCAAGCAAAAAATCGCGCAGTGCGAGAGGGGCGGATTCAGGGCAAAAGGGAAAAAAGTTTGTTTTATATTTATATTAAAAAAACTAAAATAGCTAGCAAAATTTTGTAGTAACACCGATGGTCTTTATCTTTAACGGTGCTAAAGTTATGAGGCTGTGACATACGGACGGACGGTCGGACGGACAACGGAGTCTCACCATAAAGGTTCCTTTTGTACCTTTTTGGTACTACGGAACCCTAAAAAGTTAAATTTAAATTGAACAGAATTTTACAAAGAAAGTTAGAGTCTTAGTTATTTTCAAACAGATTCTAGCTCTAGACTAAAACCTAGATAAAAATCTCCAGACTCTAAAAGGCGAGAATCAAGATGTTTGTTCACCAGACAATGAGAACGAGGGGGACACGAAAGACGCCAAGTGACAGGACAAATTCAGCTTTAGGTCTACAAACTTATTTGTAGACTCTACAACTCTATTTTTTCAATTCTAGCCTCTATTCCACGGGAATAAGAACTGGTAATTTTTGAGCTATATGCAGTGTGCACAGAACCTTTTTCCATTTGTAGTGGAACGTTCCATTCCAAGCGTTTCGGAACGATATACTTAGGATTTTAGTAGAATTTTGTATCACTCGTTTTGGTAAGAGAAAAGATGTAACAATATCCGGGCCATTGGGAATGAACAGTTGGTAAGGAATTTAAGTGCCAATTACATACTTTTGGTAGCCAACAGCAAATAAAGAACCGATCAAGTGCGAGTCAGTCTCGTACCTAAGGTTCCGTATAGTGGATGAAAAATTTAATTTCGTGAATTTCTCTTTATTTTTCCTGTAATCTTTACGTAACGCATATTACCATGATTTTTTTTTCATACCTTTCGGTGCATCGGTTTTGGAGATATAGGGGATAAGATAAGATAATAAACATTTTTTTTTTGTGGTTTTTCGAATATGTCTCGAAGTACATGCAATTAAATATAGCTAAACTGTATATTTTTACAATCGACTCCTTAATACCTACAATTTGATGCCCAAATTGTAGTTTTATAAAATACATTTTTATTTATTTTATATTTTTTTATATTTTCATTTATGTTCAACTTTTTTTAAATCGCTATTGTTTTCCTGTAATTGGCCAGTTATGATCTATAATCAACATTTCTTTCATATATTTCGGTTCACCAGTTTCGGAGATAAGGGGGGGACATAAATTTTTTTGTGGTTTTTCAAAGATTTCTCGATATATATATATAAATATATCGAGATATATAGTGCCAGTTAAATATAGCTTTTTACAATCAGCTTTTTAATATCTACAATTTGATTGATACACATATTGTATTTTTTGGATAATATTTTAATTTTTCTATCTTTTGTTTTGGAAAATTTTGGAAAAGTTGAAATTTTTAAAATTTGGATTACGCCGTTTTATGTTGGCAAATTAATGCTATTTTGTGCCAGATTTCAAGTCTTTCTTTCTAACGGTGCTAAAGTTATGAGGCTGTGACATACGGACGGACGGACGTACGTAGTTACTACGGTACCCTAAAAAGCAGCGAATTGTGTCAGAAATACAACCGTAAGATTTCGTTATAAATAAGTGAATACTTTATATGTCATCTCTTTACTCAATCACAAAGGAAGAAATCAATTGCCAAATTGTATAATAATCACTCGTGTCAATGGCGGCGCTTTCGCTTTCGAGGTCATTTCAACATTTTTATTATTCCGATTAATTAAGCAATAACTTATCACTAATAATAAATAATGAACGATTAAAAATGATAATAATCTATAATAAGAAATCAAATTATCCTTAGTTGATAAGATAAGATAAGACTCGTTCCGGAAGTGACGCAAGTTCTCAACATGCCCTTATACGAGATGCGAACATAGAAGTATCCACTTCAAAAAATAAGAAGAGGAAACCATGTTGCGTTTCGGGGAGTATTATAATGATGTCCCCAAAATTCTACAAGTAATTAGTTCAGAACGGAGGGCAATACAGATCGACTTATAAATAAGTTGTAGCTAACTTGTTCTAAACTCCTGTAAAACTCCGGAAGGGTTGGTCTCAGTTTTAAAATAATCAGGATAGCCGCCCAGGAAGTTGGCAGAGGACTTTTGGAATCTCTCGCTAAGTATTTTAGGGTACCGTAGGGTAAAGGGTTAAAAATTACACCTTGACAGGCTCCTTCATTCGAAAGTGTTTATTATTTATTTTTTTGTTTTAATATGAATAGGTACTGATAGATATGATAATTTAAATATTAATACTGTTATCTTATGATATATTTCGGGTCCGACCCGGGGCTGTACCGCGTAATTCTCATTTGTATCAACTTCAAGCAAATGCATGCGAAATTCAACGCGTGCAAAAGAGATGGCATGTTAGGCGGGCGTCGTCGCGCGCACGTCAAATTTCAATCTCAAGTTGATGTTGATGAAAATGAGAATTACGCGGTAGAGCCGCTGGACCCGACATCAGTTGAGTATCTTAATACTTTGACTTTCCCATTATACAACTCATAATGTAGAATAATGTTATTTAAGGTGTCGTCGTGTGCCTCAAGATGAAGGCAATGTGAACTCTGCTGGTCAGATATCTTGATTTAGGTGGTTCCGTCGGAATAATTGGTAACTCGATTCGTGGTGGTTGAAATTTCGAACAAAACCATATTAAAATAAAGTCCTTATCAGCTCGCACTGCAATATGGCTGTTACGTCAGTCGCTGCGGCTGACAGGTGCGAAAATAGTGTGTTTTTAATTCATTTTATCTAAAATAAAATTAATTTCCAAGAACTGAGAAAACCAAATCATTTTGTATTATTTTGTCTAGAAATTTATAAATTTTCATACTGTTTCGATTAAAACTGCAGCAGTTATGTTGTTACAAGTGAACAAAAAATCGAGAAATAATGGTAAACTTGGAATTTTTATCATGTGGAAACCACATCACTACTTGTATCATGCAGATTACTATGTATTTTTATTCTGTTGAAAAATACTATAGTTACCGTATAAAATGGTTACAAAGTTACTTAGTTCAAGGTCGTTGGCGTTGGTAGAAACCTTAAAATGAGTCGTTTATTTATACTACACTAGATTTGATCTAAATGATAACCAACCAGCCTTTGAATTAGTACATCCATCAATTCATCAGCCTGGTTCAACTACTGCTGGACATAGACCTTTCCAAGATTTCGCCACTCTCGGACGGTCCTTCTGCAAGTAATGCCCATACTCACACACGCTGGGCAGGCGGGTTAGTGAGCGCGGTGCCGGAACTCTCGCACCAGTGACGCCGCTGCTAGTTTGTTTCATATAAGGCCCGGCAATATTGGAGATGAATATGCCGCCATCAATCGGTCTCAGGTTTGACAGCTGTCTCTTCACCGAATAACTTCGAGGGGTTTGCGAGTAAGATGATGATACCTCCACAGCCAAGCCTGGCATCAGCTCTACTATTTGAGTTTATAAATACTCTAAAACGAATAGACTCGCTCGAGATTCACACTTGACCGTTTTTTTCCAGCCATGTCTGTGAGAGCACGTTTAAAATTCAGTCTAATTAGATTATTATACAGAAACTATGTCTGGAACGTGTTCGCCTGCCTTAAGATAACCTGGCTGGGTGGCTAATTTATTTATTAGATTTCAGATTTTGTTCCGCAATAGGTAGGATTATTGGGAAGCTTTTTGGCTCATATTTTTGTATTTTTTTTTGGTATTTTGTTTACCAGTATCACATACATTTCACGTTGTATGTACGTATACAACGTGTAACAGAAATGTGTAACCATAATTGAAGAGCTTATTCAGTCAACCCTGGAATCTCAAAAACAAAATCTACCCTTCCATACATTTCGGCCGAGCGGCATTACATTTTTCTATGAAATAGTAATTTTTTTTTTCAGAATACAGTGTTTATTCCATAGTAAAAGTTGTTCTATATCATTGACTGAACAAGCTCTTCAAATATGGTTACACCTTTCTGTTACACGTTGTATAGGGTGTTTTGGTTTATACATACAAAATAGAAACAGGGGACTCGATAATAATGATCAAAGACGAGGTCCAACTGAGCCATTTTATTAAGATTTTATGGCTCTTTGTTAGTAATGGATTCCAATTGAGTTTGCTTAAATATAGAGCCACATCACACCACACACTAATTGATCGTACTAAGAAACTATTTAAAAAAAAGCAGCGGGTTTTGTCAGAGATACAACCATTAATTATTAAAGTGGATACTTCTTAAGCCACCTCTCTACTCTGTCGAAGAGGGAGGAATTAAAAGCGGTCATAAACATCTTAAGTGGCCTCTATTTTCAATCACAGAAGAAGGAATTAATGAAGTAATAATAATCATCATCATCACCATCAGCGAACTTTTGAAAAAACGCTTCATGTGACTGTAAGCTTATATGTATTTGTATAGAAGTGTACGCACTTAGTATTATGAAAGGTTTACCACAACCAGTGCTGAGTTTGCAGCAAATCAGTCTTTCAGTTAATCCAATCGGTTTTTCTAATAGATATATCACTAAGCAAGCTTGATAGCGAAGGCTATGACGTGAATGCAAAGTTCACGGGTGTAGCGGCCCTTGGCAGAATATTGTGAAAATACTACTTCTTTCTACAACACATCCGTAGCCAGAAAGTCGTGTCTCACTCAAAGCTACAACATCTATGATCATTTTTCTTAGTCCTTCGGAAATCGGGGCTGTCCTCCTCACAGCGCGTATGCTGGTGAATCCAACGTGGAACGGACATTCCACGTCGCAAACTTATGTATACCTACTCCTAGTTCATCATTTTCTACAAAAATCCTTCGCATGTGCGTGTAATATTTTAGTGGGGTACTACTGATGCACAGCAGCATTCCACTTCCACTTTGCTGAGCATGGAGTTGTAAGCGCTAGGCTCGACGACTGGGGACAAGCAAGATGCTTTTGCGGCGGCACCGGCTCGCAGTTTGTAGGGCACCCGCTGTCCAGGCGAGGGCCCAGTTCCATCCTTATACCACCACAAACATTCATAAAATAATTATTAAACTATTACATTTGAAAATTGTTTGAAGACATTGACATTAAAAAATAAACTTCCTGATGGCGATGCCGAAGTCGAAGTCGTTTACATATTTTCATTATTCCGATTACTTATTACGATTAAATAAGCATTAATTTATTATTAATAATAAATAATAACGATTAAAACACGTAATAATCTGTAATAACAAATCAAATAACATTCCTCAAAAAAATAAGTTTATCCAAAATTCTTTTCAAGAGAGAAATTTCCTCTCGAAACTTTTATTGTCAAGTACTAAGTACGAAAATGCCTTGATTAGCGAAATTCTTCTATGAAATCGATCACGGAAGTAACGTTCAAATTTTTAACAGGTCCCCCATACGAAACGCGAACATACTCGTAGAAGTATCCAGTTCAAAAATATGCTTGCGGCTATAAAAACGTGCATGCGGCTATAAAACATGATTTCAAGGTTTTAAATGTATACGTATAAATTTAGTTTTGTTCTCTGTTTGATAACTAAAACTAAATCCTCAAAAACAGTTCGTCCTAAATGCCATCCATTTCCATGATAAGGTTCGTAATATTCCTTTACAGCTTTTCAAAAATTGTAAGCTTAATGTTCTCATTCATTCAGAAAAAAAAATATAAAATTTAGATTTGTCATTCCTAAGCAAAATGCAAAATTTTAGTTCTGAAAATTTAGATTTCTTCATATTCTTCATACAAAACGGACATTCCATAGGTTTGCACCAAATATATACGTGTATAAGTACTATGGATGTTGTATGGGCAAGTCAATTTCTTTTACAATCGCCGGGTATGTTTCTTTATGAAAAGTGGTTGTTCGAATAATTTTCTGATGCTCAAGGCGGTATGTCTAAATTAGTAACAACGGATCCTGATATTTTTTTTTTATAAAAGAGGGCCTAGTGCTGACCCTTGACGATGCCCAATTTATAAAGTAGGTACAAATGAAATGTTTATCAAATTTTACAATGAATGAGTCCCGTCAAGGCTGACTAACTCCCTAATTGTAACTCCATCGTAAATATAACTTTGGCCAGGAAAAAAACAAAACATTAGATTCCTTGAGGCTCCTTATAACCGTTAAAAAAAAACGATAAAGTGCGAGTCAGACTCGCGTACCTAGGGTTTCGTAATTCGACAGTTTTCAGAAGAGTCAGAAAAATAGTCATAAAAACCTTGCCCGTCTACCAGTTTCGGAGATAAGGGGGGGGGGGGGACATACATATTTTCGGTGTTTTTTAAAGATTCCTCGAAACCAGTGCCAATAAATACAGTAAAAGTATATATATTTTTACAATCATCTTTTTAATATCTACAATTTAATACCCATATTGTGTTTTTAGGATAGTATTTTTTATTTTTCTCACTTTTGTTTTGGAAATATTTTGAACAATTTAGAATTTTTCATATTTTTTTTACACCGTGATATGTGGGCAAATTAATGCTATTTTTGTGCCAAACTTCATGTATGTATCTTTTACGGTGCTAAAGTTATGAGGCTGTGACATACGGACGGACGGACGGACAACGGAGTCTCACAATAAGGTTCCTTTTTGTACCTTTTAGGTACTACGGAACCCTAAAAAGAAAAAAATGAATCACTCATTTCGTCAATATTTAGCAAAAAGACATTTTCGTGGGAGGTTGTGGGAGAGAGTACTTGGAGGTTGGAAAGGTAACCCCCCATAAAGTTTCACATGGCGCTAATGTTTTTGCAATAAAAAAATGACCACGAAGGTTATGCATGGCGGTCGCGGAACTGTAGCCAGTCCATTTCTTGGTAGTCATAAAAACAATAAAACCATGTCAGTCTGTATACTCACGATTCACGTAAAAAGTAGTGATGGGATTTCACCGATGGGTAGCTTTTTGTCCAAAGAGTAACATAGGACAATATACATAATTATATTTAGGAAAAGAGAAAAAAAAAACACGATAAATTACCAGAAGAAGATAGAAACCGCAAGTGGCCAAAGATCGAGTGCTATATGGTTCGACTTGGGAGAGGCTATATCCAGCAGTGGACTAGTGTAAAGTAGGCTGATGATGATGATGGTAAACAAAAAATACACTGCAGATCAATTCCTCAGTAGATGGAGCCAGGATGAGATGAACATGTAGATACTTTCCATTGAGTCACTTATTATTATTAGGTAGGAGGTCCACGCGAACGAAGTCGCGGGAAAAATCTAGTGACATTTAGTGACAATTGTCACTAGATTTTTACCGCGACTTCGTTCGCGTGGACCTCCTACCTAATAAGTGACTCAATGGAAAGTATCTACATGTTCATCTCATCCTGGCGCCATCTACTGAGGAATTGATCTGCAGTGTATTTTTTGTTCACTATCATCATCATCAGCCAAATAATTCTGCCAATACATAGGATTTTTCTTTTTTCAACGGAATCCAAACATGGTCCTTGCATTGTGCATATTTCTCAACGAAAATGTGACCATGCATTCGCTTTCCCTAGCAATTGCCCAAGTCGGCCCAACAAAGGGCTTCCGGTAAAGTCATGCACAATAAATGTTTATTTTATCGATTTTCACACGGCTCGCTAACAATGCATCTCCAAACTAATACAGAGCTAGTTTCATTGATCCATGGTCCTACACGCTTTAGTAAATATCCGGGGGTAGAACCTTGTCGAAGTGAAGGGCTCGGATCCAAGGGCTAGTCAAATTTTACTTCGGGGTAGTTGTATGAGCTTTTGCTTTAGGGGTACCTTTGAGTCGGTGTGGGTTTTATGTTGTTGTATTAGTTTTGTACCAATTTTATTTAGTTCCGTTCAAATTGATTATGTTTACGATGTGTGTAATTGAAATGCATGATTGTAATATTGTATAGAAGTTTATTTAAGTATCATTATAATATTTTCGCTATTTAAAATATGTTTGCTTTTTTATGAAAGAGTAATAAAAGTAAAAGCAGATTTATGAAGCAATACAAGCGTGATCATTATGGATTCAACATCAATTAATGTAAAATGCTGCTGTTCAGATTTTTCCCGGAAGGGGAAAGTAATGGGAGCTTTTGCATCGTATTCAACCCTCAATCTCTGTTGTGAACCATCAAAGTCGTAATTGTGACCTTACGATTCGACGAAACGCCGTCACGCCCTCTACACGCCGTGTCGGGGATTTAACGAATTTTTAATAAACCGAAAATCGCTTATAAACAAAGGCGAATCGCCACGGGCGGCAGAACCCTCCAGCTTTAATTGCAGGTTTAGTGTCGGCGTTCATTAGGACATGCAGGCGTTTTTTTAACGCGATTATGATGTTGCAGGGTCGGCAGTCGGCACAGCACGCGTGGTGGCGCGAGGGTGAGTTGGGGCGAGGAGGGTTGCGTCACGTGCTGGATCCGCACTCCGCAGCCCCACGCATGCGAGACTGTGGGGCGCCAGCCGCGCGTGCGCGCCCCTCCCGGCCCGTCCTACCCGCCAGTCCGCCGCCGGCCGCCGCGCGTCCCGCTCGCCTGTCCCAAACGTGCAGCCAGTCGCCACCTCGCGTGTGATCCTCAAGTGATGTCGCTCTGTGACTAGTGCCATGCTGCTCCTGCGTTGTGCCATCCTCGCGGCGCTCGTCGCCGCCGCCGCCGCCGCTTGGCAGGAGAACGTGCGTCCGAAGGTCTTCGCACAACTAGGTGAGTCAACAGACTCATCCCCGCGCCCATAGTAACGTGATGCCAGTGAACTCAGTGCAACAATCAGTTAAATGTTTCCCGAAAATGGATCTTGGTGGTGGGAGCCAATGGAGACCACGAGACCCAGTTGGATGTGTTTATTTTGGTTTGTTTGACAACGCGTAAACGAAAGCTCCCTGCGGCAACGTCGTGTGTTTATGTTTGAGAAATGAATGAAGTGACAGGTGTGAGGATGAGGATCCGGTACTGACACATTTGTGATACCCGGTGCCTGTTGTGGCAAACACAATAAGTATCTATTTGGTAATAAATTGGAACTCTTGAAATTCCAACAAGATTTTGGATCAATACATACTGGTATTTAAATCTCACTAACTTTCGAAATTGATTCTCATAAAAGTTGCTTAAGTAGATGTTACGAATACCATAGATTTTAGTGTAGACCTTTCATAAAAAAAATGTTTCGTTCAAAACGCAACTAAGTAATCGATTCAAAACAAACCGGGAAATCAAAACAAAACAGTACAGTGAACCGTTCCAAAACTAAATTTCCCTAGCCCAAATGAAACGAAAACACAATCAGCCGAGATAAATTAAACAAATGGAAAGCAGAAAGTGGACTATAACTCGAGAGCAACCAACGAGTTTTGAACTAATTCACGAACCTATCTAAACACAAAAGCGGAGATCGGACCGAAGTGGGATCCTTGTGGAACGCAGACATTCGGCAAGCTATGCCTCGCCGCCACGCGACAGTTTTGTACGAATAAAGGCTGAACTGCACACTGCCATTGTTTTATTGTGCAGACTGCAATGCGGGGGACAGCCACGTGGCTCTCATTAGTGCATAAAGCGAAGTTTGTTCTGCGTTTCACTGTGTTATGCTCGGATTAGCAATTCATACGATGTTTTGCGTGCACATCCTGGAATAAAGTTATCTTATGGACTAATTGAGTTTTGTTTGTTTCATCCTGTTGCTTTTAAATTGTTACAATAATTTCCTATGAAGAGAGAGACATAAGTGTATTTGCTGATGACATCTGTATCCGTCAACGCCATATATCCGGCCATTGTTTAACACCGTTTTGCATAAATTTACCATCGGCTGGAATCAAATTCTATTCTATTAAACCATTCACATTGCTATTAAGTAGATTGTTATTGTTAGAAAGGCCCTTAGAATATAATATTCTAAGGAAAGGCCATACTCCTCAATTTGATAGAGTTCTCTTAATTGAAAAGAATACATACTAATTTTATCTAAAAACTTCGAGAAACAGAAAAAGAAAAACAAAGAAAAGATACTAATCCAAAAATATTAATGTGAAACAATAAAAACCAAATTTGTTTCAATCCGCTACACACTGAATATTACTTTCAGGATTTACTCAAAAACTTCCGTCATTGCGTCGGTACCTACTTACCTATACAGTATACAGTGAGGAGTACATAGGTAGATAAACTAAATATTTAAACTATTTGACTTAGTGGTGGTGGTACTAAAGGGAATGTCAACATGAAACACCTCTTGGGTAATATGATAGCTCGCCGGATCGAAGCTAGAAGGGTCACTTCGACCGCAATGTGTGGTTTCGTGTTCTAGATTATAGCGAGTGTTATGTTTATCACTCTAGTGAAGGAATGCTGAGGTAAAGTCTTCTTTGAATCAAATTTTATTTGAATCTTTATTATTGGAATAATAATTTACGTGGAAAAGATCTTTATTTTTTGTAGTTTTCGGACATCACGTGAGCGAGTGCTCATCAAAAATGCTTAATTGAAACCACAAGACCAATGGGAAATTTGCTCATCAAAAATGCTTGATTGAAACCACAATACTAATGGGAAATTAAATTTTTTATTGTAACTTTAGTTAGTAATTCATTTTTATCAAAATATCGTGACGAGAGTTTAGAGTGAAGGTATAGCCCTGAGATAGAATGCCAGTACTTTCACATAGTTAGCGACTACCACTTGGCCTTATGCTCTCAGAAGATAAGTGGCTACAATCTAACTAACCTAATTTGCGGGTAGTGTTACTGCATTCGACATCCGCTGGCAACTGATATCAGCATAATAGGGTGCACTTAAACTATGCCAGTAGACCATATAATTTTGTTATTTATGATACTTACTCGATATAACTTATACACTAGTACCTTGGTATCGTTTAAACTGGAAACAAGGCGTATCCCTCTAGACCGGTTGTGTGTGTGGGCACAGATTATTATAACGTGGGTTGCAAAACCGGCATCGAACGTTGCACCGGTTTTATGATAGGATTTCTATGATTCAACCAATGACTCACTACGGAGACATTTGCGTCATGGGGTAGGTCAGGTTTCATTAATAACTCCTCTTTAATCTCTAAAGACGCCTCCGGAAGGGAGAGCTCTATAATGCTAATGCTCAAGAAAAAAAGATAATAAACCTACAAAATGGATTTTAAATAATTTTTATGTTTAACCCTCTCCATAGCAGAGATTTATGGACTGCTCGGGTAAAAACAGGTGCTTGCGTTAGAGGTTCCATTCTTTTCCGTTTATGGTGTAACATTATGGGCCCAAACACCCCTCCTTTATGCCTTAACTGCTAGGATTATAGAACGTTTAAAGTGGGCCCCATAAAATGAGCGTTCACTTACTACCTGAAGACGAAATAAATTACTTAACAGGATAATGCTTTTATATCCGAGAATGTTTTGTACGTGTCGCGTATGGACTTATGGGAATTTATTGGGTCATTCGTCAGAAACCAATGCTCTGGGGAGAGGTTCTGTGGTGAGGGTGCATAATACAACTATGACGTGCTTGTTGTTTATGATTACATTCGATTTATTAACTTTTTTACTGCGCTTTAGGGGAAAATGAAATGGGCTCTCCGCTCTGATCTCTAATACGTAGAAGGCTTTTATCGGAGATCAGACAAAGCGTTGTTTCTAGGACTGAGAATAGTACCACTTTAATGAATTAAAAAGGGACCACCTATATGGATTCTGAATGCTGATTGATAGTTTTGTTGACAAGCGGCCTGTCGAATATTAGTTCAATTTAATGCAAAGTTCGTTGCACTGAAAAAGACCGAAAAAAACCTTGTTAAAAAAATCGTACCCGCAACGATAACCGCTAATCAAAAAAGGACAAAAGTTCAAGCATTCATCGGCGACACAATCGTCGGCCACAAGAATGTGGTGGAGAAACAAAATAAACTGAACTTATGGTGGAAGGGATATGGTTGTTAATAGGTTGCGCGATCTTTTTAGAGAAAGAAGGAAGTGAAATGAATCTTTGGGAGTCTGTAACAGGGAATACATTTCTTTGGTGAGTTTCTTATGAATAGATGAAAGAAGCTGTGCACGCACGTGCGTGAGACGTCTCTGCGGGGTGCGGGGGGCAGCGACCATGGCGCCGCCTGGCGGGAGAGGGAACAAGTTTATGATGACGCCATATATTGTCTTCGCCCAGTGTGGGATTTATGGTTTCTTTTGTTTTGTTTTTTTGGCTTTACCGATTAATTTATTTTAGCAGTGGGCGGTTCGTAATGTAATGTTTTGTTTTGCAATGACTTTTGTGTGATTCACGTTACTGCTCTATATTTATGTAACAACACATATTTAGCTGTTTATTTAACCCTCTTAATTTTCATTATCACAAAAACAATAGATCTCATTCCAGATCGTGGCTCAGATCCATCTTACAAATTAGTCAAATTGATTTAAATATTTTTATCTGGAAATAGGTACGCAAACAATGAGCAAATAGGTACGAAATAGACAACATTATGCAACCGTCAGGACTAGCATGAGAATTAAAATCAAGAAAGAATTGACAGATGAAACAGACGAATGGTGGTATCCAACCCTTGCTGTCGAGGGAAAGGCAAACATTGGTTTTGTAATAAAAATATTTGTCGAGATTCTCGACAAAGCGCTGAGTAAATACGGAAGCTTTTTTTTCAATATAGAGCTGTGAGCGTGCTGAATGCATTGTCGTACAGTTTAAATACCGGGATTAAAATCGAAGCTAATCTCGAGCTGTAGGGGAGAATTCAATCAGGTCTGATTTTTTAAACAACTCTCCTTTAAAAGAATAAAGTATTATTAATCAGTTAAAGTATTGTGGGATTCAGAGAAGCTTCATCAACCACAGACAATATTGAAATGATGGTTTGTGTTGGAACTGTGGTTATTTTAATTCTGTACTTAGAGTAATAAATCTTCGCATTCGTTCTCATTTGCAATGACTCGCATTTAAAACCCTTTCTCATTTGAAAAGGCACCGATGAATGGCTCGAAGTCAATGGGTCGTAAGAAATGGGCCAGTGACGTGAAGTAGGCGGTAAGCAAGTGAAACGTGGCCTGTTATCCATGCAGTGAGACCCCCAGGGTTTGGCTCAGCCTCCCCCCTTCCGCCCTTATGCAGAACCATTTAGAAGGGTGGGGGAGCTCTTTTTGGTTTGGTGGATACATACGAGTCGCGTTAATGAGCCAGGTGGTTCGTGCACAATGCTTCACAGTAACAATGGAACGGAATAGCGGTCTAAGGGTAGCTGGCACCCCAGCATGTTTAAATCTAAATGTGCATTTGTTAATGTTTTCATTACAAACTTAGCTAAGTTTATGGCTGCACATTTCGCTCAATGTGGCGGCTGTTTGAAGGAAACAGTCATTGCGCAGACCGAAGGAGTTAATTATATTTAGAATCGTCCTATAAATAAACATGGGAGTGTTCGCTGTGGCCCTACCTACTTCATACACTTGAACTTGGGTTTTGAGTTCATAGACCCCACATTTGGTACGATAATTGTTGTGAAGTCAATTGAAACCGTCGCGTTTCACTGTCTTTGTATTTGTTTGGGCATTCTGTCTATTGTGTTCTTGGTTTGGACATTGTTGCTTTCAAGGTTTATGTTGTCTTGATCTGTGTCGTTAGTAGTGTTGTTTGTTTGGTTATGTTTAATTCTAAAATCAACAGTTGTACCTTCCTTGTTTATAATATTGAAAAACGTTAAACTTTGCCCTTAATGAGTTTAGAGGAATATTATTTCCACATTATGTTTCGTGTTGTAAAAGGGCAATAGGAAATCTGTTTCCAATAAATTTCATTGTCACCTATTTTAATTTTGACATATACCTAATTGAAATAATTTTTTTTTCATATACAATATTTTTATGTATATAGGTATACACGAATACCCAATACCACTAAAAGTGATGTTCCAAATGGGCAAGAGGAATTATTTTCTCACATGGTTAAGTGAAAAACTAAAAATTCAAAAACGTATTTTCAGTTTTTCAGTTATCAATCCTAAATTTGATTGCATTCTTAATGATATCATTGCTCTGAAAGTTTTTCGAAAATGCATAGTATTGCCATGGCTTATTAAGGGTTAAGTGTTCTAGAATGAAAAGCACGTGTACTATGTAGTCTCACTATTTATTTTTACAGTCGTGTTTCTCCAATTACAATTTATTATAATCCAACTAACATAATAGGTAAGGCAGAACTAAACAACAGCTATCACAATCTTCCACAACTTGTGTTAACAATTAGCAAAGCCACACTATTATTCTGCCGGCACTAACTGCTTATTACATCCTGCATATGGATATTTCTAATGTTATTTGTGTTGTATGTAGAGTGCTCAACATTCACTTGTTTGTTACAGACCGTGGCTTTCTAAAACTGTTCTAATCAGTTGTATTGAAAGTGAAAGTGAAATCAATTTATTTGTCACAAATGATATATTAAAAAAGATTAAACAGTACAATATAATACAAAATGGCAAAAAGGAATAGACTCAGCAAATGCTACAAGTTGAAGCAACTGGCCATGCTGATTTTCAGTTTGCCCCATTTTAAAACAAATACCTAGTCCAGCCAAAAGTTTTGTGACTCACAAAACCTATATTGGATATATTTTGCATCCCAGACTGAATCTTGTAAAATTAATGAATGGAATTTGTTGGATAGCTAATATAGTCACTATAAAAAATATTGTAGCTGCTTAAAGCAAATTAACATTTTAACAAAACTATCCTTAAAGCAGTCCAAAGCTGATATCTTAAAATACGCGACATAATTTGGGATTTTGGCCTTTTTGAATCATTTTACAATTTGAATTTTTGTTGAGGTTTAAAGATTACTATATTGTCTCTTAAGACAAACAATATTAGAAAACAAAAACATGGCCTTAAACATTTATGGGAGACAATTTTACAGCACCATGAATATGAACATTAGAAGCATTTTTCATTTTCTATTGAGTTTTAAAATTAATTTTAAGATTATTGCTTATATGTAAATATATATATATATATATATATATATATATATATATATATATATATAAATATATATATCTTTTCTAACTTATCACAAGCATCAAGACCAAACTTTTATCACATTAAATTTTCATCCATATCGATGGAATATCATAAACCCAAAATACATTCGTATTTTATCAACCAAAATCTGCAACTTTGAGACTCGCTCAAAAGTAAATTTTTTATGATATAAAATAACAATCAATTGTTTATTGTAGTTTGAAACCTGCTCTATCCTATGAATAAAGATCGATATTCTAGAGTTCCTTGGAACGTTCAGTAACAGAACTTATGGCAGGACTAGGTAAAACAAAACACAACGGTATTGACAGTAATCCTGTAGTTACAGTGCATAAATAATTTACTACAATTTCTAGTGCTTCAACAAAACATAATTGTAGTGGTAACGTAACGTGTGGGAGTACTGTGAGAGTTATCGATAACCCCTCTACTTGTGTCTGCTGGAATAAGATACGTCTGCGTGCAGCTCGTTAGGTTTCTGTTGTTACATCGTTGGAATCGAAAAGATTTTCTTATCCAATTCAACCTATAACTTGATCTTGTGTAAGCTCTTATAGGTAGAATGAGAAAGTTTTTATATGAGCACACCTATACCTACCTTAACGGTTTTGAATAGGTACCTGGTACATAATAGTATTTTGTGCAACTGTGACATAATGTGAGACATTGGGACACTAGTGCTTGTTTACGGAACGAACGAAGTGAGTTTCGAAATAGCCTCGCATGAGTGTCCCAAACTCCTAATGTTTAATTATGTCTAGTCGCACACAATAATTCTACGACCATCAAAAATTATTTCACGAAAAATAAACAAAGAACACTCGTCATGATACCTGAGCCCATGGAATTAGTATGTAGATACCCGAGACCAATCAAAAGCGAGAAGAGTAAAAACTAAAAAGGCTAAGGTTAAACGTCAGTCGCTTAGTGCAAGTCGCTTTACAAGAATGGAGTCAAACATTGAAAAAGATTTTGGTATGTGGCAGTTGACGCCAATAGTTAAGTATTAGTGAGGTTTATAAAGCATGAGTTAAAAATTTAATGCACAATTAGTTATGATCTTGTCCAAACAAACTTAAAACAGCATTTTAAGTTGGTTTTGAGAAGATAATGACTAATTCTGTATCCAAATTCAAAATCTTGCTTTATAAACTTGACGTCAAATGCCACAGACCAAAATGCTTTTTAATTTTAAGTTTCTAAACAAGAAAAACAAAGTTAAGTATGCACTTTGCGCTAAGCTACTGACGTTTAGACATATCGTAATCGCTTTTGATTGATTCTCTAGCGGTGTTATAATAAATTTGTCCAATCATACGGCAGATGTATAATGTAATATTATAACATCAGTAAAACAATGTAGGTACTTATAAAACCGCTTTTGATATTGTAAATACCTTATTGCAGTATGGGAGTAGATAAAACATATTGTGAAGTAGTTTGTTAAAAAACTTCTAACGGGGTTACGGCGTCTTATTTATTCCATAATTACTTGTTCTGAACTTCTTGTCATGGACTTAAAACTTTTCTTTTAATTAACTGCCTTTTTCTAGACAAAGTTGGTTGCACTTAGAGCGAAAGTTAAAATATTTATAAGACGGGGTGTTCTGGTTTAAGGCAGTCAATACAGTTAGTCGGAAAACAAATAATTCAAGAAATCCGATCCAGATTGAGACTGGAAATAGACTACCGTTTAAAAGAATAAGGTAAATCGATGGACGACTGCACCTTTTAGTTGTGTCAACAAACTGCTACGGCTTTGAAGTAGATTGGTTGGAGTATTGTAATAAGATGTTTTATAAACAACAGACTTCAAAATAAAATTTATTTATTTATCATGTTCAGGAAGTTCAATTCAAAGACAATGAAAAACTGAAGAGGCAATATTCCAAATATTTACTACTAGCTATTCAACAAACACTATTATACAAGTGACTTTTTGATCATCGTCCAAATTCATACTGGAGGCTTGGTAAGTGATCGGCATTATGAATCTATAACAATTTTCGTGAAATTCGTATAATGAAATTTCGACTTCCCATAGTAATTCACTCCCAGTCCAGAGTGAATCACTACGGGAAGTCAAAATTTAGTTTTATGAATTTTACAAAAATCGCTATCGGTTCATGATGCTGATGAGTTACTAAGGCTCAAGTATGAATTTGGAAGATGTTCACAAATTCACCTTGTATAGACAGTTTTCGGCTTGGCAGTTATTTGATCAAAATCCCCTATAGGACCAGGGGCTCTACCGCGTAATTCTCATTTGTATCAACTTCAAGCAAATGCATGCGAAATTGAACGCGTGCAAAAGAGATGGCATGTTAGACGGGCATCTTCGCACGCACGCCAAATTTCAATCTCAAGTTGATGTTGATGAAAATGAGAATTAAGCGGTAGACCCGCGGGTCACTACGATGATAATAAAGAAAACCGCGTCCAAACCCGTTCAGTGATTCTCGAGTTAATCAACACACTGACTAAAATTAAGAAAAACCGGACAAGTGCGAGTCGGGCCTCGCTCTTTTAGGGTTCTGTACATATGGCCAATTATTTCAAACTAGATGCTCTAATTCTGTGAGACATAAAAATTGCGAAATTAAGTTGGCTGAGTATTCGGGGACCTAACCCTAAAACTACATTATTAATCGGCGTTTTTAGTATTTGTTTTTTTAATACAGCATATGATGCATAATATACAGAAATTTCAAATTTCCCACTGTTTTGGCCTTTGAGATAAACCCCGTAACAAAAATGGCAACTTTGGTAGCCCCCATTTCTTTATTTTTCAAGATAAGAATGAATAAAAAATATATTTATACTCTACTTAATGAGCTCTATACAACGACACCCCACAGGCTAAGGTAAGAAAAAAAAATTTTTTTTTTCTGGCTCCATTTTCATCTACGAGGCCGCCCCTGAAAAATAATTTCATTTCATTTGAAATTCAAAATTCGGTATTGGGTCAACATTTTACACAACACATACAATTTTCAGGTTTCTATCTCACTCCGTCTAAGAGCTAGATACCCGTGACATACGGACAGAGAGCCAGACGGACAGTGGAGCGATTCTCCGATTTGCCCTTTGGGTACGGAACCCTAAAAATTGTAGATTCGACCTCAGTACAAACGCAAAAATATTGTATGTACAGATGAGACTTTCTTTACTAACTTATTATTACTCATTATTAGTATAGTAATAATTATGTTAATAAAATATTTTTATAAAACACCGTTCAAGGGCCTTTTTTATTTTTTATATATATGTTTTACTCCACATAAATACAAACACTTAAGGCGATTACCATCGCCAAGTTAGCAGCTCGATATTTGTCACTACAAATATCAACGGAAACGACATTGAAATAACGTTCATATCAGCGCGCAATGCATAGTGGCTGTTACGACGCTCGCTGCGTCCTTGATAGGGCGAAATAGGAGAAAATTATACTTTTCACTTGGACGTGATTACTCGATTGAATAATCTTGTGTTATGTTTATAGCTATCAAGTTTATCTATTTATCAAAGCATAGATGAATTTAATCGGCCAAGCCACTCAGGAGCAGTAGGGAATTTGAGGTCAAAAAACACCATTCAGTAAAAAAAAAAAATCATGTAGAAGTTTTAGTGGTATGAAAAAGAAAAATGTTGCATATGTTGTCTAAGAGTTAATTATTCGTAATACATTTTTTCATTATTTTTGGTTTGGCCATAAACGAGGAGTAGGCTTTAGAAAGTACCCATTTGGCAAAAGTAAGGCCCTTAAATGGTTTTAGTCGCTATATTTCGACCCCTCAGTGGGGCCGTCATCAGGCAAATAGGAAAAAATATTATATCTTATTAGTATAGTTTACATGTTGTCTTTCAAATCTTTCCAAATAGAAAGTGGTAATAACGGTAACACTCGAAATAACAAATCGTAACACATATATTAAACTAAATAACAAAATCTAATGGTGTCAATAAGCTTCGATCGCTCGGAGCTGTAATAAATTATATAATATATGTTGAGCTTAATATTTAAGGTCGCAATAATTAATGAAGCTGTTACATCAAGTACAACCCCCCGGGAATGACTGGGAACTTTGGCACATTCCAATCTGCCGACAGCAGGCAAGACTTTATTAGGTAGCTATAGAGGTGATTTTTGATAGGCAGATTTGTCTATATTATCTGGAACGGTTAGTTTATCCGGTACTTTGGTTCCGGTGTATACTTCCGGGTTTCGACTTGTGAGTTAGTTGCCTTCTCACTCAGTGACATTAAGATTAGTTTCTTGGTTGTTTTCTGAAGTTGCAGGTTTGGTATCGTGATTCTGAACTTTGGTGACTTTGCTTTATGCTTCCGTTCTCATATCGTATGTTTTAGTTAGCTTTGCAGAATTTACTCGATTGAAGTAAAGTAGTGTAATATGCAAAAAGTTGTTTTAAGCGAGTGGTAGTTTTAAATTGGTTATAGTTTGTTCATTATTTATAATGTTCCTTTACTAGGGTGCATTTTGAGGTGAAGGATCATTTACTTCATATTCTTGTTTTAGGATATGTTAGCAACGTTTTTAGATATGGAGGTATCGTTTTGCGATACTAAATGAATACTATAGCTATTGATCGACCAAAACCCCAAATATGTTACTTCAAACGCGCGTGCCCGAGACGCTCAAAATCTTTATAACGCCAAAAAATTAAATTACTTTTTTAAATTGAAAAAAATACCCCGAAGTATGTGTAGATTTTTTTTTAATATTCGTAAATAAGACTAGAAGTACCCCAAAAATTTTACCATCAAAGAGCAATTTTTGAAAATTTTTATAGAAATATATATTATGTATGACTATCAATTTTAAAGTTTTTTTAAAAATATAAATGTACTGATAAATAGGATATACAAATATAAAGAAATCTCAAGATATATTTCGGATCCGATCTGAACCCGGCATCAGTTAAGTTTTGATTCTCTTTGATTTTTGACCCTGATGCCGGGTCCAGATCGGATCCGAAATGTATCTTGAGATTTCCTTATATTTCTGTATCCTATTTATCAGTATATTTATATTTTTAAAAAACTTTAAAAGCTGTCATAGTATATACAAATTTAAATAATTCAATTTTCCTTTTTTTACATTGTAGACCTAAATGACACAAATAACAGAAATATCGTAATGTCGCACCTTTGTTGAAAAAGGGGCCCCTACTAGAGTGACCGAAAAAACATTTCCAATGTTAAAATAATCGGAAATCAAATTATGATGCGTTAAATGTCGTTGCGGAAGTGACGTTCTGAACATGCCCTCCTATTATATATACGAGATACGAACAAAGAAGTATTCACTTCAAGAGCACTGACAAGTTCTTGTATGAAATTCAATTCAACCATATTTCGCGGTCGGCTGCTGGGTGTACATCTTATATTAGCGAACTTAAACATTCTGCAAAAATGAGGTTTTTTTTTGAACAAAGAAGTATTCACTTCAAGAGCGCTGACTGGTTCTTGTGTGAAATTCAATTCAACCATATTTCGCGGGCGGCTGCTGAGTGTACTTACCGAAGTTAAACATCCTGCAAAAATAAGGTATTTCTTTCTACAAGGTACTATACCTTCGATTCATTATCAGCGTTGCTAAATGCCAGGACAAGCGGGGTGAGCTGAACGGGGATCGGGAGAAAAACACAATCCTGTCAGGTGCAAACTTTAACTTTGCTTATTAGTAAATAACTCGTTAAGGTTAAACGTCAGTAGCTTAGCGTAAAGTGTATAACTTAACTTTGTATTTCTTGTTTAGAAGTTAAAATTGAAAAATATTTTGGTATGTGGCAGTTGACGCCTATATTTCGGTATTAGTGAGGTTTATAAAGCATGAGTTTGAAATTTAATGCACAATTAGTCATGATCTTCTCTAAACAAAGTTAAATAGCATTTTATGTTGGTTTTGAGATGATCATGACTAATTGTGTTTATAATTTAAAAACTCTTGCTTTATACATCTCACTAAAACTGAACTATTGGCGTCAAATACCACAGACCAAAATTTATAAACAAGAAAAACAAAGTTAATTTATGCACTTTGTGCTGAGGGGGAAATATGAGGCAAATACAAATGAAATGACAGACTTTGGATGATTTTGTTGCAATTACCAGGTCTCGTAGCACAGTCTTTAATCGCGCGCGATGCCACTTAGTTGAATCACAGGTGCGAGGAACGCGACACGATGTTCTGTACGTCACGCTCCTCGCACTTGTGATTCAACTAGTAGCGTCGCGCGCGATTAAACACTATGCTGCGCCCGCATGAAACCCACAGTCATTTAAAAACTACAGTTATGTTCTCTTTATGTTTATGACGTCAATTGATTCAAAAACAGTTTTTTTTCCAACCCTGATTTTAAAAGTCTGTAGCTGTAGGCTAGAAAGGGTACCGCAGAAAACGCAGATCAAGAAAATTCAGTAGTTGATGAAACAAGTATCTACACTGGTACAAAGTAGTGAAAAAGTCTGTACATTGAATACTTTTTATTATTTTAAATGAAATGGGTTATTAGTATTGCACTGAAGCCAAAATTGCAATTTTTAAGATTTTTTTTCTGTCTGTATGTATACAGGACACAGGTGCTTGAAAATTCGACCTATTCCTTGAAAGGATATCATATGATATCACTAGATATAATTTTCAACAAATTGAGCCCTAAAAACTAGGAGTCGGAAATGAATGGTCTCCGAGTTACGGAGGTTTTTAAGATATTTTTCAAACTTTCAGACTGGTAACAAAAATAAATAATTTAAAAATAACTACTGCTCTCTCGGCAGTGGCGTGCACAGAGTTTTTACACAGGGTAGACATAAAAACCGGTCAAGTGCGAGTCAGACTCGCGTACCTAAGGTTCCGTATCGTGGATGAAAAATGTAATTTTGTTTTCGTGAATTTCTAAACTGCTATATTATTCCTGTAATCTTTACGTAAGCACATATTACCATGATTTTTTTTTATTTTTCGATCAACCAATTTTAGAGATAAGTTGAGGGACATCAATTTTTTTTGTAGTTTTTCGAGGATTTCCCAAAATAGAGGCAAGTAAATATAGCTAAGCGGCATCGTTCCAAACAGTTTGGTTATTTGAACATAACAAGCACGAGAAACAAAATAGTCGATTAGTATGTTTACAACCTGTCAGCCAGTTAAGGCGCTTGATCCTTCAAATACAGCCAGATGGGTACTTTCTAAAGCCTACTCCTCGTTTACGGCTAAACCAAATGGCTTGAAAAAAATATATATGAATCAATAACTCTTTAAAAATATTTGCAACAAATTTTGGTTTCGTACGATTAAAACTTCTATATTAAAAAAAATAACAACTGTATGATGTTTTTTTGGCTTAAATTCCCTACTCCTCCTAATCTGCTATGACGTTTGGAAATATTTACACGCCAAAAAATTAAGAATCTGTTGAACTTTAAATGCAACATATCTCAAGTATATCCAGTAACTTTTCCTATTAAAAATATCGAAATATGTAAGATTTCAAGGTCAAAGTCTAAGAGGTGCTCTGCGCGGGCGCAGGCATCAGTCATGCAGTGGCGTTCAGACGGGGAGGCTGTGTCACTCGTTGCCACGTACCGCACCCTGGCGTCTGATGACATGTTTGCGAAAATATTTATAAGGATTTTTATTTGTGTGCGTTCAGATAGTACTTTCGGCAATGGACTTAGTTATTTAGAGGATAAATTGTGCTATGAAGTTCGCGCGTGGACGCTATAATAAACTAGAAGTTTAGTAGTAAGTAAGTACCTAACATAATCTACCTACACAATCATTATCCATAGTAGAGTAGATATGAATAATTACTGGTAACAATTATAGTAGCTCATGGGTAGAACGCAGGCCTCTCAATTTTGAGATCCAGGTTCAAGCCTCGGTTGGGCATGCACCAAGGAGTTTTTCGGAATTTTTGTGCATAGTATTTACTAATACTTACTACTTGCTGAATGTTTTGTGCCCGAAGTCACCACCAACCACGTTGGGACATACTTATCGTCGGTGAAACGCGGGTGTACCGAGTGCGGAGACACTCGAAACACCTCCAAAGCCCCCTCGGGGATTCCTATCGTGACAATATATAGGTATAATTATTATTATAAACAGCTATAAGCAACAATTCACGCAAAAAACGTTGCTCAAAATTTTGTTTTTACTTCTATCCAGCTAAATAAACTACCCAAGTATCAAGGCTCGGACTATGTATATGGTTTAGCTCCGCTTCCGACCTGTTTTTTTGGACCGGAGCACTATTTGAAATACTTGTTTTAGTTCATTTCAGAAAAATATGTCCAAGGCAGGCATATCAAAGCCGTGGTATTTATACCTGTAATATTATGTAGAGATAGTTGAATAACTAGAATTGTAGGTATAATACATATAGTTGATATATTATTTCAGGGGCATCTAAAAAGAGACCACCAGAAACAGAAGGCAAAGAAAATAATCCGACAAAATCTGCAAAAAAGACCAAGACCTGACAATATATTAATTCAAAATAATCTGTGCATGTAACCTGTAATGTCATTCCATCCATCCATCAGCCTCGTTCGTCCACTGCTGGACATAAGCCGTTTCAGGACTTTGTCATTCCCGGTGGTCATCCTGGAAGAATTGTCCATACTCACACACGCTAGGCAGGCGGGTTGATGAGCGCGGTGCCGGAACCCTCACACCAGTGACGCCGCTGCCCGTCACCAGTCTGTTCCATATAAGGCCCGGCTATTTGGGATGGTATATCGTCATCCATCGGTCCCAGGCATGGTGGGACTCCTGGTTTTTTGCCTGTGAGCTGTCCTCTTACTCTCCTCAGAATTACTTCGAGGGGGTCTCCAAATAAGATGGTGGTACCTCCACAGTCCAGCCCGGCATCAGCTCTACCACCTATCAAATATCATTGTCATTGAAATTATGTAATGTCATTGAAATTTTGTAAATATTTAGGGTGCCAACAAACGAAAATCACTTTCAAAACGGTAGCCGTAGACAACGGTAGGTAACTGCACATGTCGAACCATGTTGGCGATAGCCATCGACTACCATCGAACAATGGAAGTGAGCGTCAGCTATTGGTTGCATTCGACGCGCTGACGCTGCCAAACAGCGCCGACTGTACTCGATTGATGGTATTGTCAGCGTTGTATGGTCCTCTGCAACCGACGGCTGACGCTAACGTCATTCGGTGGCAATTTATGGTATAGAATAGTAGACTGTCAGAATACAGTCGGGAACACTATCTCATCGAGTAACAAGATGTAACCAACTCGTAGTGATGTAGAAAAAAAAACTACATCAAAATAAACCGGGTTGGCTAGGCGCAACCTAGAGCGTTTTATACAGTCAGCAAAAACAACGCAAATTTCCTGACAAAAAATTACGTCAATAAGTAGCAAGTACTATGTTCGGTATAGCGTATCACAAGGTGCTTAAAAATAAGGTTTGCATGTCCTATGTTGGTACTAATATCAGCCTGATTTTATCGAATATCTTTTTATATGAAAAAAACCTTTCTTTAGCACCTTTTATACGCTCTGTCGATGATATATACTTGATGATGTGATTTTTTTTAATCAATAACATTGTGCTGCTTTTGCTGACTTTACAAAATTTTTCAGGTTGCGTCGAGCCAACCCTGTTTATTTTGATGTAGTTTTTTTTCTACACCACTACGAATTGGTCACATCTTGTTATTTAATGACATAGGGTTACCAACTGTCACCCGACAGCCTAGTACGTTAAAAATTATATTCCGTATTAAAACATATTCAGCGTTATTTGTTATGTTTCTTAGAGAAAAACATCGTCTGGATCACCACAATCTTGCTTCAGAAATGGAAGGCAAAGACAATGATCCAACAATGTCTGCACAAAAGACTATCGAAGAGTCGATTCCGGTAGGTTTGAGAATTTACCAATCTTTTTTTATAACGTGGTAATATCCTTGAATTTAGGTAAATATTTAGGAATTAATATTATGTTTTATATTTGTTTGTGAAACTTGAGTATTTTTCTTTAATGGGTTTGCATTATTTTATAATTTATAGTAGGTTAAAAATTATACTATGTACTTAGGTAAATTCAAACTTATTTATTATGTTTTTCAGAGAAAAATATCTTTTGGACCACCACTATCTCCAGGCTCATTCATTGCATTAGAAATGAACGGCAAAGACAATGATCCGACAGCCTCTGAACAAAAGACGATTAAAGACTCGATTCTGGTAGATTCGTTTTAATTTACAGCAAATGTAATACAAAATATAAAACAAGAAAATGAAAACCACAGTACAGAACAATAAAATGAAAAACAAAGTGCACAACAAAAAAAGTAACAAAAGGAAAAAAGAAAATTACAAAAACAAAAACACACAGAAACTGTATAACAATATAATAGAACAAGAAAATGAAGACCGCAGTACAGAACAATGAAATAAACAAAGTACAGAACAAGAAAATGAAGAACAAAGAGCACAACAAAAAATTTAACTTATCTCAAGTGAAGAACAAATAAAAAGCAGAAGACTCATGATCAAGAAAATATATACATATTGAGGATTTACCTGCAGATCAGAGCTTACAAGTGTTAGCGAGGTGAAACTGTGGTACAGATTACGTAACATAATTAAAATTTACAGATTAAAAAAATATATGTTTTGTTTATTTTACGTGCGAATACAATCTTCATAAAAATAAAATCTAAAAGTTGCATCAACATCATTGAAACCGTTTCTGAGTACCCAAATATATTACATACTATCGGTTTTATTATGAGACCCGCAAATAACCGATACATACCACTCAAGTCTCTAAAAGCACCGAAATTAACAAAAATTGTAACAAAATTATATTTTATCAATATATATTTTTTTTCGTCATTATCGTTCAAAAATCATTCAAATATAAAAACAGAAACTTTTTATGAAAAATTGTTTGACTGCAACCGACGACGGCTGACGCTACCATCATTAGACGGTTACCTCCGACAAGGTTCGACGTCTAAAGTTACCTCAATCCTCTGGCACAGTATAATACTGTGCCTCTGGCCTACCATGAGTTTGGCACTCGATACACGTTAACAACAGCGTAAAACATTTGTATGAGTTTAGCGGTTCTAGCGGTATACGAGAGGAACCAGAATTTCCAATACATTATATTTTACACAGTCGCTAACGTATATCGAGTGCCAAACTCATGGTGGGCCTACTGTTGACGGTTACCAACTGCAAAGTGACGCTCGTCTGTTACCGCTCAAGCCCAAGATTTATAAAGGTCTGACCCCAATATCAACTTGGTCACTTTCGGGTATCCTCACATAACCGATTTTGTTGTATATGTTTTATATATTTTCGCGATTTCAGTACTATCACCACTAGTTCGCGATTACTATAATCACTAGTTTGTTTTCAAAACTACCAAAATATCACCGTGTAGTAGTAGGTACAGAATGGTCACATCTCTCTGTTACAGCACGACAGCCTATTGAGTTTCAAAAGTTATAGTTATAGGTTTACGCATAAAACAATGCTACATAAATTTATTTATAGCACACCGTGCGTAAAATGACCACTTTACGCACGCTGCGCGTGCGTAAAGTCGGCATTTTCCGCACTTGTACTATAAAAAATTATACGAAACTCGTGCGAGAAACTTTTTCTCGACTCGTGTGATTGCAGCACTCGCCTTCGGCTCGTGCCGCAAACTCACACTCGTCAGAAAACGTTTCATCGCTCTCGTATCGTAATGTACTATTCTACCTCGCTACGAGGTGTGAATCATTGCGACGCTAGCGATCTTTGTAGAGGGGCGCGGGGCGTCTGCGCAGAGGCATGCGGGGAGCAGCGCCTGTAACTCCCCGGAGGTGAGGCCGATTGCTCAAGGCCGTTGGCGTGGGTAATCACCTTAAATGTTTCATATTGTTTTGGATTGAATTTTCTGGTTGCTTTACCTTTTATTTGAATCCGGTACGAAGCGGCTTTTCTCGATTACTTCTTTTTTTTTCAGCATAACACAGTTTTGAAAACGTACCATTTCTTAATTTTTGCACACACACATTCCCAGCACAACTTTCACAGTAGTTACTACCACCACTAGCCATTTTTTGCAATTTTTAGACCCAATTTTATTTTATTTATACTGCTTGTCATCAATTTGCGTAACGAACGAACGCAAAACAATAATGGATGGCGCCGGCTCAGCTGCTAAGGCGGCTTCGTAAGACTTCGGTAATTTTCGGTGAATGTCGTAAAACTAAAAAGACGTCGTCTTTTTGCAGTTTTCGCATACATGTCGCACGCAAACAAGCAAAAGCTTTTGCATTTGTGTGCCATGTACTTACAGTAACGCACACAACAAAGATACTGTTGGAATAATGACCCACACATAAAAGCCGGTACTGACGGGTACTGGCCGGTAGCCACCATTCCGCGATGGCTGGTCCGATATTGAATTACAACGAATCATAAGCCATTCACTTCATAGTCTTTCGTAATCGATTTTAGCGATGTAATTCTATTTCGGAATGCTCGAGCATAGATACTTTATCTATGGCTGGAGTGAGCGAGCGAATCGCAGCTGTGAACTGAGACTCGCAGTTCCCGCTAATGACAATAGATGGCGGTCGGTGTGGCTACACTTTTTTTTTTACGATATGCGTAAAAATGCGTAAATGATGTGTATTTGTCAGGGTAGACAGTGTCTTTTTGTCTGTAAAAAAATACATACCCTGATTTCCCCTAATCTCAGAAATTGTTTCCTTTGTAATTTTCGCAATATCGACGTGTTTTACTCGATTTTTTTTTACCATTTTCGACCCCTAGTTGATAGGCATTATTTGTTGGAAATGATCTCTAGTGTAACTCTTTTCAAAGAATAGGTCGAATTTCCAAGCACTCTGTATTATGTTCCGAGAGTTCCGTTCTCGAGAACCACTCAACAGATATGTGTACGGTTTTCTTTATTATCATTATCTTTATATGATCATCATATATCTTTATTATGAAATGGTTAACTCTTTATAAGGCAGTGGCAATATACTACATGCCACCATAATTTTTATGACAGAATGAAACAATAAATGTTTTTTTTATCCAATTTGCATTTTTAGTTCAAAGTTAATAGTAAAAAGGGATAATCAACAAAAAAAAACACTAAAAACAGAATTCTAATAAAAATGAAAAGAAGAAAAAAGACATGATTACATACTTAAGCTCAGTTTTGCTGCCTTATAAAGGATTAACACATAGGCTATAAAGGATGTTAATAAAATAACGCCTCGGCCGAAAACGAGGCAGATAATGAAAAAGGCTAGTCATAAATAATTTTATATCATAAATAAACGTGCTCACAAACAGTCCTGTTGTTTTTATTCATTAAAAATTTTATTCGTTATTCCTGTGGAGCCTTTTCCTGACGGGATTTAGGAAAAAAATTAGGGATGCAAAGATTCGGCCATTACGATTACGATTACGATTAGGAAGCCAATCGTTATTTATAACGATAACCGATGCATTACGATTATTAAAAAAAATGTGGCAGATAATCTTCAGAATGTGGTTTCATAGTCTATTCATTTCAATTAAAGCGATTAATAAAAAAAAAGAATAAAAATTTGGTTAAATTCTCTTACTATGTGGGACTGGGAAGGCAAAGGGAAATTTAAGCCCATATAGCCATGTCTAAGGTACTTTATTTTTTTGTTTTATAAATGATGGAAGTGATGGTAAATTAAATGGTGATGATGATGATCCCTAAGATGATGATGATGCCACCGATTTTTTTTTTGTTTTATTTAGTAATCGGCACGATTCTTACTACGACGCATCGCTTCGTTATTAATTGTAATAATTACGATTCCAGATGCAAAACGATGCACCGCTTCGTAATCGGCACATCCCTAAAAAAATCTTCCTGCTGTGCGATTATATAGTCTTAATTGCCTTTATGTAAATTACGCACACTTGGCAAATAAATATTTTATTTAGTGGAGTGTGTACTCTTTTACAGATTTCTGTAAAATAAGTGTTGATATTCCATAGAGATATGTGATATTCAATAGTAAGCACAATGTCATGTGTGATAGAATCACTTACTCCAAAGTTTTGGGGATCTATTAAAATACATACATACAGAAAATAGGGTATTTTTTATGCTATCTAACCAAAGCTTGATTACTAATCAGGCTTCGCAAAGTTTTCGTCGTTTCTTTCTGTACTATGAGTAGCTAGGCTTGGCAAGCTTTAAATAGTTGGCTACTATGTATATCTCTTCTGTCCAGCTTTTTCAATTACTGCCTGTCCATGGCTTCCCAGTAAAAATGGGTGCTTTCCATCATACATAATATAATCCCTCAGTTTTAGCTCGACCCACGCGTCGGCACTAAAGCTTACCTTCGCAAAAATAAAGCCTATATTCAAGGTGGTAAGTCATAAATTGCGCAGAAGTTTGTTCAAAAACTAATTCTCATATGAATGATCGTACCAAAGAGGGGTCAAAAGTTGTTCGTTTAGCGACCGTCGGTAAAAAGTTGGGACCAGCTGGTGGGCATATGGCGCAGGACGATGTTAACCGACCACGATACTAAGGTAACCCATTTTATCAATTATGGCTTTTATCGCAACGTGATAAGGGACTGGTTGGTAACAGTAGTTGAACATGGAAAAACGTTTAATAAAACTACCGAGTTGGTCTCCTAGCTAGTGTGCTCATTTCTTTGGCTGAAAGTAGTTTTTTCTTGTTTTTGCAGTCTGATAAATGAAACGTGAATGTGGTTGAAAATGTTGAAGATTGGACGTTATTGCTGCAGTTTTATTTATTTGTTGTTTAGCTCTGCCAAGTTCTTTCTTGGCTGAAAGTAGGTACAAATAAGTAGAAGTTATTACATTTATATTTTTTTTTCATGTTACTTCTTGTTATTTCAAAACAATCTTGTTGTGACAAATGTATATACGTCTAAAACCTGGGATTGTATTTCGCAATTCAAATCAAATGTCTTTATTGCTGAAACACAGGTAGTTATAGATGTTACAATGTTGATGCAGGTATTGTTCTGACGTGTTCTGCCTATTATAGCATGCAAATAATATATAACATAACTAAAACTAAACAACTTAAGATATACAATCTAATGTAGAGAAATCCCAAACAAAATTAATAATGGGTACGGAATGGATTAGGTTACTATCTAGGTACCATGTGTAGCCTTTCCGCTATTTGAGAAATATTGTATCCACCATCCCACAGTAATCTAATTTCGTTACGCTCCAAATTATTTAAATTTCTAAACATATTTGGCGTCACCGACACGATTCTAATCTGAGTAGAGCAAAGCGCAAGCTGCATGGAACTAGCCAACAACCAACAAAACGCAATAAAAAATGTAATAAACTCTCATTGGTAAACAAAATAAAAGGCGGGGCTAGCTGAGATCGCCACATGCAAGCAACAAGGTTTTATAACTGATCAGGCGGGAAGCTTGCTGATAGTACATCTGTCATCAAATGTATTACCGAATTTGGTCTGCTAGCTAGATAATGCTCTATCGAGAAATAGTGTTTTTAATTTAAAATTTAAAATTGTATAAGTTATTTATGTCACGTATATTGATTGGTATTTTGTTATAGATCTTCGGGGCCATTCCTACCACATTATTGCTATTGATAATGATTTCGTTTTTCTGTGTGTTTAGCCGCTAAACGATCACTTAGCGGGAAAAACTTAGCTACCTAAACTAACAATATAAAATTTGTATGAAATAAATCCATAACTGGCCTTTGTTTTAGTTAAATAGTTAAGTTAACATTTCATATTTGTTTTATAAAGTGGGTCCGTATAAAGTCAGATGCACAAATTCAAATGATCATTTCACATTGTGTAACTTGGTCAATTGGTTTAATAAAAATAATATAGATAGTAAACTATATGGCTGATCTAAATATTTTAGGAAAAACGTAAATGTTTGCTCAATAGAAAAAAATTGCCTCTAAATTTAATGTTTTTCGAGTGTTAAAGAGCCTTCCTTATATTAGACAGCCTTGATATTCGTATTAAAAACAACTGACCAATAACCCCGTCTAAAAATTTTTGAATATTTTAATAATGTAATATAGAAGCCGAGTTATTAAATAAAAACGCAGTTTTTCGTGAGCGCGTGTTCCTTGGTGGTCGTAACAGCCACGGCTGAGAGCGCGCTATTTTAAACTAAAAGGAAACGTCATTCATAGAGTTCAGTAATTCTGATTGATGCAAAATGAGGTGCTCAATGTGACCTTATATGCACCCTTAAGTCTCATTAATAAAAATACATTTTCAAAATTCCAATACGAACTGTCATTATCACCCGACCTGATTTATATAAAAGTAGAAAAGATAAAAATTAAATAATCATTTTCGTTTTCAAATATTATTTGAGTATTTTCAATTTTCAAGAGTATTTGAATAGAATTAAGCAGAAATTAAAAAAAAATTCACCGAAGCCAATACTTAATTAGTACCGAAGTTCTTGACAGTTTTTTTCGTAAATTTTATAATAAATGTAATTTTTCTTTATTTTAGAGTCGGCGGATGACCTAATGAATATGCACTGTGTCTAAAGACCATTTGGATTTTATTTCTTTTATTTTGGTACCTTATTGATGCTTTTTAGCCACGGAGGCATTCAATACATGTAATTTTGTATTTTGTGTAAACGTATTTTTTTTTGTTTTTTTACATATTTTTAAAGTACTTGAAAGTTTTTTTTCGTAAATTTTGTAATGAATGTATTTTTTTCTTTATTTTAGAGTTGGCGGATGACCTAATGAATATGCACTGCATTTAAAGACCATTTTTTTTTTAATACCTTATTGAGCCACGGAGGCATTTAATACATGTAATTTTGTATTTTGTATAAATGTTTTTTTTTTCCAGATTTATAAAAGAACAAATAAATTCACTGTTTTTATAGTATGGTTTCGACTATATGCTCATTGTATATTTAAAATCAAGAATTATAGTTTTCAGAAATCAAAATAGAAAAACACAAAAAACATTAAAATCTTAGTCCTTTTCACTTTTATTTTAATGTTATTTAAGTTAATTGTTCCAATAAAAATGTAATTACTTCAAAAAAAAAAATCTACATATATAAACTAAAACTACAAACTGAAATCCTACAAAATCTAAAAATAAAAAACTAATATCCGTACCCCTATTATAAATGCGAAAGTGTGTTTGTTGGTTTGTTGATTGTTGGTTTGTTGATTGTTGGTTTGTCCTTCTTTCACGCAGTAACGGAGCAACGGATCAACGTGATTTTTTGCATAGAGATAGTTTATGGGCCGGAGAGTGACATAGGTTACTTTTGATACCGGAAAAGCCTAAAAGGCTGGCGGCATTCCCTCGTTGAAAACAAAAACTCAGACGTTGTCCGAGGTATGCCCAAGTCAGTCCTCGACTTTCCCTGAGAAGGCTTCCCGCTCAAATAGAAAAAATATAGTTGGTAACATATTCCCAAACAAAAATGTGAAGCCTTTACTTCACCTCGATATGCAAAATTGTTATGAAGCAATGTAATTTGCCGCGCAACTATTATTATCATTGGTTCTAAGTTCTAGGAGCTTAGAGTATATTACAAGAAAAGTATCGTGGGAATAAGGGATCTATAGAAACACATGTGCGAGATTTTTTTAGGACGCAACTAAAATAGTTATCGAAACCTTACGTTTTATCCTCAGATGACCTAATTTTAGTTCATCGTGTGAGCCACAATAACGTTTTAGGGATCTCTAAAAACGGAAACCCTATTTTACGCAGCTGGAGTCAGCGTTTGCAAGTGCGTATGCGATGACGTCATAATTTTAAAGTTAAAGTCTGGTGTGAATTGCTCTTAAGAATATGACATAGCCAAAACAAAAACCAGTTCCGGGCGTGGCTTATTCTATTTTACGATAGCGCGTGGGGGGAAATTCGTCCCGGTCTCTAAGTTCGCGTCACCATAGCAAAAATACGAATAGAGTGGACGAGGCAGGGTCAAAAGTAATACGTATTTTATTTTATCTAATTTATTACTGTATTTCGATCATCGTCACACGGCATTGATCCTACTTGCTATCACGTCGGGACGTAAATTTATTATGGTCGGCTAAAAGTGGTTTTTTGAGTGTTTGATTTATCAGTTGACCCTCGGAACATTTCAGACACTCCTTTAGAGATACATAATAATATTGTGGCGGTTAATTGTCACCATTACCCATTCTTTAAATATTTTTCGCCCGTTGAGCTGGTTTTACACTTGCGGGAAAATAAATTGGACCAAAAATTTCTTTACAAAAAATTTTTACTAAAGTTGTTATTACAAAAAGTGGAAACTAACAAATATTCTCGGAAGGAATGCACCACGTCACTACCTATCTCACTGTAGCCTATATCAATTATGCCTCTCTCATTCAACCACGTTTAACTGCGTTCCTATCTCATTCCAACTCATTTTAAATAGCGTCACTATTTATCTCACTCTAACGCGTGTTAAATGGCATTTCTAATGAACGTCAAATATTTTTACTGCCCGCCACTCTTTCATTCTAAATTCTAATTATTTTAAAAAATACGCAGCTCCTTTGGTAGTAAAATAGCAATAACTTTTTTTTCAAAAGTAATACACAGAAATTGCCAGATCATTTGAAAAACAATATTTGATGAGCCGTTATTTGAGACAATTTGCAAAACTAACATAGGACATTTTTTTTCAGGGTGTGGTATCGAACTAACCTAATTACAAAAAATTGCTCATAAATTGGGTTTTTATTTTTCTTCCTGATGTAACAGCATTTCAAGGTTTATTTTTGACTTTATCAATAGCATGACTATTCAGAGTTGCGCAACAAAAATTTTATTCTTAGAATTTAGAACTGGTTAGCTTTGACTCTCAAAAATCTATTCGAATTTATAAAAGTACCATCAACTCGAAGACTATCTACTTTTTGCTGAGGTCATAATTTGATATTCTGGTCAGTCATGAGCTGGCCTACCAGCCTTCCAAGGGAAAGAGTTGACTTTTGGGACACCTGTTTACCCTTGCGATAAATCGCCAAGTGTTTGAAATGTTCAGGTCTCTTTACGCAAAATGAAAAAACAAAACTCTTTTAGGATTAATTTGTTGTCCCTATGTTTGTCTGTTTGTCCGTTTGTCTAGGCAATTTTTCTGGGTAAAATCAATAAATGCTAATATTTACAGCCCTGTAAAATATACATATTATAACGTTTTTATGGCCTTTTGTTTAACTTTTTCATACAAATTTTCTCCTTATGAAAATATAGAGATCAACACTTTACATAATATTTTGCATTTGAAAGAAAGCACAGAAAGGAACTCTAGAACAAATAATGTAAAAAATATTAAACCATATCTTTCTATTCTAAAGGGATTAATAATTTACTGTTTGTTCAATGTGGCGATAGCTTTGTTTATTATTTTTTTCTTTCTTTGTTACAAAGATAACAAATATTTTCATACAACGTTTTCCTTAAGGGCTATTTCTCCGAATTTGTAACAAAATGTTAAGAAATAATTATAACGGTAAAGTACAACTTTTAGCTAAGACAATTTATTGTTAAAAGTTTGCTATATGCATAAACATATTTTAATGATATTATGGTATCTTCAAAATAATTGGGTTTTCCATAAGCGTGATATCAGATTATTTAAGAAATTTACGGCTGGTATCACGACGACGGATAAGCCAATTATTTTATTACTATTGTAATATAATTAAAAATATGTTAATGCATACAGCAGACTTTTAACTATAAGTTTTCTTAACTAAAAGTTGTATTTTTACTTATTGAAATTGTATTTCTCATCAAGAAGTGCAAAATGACAAGATATTCAAAATAAGTTAATTGAATTTGTGAAATGGTTTCAGGTCAAAACAGTTTTCCATGAAACGGTAATTGTTTATACTTAGCAAAGTGTGTAAACTTAGTCATCTTAACATGAACGACGCCTGTATTTCTGTCTTTTTTATTTCCGGTATAGATAAAAATATACAAACTTGTTAAACTTTGCGTAAAAACGAGGCAATATTGACGATATCCTGACAGCTATTATGATGGTGTTTTACCAAATTTTGCTTTTTGGGCTGTATAGAGACGTAGTTAGATGTCACTAGAATATACTCATGAAAAAAGATATGAAGAAAATAAGCTGTAGACTTCACATTCGGTTTATAACTATTGTATGAATTTTAAGAAAAATACAGGGGTAAAGGGACCTCTTAAGGAAAACCTTGTATTAAACTATTTGTTATCTTAGTAAAAAATAATTCAAGGAAAAAAATAAACAAAGCTATCGCCACATTGAACAGTAGATAATTAATCCCTTTAGAATAGAACAACATGGTTTTCATATTTTTTACATTATTTGTTCAACAATTCCTTTCTGTGTTGACTTTTAAATGCAAAATATTATCTCAAGTGTTCATCCCTACATTTTCATAGTGAGAAAATTTGTATGAAAAACGTAAAAAAAAAACGTAATATAAATAAAAACGTCAAAAGTATGTTTTTACAGCTCTATAGAGGGCCGTTTATATTGGTATTTATTAATTTTACCCAGAAAAAATTGTCTAGACAAACGGACAGACAGACAAACATAGGGATAACAAATTAATCCTAAAAGAGTTTCATTGTTTTCATTTTGCGTAACAGAACCTGAACATGTACCGACAGGATTATCTACGATCTAGTAATTTTGCCATGCACTGTAAATATTTCAAAATAAATTTCTATATTTTAAATGCTTGGCGATTTATCCCAAGTAAGTGTACCTATATAATTTGCAAAAAACTTCACTTATTTGGACCTGAAATGGTGAGCCAATACTACAGGGTAATTTCACGAAAAGGTCATTGACCTTTGTTACAGATCTCAGTAAGTATAAGTAAATTAATTTGGGTTTCAATAACGATTACAAAATTATTCTTTTAGAGTAACATATATTATTTTCCCGCATAAAAGTATGAATTCATTCCAAATTCATTCAGTTTTGTTGTTATGACTATGGCACGATGTAGCTAAATCACTCATACGCATATTTTGTTGAGTTTTTAACGGCAGGAATATGATGCTCCTCGAAATATTACTTTATAAAATTAATTTCAATGTGTTTTGAAGTAGTTTTGGGAGATATTTATAGCTTGCAAAAAAGGGCACAGGTTCCACGTCTTACGGGCGCCAACGCTAGGCGTAGACTGACAATATCTTGCTGCCGCTGACTGCATCAGTGGATTTACGTATTTTTGGAAAAAGGGGGTGCTTTTTTTGACCCGAATAACGTGGTATTTGGAAAATGAATAGATATCATTCACACTAATTTTATTTAAAAAAAACCAACAAAATCGCGAAAGCGATACCTGAAACAAAATCGATAAAAAGTGTGCAATAGAGGGTTACAAAAAAATTCATTGACAGTACAAATATGAATCGATTAACGTGGTTTGTGGAAAATGAATACCTTAAAGTTCAACCAAAAACATGTATTTTTTTTATGGCTATACGTAACCTAATTATTGCAACAAAATCATCCGAAAGCTGACATTTTATTTCTGTTTGTATTTTCGATCCCCTTAAAACTTATTAACATAGGGTGTAAAACTTTTCACATGGACGCGATGGACGGAAAAAACATTACATAAATAATTTTTCTGAGCAATATTTTCCTTGTATTTTAGTGCAAGAAGCATACAAATACCACTAGTGGTTTCAAGAAAATAATACATTTTACTTAAGAGCGGTTTCGCAGCCGGATTATGAAATTTAAACATAAGCCTTTTTCTAATTAATCGAAACATACTAAATCTATGATCGAAACAGAACACTTAAATTCAGAATTCACTCAATAGTTATTCAACAAAACCTTATTACTTATGTATTGTGTATCTTGCCATCGCAAAGTTTCCATTAGTTTCTGTAAATTGGAATTTAATTTTTTTTTAATGGCGGCCAATACATGGATTTCTGTCAGAATGCATGATGGCAGCATACACAAAACATAGGTAAAAAGGTTTTGTTGAATAACTATTGAGTTAAGTTTCAATTAAAGCGCGGGTTTTTCACAACCCGGCTGCGAAACGGAAAAAAATCGACACTTTTAGAACTTCTATATCTACTTCAGTAAATAATGTATAATTTTGATAAAATAGTATATTATTTTTAGAATCTTTCTCTAGGGATCTGTTAAAACAGAAATGCGATTAAAGAATTTCGGCTCGATAGAAATATTTATTGAAATGAGGTCTTTATCGACACCAATTCTCCTGGTTTGACAATGTAGAATGACATAATGGACTGCAAATATATTTTATTAGATGGGTTTTAGCAGTATCTAGGACCTGGTCAAACGAAATTTTGATAGCGTTTTAGTACATTTTATTTTAATAAAAAACCGACTTTTTGCTACTTTTCCACGAATCCGTCCCTCTCGCTCTGAGGGTTTTTATCGCATAATGGAGTAACAGCGACGCTAAAACTTTTACATATCGCCTTAATTTTAGTTTAAAAACAGCTTGACTTTGAATAATATTTTCATGCTATTTCTTATACGCGAGAATAGTTTCCTAAAATATAGTTGTTCTTTATATTTTAAGCACCTTAAGCTACAAAACGGAACCTTTTTTTTTGTAAAGAAGACTTTCGTACTAGAATCAGATATAATAAATCTGTAAAGCGCTATAAACAGATTTTAAAACGATTTCGTGACATTAAAAGGCAAATTCTAACGGAATTCAGGCCGTTTCCTTTTTTCACACTTGATTAGATCTGTTTTCAGGGATTCCGTCCCGCCCGTTGTAGGTATTTTTATGGTTCCGTAAAAAGGGAAATAAAGAAACCGCCTCTGTCAGCCTATTTTTGGCACAATTGAATTAAATAACCATCTTAGCTTTTAAAAATTTATATAAGAAATACTGTTAAATGTCTGGTTTAAGCTAAAACGCATTTTTAGGGTTACGTACCGAAACGGTGCCATTACTAAGCCTCTGCTGTCTGTCTGTCCACCTGTCACAAGGGCCTACAGCTTCAGCCGTAGTAGGTTACTGTGGCCTCTATCAAGGAAAATAATGAACTAACTGAAAATTGTCTCGAAAAAATAGTATTTTCTCAACGTAATTTGTTTTACTCTATCTAAAGCGGTAATACATACAAAACATTTGGTCAGATTATAGTACATACTCCAAAGCAAATCAGTACATAATAAAGAAATGGGTTCCGTACTCAGAAGATGCCGAATTGTTTGTCAGGCGCTACCATTTTAGCGCCTTGTTTTTTTTTTTCGTTTTAACGGGACGCCTGACTCTAGAACATCATCAGCAACACGAAGTTTTCAAGGGTTCATTAGAAGAAACTAGGTTTCTCCTCATATTGAAGAAAATATATTTCATTTATCGATCTTTTATCTAGAGATTCCACCTATACACAATCTTTTAAGATATATACTTTTGTCAAAAAAAAAATGTTTTTCACACTCTTTTTTTTTGTTTTCAAACGTTCGTTTCAAAAAGGCGGGATCAATTGTTTTTTTTTTTTATAAAATCGGCAATAGAAATATGAAGGGATGTTACCTAAATCCAATATTTTTTTCCCTACAAAATATTTCAGTATTAGCTAAAAACACCAATTTGTTGTTTCGCTGCGTGATCACTAGTATTACGCGTCCAAGAACAAGAGGCCAAAGAGCCAACATATAATCGCCGCTATGAAAAGCAAATAAGGTCTTTGCCATTAGACTTATTGTGCTGGACGGGTAATAAAAAAACTTGCCAGGGTATACCATCCTCTTAATGTTGCTATGGCGTCTATATTTTTGTTATTTACTATATTGATTTTAGAGTTCTGTATCCGAATGTGCGGTGGTGTTACGGAGCCCTTTGTGCGCGAATCTGACCCGCACTAAGTCGTTTTTTTTTTTAATTTTTTCATCGTGTCCGTTTGTAATTCTGCTTCTATATATTTTCTTCCTTTCAGCTTCAGAGGCTTAGTAGTTTCTATCTTGTAGACAGACGGACAAAAGAAGTAACCACTATCAATATTTACCGTTGCTTCCGGAACCGATACGGTGGTGTCGGGGAAAACAGCGCATGGACTCTTTACAATATGTTACATTCTCACAATTTTATTTAAGGCGTATGACCACGCTAAATAAGCAACTCGATGTGTGTCGGTACAAATATCAACGGAAATGACATTGAAATTATGTTCATTTCAGCGTGCCTTGAAAAGTGGCTGTTGTCGTAACCACTGCGTCTCCGGCTAGCGCAAAATAGGAGAAAATAATACTTTTCACATGGACGCCATAAAAGAAAAAAAAAATTTGAACTTAAATTTTTTAGATCTAAAAATTTCCTATAATTTGGTGAAATAATGATTAAAATCGCTTTAGGCGTTTGAAAGGAGTAAGAAAATTCTTGTGTTAATCATGTGAAACTTTCGATGACTTTAGATTTTTTTTGTCAAAAATTACAATAGAAAACAGTTTATGAAACTTAAAATTTATTTTTGACTCTATAATGCCTATCATATATTTTTATGAAAGTTTTTAGACCACCCGTGTGGGAGGAGTAGGCCTTCAAAAACAGGTCCAAATTGCAGTTTGGAGGTGCCTTTGACAGTTTTCGGCTTGGCGGTTATTGTATCAACGCCTCTTATAGCCGATATGTTGACCTGGGTCACTACAATGATGATATAGAAAACCGCATTCAAATCGTTCTCGAGTTAAAACGGAACAGACAGACAGACAAGACAAACATTCTAAAAATTGTAGTTTTGGCTTCAGTACAATAGTAAAAGCCCATTTCATTTAAAATTTCGCAATAACGCGTAGGTACGGTCGGCAGCAACTAGGGCATTAGTGGAGACCACATCAACCTATACACTTGCAGTTCGACATTAGCGCCTACAGAAAAGAATATAAGATAGGTACAATTTTACAATTTCGATTTTGGACACAACCAATCCACAAAAGAACCTTGTAGCACTGTACCATGGTAAGATACCATCCATCCATCCATCAGCCTAGTTCGTCCACTGCTGGACATAAGCCTTTCCAGGACTTTGCCACTCCCGGCGGTCAGCCTGGAAGAATTGGCAATACTCACACATGCTGGGCAGGCAGGTTGGTGAGCGCGGTGCCGGAACCCTCGCACCAGTGACGCCGCTGCCCGTCACCAGTCCATATAAGGCCCAGCTATAAGGGATGGATATACCGCCATCCATCGGTCCCAGGCATGGTGGGCCCTCTGGTTTTTTGCCTGTGAGCTGTCCTCTTACTCTCCCCCGAATTACTTCGATGGGGTCTCCAAGTAAGATGGTGGTTACCTCCATAGTCGAGCCCGGCATCAGCTCTACCACTTGTATGGTTAGATACTGTGTCCGAGAATTCTAACGTAATGTTGATGAGTAGAAGCAGAGAAGCCTAAAGGGAAGTAAACGATCAAACTTTGGAAATTGTTATAAAACAGTTCCCTTTATAATTTGGATATCGTTTTTCCTTATGGTACTTCGTCTAATTCTGCGGGGCTTTTCTACATTTTCATGCTTCGATTGAGGAAATAGCGTACCGAGTAACGATTTAGTTTTAACTGTACCACCACACAATACGGGTACGGAACCCTAAAAACAAAATTACTAATTCCACTTGCAGCTATGAAAGATCAGCTTAACTTGACACTTACGATCTATTGAACTCTATGTATCCCAAGGGTCTATCTAATCTATCTATCTTATTTATAATACTATAAAGTGATCCTATAAGGGTTCCGTTTTTATTAATTTTGAGGTACAGAATCCTAAAAATAGGTTTGTAGAATTAAATGAGACTTGAGGATAATTCATGATTTATATAAAAACGGCTCACCTCAATACGTGTTATGATCGGGAAAGCCGACCAGGGGCTCTACCGCGTAATTTTCATTTGTATCAACTTCAAGCAAATGCATGCGAAATTCAACGCGTGCAAAAGAGATGGCATGTTAGGTGGGTGTCGTCGCACGCACGTCAAATTTCAATCTCAAGTTGATGTTGATGAAAATGAGAATTACGCGGTAGACCCGCAGTTTCAGCAGATTTAGACTGCCTTCATCTGGGCGAGTGAAGAGGTTTACGCGACGACGTTACGCCTCACACTGCGGGCTGCGGCCCGCAGGGCTCGGGATGACATCGATGCAGATGGTATTGGTGGTCGGACCGGTAGGGCGTCCACACAATTAGTTACTTCCGGGTTTGCGTTATTAATTACCGGAGTGTCACCAAACAAGGATAAACATACAGAACGTACAGTATCTAGTCACTTTCACTAAAGTCTGTGAGTGATCCGGTAACTGTTTTGAGCACAGGTTTCCACACCGCGGGCAAAGCCCAACCACTGTATCTATTGAAATAGCTTTGTCCCCAAGAATAGGGTAAAATTCAGTGCTTTCACATTCATATAAATTCGTCTTATTTTGTGTCTCCCTTTTATATAATTGTCTCTTACAACAAACTGTTTTATATTTTCCATAAAATGGGTAGTGGAATAACCTCTTAAAAACAAAGGTTGGATAAGGGACAAAGTTTTAGGGTCGTCATATACATAACTTTTTTTTTCAACCGATTTTGGACAAAGAATCAATGATCAGACTAAATTAATTTGAAGGAAAGTTTGCTGTATTGGTTGTACGAAAGCTGGTGAAAATTGAGTAACTTTAGGCAAGCTCATGTCTCTCAGTTGTAACTCTTAGTTACCTGCAAAATAACACCTAAGATTCATTCGTTTGCAGACTTGTACTTCGAGCTAATTAAATATTTGTTCTGCTAGCAGCTAAGCAAGCTGCAATGCCCAAAATCGCAATGGTAGGTTAGATAGGAGTCTGCCAGACTTCCTATCAGAAATTTGTGGATACATTAATAATTTGCAAATACTCCGCTAAACACTCTTACCATGCTATTCAAAATGCAGACTCAAGCAACACCCGCCCTCCCGCATAAAACATGCACAACCAAAGCAAGAAGTATGAGCACAAAATAAAGCAATCTTAAATAACAAGTAAGAAACCTTATCGACACGTGTTTCGCCTCTAAACGAGGTATTCTCGGGATGTGTTGTCCGCCCGACCGCCCGACAGCAAATCAAGAAATCTTTCCTATCAGAAGTTCGATATAGATCAGTGGGTTCGATAACCACCGGGGCAGGAGTTTTTCGTAATTAATGTTCTTAATATTGCTTCCTACTAAAATTTAATTTAACGAAATAACGCGCAGTGCGAGATGGGTGGATTCAGAGCGAAAGAAAAATAAGTTTGTTTTTTTAATTTTATAAAAAACACATGGCAGATATTCAAAAATTAAAAATCTACATTTAAGTATATGTTTGATATGTTTGAGTTCTGTACACTTATTCGTCCAAAGGGCCTATTATGCATGTTTAGTTGCCATCTGGACTGGGTGTCTATCAAAACATCGATATACTATCGAATTCCGATTGTATAAGGAAATGTTCGCACTTGAAGTGACGACACAGTTCGTAAATAGTTCAATACCCACTGTAGCGTTTCTTTTTAAAAAAATTTGGGTTTTTTTGCCACTACATATTCACGAACGTAATTTCGACCTAAATTTGGACTGCCACCAGGCAAGCCTGGTGACAGCCAAAAAAAGAGGTAAATCTGGATAAATAAACCGTATAATTTTATCTTTAAACAAACTAAAAATAACAAAACCGACTAAAAATAACAAAACCGAAGTAAGAAAAATATGGTACAAAACACAATAATATCTGAAGAGTATTGGTACAGAGGAACTTATTAGATCAAAACAAAAATTATGCCTAATTCGTCTTATTTAGGATTTTGATTTCCTTTAGCTTAAACGACGCATTTGTTTACAAAATAATGGATTTAAATTTGGATATCGAAACTAGTTTATAGGATCCCAGAAACTAAGATTGCACGGAAGTTTTGATAACTTCTAATCCGAAAGAAAACGTAATATTAAGGTGTTAAGAGCAATCGTTATCTAGCTTTACACTAAGGAAGAAAAATAATTGATGCTGAATATTAGGCTACGGATACTAAAAACCTGGTAAGGGTCTCTTCGTGACTTGGGTGTTTCCAGTGTTCCCGGGAGCAGTCGATGAAGATATCGGAAGCTTTAGCTCACCAGGGACGTGGTCCTTGTATCAGGCCTCAATAGGTACAACCGTACGAGATGGCGGATGGAATTGAAGTAGAAATGAATAATAAAACTGGGGAGAACCAGAACCCTTAGAAAATAAACCTGAAGGGTCGCTGTAAAGAAATAAACCAACAGCGTCAAGACATGCTTATGAAATGAGGAAAAGGAAATTAACGTATTGGAAACGGGACAAAAAGGATTTTCAGAGAATGAAACCAAAATTACACAAAACTTACCAGGAAATGCAGAAAAAAACTGGCTTTCAAAATGCTCAGAGCAAATTTGCTCTTTTTCAAGCTTTCAAATTCCAAATTTGTTATTTTTGTAACAGATTTATCCTTCCTGTACCACGATACTCTTTGAAATGAGAAAAATAACAAAAAAATCTGACAAGATCATTCCAAATATTCGAATTCGAAAATTCAGCAAAGCAGCCAACGATAAAGAAAGACTAAAAATATATGAAAAAGGTTGAATACTTGTAGCGAATGCTACAATATCCTCAAACGACACAAAAAAATTTAAACTAGCTTAAAGGAAATTAACTTCCAGAAGGATAAACAATCGTATAAACACCTAGACTAATCAAAATGCCTTGAAACAAAAGGACTTGATTAAGTAAAAAGAAGGTAGTAGCCTATATTGCTCTCTGACCCACAAACTATCTTCAGGCAACAATCACGTAGAAACGTTGCTCCGTTGCTGCCTGAAGAAGGACAAACCAACACACTAACAAACCACTAACTAACAAATTAACAACCAACAAATCAATAACCAACAAACTAACAACCAACAAACAACAACCAACAAATTAACAACCAACAAATCAACAACCAACAAATTAACTATCAACAAACCAACAACCAACAAACTAACAACTAACAAACCAACAATGGACAAAACAAGAACAAACCAATTAAAAACCAACAAATCAACAAAACAACAAACCAAAAACCAACAACTCAACAACCAACAAACCAAAAACCAACAAATTAACAACCAACAAATCAACAACCAACAAATTAACAATCAACAAATCAACAACCAACAAACTAACAACTAACAAACCAACAATGGACAAAACAAGAACTAACCAATTAAAAACCAACAAATCAACAAAACAACAAACCAAAAGCCTACAAATTAAAATCATGAGGATACATTATTTAACAAAAAAGGAAAATTTATCAAAAATAGTGTAAACCGGAAGCCGAAATGATATGTGCAAAAAAAGGTTTTGCTATTCAATTGACCTCCATACAGCGAAAATAGTTTGTTAAAAAAATGAAAACCAGAAAGTTCAAAATAATAGACAAATATTCAAATGTCGACTTTGACAGTTGACAAGACTGAAAATGTAAACAAAGATTTCAGAAATCGTAAAATCTTTTCAGGAAAAATTCAACATTTGTTCTGTAAAAACAAAAAGATTAATTCGAGGATTAGCGACGAAATTTCTTGCATGGAAGAGCCAATCTCAATATTATTGTGAAAATTTTGTAACAAAATGAGATTGCCTATATTGGATTAGGGATCAACAGAAAATGAATAAAGTGACCACCCGGATCTACTGGTATCAACAATTATGCTGGAAACACAATAAATATGTTTAACTAGTAACTACCACATTTATGGATAAATTACAATAAATTTATTTGACTTGAAAACTCAGTGTAAATTATTTACTAGAACATGTAACAATTATTAATGATACGAGTAGATATGGAAAGTAATAGGCTACTAAATATTGAAATGCACTTACCTGCAGGTCCTACCTAACTATACATAAGGAAATTAGGTTAGGGATAGGATAATATACACACACAAATAAAACAGGTAATACACAAAGTGTGTAAATACTTTATTCCTTTATTAAAATTTGCAAAACATTGATTTCACAAATTAAGGGTATCCATAAAGACAAAAATATTCTTCGTTGGAAAGATTTGGTTCCTTTCGACAGCTTGATATTGGGGTTCCTTAGAAGAGAAAACGCTGCCTGAAAACAAACAAAATTTAGAAGGTTGGAAAATTTGTCTACGAAAGCGTAGACACCACCGTCGAATTGAGAGAAAAAAAAAAAATGTTAAAGTACAGCAAGTAATATTTAGAAATACATACTTACCTTTAGTTCGGGCGCCATTTTTGTAGCGTTTCTTTTTAAAAAATTTTGGGTTTTTTTGCCACTACATATTCACGAACGTAATTTCGACCTAAATTTGGACTGCCACCAGGCAAGCCTGGTGACAGCCAAAAAAAGAGGTAAATCTGGATAAATAAACCGTATAATTTTATCTTTAAACAAACTAAAAATAACAAAACCGACTAAAAATAACAAAACCGAAGTAAGAAAAATATGGTACAAAACACAATAATATCTGAAGAGTATTGGTACAGAGGAACTTATTAGATCAAAACAAAAATTATGCCTAATTCGTCTTATTTAGGATTTTGATTTCCTTTAGCTTAAACGACGCATTTGGTCACAAAATAATGGATTTAAATTTGTATATCGAAACTAGTTTATAGGATCCCAGAAACTAAGATTGCACGGAAGTTTTGATAACTTCTAATCCGAAAGAAAATGTAATATTAAGGTGTTAAGAGCAATCGTTATCTAGCTTTACACTAAGGAAGAAAAATAATTGATGCTGAATATTAGGCTACGGATACTAAAAACCTGGTAAGGGTCTCTTCGTGACTTGGGTGTTTCCAGTGTTCCCGGGAGCAGTCGATGAAGATATCGGAAGCTTTAGCTCACCAGGGACGTGGTCCTTATATCAGGCCTCAATAGGTACAACCGTACGAGATGGCGGATGGAATTGAAGTAGAAATGAATAATAAAACTGGGGAGAACCAGAACCCTTAGAAAATAAACCTGAAGGGTCGCTGTAAAGAAATAAAACAACAGCGTCAAGACATGCTTATGAAATGAGGAAAAGGAAATTAACGTATTGGAAACGGGACAAAAAGGATTTTCAGAGAATGAAACCAAAATTACACAAAACTTACCAGGAAATGCAGAAAAAAACTGGCTTTCAAAATGCTCAGAGCAAATTTGCTCTTTTTCAAGCTTTCAAATTCCAAATTTGTTATTTTTGTAACAGATTTATCCTTCCTGTACCACGATACTCTTTGAAATGAGAAAAATAACAAAAAAAATCTGACAAGATCATTCCAAATATTCGAATTCGAAAATTCAGCAAAGCAGCCAACGATAAAGAAAGACTAAAAATATATGAAAAAGGTTGAATACTTGTAGCGAATGCTACACCACTAAAGGCAATTTTGAAAGTTCCGTTTTTAGTTATGTTTTTGATGATAGGCACCCAGTCCAGTTGGCAACTAAAGATACAGAATATAGGGGTAAGTCTGTACATGACTTCTATTTGCTAAACGAGGAGAAAAAGTTTGTGTTTGAAGACCACATTTTAATAATTATTGATATCTAGGAAAATTTAACCAAACATGTTTTTCAAAATCAAAACCCTAGATAAGTATATACGTATATACTTAAAATGCATATGCCAGAAATTGATTACAATTTTTGTGTATTTTATGAAATACACAGACAAAGCAGCCTTATTTATTTACATAGCGCCTTGAAACCAGTGGCGTGCCTAGAACTTTTTGTTGGAATGATAATGTTATGTATGACTACTAAAAAATATGAAAATAATAAAAAACAATATGGAAAAAATAAATTTTGTGCTAGCATGCCCTAAGGCAGACATTTTCATACAAAATGTTTCTTTTTCAAAGTCGTTTTCTATTAGGTATTTTTATGTTTCTTTACTAGTCATACTTGTGTCGAATCGGTGTAGCCTCAGAATAAGGTTATTCTGAGGGTGTAGCACATCTTAACTTATTTGACAGGACCATAGATATCCGTGGACAGACTAAACTTAATTTAAGCGTTCTGTCTTTGTATTTTCGATAAAGAAAGAAAAAGACTTACAATAAGGTTAGTCCTGTCAAACGTGTTACTCCGAATCGACACCATTATCTTTGTTTTTTCAGAAAAAAGTTCCAGGCACGCCACTGCTTGAAACCACTGCATGTTTTAAAAAGCCCAAGTTATTTGGTCCGATTTGATAAAGCTTACAAAGCCCAAAACTTAAAATTTTAACTTCTTCCTTAAATGGTGACCTCAGTCCAAAATATTGTGCAAAAGTTTGGTAATGTTATGTATCGATTTTCGATTAGTAATCACTTCATAATTCATCACTGAGTTGACATATCGATTATGCTTACCCATAATATGTAATCGGACGAAACTAGTGAAACAATAGTGGTATAAAGATATGACCAATGACGAATTGAATAATTTTTGGGGTGAGTTTTGAGTATTGACCACTAGTAATGATTTTACATCTGAATTTCTATTGAAGGCTGTGAGGGTTCATATTACGTTTGAACTTTTTGATTATTAGCAATAGGTACTAATCAAAGTTTGAACTATACTAAAGTTATGGTGTACTTGACCTAATGATATTAATATATTTACGTATAACAAACTAAAGAACACAAAAGTCTGCATCGATGCTTTGGGATGGCGCATTTACTCTCTTTTTAATATCTTGTAACTAGGTCAAACGTATTTTTTTTTCAATGAAGTGCTCGTAAAGGCCCACTTTTTATGCATCAAAACCGAACAGAAAGTCGATTATTTTGCCCTAGGGCTTTATTATTATTTTTTGACTTATTCACGAGAAGTTGGCTAACCTGCAACCTTTCCTGTGTACCATAAATGTTATACTTTTTTTTTTCCACTGTTTAACGGCTCTGGATACAGTCCTTTTGAGCCAATCATTAACTTGCAAAATTGTAACAGTGTAACTTTCAACTTCAATAATTAAATTGTTTTCTTTGATTATATTTGTTTTATTTCCTCACACTATGCATTGAAAAACGTAGCATAAACTACTATTTTTACCCCTCTGTTATATTTTTTCTTTTTCTTCATTGTGATTGATGGCGGGCCCGAAAAGCTCGAAATATATCACACTTAAATTTTATTTAATGTGTTTTATTAAGTTCATACATTTTAATCTTTTTATATTGATACGATTCAAAAAGTAAACAGTAAACTTACAACAATGCGTTCGTGTCAACTGTCAGACAAAGAAGAGTTCTACAAGTGATCTGTGACACTTGAACATAAGCTTATGTTCAAGTGTCACAGATCACTTGTAGAAGTCTGTACTTAACGTTCCGTTCTACTACACGACATCTTTGTTTCATCATGGTTTAAGAAAGATAGTAACATAAACAAATGGCTACCAGGTTATATTGTAAAAGAAAATGGGTTTAGGTCGTATGACCTGTGTGACAACAATGGTGTCATTTATACTAGAACTTCTTACCATCTTCGAACGAAATGATTTGGTTTTGGAAATGATTTGGAAAAAAAAACATAAGCTTATGTTCAAGTGTCACAGATCACTTGTAGAAGTCTGTACTTAACGTTCCGTTCTACTACACGACAGAAGTAAACAATTTCAAACAAGATCTGATATTTTTTAAATATTTTCTTTTGTCCTGTGGTTTTGCCCACGTAGTTTTTATAGTGTCCTTCATTTGAACAGAAAGCTCTTACTGATTTATTTTTGACACTGATCTCAAGATTTAAGAAGAATCTCATTAGTGAAAACTTTTGCAGACCACTGGGGAGCAGTTTAGAAATCCTGCCTTGTAAATCGAATAATTCCAATGCTTTACGAAAATACTACATTTCATACTGATCTAATAAAATCAAAGCGAAGATAAAGCAATAATAGGTAAATGATAAAATCTATAGGTAAACCACTGGAACCTCACAATCTTTTGCAGACCACTAGGAAGCGCCATTTAGTCCTGTCTCGTAGAATCCCCTTGCTCTACGCAATTTGCTTGGCTCGAATTACTCGACTGCGGATCTTAATTGCCGACTTCCTGCCTCAGAGAGAAGTGACTCGGCGCTTTGTTTACCCGGGGGCAGGGTTGGATTCAGACCCTCGGAAAATAGTCTATGGAAATTAAAAATATACTACTTGGCTAAAATTATACTACATTTCGTTTTTCGTCGATTTTTGTTTTGAATTGAAATAAAATTGCCTATTTGTTAGTGAAATTAAAAAAAATTACTAAAAATATTCAAAATTTAATAAAAGATTTGTTTTTTAGTTATTTATTAGTGAAATTTTTTAAAATTTACTGAAAATATTCATCACGCACAGAAATTCCCTATATTGTAGGGTAAATGTTAAAAAGCAAAACATCTCAATCAATAAAACAAGTCGGTCGGCCTGAATATAAAATTATGTTATTTTTACGTAGTATAGTTCCATTACGATACTACATACTACATGTCATGAAAATATGGTACAAATAGTATAATTATACTACGAAATCCAACCCTGCCCGGGGGCCTTATTCTGCGGCCTGGAATCGTTTTCGAAATACGATGGATATAATGACCTCTTTGGTTGATGTTTCAAGCGGTCTGAAAACTGTACACCGAAGATAATTATGAACGAAAAAGTACCAACTTCTAAATCTAAACAGGCGTAGAAGATAATAAATTAAACATTATGTTTATATCAATTTCAATTAAATATAATAAAATAAGAACCAAGGCTGTAACCAGATTGTGTAAAAATTTTTACAATAATAATTTTGCGGGATGCGTACAGTTGCCTGCAGTTCAAGCTCCCTATTTGTAAACGATTTTAACAGCTATGCACCCACGGAGCAATTAAGAAGAGGAGTTTCCCATAGTTCAAATCTCTAGGGAAAATTGAGTGTAACTGCGCGGGGTGATGGAAGGCAGAGGTACGGGGAAGGTTGGCTCCGCCGTTCCACCAATCACAGAGCACATGCCACCAATCGCAATCGCCCTCTTTTGTGACGTTATGACACCATTGATCGTAGCATGGTCATACACCTTCATACCTCTTCTTAATTGCTCCATGTATGCACCGCATTAAGAACCCCATTCAAAAAAGGCATTTTGTGATAGATAGCCTATAAGTAGCCTATTCGGCTATTTACAAATGATGACATTATCTCATTGTTTTTAAAGGAAGCTAAATAATAAAGACCAGTACTTACATCTCCATGTAGGTACAATAAATTGAAGAAAGATTTTTTTTATACATGGATGGACAAATTCGACACCATGCGGTTTTTCCTATATATAAATCTTTCTGTAGCCTAAAAGTGAACATTGTTTATTATATTCGTATTTTTTACCGATAAAAAATATTATCACTACATAGTATAAAACAAAGTCGGTCCCCGCTGTCTGTCTGCCCCTATTATGTGTTAACGCCTGATCTAAAACTATTAGCAAGCATCGACGCGGTTTTGCTTGGAGTTTATTTTTATCAAATGTACCTTCACTTCAATTCTGTAAGTGCATACGAGCGCTTGTTTTCTTTTACGAAATTATCAAAAACACTGTATAAAGGACAATACAAACCTAAATTGTATTCGGAAGTTTCATTCGTGTACACCTGTGCATGAACAGTATGTTTAGATCTTTAAAACTACGCAACGGATTTTGATACGGTTTTTTTTTTAATAGATAGAGTGATTCAAGAGGAAGGTTTATATGTATAATACATGCCCGTGCAAAGCCGGGGCGGGTCGCTAGTTTAGTACTATATTTAACGAGCTACGCATGTTGTTATTTCTTCACAACTTGACAAAACCAGCAAATATACAATAAGTTTAACCTGAAGAGACGGAAAATGCTTATATCACTTTACAGCCTTACAAATATCAAGTCCACAAAAGGCCGAAACGTTTCCTTACTATAAAGCTCTTCGTCAGCGAAAAAAAAAAAGTACAATGGGCAGAAGGATCACAATGCGTCCCTAGCAATGTGCTGATCACTCTGTCCGGCCCTCCGAAAATAACAAATGAATTGAGAAAAACTGCCGTCCCTATGAAATATATACCACCACCACTCCAATGAGAACTCTTTCACGTTGTCAAATCGCAGGGAAAGAGATATACGGATGAACAGCTAGGGATCTCATTTGACTGGACTCGTTACACTTTCGCTTTCGTAGGGAAGGGGTATTCAGAAAATTTAATTTCCGTCGACAGATCGAACGATTTCGCATCGAATACGCCGTTTGTAGAGCCTAATTGGGTCAGCGGTTGGACTATAGGCTGGAACAATGTTATTATTAACTACGTAGATTCTCCCTCTTCACTAGATATTTCAATTCACTTTTTCAGTTCCGAAACTTCTCAAATGTTTTCCTACTGACAATGAGAAATGGTCGCTCAATCAGCATAAGTGGAAGCCGGTTGTGATGTAAACAGAAAAACAAAACGATTAATCGTGTCGAATGAAGCCCTTTCGGGTGGTAGTTTTAGCGAGCAATGAATCGCAAGAAAAGATTAAGGCGCAGAGAACGAGACTCAATCTAATCAACAGTTCAATTTACACAAATCGCCCCGATTCTGAGTGAGTATCTTCCTTAATCTACCCAATCGATTATAGTGTCAAGCTAATAAAGACTGTCAAAGGATAAAAGATTGCGTCTTCGATTGGGAGTCACTGACCTTAGGGGACACAAGTGAGAACTGCAATATACGACCTACGTGTCGTATGAAAGCGTGTGTAACATATGGCCGCGTGTTTTGTTTATCTTATACGTGAGGCTCCTCTCAGATACCAACGTGGTTTATGAAACCACAAAAAGGCTACATTTCAAATAAGTAACTACTCGACGCTGCTTTCATCACTTTTACATCAATGGCGAAATAAAATTTCACTTCAGTGGTCGCACTTAAAATTTTATCATGATATTTTCTCTCGGGACGCCGCACAGCTTCTCGTAAAGTATATTTGCCCGGTTTCCGCAAGCAATGGCCCTCTATAATGTGGAAAGTTAGTAGTACAATGGAGTTATTGTAGATCGAGTAAACAGGGGGCAACCGGCAGCCGGCTTTCAGCGACAACGAAGAAGATGCACGCCACGCTCGACCGGGCATCCCCCCATCGTGCTTGGGGGGGCAGTTGGCATAAACCCGCTCTTTTATAAACAAAACACTCGCAGCTGGATTCGTTTCTTTGGATTGTGGCAGCGAGCGAATTGCAATATAAATTGGAACACGTGATTGGCATGTCGGGCCTCTAAAAATATTTATAAAACATCCTTAACATTCCGGTCACGGAAGAGGCGTCGCCGTGTGGTGAGATTGGGCTGCTATCGACCGCCGTTTACGGATGCCGATATCTTTTGGCAAATTGATCGCAGATACAAAGGAGTTTCTGCAAGAAACCTTTTCCTGTCAGCAATCCTGTCAGGATAGGCACACAATGCGAACGCCTACAACGGCAACCTCGATTGTTCGACGAGCTGACGTGTTTGAAGGTTCGTAACAAATAGCGAGGACTTCCTTGCATTCATTCGTAAGAAAATAAAAGAGTTTTTCGCATTTTCGGGGAAACTTTAATTTCCGTGTTCGACGAAAAGGGAACTTTTTAATTGAGTGAAGGAAAGGAATGGAGTTTTTCTAATAAAAAGGGAGTATCCGGGGCCTCTGGTTTCGGTCTATCAGCCCGCATCGCTTTTGGAATAGTATAGTACGAGTACATCCATGAGATAAAGAACTGTAAATAAGTTGAGGGGGTAGGGAGGGTGTGGAGGTCGGGAGGTCACGTCGACTGAGCCTGGCTCTGGCTTCACGCGCCGATGACTGCGCTGACGCTTGCAGTCTGCTGCAGGCGCGTGGAGGAGGGGAGATATACTCTGGGTATAATATTTATAAGCACATCTTGAATACTCAGGATTTTGTTTATCTTATAAGATGACTGGGTGAGGAATACGATAAACAATACTAATGTATATAAATGCAAAGTAACCATTTGTAAATCATAGATATTCTTTAGGTAGATTGGATTCTAGAATATCTAGGTTCCCAAATATATATTAAATAAGAACACTAATTTATCTGTTAACATAAAATATGAGAAAAATAAGCTTTCTATGGAAATAAATTGGTTACTTGTCATCTAATTAAAATATATTTGAGAACTTAGATATTCTGTTATCCAATCGAAATAAACACACACTATCCTAAGAATATCTATGATTTACAAATGGTTTTGGTATTTCTTTTGTATGAACTAGGATTGCTCCGCCGCCGGCCTCTCAAGTGTCATCTAAATTTATTGTATAATAAACATTTACACTGGATAACGAAACTAATACCACACCTCAGACACTCAGTATTCAGCCGCCAATTTAATTACAATTGATTGAATTTTTGATTGTTTATTTATTACTTTTTATAGCTTATGTACTCGCCACTACAGATAAGCCAATTGGCTTTCGCTAGTGGCTATATAGTTTAGGTTAAGATTCATTGTAATCGGGATTAATAAATTAATAAAGATTAATATTAGGGATGAATAAAGATATATATAAAAAAAAAATCACACCAATAGTTCAGTATAAGTTAGGTTTATGAAACAACCACTTGAAATTTAATGTACTTACTTTACTAGGATTTTGTTAAAACAGCATTGTAAGCTTGTTTGGACAAAATCATGAATAAATCGTGCATTTATTTTATTTCAAACTGTTGATTTATAAACCTAACTTATACTGAACTATTGACGTGAACTGCCACAGACTAATATATTTTTAAATTTTAACTTTTTAACAAGAAATTTTCTTATCCCTTGGTTAAAGTAGATATAAGTCATATATTGTATAGTATAAGTTTTATGTTGAAAAAAAAAGAGATGATCTTGCTAAGTTTCTTGCCCTTCTTTTTAGCAAGACTAATCGAATGGGCGGAGGTAGGCATGTATATGTAACCTATTAGTATGTAGTATATAGGATGGGATTTGGTCGGCAGCCTGGATTCGTGCTGGGGGCTCGGTTGGTGATCATTGAACTTGTTCCTGGTCCCTGGCCGGGTCTCCGGTATGGGTTCGGGCGGCTGATTGGATTTTACCTTGTATAATATATATTTTACCTACATAAATTAAATAAACCGTTAATTTAGTTCATGTACATTTATTATTTTATTACATGTATTTTCTTTATTTGATTAAATTTGACGTGTAAAAAGTGTATATATCTATACCTGCTTTGCAAAATAAACTATTTGAATTTGAATTGAATTTGAAAAACAAAGTTAAGTTATGCGCTTTGTAGCGAACGACTTGTATTTCCTTGCGATGGATACATCGCCTTGTGTAAAAAATGTAAAATATTATTTCTATCATAGTAATGTACGCCTGTGATTGATGTATATTTTACGATTCTAAAGGACAAAGGTCATCCCCAGAGCCTCAGAGGGGTTATAAAGGTCACAAACTATGAAAATTTACGTCAGCAAATTGCATCGAATGTCGTAACTTTTACCAATAAAGAATAAAAGTCACTGCGTAGCTTTCTTTTTTTGCTTTCAAAGTTAAATTTTTAATAGACCAACATCAGACTCCTACACTTATGTATGGTAGTGCATGTTGGGTATGGCGAGATAAACATCAGAGTAGAGTGAATGTAGTGGAATCGCTATCCTTACGTAGTATGTGTGGTTAAACAAGTTAAACATTGAATTACAGAGTGATTTATATAAAAACGGCTCACCTCAATACGTGTTATGATCGGGAAAGCCGACCAGTTTCAGCAGATTTAGACTGCCTTCATCTGGGCGAGTAAAGACGTTTACGCGACGAATTACAGAGTGAAAAATATCGACATACGGGATCGTTGTGGCCTGAAAGAAGATTTAGTGACTAGAAGAGAAAAAGGAATGCTTCGGTGGTTTGAAGATGCAGTAAAGAGAATGAATGAAAATAGAGTGACCAAAGAAATTTATGTTGCGCAAGTGGAAGGTACAGCTCGATCAGGCCGCCCTAGAAGAACGTATGCCGACCAAATTGGCGACATACTGAAGAAGGGCCATGTCAAAAGTATCCGGAACAGAAGAGCTTGTTGGTATGACTAGATTGATAGATGTGAAAGAGGCGAAAGAAGTGTGCTAGATCGTAGCAGATGGAAATCTGTAGTCTCTGCCTACTCCTCTGATAGACAGGCGTTATTTGTATCAGATACATATTTAAAAGCTTTGAGAATCATTCTAAGGATGATAAATCGACATACGCCTTCAAATAGCTTAATGACATAAGATATTGAAACGTCAACATTTTGATTTATAATTGGTCTCTTCTATTTCTCACTAATATTCACGAATTGAAAACCGTTTTCGTAGACAGATTTAAAAATATACGTGCATATATCATTTATTAAAAGAAAAAAAGCGATGTATTTCATTTGACCTACATTGATATCTTCACCACACATTTCCATTGAGATATTTATTTTCTTGAACGCATCCTAAAGTCTGACAAAGAATCCGACCATTTAACCCATAGAGGAAAACAATGGCTATCTCCTCTATGATTTAACCCATAGAGGTTTAACCTAACATAATATGAACTAAAATATTAATGAAAAGATCAATTATAATATTATACGTAGTAATACTTTATATTCTCTGATATTATATTCCTAAATTGATAATTTTATTCGAAAAAGCAGACAAAAATAGCAAATATAAGTTTTAAAAACAACCGAATTTGTTGTTTAAATCATAACAATAAATGGAATTTTAATTGGATTTGAGGTTTTTAATTTACGCGAGAAAAAGTTATCCTTTAAATTATCTCGTGTATTTTTTCTTTAGCGTCTTTTTTTTCTGAAAGGCTATATGAATTTCATTTCAGTATTAGACCAGTTCTAAAGTAAACATTAAATTAGAAATATTTGTTAAAAAAAACTAGCTAGACCACCAAAGCATTTCTTAGTTACCCATCTGTTACTGACAAAGTTAAAATCAATGAACCCTCACATTTTCATTAAAAACAATGATTAGATAGTTAAATCGACCAATTAATCATCTTTTACATCCCATAATGTTTTCAAATATGGCCGACCATATTGCTCACCCTTTCTAGGACGAGCGAAACGAGCGAGATAAAATTCGAATAATGGTTGTCTGTTATCGCCTTTATTATTATAGGATAGGAAATGTGCCGTCAAGTTTATGGTTCCTTCACACTGACCTCCATTTTCAAAAGCTTGATCTTCTTAGGATCTTTGAAATAAGGACTTTTATGTTACTGGTTTTCCAAAGAAAAAGTTGCGGGTTATTTCAGAGATACAATCTTTACTCAATCATAGAAGAAGGAATTAATGGTGGCACATTCGTTTACTAGGTCAGGATTATTTTTATTATTCAGATCAAAATAGGATATTTCGTGACGAGTATAAAATGGCGGATTTTCTTACCCGAGGAATGATCCGAGGGTAAGAAAACCCATTTGTTACTCGTTGCGAACGATACTTTTTCTACTACCTGATTTATGTATTTAAATATTTAATTTTTCCTTTCAAATTTAATGTATTTTATGACTTTGCAAAGACGGTGCGGTTTTCACCTTTTTTTTCAGGCTTCGGCCGGCGACTTTTATTTGTGGCCAGTATCATTTTGCGAAAAAAGAGTGTCAGACGCGATACAATCGATTTTGTCCTGAATCAGAACGCAGGGAATTTCGATTCTAAAGACAAACTAAGGACGTCAAAAAGAACCTAATTTAGCATGAAATGAAGACAAACGTCAAAAAGAACCTAATTTTGCAATAAATTAAATTTCAATACGATATTTCAAACTGACCTGATAGTCATTCCGCAACGGGGCCCGGAAAGTTCGATTTTCAAAACTAATTTCGAGTAATCAATGCAATGACATTATTAAATGGAACTTTTTCATTAAGGTGGTAGAAAAAAGCTAATCTAACTTATCATGAATAATCTATAATCAGAAATAAAAATTTCCTTCGTAAAAAACGTTATTCCAGAAGTGACATACAAGTTCTGAACATGCCCTCCTAAACGAGATGAGAATAAAGAAGTATCCACTTCGCCAATGCCCTTGAGCGTTTGACCTCTAAACGAAAACTCTAAAAACAGAGGAATAAGAAAAAGAATTCGCTGGCCGCGCAAAGTGAGCAGCGGTAACAAAGCGACAAATTACAATAACCATGTTAAAACTAATATAAAAAACTACGGAACCCTAATAAAGTAAAACCTTACGTTTGTAGATAATAATGAAATATTTTTTTGTCTGAAGGATTCATTTCAAACGCATATTCCATCTCCGAGCAAATTTAGTATAGAACGAAATCTCGTAGTTAAGAGGCATCGTTACGCGCAAACCTCCATACAAACAATATCACCACATTGTGAAGTATCAATGGAATGTTAAATTATAATATTTTAGGCTGAGTCCATTACATATGTTAGATATATCCAATGTTATTTAGATATTTTCAAGTGGCATTTAAAATCGTGAAATTGCAGTAATATCTTAACAACAAACCCCTAAAATACGTAAATTTAACGGTTTTTTACCAAAAATGTAGCCGAATGTGCTTTTATTGTTTTAGCTAAAATCAAAAAATTAATACGGTTCAAACATCGAAAATATAATCTAGATTAGTTATTACCAAAAATAATGTTTGAAAAATGTCAAATTGCCAAAATGTGGTTACTACTGAAACAAGTATTCAATTTTGCGCCAGCGACAAAATCGGCACGATTGTATTGTCCTCCCAAGTTCCATGGAGCGTGCACCACATGCATTTGGCCACGCTTACAGAGTTGGTCGCGTTATAAGGACCATCCTTAAAGATATAGTTTTTGGAAGTAAAGATATAAAATATTTGATAACTTATAAATATAATTTGCAAACAATACAAACAAATGAAATAACAACACATAGTATTCATACAATTATATTATTATTATTACATAGTAGATATTTTTTTCCCAGAGTTTTCTGTTGGCCAGTTTGCTGAATATACGGAATTCGCGACGATTGAATGTGTCCCTCGAACAAGGAAAAAATCATTTTTTTTTCATCTGAGGATGATCGTAATGCGCCTTTTTCAACCATTTGTATTAAATAGATCCTTATTCTAGGCACAAATAAAATTTTTGTATTATTTTGATGAAATTAATGTTTTCTTGGACTATTAGATATGTATCTGTGTTTTGATAGATCCCTTTCAGGATCATAGAGTTTCCAAACTTTTTATATTTTGCTCATTAAAATCAATTCCCGCGCGTATTTTTGTTTCCGCTAAAATCTTTCTTTTGAGACGTACTTTAAATGGGTAGATATTTTAAATTTTTATGAAAAGTTTGCGTTTATTAAAACCTACGAACAAATTTTCCATCAGCCCGTATTTGTCCACTGCTGGACATATTCCTCCCCAATATTACGCCACTCTTGGCGGTCCTCAGTCATCCTCATCCAGCCGCCACCCGCAACGTCCTTCAGATCGTCTGTCCAGCGGGCATGAGGGCGGCCTACGCTGCACTTTGCTGTACGTGGTCCACATTCCAATTCCTTATGGCCCCAACGGGCCAATTTTATTTATAGTTAATTCAAAGGAACAGTCTGAATGGACCTTTATACCATTATTTATCTACGAAGTCACTTATTGTCTGAATTGAGACTAAGCGAAGTTTAAGATTGTTTTGTTCAGATATCTTTAGCCGTCTACTTGTGTGAAATGACAATTATATTCGTAGTTGTTACGAGTAGTTTGTCGATTAATGTTGAAATATCGTTAACGTTACCTAAGTGAATGTTTCGACAAAGACACTTTGACTTTATTAAGTGGTCCTTTTCATCCTTGGCTTTTAACTTTTAGCATTATTTTTAACGGTATTCTTTCGTCTAGCTCTAGGACCTCAATTCCCAGTCAGTCTGTCGAGATGTCGTTTTAGGATCGAAATCTACAAAATCTCCTCTCGACTGTTTTCCGGAATTAACCCACATCTTAAGAGCGGTATTGCAGCCGGATTGTGAAAAACCCGCCTTTTTCTAAGTAATCGAAACAGAACACTTAAATTCAAAATTACCGCAATAGTTATTCAACAAAACCTTATTACCTATGTATTGTATATTACAGCATCGCATCGTAGCGAATGCTACAATATGCTGTCATGGCAATGTTTCCTTTGGTTTCTGTAGATTAGAATTTCAATTCTTTAATACTGGAAACTTTGCGATGGCTCAAATGGCCCGAAATATATCTCACAATTTTTTTATTTAAATGTGTTTTTATCTAGTTTTAATCATTTAAAAAGACAAAAGAATCAATTTCAAGGGATAAATTGACTCCAAAAAATATTTTCCTTTATATAGGAAGCTATCCTCGTAAAGTTTCCACAAGTTTAAACAAACTTATAAGTAATCTGCAGATATGAAAGCACATAAATCTCTATATTCAGCGCCGACTCGTTGCTGATGCAACTTGCAAATTCTACCGTAGCTGCCAGAGACACCCGCTACCGAACCCTGATTCTGTTATCTTTCGATTGGACATGAATGTTTTGTCTACTTATCATGCCATTAAGGTGATATGTCCTCCGTGCAAAGGTCCCCGTTACTCCAGGCGGAAAAACCCGCAGTGCGAGAGGGACGGAATCGGGGAAAATGATCAAAAAGTCGGTTTTAAATTAAAACAAAATTATCTAAAATAGCTACGAAAATTTCCATAACCAGTAATTTAGGTATTGTTAAAAAACATCTAAATAAGTATTTTTGAAGTCTGTGTGGTATCCTAATTTGTCAGAATATCAAAAAAAGTATAAATTTAGACCTCATTTCAATAATTATTTCTATCGAGTGAAATTCCTCCAATCGCGTTTTCGATAGCCCAAAATCTAGAAAAAGATCCCAAAATTGTTATACTAATTCATTTTACTTAGAACTCCTTTAAAAGAGCAGATAAATAACTTCAAAAAGTGTAAATTTTCACGGTATACCCCCTTAAAGTACGGTCCACAAAATAGATAAGTAACCAGACATAACACTTTGATCTTAAGGCCCACTGACGAGTGACAGATGAGATGAGGAATACTTAACTAAAGCCGGTGTGTGTTTAAATTGACCAAGTATTCATGATCCTATGTGTGGTGCACTGGGCCTGGTAACTTATTTCTTTTGTTGACCGTATATGATGGCACGATATTTATATAAGAGATGAATATTTATAATACAATCAGGGTTCGGTAGCGGGTGTATCTGGTAGCGACGGTTGAATTTGAATGTTGCATCGGCAACAAGTCGGCGGTTTCTTATCTCCCCTGTTCACTGTACAAATGACTTTTACTCGTATTTGTATATAAGCTAATTCTCGTGGAAGAATTTTCGCTCTTCAGAGAAATTTTGATAGGGATTTGCTTAGACTTTGCTACTGTAGTACCTTTAATATACAGAAAAATATATTATACAAGTAAAAGAAGAATCAAATTAAGAGTAACATTTTCAGACCTAAATAATTTTGATTCAAAATGATATCGTATTTGTCTACTGTACTTAAGAGGCTATGCGAATTTTATTTTTGTCCAAGCGAAAAATCGCGCAGTGCGAGAGGGGCGGATTCAGGGCAAAAGGAAAAAAAGTTGGTTGTATATTTTTATTAAAAAAACTAAAATAGCTAGCAAAATTTTAAATATCAAATCTCTAGATATTGTTGAAACATACTTAGTAAAATATGTTTGAGTTCTGTATATAATGGTTCTTATTCGTCAAACGAGGAGAAAAAGTGTGTTTGAAGACCTCATTTCAACAATTATTTCTATCGAGGAAAATTTATCCAAACATGTTTTCCAATTTCAAAACCCTAGATTATATAGTCAAAATGCATATACCAGAAATTTATTAAAATTTTTCGTGTATTTCATGAAATACACATAAAATAAACACCCGTATTTTTTTCGCATATCGCCTTAAATGTGACCTATTTCAGTGTTTGAAATCAAATCTTTATAAAAAGATAAGCATTTTTGTACTCAAATAATTACAATAACGAGTTTTAGTAGCAGATTACATGGCTCTAATCGAAAACGTCGTCAAAATCAGGGCCCCGTCAAATCGTAACCCTATTTCAAATTAATCAAATTACTGGAAGGAGCACTCTAATTGTTTATCCCATAACTGTCCAAATGTATCTTGTTACTAGTCACTATAATCTTGTTCGCAAATGAATAGGTATATCTAGATCTACATTATTGGATGAATAGATGACAGTTTTCGTAAACAATTCAAGTACCTACCTAAAACACATCAATTACACAAGCAATACGTTGAGAGTTTATTCTATGTACTCGAAGAACAAACATAAGCATCAAAAGGTCCAAAATATTTACATTATAATTTATAAACAATTACAAACGTCGTTGTCTAACGTGCTTAATATTCTAAGAAATACGGACACATCTACAAACAATGAAGATTACAACGTGAAAGATTTGTAAACTATCTTAGCATAATATATTTATACATATATATTCTCGAGTTTTGCTGTTTTCTAACTGAAAGTTTTTGTAACTCTGAATCAGGGAGCTACTAAGCAACAAAGTCACGCCCGTTACATAAAAACCACAAGACACAACCCTGCATCCGTCCACCCCAGCTGACCGACTTACTAACCGCTATCACGTAGTTCTTCCTTTTTTTGTTCTCTTATCTATGTGTCTTATTTATGGTGGTTCTTACAGCTGGTGACCGAGGAAGCCACAATTAGGGTCGGGTTTTACTCAGATGTAAATTTAGAAAAAAAACCGGCCACGTGCGAGTCAGACTCGCGTACCTAGGGTTTCGTATTGTGGATGATAAATTTAATTTTGTAATTTTTTTGTGAATTTTCTACCCCTTTTTTTCCCGGTGATCTTTATGTAAACACATATACGTAAACCATGATTTTTTCATATTTTTCGGAACCCCAGTTTTGGAGATACGGGGGGAGACCTAAATTTTTTCATGGTTTTTTGAGGATTTCTCGAAATAGATGCAACTAAATATAGCCAAACTATATATTTTACAATCAGCTTTTTAATACCTACAATTTCATATCCATATTTCTATAAATTATTTTTTTTATTTATTATACACCTTTTTTTATATTTCTCATATATTTCTCTATTTTATATATTTTCAACTTTTTTTAAATCGCTATAGTTTTCCTGTAATTGTCCAATTATGATCTATAATCGTAATTTTTTTCATGTTTTTCGGTCTACTAATTTCGGAGATAAGGGGGGGGACATACTTATTTTTGTGGTTTTTTAAAGATTTCTCGAAACCACTGCCACTGGATATAGTAACAGTATATATGTTTACAATCAACTTTTTAATATCTACAACTTGATACCCATATTGTATTTTTAGGATAATATTTTTCATATTTTTTGTACACCGTTGTTAGTGGGCAAATTAATACTATTCTCATGCCAAATTTAAAGTCTTTATATTTAACGGTGCCAAAGTTATGAGGCTGTGACATACGGACGGACGGACGGACAGCGGAATCTCGCCGTAAAGGTTCCTTTTGTACCTTTTTGGTACTATGGAACCCTAAAAATATATGATATACTACAGAATGTGTGGAATGATGTGCTTTGATTAAAATTTTATATTTTTATCTACAATTTAACAAAATAATTACCAAATCAGGGTCCAATATAATACTAAGGTCCAATTTAATTAGTTAAGTATGCAAAGAAACAAATTGAAACTTTGTCAAATTGACGATAATTATGCCGGCATCAGATATGGCTTCACTTGTTTGATTGCTATGTGTGGCACGAGACTTTGAATATGTGCTCAAAGTTTGAACAAAGATTTGCACTTTGATGGCGGTATCGGTTTTTTAGCGCACATCAAAGCGTTCAAAGTTGAATGTGTGCAATCAAATGTTTGCGTAGCCTGCCACACTCACGCAAAGTCCAGTTGTTGAGTTGTACATTTCAGCATTTCACACATCCATTCGCGCCTTCTTCTCGGTCGTTTCCATATATTTTGTTGCACATTTAAAAAATAACAACATGCGAATAAATAATATAGGCACACTGCGTCCACGAAATCGTCGTCCATCTTCAGTCCATTTGTTGTCTACCAGCAGACTGGTGACAGACGACGTAATGCAGTACGCGCTGATATAAACGTTATTTCAATATAGTTTCTATCGATATTTGTACCGACACAGGTCGACTCAATGTTGTTGGTGGGCTATTGTCTTAAACCAAATAATAATTTTATTAAAGTTAACGGGGAACCTGACGCTAGAACATCAACAACACCAGGTTTTCAGGGGTTCATTGGAAGAAACTAGGTCTCTCCTCATATTGAAGAAAATATATTTGATTTATCGATCTTTTATCTAGAGATTCCACATATAAACAATGTATTAAGATTTATACTTTTGTCAAAAAAATAATGTTTTCCACCCTCATTTTTTTGGTTTTCAAACGTTCGTTTTAAAAACGCGGTTCAGAGATCAACTTGATTTTTTTTTATAAAATAGGCAATAGAAATATGAAGGGATGTTACTTAAATCCAATATTTTTTTCCCTACAAAATATTTCGGTATTAGCTAAAAATACACCAATTTGTTGTTTCGCTGCGTGATCACGCGTCCAAGAAAAAGAGGCAAAAGAGCCAACGTATAATCGCCTCTATGAAAAGACAATAAGGTCTTTGTCATTAGACTTATTGTGCTGGACGGGTGATAAAAAAAGTTTCTAGGGTATGCCATCCTCTTAAGTAGGTATTACAAGTATGCAAATAATTTTGTACGTATTTATATATCTGGGTACCACTAATAATAATAAGTATACAATTACTTTTTTATTTTAGCTCATCGTAGACAAGTATTTTTATCCTAACCTCAGAAATCAGACAGTGTTTCTAAAAGTTACGTAGTTATAATATTCCATAATTGTTAAAACGGCGATAAATAGTAATATTTACTTACAATTTTTTTCCGTTCCATATTTAATTTTACAGAAAAAATAGATAAACCTCCATAACAAACATCTAATCTTTTTAAAATTAATTTAAAGTTGTACTATCTGTATTAGCAGATTTTTTCCTGCTACTAATATTAAGATAAGTTACCGGGTGGATAGGCGGATGGTACCTTAGGGTGTACTGATAAATGATAAATGTTATACATTATACAGGCGCCTAGGAACCCTAGGCCTAATTCTTTTTACTTTCTTATTTTTCGTAAACCTGTAATTGTAAATTGACAGTAATAAAAAATACTGGTCATTGTTAATTAAAGCTTTAAGAAAATCAAAAAACAAAGAAAAAGCCTAAAGAGAAAAAGTTTTATTTTCTATTTCCAGAGGTCTCCTTGGCTAACATTTAGCAGTATATACACCCTAATCCTAAGGTACTTTCACACCAAATTTGGTGCTTCTATCCGCCCGGTAACGGTGATTTTACTACGCTACCAGACTACTAAGCTTACGCGTAGCTTTTGGAACTTAGCTCTTACGCCCGTTTATGTCCGCCATCTTGTATTTTTAGTCGATTGTTGCGCTTTATAATAGCAGTCGTAATATCTCTCATTTGACTCCAAGGACCGTTTGAGACACGGGTCACTGAAGAGCGAATGCTGAAAACGTGACTCTCTGAAGGAATTTCTTATAAATCTCGATGAAGCAATTGGAAAAATCATTCAAGTGATAAATTTTCGCTATCTTCTGACGTGGGTGTAGGCAATTGTTGAAAGACAATAAGGGTTCCGTAGACAAATGTAAGCCTTATGCACAGAAAATATTAATCAGGAATAGAAATGCCATGAAAGCCGTAACTGCGACGCACCGCCGTGATCAATACGTCAGGGCATAACCCGCGGGCATCGAAATTTATAATTATTTCGATGCCCGCGGGCCTCTCATTTGTCAACCGAACGCGTTATTGTAAAAATGGTGTATTGCAGCGTGGTAAATTGTTATTACTCTTCGAATAACGCAATTAAGACAGCCAAAGGAATTTCATTTCACTCGTAAGTACTTTAAACATGTATTTACTGTAATATTTACAGAATAAACCTTGCGGTAAATAAAATTTCAGCCTTACCATCAAATATTTATCGTTGTAGCGAGAAGCGTTGAAATAAGACAATATTTTGTCCATTGCAGGTAATAAAGAGTGTCACACATTGAATTAGAATATTAACGCCGCAATGTGTGTGCGGACCGACCGCGATCACCACCCAGCTATGGTTGTGAGATGCTTACCTATTGCTACTATAATTGAATATAAGTACATAAAATGATAATAGACTTTTCTTGTCTTTTCGATTAAAGAAATTATATATATATATATATATACGAAAACACAAAAAAATATAATTATAGGTAAGTAGTAAAATATATTTCGACCACTAATTGTGGTCGGCATCAGTTACACAATTATAAATAAAAGTTAAAAATTAATAATTATAAATTATAGATACTTATGATACTGAATATTTTAAATATTCAGTATCATAAAAAATAAAATATTCAGTATCATAAGTATCTATAATTTATAATTATTAATTTTTAACTTTTATTTATAATTGTGTAACTGATGCCGACCACAATTAGTGGTCGAAATATATTTTACTACTTACCTATAATTATATTTTTTCGTGTTTTCGTATATATATATATATATATAATTTCTTTAATATAAGTACCGAACTCCGCAATCACTGATAAACCCTATGGGTTTTTGTTGATTGTGCATTTATGTAACTAGGTAAAGATTTTTGAAAATAAAGAAAAAAAAAATGTATATTTTTTCAAACATTATCAACACGGACCTAACTGTGTCATAATACGGCCGCTGGTCATGGCTTTTTACACATATACATATATAATAGCTTGGCACAGTGCCATGACATGTTTGGTATTTTACATCTAAGCTTCATAGACATACGGTGTTATTTTGGCTGTATGAAGACGGGTGAATTTATGTGTGCGCCGCGTATGTTTCCTAACTAGGTAATACTAACGTATTCCAAAAAGCGGCGACAGCGGTGCTCGTATAAAATTCGTGTCACGCCATCCCCGTGGTTTTATGAGTGAAATGATCAAATGCATACCAGAGAACATGTTAGAATGAACAGCATTGGTTTGAAGAAGAAAAGTGTAGTTGAAAAAAAGTGCATAACCTGAATTTAAGACATGACGTCGTTTTTTCACGTATGTCTCCGAAGTAGTTACGTCTCTTACAATAACTAGAGCTATTTGCTACGATCCTGATATGCCTCTTCCACATTAATCAAACGAAGTGACTTGGTCTTTCTTCAGATTTTCCTTAAAAATACAATTGAAAAGCTTTCCAAAATATCGGATCGGACGTCTATCATTTTTATAATAGCCTCGGCCTTTTATCGTCAACAAGGAGGTTTCGATTAAAAATACGAATTGATATCGTTAGCGATAGAAATCTTCTTGATGCGGGAGAGACGTCCAAACCTATCGGCGACTTGACATTGACTGATCGTTGGTTGGCTCAGACGGACCTCCCCCCGTTTCACCCCTACTTTCCCGGGACTTTTAGTATTCCATTTGTCGATTTTCATCAGGTCACCAGTTTAAGTGGATCACTTAAGGGTGCATATTATGTCAGATTGAGCACCTCTTTTTGCATCTATCTTTAGTTTTTAAATAGCTCTGCTTCTAGTTGATATTTTTAAAATATTTTAAAATACACTTGCGAGATGGTTTGTTAACTTAATTTTAATAAAAGTTGCATGGATGTATGATTTGAGAAAGGTACTTTAAAACGTGATAACCATAATAAATAGGGAACTTCGTATTTTTTCTATGAAGCGAACTTAAAGCTAATGCCTTTTTGTCAGACATGCTTATCACAAGTATAGTCTACTATTTATATTATTTTTATAGAACTGATTAACTGACTAGTAGTTTCGGAATGTGAAATAGTAATTTGAAGTTGTGCGGTTGATATTATAGGGACCCTTAAGTAGTCCACATTATTTTCGATTTTTCGGTGATAAATGCAAGCGCATTCTATTAAATTGAAAAATAAAGTGCTTAAAAATAGAAAGCAAAGAGTAAAAAAGCTTCGAGGTCTGTCTGTCCATTCATGAGGTAAGTCAAAAACTACGTCATCGATCGAGTAAAGATTTGGTATGTAGCTGCAGAATTAAACTAGGTCAGAGCGGTATGGTGCATTTTGAAAATTCATTGGGTTTAAAATACTGGGTGTTAAAGAGTAAAGAGTTCCGTGTGATGGTCGCTGACATCCGTTAGGATATGGCACCCCCTAGAAGAAGAAGGGTGTTAAAACGATGTCGTGGAAGCCGGAAACTGGCGGTAGTACTCGTCGATACGAACATCTTTTACTATAAACTAACACTCAAATCGCGAAAAAAAAATCAGCTGTTCAATATTTATTTATTTTTATTAAAAAAAAAAATACTAAACAATACAAGAGTGCAACAAAAACCAGTGGGGGTTTATCCGCGCACCCCGTTCCTCTTAACTACTTAAATAAACAACACTTCATAACCTTAATCAAAAATAAAGAAATAAAAGTAAACAAAAACAAAGCTTAAATTCTAAAGGTAACAGAATGGCATATGCTTAAATGATTAGTTTTTGCTATCACGCCAAGATAAAAAGAAAAACAGTTAGAAACGAAAACCAGTTACAAATTTAGATTGTATTTATGCAAGGGTTCTTATACCAGGGCAACAAAGCGCAGATTTGTATAGAAAGTTAGAAAATAGAAAATTTACTCGACCAAAATGTATGAAACAAATGATTCCTTTTTTTTTTACGAAAAGTCGTATGGACGATTACTATCGCCAGTTTCGCAACATCATCTTAACACCCTATATTCCCGATAAATTTCCCAAATTATGAGAGTTTATTATATTAATACATATAAGAGAGAACAGGGGATCTAAAAGGCCGACTTGGGTGAATTATAAAATGATTTGAAAGTAGGATAGAGTCAGAGTTTTTTCACACGTGCAAAAAAGACGGCATTAGAACAGAATCATATTGTGATTCACGCAAAACACAATATGCGTGAATCACAATATGATTCTGTTCTAATGCCGTCTTTTTTGCACGTGTGAAAAAATTCTGACTCTATCCTACTTTCAAATCATTTTATGATTCACCCAAGTCGGCCTTTTTAGGTCCCCTGTACGTATTTACAGCCATCAATTACAGCTACATACTAGATATATGGATAAAACCATTACCTACTCTTGTATTGCATCAGGATATCGTATCCATCTGGTTATTTTCTTGATGACAGATCGTATAATGCCGCTAGAATAGCTTCTATTTCAATGACCTCTGTGATTATAATTATTCGGTTACTTACCGCTGCATCTTAGGAACTTAAGGCGTATGACCACGCTAAATAAGCAACTCGATGTGTGTCGGTACAAATATCAACGGAAACGACATTGAAATAATGTTCATTTCAGCGTGCCTTGAAAAGTGGCTGTTACGACAACCACTGCGTCTCCGGCTAGCGCAAAATAGGAGAAAATAATACTTTTCACATGGACGGCATGAACGGAAAAAAAAATTTGAACTTAAATCATCTCGGTCATCAGCTGTAACAACCACCTTAACAAAGAAAGTCCTATCCGTAAGTAAAACTCTTATGATGTCAACTAAATAATCAATTACATATTTTGTTAGTTTTAATCCCTAAAGCAGGGTTTACATTTAGGCAACTTAGAAGTAGAGTAACTAGCGCACTATTTAGCCGACTACTCTACTCTCCCAGCTACTATCTTTAGTACTATTTTGTAACTGTTTACATTGAGCTAGTAATGTTTTTATACCTGCTACTCTACCAGTTACTCTACTCGTGTAAACTAGGCACTACAGTACTGAAAAAAAAGAACAGTAGTAAAATAATGGAAAATAGGATATAAACCCCATCAGTCCTGTAACCGGTCGGCCACAGCTTCAGGATTCGAGAGGCGCGCCAAGTGGTTCTTCTTGTGACGGCGCCCCGGCGGAGAGAACAAATGTATGAAGTTGTATAGAGCCAGCCATGTGTCGCCGCTCGCGCGTCTTGTCCGGCTTCGAATGACTTGCGCTCTCGCGACGGCGGCGGTGTGCGGGGAGGCGGGCGGTTGAAACAGTAACCGAGTGCACAGGACGAACCTAGTGTCGAGCGCTTTGAGCGAGCAAGCGCGCTATACATCCGATGCGGTTGCGGTGAAAGGTGCCGACGACGAGTATCGTGGCAGGGCATATCCCGTCGTAAAAACCGCCTGGAAGCGCAGCAAGAAGCGCCGCCAGAAGCCTGAAGCTGTGGTCCTGGCGTAAGGGTTAAGCTACTAATTTGATACTATTATAACCGTTATACCGGCTTTACTATGTATGTACAAATTCACATGAGTATTGGGTAACAATGAAAACAAACAAACTCATCTTTAAACCCTACCAACATTTAAGGGCCTTAGTATCGCCAAATGGGTACTTTCTAAAGCTTACTCCTCGTTTATGGCCTAACTAAAAATGTTGAAAAAAATGTATATAATTATCAACTCATAGACAACATACGCAACATTTTTATTTTTCATACCACTACAACTTCTAAGTGAAAAAAATTTCAACCGAATGGTGTTTTTTGGCTTGAATTCCCTACTACTCCTAAGCGGCTTGGTTGATTCAATTCATTTATGCGTTGAGTAATAGATAAACTTGATATCTATAAACATTACATAGGATTATTCAATCGAACAATCACGTACATGTGAAAAGTATTATTTTCTCCTATTTCACCCTATCACGGACGCAGCGAGCGTAGTAACAGCCATGACGTAGATATTTGCACCGACAAACATCGAGCTGCTAATTTGTCGATACCAATCGCCTTAAATAAACTTTATATTAGTAAACATTAATATAAACCTCATAGGGTGGGCACCAATTGGTCGAAGTTACAGCTAACTTCATGTTAGTTATGGAGGTTTACTTAAGTGTTGGGAAGTTTACAGAAGCAGACTTACATACAATCGGCCACACCAAGAGTTTTATACCTTATGTTCGATAATAATTTTTACGTGGGCGAAATAAGAGTTGCCATAGTGAACTTTGATGTGTTCGTAAAAGCGCCCTTTCGTTTTCACTTAAGAGCGATTTCGTAGCCGGATTGTGAAAAACCCGCCTTTTTCTAAATAATCGAAACAACACTTAAATTCAAAATTCACACGGAGAAAAAATATTTTTACAATACTACCAGATCGTTTTGTATACATTAGATTGTTCAAGTAAACTGAACATTGTTCAAGTAAACTGAACATTGTTCAAGTAAACTGAACATTGATCAAGTAAACTGAACAATAAATATAGACGTCACATATCACACTGTTTTCTGTTTAAATGAACTATATTCAGGTTAACGGAACCAGAATATTTTCTCGGTGCACATTCATTCAATTTGAAAAAGAAATTGAAATTCTAATTTACAGAAGCCATAATAGCCAGGTAATTAGGTTTTGTTGAATAACTATAGAGTGAATTTTGAATTTAACTGTTTTGTTTCGATTCATTAGAAAAAGGCGGGTTTTTCACAATCCGGCTGCGAAATAATATATGTCACAGGTTGTCATGCGGTTGACGATACATAGAAAGCTGTTTGCATAATTTTGTGACCCCGTTGATCAGAAGTCCGCCCTATACTACTGATACTGGTGTCGATTCGGCGCAAAACAACTGAGAAGACTAACCTTATTTTGAGCGTCCTGTCTTTGTCTTTTCGATACAGAAAGAAAAGGACAGAACACTTAAATTAAGTTTAGTCCTGTAAGTCAAGTTGTGTTGCGCCGAATCGGTGTTAGTGTCGACTTCTATATCTGTATGAGTCAAGTTGTGTTGCGCCGAATCGGTGTTAGTGTCGACTTCTATATCTGTATGAGTCAAGTTGTGTTGCGCCGAATCGGTGTTAGTGTCGACTTCTATATCTGTATGAGTCAAGTTGTGTTGCGCCGAATCGGTGTTAGTGTCGACTTCTATATCTGTATGCGTTTATTGTTAAAGTTATGTTCTGGATAGCGCTTATTACTAAGCAGTAAAACAGCCCCTACGTATTAATAGGTCTTTACGTATGAAATTGCCGTTTTCTATAGAGAATTTGATGGAAACTCAATTTTCAGTACTAACATTTTTGCATTTTTTTAGGATTCACAAAACATTAAGCTAACAACAACATGAATTTAATTTTTGAAAAGTATCGGCTGTAAAAAAATATAACGAATCTTATCATGGAAATGGATGGCATTTAGGACGAAATGTTTGTGATGATATAAATTTTATAATCAAACTGAAAATAAATACAAAATTTAATACGTAGGTGTAAAAACTTGAAATTAATTTTCAAACAAATAATTGAAATAGCTATTGAATTACAGGAATTATGAACTCATGAATCTGTAAAAAAATTTCGGCAATTTCATATGTAAAGCCCTGTTATAAGAAACAACAAAACCAAAAAAGAACAATAGAAGATAGGACACCGCTCAAAATTTGAAATAAGATACAAAATACTGAAGTACAAAAGCTCCTTATTCTGGCCAGGGGAATTAAAAAGGCCGACTTGGGTGAATCATAAAATTATTTGAATGTAGGATAGAGTCAGAGCTTTTTCATGCGTACAAAAGAGACGGCATTAGAACAGAATCATAATGTGATTCATCCAAAACGGCCTTTTTAGAGGACCGTCCTCTATATATATATACATGGATGGATGGATGAACTACTGAACCGATTGGGCCGAAACTTTGCACAAATCTAGTTATAGATCATAGGACGAAGGCTACTTTTTATCCCATAAATCAGTTTCCATGAGAACAAGAAATAGTGTCTTTCAGAGACGGAGCTCGGCCTTCAGGCTCACCAAACATACTAGGGGATGAAATCAGTTATCTAAGACCGCCAAAGATATGTATATACGAGTACATTAGCAGAGTATTGACGGCCTCGCCGAAGACACTTTACATGGGGATCAAATTAGAGATGATGAGAACCAAAAATACTCCAAACACGAGTCGGGTCAACTACGCACTAAAAAATTTAATGGTCTGAAAAATATTTGCAGATTTGATAAGACTATACCAAAACTCAACAAACGCAAGTCAAAGCGCGGGCAAAAGGTAGTGCTAAAATTTTAGCAAATGGGGAATTTATTCTTAATAATATGTGTATTTTTTTTTATCTTTTAACGGTGAAATTTGAAATGACTCTTTTGAAATGAAGACGTTTTCGAAAAAGAAAAGGTATAACTTACCTTGTATTGTTGTCATCAGATGTTACATTCACCTCCTTTTTTACAAAAAAGCCCTTAGTCTACCAGACGTAGTAAAATAAATAACCATTAAATCATTTCAGAGTGCTTTGTCGTTGACAGCTAAAAATATTCGCGTAAAAATTGTAGGCACAGTTTCAATGAAAGCGGGACATGAAAAGTTATTTATAATTTATTCATGAATATCACGCGATCGCGTTTCGAAAATTCGCTAAAGTTGCCTATAAATTGATGTTTTTGGCATGTCGCCGTTTTGCCTTTGAACGTGATGCTAAAAAGTTTTCGCGTAGGAATTATTTGCTATCACGAATTGTAGGGATAAACGATAATGGTCAATTATTATCTACCTAATAAAATCGAATAATGTATTTGTCTTTAAATGTAGTTTTACATATATATGTTTTTAAACTAATTATAAATAATCTATCTAGTTTTAATTCTAATAAAAATCTAGTTTATCGAGACAATAAAGCCGATTCTAAAGGCTTTAATTTTAGTTTTAGTGCTGTCAAAACTAAATTTCATTCATTGCAAAATAGTCCTTAAAAGTTAGGAACAGAATCTAAATTACTTTGGAATATTTTTATGTTTGACAGCACTAAAACTAAAATGAAAGCCTTCAAAATCGGCTACAATAAAGCCGATTCCGAAGGCTTTATTTTAATTTTAGTGCTGTCAAAACTAAATATTCTTCATTGCAAACTAGTCCTTAGGTGTTAGGATTAGAAGCTAAATTACTTTGGAAAATTTTAAGTTTTGACAGCACTAAAACTAAAATTAAAGCCTTCAGAATCGGCTTTAGTATATTATGATACTTGTTATAACTTAATTTAGTATTGTGTTTAGTAGTTTTTTTAAATTATCTTATAAACTGATAGTTTGTCTGTCAAATACTTCATAATATTTTATTAATATTTAATATTTTAACTTATTTCTAAATTATCCTTAACTTATGTTATGATTGATAAACTTAATTGTCAACAGGTGAACAGTAAAACTAATAAAGTCATGTTTTGTTTCAGGTAAGCGACACAAGTTTGTTACACAAATCTATGGATCATCGAAATAATACGGCGAAAGCAAGGTCTTACGGCCTGCATAAAGTAAGTAGTACGATGAAATTTTCGAAGTTACCAGTATACAGCAGATACCAAGTAAGTGAGCTCTCCTGGACGAGTAAGTTAAAAGTCCGGGCCCGGAGATCAGACTTTTATATACGAGTCCAGGATGGCTACTTAATGGTCAAGGAATGTATAGTGCTTTTCTCAAAAATAAAACGAGACATTTTTCGGATTTATTGTTCCGGAGGTATGGCTAATCAAAGTTTTGCCAAAAAGCTGTCAAAACACCTATCAGTTGCCAAAAAATTTAATACGGGACCGTAATCAGCGATCCCTATTGCTCCTTGATACCGAGTTTCATGTGAATCGGACCACTTTTTAGTACCTGCCAAAACCTTAAATGTCAAATTTTTTGTTTTGGTCATGTTGCCACAGTCATCTGAGGAAAATATCTCTCTGAATATCTCGGAATATCTCTCTGAGGAAAATGTTGAAGGGAGTAGATTTAACAATTTGTAAACAAAATTTTTGTTAGTTCCTTTTAGTTATATCTGCAGTTTACTTCTGTTGTTTTTCCCTAAATAAATAAATAAACCATTCATTATAGTCTAAACCCGGAGTCTAGCACCAGCCTTTTTGCCTTTTTTAATTCTGCCAAAAAAATTTGGATAGATTTTGTCAAGCTCCTTTCTAAGAGTACCATGAAAATGGGTCTAGCTTCAGCCGTTTAGGACATATGAGCGGTTGAAGTTTTGACATTGCCACTGTCAAGTAAAATTGGTTATTTCTTTGAAACCACTAAATGGTATTTGTATGGTTCTTGCACTAGAATAAATGGAAAATATTGCTTCGAAAAATTATTTATGTTTTTTTTTTTGCCGTCGATCGCGTCCATGTGTAAAGTATTATTTTCTGCTATTTTGCGCCATCCGGAGACCCAGCGACGTCGTAATGCAATGCGCGCTGATATAAACGTAATTTTAACATAGTTTCTGTCGATATTTTTACCGACACAGGTCGACTGAAGGGCGTTGGCGACTACCTGCCTCTTAAATCTAGCATTACGCGTCAAATTAAGGTTATATTAAGGTAAAAGCCTCCACCGGGGTGCTCCAGGGATGTCTATGTTCCACCACTATTGACATTATGCAAGACTCAGGCACCCTTGGGATGAGAAGCGTCTTGCATTGTCTGGCATGGTTCTTAGTACTCGTCTCGTACATAATATAACCATTAGGAGTACAAACGGATAGACCGACCAACTTTTGTGTGAAATGAGTGCAAGTCTAACTAAAAGTTCGCTAAATGCTTCCCAACGTCCCAACTGCTCTCTTGATACACATAGTCGCCTGTAGTACTATATTTATACGGTTTTTTGGGTTCCGTAGTCAGCCCTTATGGTTTCGCCATGTCTGTCTGTCTGCCTGTCCGCGACTTAGCTCAGAGACTCTTAGGGCCAGAGAGCTGTAATTTGGCATGAGTATACATATAAAAAATAGATGCAAATGTCGGACGGAATTCAGGAAGGGAGCTGGCCGCCGGCACCGACAACGTGGTGGCGGCCGGAGCAGGCAACGCAGGCAACGTTGAAAGGATTTGTATCCAATTGCTTATAACCAATTCCGATGAAATATATATTCAGTCCATTACGTGCATTCAATTGTATGCTCTATCTATCTTACGATAAAATACATTTTTACGTTTGGGATATTTTATTTTAAACAAAAGAAATTGATAATTTTAACAAATATTTAGTTCGTTTATCTGTTAGGTTAGTTTTGTTTATTCATTTAATTAAAAAACGAAGTCGTCAGTCACGTTGATAATATACAAGGTCCATATTCATACTGGAGGCTTGGTAAGTGATCAGCATCATGAATCTATAACAATTTTTGTGAAATTCGTACAATGAAATTTCGACTTCCCATAGTAACTCACTCCCAGTCCTGAGTGAATCACTATGGGGAGTCGAAATTTAATTTAATGAATTTTACAAAAATCGTTATTGGTTCATGATGCTGATCACATACCAAGGCTCGAGTATGAATTTGGACGATGTTCACAAATTCACCTTGTATATCGCCAAGATAAATGCTAGACAGTTCTAAGCCTGTTCTAATATGAAGGAAGTTCATTGAATTTAACTTAACAATTTCAACAGGCATTCGTAGAATATTCAACCATTCTCCATATCGTAGATACTTGAATAAAAATATTAACGAATATTTTTAACCAAAAAATTATCGATATTTTTTTTATCAATTAACTAAGCACCACTAAACAATTTCAACCATTGAAAATGAAAATGAAAATGAAAATTTCTTTATTTCAAAATAAGTTACCTTAATTATTAAAACTCTAGTTCCCACAGAAAGTTTCCTTGTGTAGTGGAAACTAGGCTCCTCCCAAAATATATTTAACATAAAGAAATTAAGACGTTAATTTACAGTCTAATACATGAGTACGGCATAAAGACAAAGATACTTATTGTTAATAAAGTACGACTTTGTGTTCTATTAGAGATTGTTTATAAGTTGTGTGTGAAGGTGTGTAGTGTATATGTGTGTGAATGAGTGTGTGAGAGTAAATTGTATGAAATTCCTTACTTATGATGTTAAAGATGATTTTTAAATGTTGACTATAAAAGAGGATAAAAGTAAAAAAGAGTTTAATTTAAGGCGAAAGGGAGTCAAAAATTAGGTTTAATCAAATGTTCCACATCATCATAATTCAGTTTTTGTAGCCAATTTAGTATTACAGGTTTAATTTGATGGTTGTTTAAAAGTTTAATCTTTGGGTCATTATTAAAAAAAGCATTATAGAGTCTAGGTGCAATGTTATAGAAGTTCCTACGAGCAAACTCACTGGTTACGAATGGAACAGGGCAGTGTTGAACACGTTTCTTAGTAGCAGGAATATTTGGAACAATAGTCCTGTGATATCTTCGAATGGTGAGTAAGACAAAAAGTTTACGAACTGTGAGTACGTCAGCCTGTTCATAAAGTAAAGCTGTAGGATGACGAAACTTAAGAAACAGTGTTATTGCCATCTTTACGTCGTAAGTGCATATAAAGGTCAAATCTGTTTAGCAAGGTAATCCTTTCCTGTTCTTTATTCCGAATGTTATTTTGTGGTCTCTAGTACGGCTGCGTCCGAAGGTTTTTATTTAATTACTTATAAATAACATAAAAATATTATGAATGATCCCGGCAAGCCTTAAGTTAAATAAATTCTCTTTCAAATGAATATAATTTTCAAGCTAGTTGTCGATCAAAAAATAAAACATGTGTGAGACGAAAGGTTTTTTTCAAAACTATTACTTATTTTGAGACTTTTTCAAGGGACATAGTATACTTTCCGTTTAATTTTATTCCGATAAGCCAAAATTTACAACCTTTCTCTGTTAATTTATCATTTTTTTACTGATTATTAATCACCCTAACTTCTAGCTAACTTCCAGAATTTCGTCGCAAAGATCAGAAGTTTCGTCGGTATACGGGCACAGACAGCGCCTTAATATACTGATCAACAAGGTTCCCAAAAAAACATAAATGCGGAAACGGAAAAACATATTAACGTTTTCTTATCAAAACAATTATACTTATTCAGGACTAAAATGACAGCGAAATACTGAAGAGAAGAATTTGCCTTACTCCCCTTATGTTTCTGTAGTCAGCTTTCACAAGCACGCACAATGAACATGCAATATAACATTTAAAGGTCACTGACACTATATTTATACACGGACTAGCTAGAATGAAGTGGACTAACCAACAAAATGGTAGAAAACGAAACGTTAAACAAATATCAGTCAATATGCACAACCATGCAACCGTGCAAAAATGTTTACTTTACTAGTTGGGCGAAATATTGTAACAAACATGTTAGTATGTTATTTTTATAAAATAACGAAATTTAAGCGGCTGCAGCTCTCAATCTTAAGAATCAGGTTCATGCGGTGAAAGGTGACGGAAATAATCGTAAGAAAACCTGCATGTCCTAAAAAAAGTGTATTTATGCCCGAAGTATGGCGATAGGGCTCACCACCCATCACTTTGGAACCAAAGATTTCAAAAGTAAAGATAAGCCCTTACCGTAGTATGACAACACCAAAATGTTTTCACCTTTAAATGGTGAACACGTTTGGAATCAGTGCTCATCTGAGCACAGTGATAGTTGGACTCCTTAATTAATTTTTACGAGAAAAGGGTCTCAATATGCCGTCGTGTGCATTTTAAAGAAATACGAAGAAAGCCAAAAGTGTGACATTTCACATTCAAAACACATTCTAAAACAATGCAATAGATTTTAGGTGCCAGGGCTCATCTAAACTTTTGAAATCTTTGTTTGGAACGTAATAATTGTCGGTAAAACGGGGGTGTACGGAGTATGGACTACGACTTTCATTTCACAGTTCACACTCGGAACACCTCTGCACCCCCTTGGCGATCATGTCGTGACGATATATTTATTTAATTTTATTAATATAACAAAATTTATATTACTTTGTATTTTAAATTTATTTTTCTCGTATGCCAAGTGATCCTTAATTTGCCTCGCAAGCTTCATTCAGTACTATAGGACGGCAATAACCTAGTGTTTAGGAAACTCTAACGGTGTAACTACAAAACGGTGTTTAACTTTAGAAAGTGTTTACATCTGTTGCTTTCACTCTTTTACAATATGAAAAAAAAGGTGACAACGACATATTTAAACACTGTCTAAAGTTAAACACTGTTTTGTAGTAACACCGCTAGTGTTTAGGAAACTCTAACGGTGTAACTACAAAACGGTGTTTAACTTTAGACAGTGTTTACATCTGTTGCTGTCACTCTTTTACAATATGAAAAAAAAGGTGACAACGACAGATTTAAACACTGTCTAAAGTTAAACATTGTTTTGTAGTAACACCGCTAGTGTTTAGGAAACTCTAACGGTGTAACTACAAAACGGTGTTTAACTTTAGACAGTGTTTACATCTGTTGCTGTCACTCTTTTACAATATGAAAAAAAAGGTGACAACGACAGATTTAAACACTGTCTAAAGTTAAACACTGTTTTGTAGTAACACCGCTAGTGTTTAGGAAACTCTAACGGTGTAACTACAAAACGGTGTTTAACTTTAGACAGTGTTTAAATCTGTTACTGTCACTCTTTTACAATATAAAATAAAAGGCGACAACAACAGATTTAAACACTGTCTAAAGTTAAACACCGTTTTGTAGTAACACGGTAAAGATCTATTGAATTGATCCATAGTCCGCTTGACATTTTTTAAAAGGGTTTTTCGTTGTTTTTCCAGCTAATATTGACATAAATACAAACCTGGGTATACATCAGTTAGTTCACTTCGTTTCTAGCATGCCTAGTTATAATTAACTATCAACAAACTATAGTTTAGTTACAAACAGATCGTAATTACGTAATTAGCATATCGTAATCAGTGACAGTAATCAAGTTAATCAGTTTGTTACACTTGAATACCCGCTTTGAGATCCGACTTTGTTTAACAAAGGGCTGCGGCAGGCCCAATGTGGGTCCTAGGTCGTTGTGTGTGACATGTGTGCGACCAACAAAATAAAATCGAGATAAAAAAAGGATTTCTTTAATATTTGCAAAAAATCACAAAAAACTCCACTTCGCTTCGCTCGGCTCCCAAAATGTATCTACATGTAAACCTAACACGCTCCTCCGCGCTCCGCTCGCCTTCTATTTCGCTCCTTTTTTTGACTCTCGGTGAAAGATTTTCGATTTCATACGACAATATGCAATACATACCTTACGACGACGACACGGCCCATCAGGCTTGATTGTTGTTGAGCGTGTAAGTATATTATTTTTAATGTAGAAGTTTTGGTGGAATGAAAAAGAAAAATGTTGCTTATGTTGTCTTAGAGTTAATAATTGGCACCTTAAATACAGATCCTTCGATTTAGCCCAGGTGTCAAAGATTTAGATTTATATTTGTATAGCTCATACTTTTATTTTATCTTTATTAATACTTTTATTAAGTGACTAAATATTGGTCTAACTACTTACTATGATGAAATTTTATGTGTTCAAAACTCTGTGACTTATTTTTGGTAACTTTTTGGTCACTAAAGTTATTATTTATTTATTTATTGTAATTCATATACATTTTTTTACATTTTTGGTGTGGCTTTAACCGAGGAGTTGGCTTTAGAAAGTACCCATTTGGCGATATTAAGCCCGTTAAGGAAGGCAAGGCCGGGAATACAAGCAATTGTTTGTTGCTGCTATATTTGTAGTACAACTGGCCTTCCTAATTTATATTATTTCATGGTGTTATTTTCGTCGTGTAGTGTACAACTGGCCTTCCTAATTAATAGTATTAGTGTGGTAACAGTTTAGCTTTATTGCTGGTTCGCTGGTCACGACAGGGTGCTATGGACTGAGAGCAGAGAGCTGTTGTGGAATTGTCTAAGAACCGTACAATTTTAACTGTCAAACTGGTTAATTGCAGTTTGATAATTGAAACCGCACGTTTTAAGCTGTCGAACGAATACCTATTTTTTTTAGAGAATTGCGCCCCTCTTTTAGAATTGGATTACATTACGCTGTAGAATACCAGTATAGACAAGTTTGTTGCAAACCGATCCTAAAAATACAATAAAAATATGATACTTTCTGTTGTTGCTTCTTGTTAGAACATTATACATTCTAAAATCCAAAAATGTTGATGCTTTGTCCCACTAGTTTATTTAGTTCCACTACTGTCAATAAAGTAGTGGAGCAGTGTAACAAGAAAACTTTTTAATTTTTGTGGACCTTTGACATATAGTAGATGTAATATACGTAGTCGGTTTCGCTAACTCTACAAAATATACATACTTAAGTCATTTATGTGCGTTTCAACTACGACGTAGCAAAGCGGAAACCCGATGGAGTCGTAGCACTTGCTACGCTGCCGCAAATGCCGGTCACCAGAAATCCACGTTTTCAAACGTCCGCACCGCGTTGTAAAAAGAAAATAATTGAACGAAAGAGCGAAGTTCTCCGAGTCTACTTAAACAATCCAGCGTTTTTATGTATCTATGAATGTTTGTCCGACGATAACTCGAGTGTCTTTGATCGGGACGTCATGAAATTTGGTAAACGAGTAGACAACAATAATTTTTAAGTTCGAACTTAAATATCGAATGGCTAGTTCCCCGTTCAGGGCGAACTATTAGTAAAGAGGGGACGGTTGTTGCACGCATCCGCTATTAGTTGAACGAGCGAGCGAAGTTCTCCAAGTATATGTAAACTATCCGGCGTTTTTATGTATGTATGTATGTTTGTCCGAAGATAACTCGAGTATTGTTGATCGGAACGTCATGCAATTTGATAGGCGAGTAAATGAGACAAATAGTATATTTCGTGACGAGTATAAAATGGCGGATTTTCTTACCCGAGGAATGAAGCTAGTTTCGACGTGAGCCGAAGATATAGAGATATGGGGTTGGATGTCCGCGAGTTAACAGATCGGGGCGAACTACGAGTTAGTTCAAATACAAAATATGAAGACGCAGTTAGCCGTGAATGTGGCACACTGTTAGTTCGGTGACTCGTAGTGTGTTGAGCAATAACTTTTCTTATTTCCATGAAAATAACGTACAGAAAGTTATGCCGCGGTGCTGTTTTCAGAGCTAAAATAATCACAACAACGTTTGCACTCGTAATTATAATGTCAACTCAAAATTCTAGTATCAAATGTGCAGTAATAAACTCAATTTATTCATGGAATTGTTAAATGGTTCACATGTCGGAAGTAATTAGAAATGTACTTACATTGAACGTTTTTAATTTGGCGCTTGAATAAACCGTGCCACATGGCCAGTTTTTTAGGGACTTAGAGACTTCAAATAAAATCTTTTAATATTGAATTATAAGTTCATGAACTTACGAACCCTACTTCATCCCTGAACAGTTGATCGTGTATTTCCGAATCTCTAAGCGCTATAAGCTGAATCTTTCATATAAATCGGGCAGTATCATGAACGATTTCCTTTTCTTGGAGCACCGGCGGCGGCGCATGGTGCAACGTCGTAATGCAAGAGGTTTGACATTCCCACCTACTTAGGTTATCTGATGGTAAGTTTGATTCGTCTCTTTAGAAAACCTTAAAGGGGTTGTACTTTGTATGTAAGTTATATTTATATGTATTTAAGCTAGCGCCTGATTCTATTAAGAGCTGTGTATCATTGCTATTAAATGCACGTAGGCGCGGTCCAGCGGGTGCAGGCGTAGCTTTGGAGTCAAATATCTTTCAAAGGCCGAAGGATGCGGCTTGATAGTTATTGTTTGTAGGAAATGTTTGACAAACTTTGAACTTTTTACTACGTAACCGAGTAATTTATTGCTCTTACGCCCGTGTACTACTACGTTTTTCAATGCATAGTGTGAGGAAATAAAACAAATATAATCTTGTGAACTTTAAATTATAATTGGCTAAAAAGGACTGTATCCCGAGCAGTTAAACAGTAGAAAAAAAAGTATAACATTTATGGTACACAGGAAAGGCTGCAGGTTAGCCAACCATTGTAAATAAATTAAAAAAAATAATAAAAATAAAGCCCTAGGGCAAAATAATCGACTTTCTGTTCGGTTTTGATGCATAAAAAGTGGGCCTGTACGAGCAATTGCATTGAAAAATAAACAAGAGGGCAACTGGATATGCGTAAGCAGAAAGAATTCACTGCACATTGGCGCATGTGGTAAGTTTTAAAAAAGTGGCAGTGCGCAAAATTCACATTTAAAGACTACACGGGAACAACAGGTTATTTGACCCCATGACTTTTTTTTGAGAAGTTAAACTACATTAAAAACTTAACAAAAGGTGACCTAAAATAAACAATCTAACAAAGTAAACCTAAAATAATTATAATAAATAGAAAATGCTGGCCAGATTGCTGCCGTCGTTAGGAAGGGTGCCCAAAAGGCTGGCGGCGTTGCCACGTTGAAGGGCCAAACTAATTCTTTGGCCAAGGTAGCTTCCAGCCCTTCGGTCACCTGAAGCGTCGACCAAGCGCGACAAAATTTCTCTATAATTCCATTACTTAATGTTTATATACACAGGTGGTAGAGCTGATGCCGGGCTCGACTGTGGAGGTACTATCATCTTACTAGGAGACCCCCTCGAAGTAATTCGGGGGAGAGTAAGAGGACAGCTGACAGGCAAAAAACCAGGATGCCCACCATGCCTGGGACCGATGGATGGCGGTATATCCATCCCTAATAGCCGGGCCTTATATGGAACAGACTATTGACGTCCAGGATGACCGCCGCGAGTGGCAAAGTTCTGGAAAGGCTTATGTCCAGCAGTGGCAGTGGCGTGCACAGGACTTTTTTCCGGAAAAGCAATCAGAAGGTCAAGTACGACAACAAAAAAAATATGAAAAAATTTAAATAACACTTTGAAAAAAAAAGTTTGTATGAAAATTTTCACTCTAGGGAAGGCAGTGCCTACCCTGGCGTCATACAAACTTTTTTTTTCAAAGTGTTATTTAAATTTTTTCATATTTTTTTTATTGTCGTACTTGACCTTCTGATTGCTTTTCCGGAAAAAAGTCCTGTGCACGCCACTGAGCAGTGGACGAACTAGGCTGATGGATGGAATGTTTATGTAAATAAATTATTTTTGTAAATAGTATTTTTTTTTTATATTTTCTTTATTTTCAAAAATCTTAACCTAGTTACAAAAATGCACAATCAACAAAAACCCATAGGGTTTATCAGTGATTATTAAAGAGAAGAAGACACAAAAAGTAATTTAAATAGATACACAATATTTAAAGCTATGTACATAAGTAGACTACATAATATTTGTGCGCCAAGTTCGTAGATAAAGGCGATTGCGGGCTCGTCTCGAGCCGTCATACTCGTTCATAGATGAAACTTATTTCATTAGTTGGCGAGACGCTCCGCGCCGGAACGAGTTTCATGCCCTTAATTGTTTAATTTCTCAAGAGAGTAGAAAACGAAACAGAATCCTGCTGGAAACGTGTCTTTATCAATTTGAGACTTTTGAGGTCTTTAAATAACCTCTTCTTCTTCTATAAGTTGGTACTTTTCAAGGTATTTTTGGGGTCTTTTCTCCGTATTTGTTACAAAATGTTAAGAAATAACTATAACGGCCAAAATACTACTTTTAGATAAGAGCAATGTATAACAATATGTGTGATTGCATACACGAAGGCAAATGGAAGTTGCAGCTTTTTCGTAAAAATATTCATCATCATGTGGTTTTTTAGACCACAAGTTTAAAATACGGCTTATTAAAGCAACATTTCGAAATGGTTTTCGAATTAACACGCCAGCGCCAATAGTCTCCTGGTCACTGTTGCTGAAAGAATGGATGGTCCTATCATCAGGCATTACACCACCACGCATGTGCTGCCCTCCAGCAGGGCAGCTAAATAAAAATGTTGTAAATATATTGTTTGTAAATAGTTTGTTTTTTGTACACTAACATAGGTATAAGTAAATTGTTACTAACACTTTATGGATGTATGTCCGAATTAAATGATTTATTATTATTATTAGCAATTATAAATATATTACTTTAAATATAATTAATAAATAAAATAATTTTTTTAACTTGAAATGTATTTCGGCCCTTAGTGGGCCGTCATCAGTCAAGTATTCAATAATTTAGCTGCCCTGCTGGAGGGCAGCACATGCGTGGCGGTGTAATAGTATACTTGACTGATGACGGCCCACTAAGGGCCGAAACATATTTCAAGTTAAAAAAATTATTTTATTTATTAATTATATTTAAAGTAATATATGTATAATTGCAAATAAAAGGCCAATAGAGGCAATATTATATATTTATTAAATTATTATTATAATTAACATAATTTAATCTAAGCGAATTATTGAAATGAGGTCTTCTAATACTCTTTTTTCTCATAGATAAATTATGTACAGAACCCAAACATATTTTATTAGATAGGTTTAACAATATCTGTATTTTGGTAATTGGACATTTTTCTAGTATTTTCTTTTTATATATCAAAAAGTCTTTTTTTTTCTTTTCCCCTGAATCGGTCTCTCTCGCACTGCCCTAATAAGCGTATGTTTTTGACGGAAGTATACAAGGATAAGGCTCACCTCCTACCACTTTGGGATGTAAAAATCGTTGGTGAAAATAGTGTGTCCAAGTGTTAACTGTTCCAGTGACAGTCCATGCTTATAAACACCATTAGCGTAGCTAAGGTTTTGTTATGGGGAGCAGGGTTGGATTCAGACCCTCGGAAAATTATTGTCTATGGGAATTAAAAATATACTACTTGGCTAAAATTATACTACGTTTCGTTTTTCGTAGATTTTTGTTTTGAATTGAAATAAAATAGTCTATCTGTTAGTGAAATTTTAAAAAAAATTTACTAAAAATATTCATAATTTAATAAAATAGCCTATATGTTAGTGAAATTAAAAAAAAAAATTACTAAAAATATTCATAACGCACAGAAATTTCTGTCAGAAATCCCTATATTGTAGGGTAAATGTTAACAAGCAAAACGTCTCAACCAATAAAACAAGTCGGTCGGCCTGAAGATAAAATTATGGTATTTTTACGTAGTATAGTTCCATTACGATACTACATACTACATGTTATGAAAATATGGTACAAGTAGTATAATTATACTACGAAATCCAACCCTGATGGGGAGGGGCACAGGGGGGCCTAGTAGGGGCCAGCCTGGCACAAAAATGGTTTTGTTCAATATTATGGTTTATTAAAATGGAATTTCCATAAGAATCTAAAATCATTTAACTTATAGTATATGAAATTTCCGTCACGCTTATTCATATTTGCTTAGTTGAAACTTAAATATATTTGATCGATTTTTAAAGGGGGGATATCGGGTTTCTAGGGGGGCCGTGCCAACCCCTGCCCCTACCTGGCTATGCCAATGAGAAGCACCTCTGACACACTAGTATGGATATATTATGTCATTTTGATATGTTTTACATTTTATAACCTACACTTGACATTTCATGTGAAGAAAAAAGAGGCCTCGGTTGAAAACGGATTTAAGGCCTGACCCTTAGCGAGAAAACTTGTGTAACTCCTCGCCAAAGGGCACCATCAAAACTTTTAAGTAGCTACGCCATGTCGAACAGATGAACAGAACTTTTTAAAACCCTTAAAGCACTCCCAAGATTTCCTCAAGATAAGAGATAGATATACGACAAAAATCCGTGAAAGGCTAATAATTCTCAGAAGATTTGTATCTTGTTGATTTGTAGCACTAGTAAGAGCAAATTGGGTCATAACAGAATCTACGTGTTTTTATTTGATCTTACGTTTTTTTAGGAATATGGTTTATGTAAATCAATTACATAACACACGTAGAAAAGTCAGTAAAATGTACGTGTTGTACATTGTTTTGGTTCTATATATTATGGTTATATTAATTAACAAGAATCAAGACCTAACAAACCCTTTTCCGGTTAGTTTGGATCCTCTTTTTTTTCCAGAAAAAATGCGGGTATCGATCGTCCCTATGCAATGAATGGTTTGATTGTATAATATTTTTAGGATTTTTAATCACCTAATAACATAACTGACCTACGGGTCTACCGCGTAATTCCGATTTTCATCAACATCAACTTGAGATTGAAATTTGGCGTGCGTGCAAAAGAGATGGCATGTTAGGCGGGTGTCGTCGCACGCACGTCAAATTTCAATCTCAAGTTGATGTTGATGAAAATCAGAATTACGCGGCAGACCCGCTGACCTGACAGAACCTACGAGAAAACAACAGATGACTCCATCTTAACGACGCAACGACGTAAAGATTTACTAGTCCCTGCTCTACGCCTACTGTGCAATGTCATACTATAAGTTAATGTCAAAAATCAAATATATATCATGCACGATTTTATCACTACATCACTACACATAGTATAAAACAAAGTCGCTTCCCGCTGTCTGTCTGTCCCTATGTATACTTAGATCTTTAAAACTACGCAACGGATTTTGATGCGTTTTTTTTTAATATTTAGATTGATTCAACAAGAGGAAGGTTTATATGTATAATACATTCATAATAAAGTAGAGAAACACTGATAATTTTAGAGGTTTCTAATGTGATGTCGTAAATAAACGTATTTTTTGCGCTTACATTGCAAACGCTGGCTGAACTACGAGATAGATCAAAATAATGTACTACAGTATTGTACACCTTAAAAAGTTCTACAAAAAAACCGGGATGGTATATGTCTATCTCTTTAATAAGTAGGGATAACCTACAATAACCATTATGGCTTATTTACGAAGCGATTTTAAGCCATACAGCATTAATCCTTATCCAATTAAGTACCTTAAATACAGTGTGCATTTAATATAGATCAATATGGCCCTTTACAGCATGTAATTTAAATGAATATTTTCAGTATATTTAGTATCAGTATTGCACACGTGCGAAGCCGGGGCGGGTCGCTAGTACACCATAAGTTACATAATTTTTTGCTGGGAGCAATTTTTTTGGGCATTATCAATATTACTTGTGAATCGATTAATTTTCTTATATAGTTTAAAGATGCTTATAGGCGTCAGTCGCCTACCGCAAAGTGCATAACTAAACATTGTTTTTCTTGTTTAGAAGTTAAAAATTTAAAAACTTTTTGGTATGTGGCAGTTGACGCCAATAGTTCAGGATTAGTGAGGCTTATAAAGCATGAGTTTGAAATTTAATGCACAATTAGTCATGATCGTGTCCAAACAAAGTTAAAACTGCATTTTATGTTGGTTTTGAAAAGATCAAGACTAATCGTGAGTACAATTTCATGCTGTTGCTTTATAAACCTCACTAATACTGAACTATTTGTGTCAATTACCACAGACCAAAATGCTTTTCAATTTTTTATTTCTTAACAAGTAAAACAAAGTTAAGTTATGCACTTTGCGCTAAACGGCTGACGTGACTAAGGAGTGACTTGTATCAGGTCTACGTTAGCGCAAACTGACCGCAGCCGGAAGTCCCTGCAGAGATACTTGCAACTTGATGTAGAAACTACCGCCCTCAGTACAGATAACTTGATTAATGTCCACAGACGATGCAGTTTATGATTTTGGAAGTGATATATGAGTTATGGTCCTCTAGCATACTATGCAGTCTTGCTAAGGTTTCGACCATGCATTAGTAAGATAGAAATAAAAGAGAGCTTAAGGCGATTTGTAAAAGTTTTAGCGTCCCTGTTACTCCATTAACCTTAAGGCGCAGTATAAAGCAAATGCAGTTTTCGCAGACAACTTTATAGGAATTCATTTAATTATTAAATAATAAATATATATGTAAGTTTCAAGGATGCTTTAGTGTTCTGACGAGCTAAAAACGGAATTACGATAATTTTACTCGATGGAAAAAAAACACAAAAGTGGGTCTCGGAAAAACAGCTTTTTGGTCTGCTTTTTGCGAAATTTTTCGTAAATAATTGTTTTACAAACCTTTAACGTACTGACAGGAAATATTTTCAATTACAACTCCTAATGTAGCCGAAAATTCAAAATAACTGTATGGCAGTGGCGTGCACAGAACTTTTTGCTGGAAAAGCAAGCAATTGGTCTAGAATAACAATAAAAAAAATATGAAAAAATTTATATATCACTTTGAAAAAAAAAGTTTTTATAGAAAATTTTCACTCTAGGGTAGACACTGTCTACCCTGGCGTCATACAATTTTTTTTTTCAAGGTGATATTTAATGTTTTTCATATTTTTTTTATTGTTATTCTTGACCAATTGCTTGCTTTTCCAGCAAAAAGTTCTATGCACGCCACTGCAGTGTATGGCGAGCGCAGTAGTTTATTAGAACAGGATAAACAAATCCAAAACAAAAGCGTTGGTACAGGACGGAAGCTTAGCTCGATACTGGGCCTTAAGTAGCCTGCTAGTAAATGTTCGTTTCTCTAATCATAATTTCTTCCAAACTTCTTTTCAGGTAAGCCGATACTGATTGGTTCTGCTAAAATATACAAGGTATAACGCCCACACACACCTAAGTTAACCTTTTGTTTGATTAAAACTTGTACGTGGGTGAAATAAGACGAGATCTGTCATACCGTAGCTTACCGTGAAGAGTTGGTCTCTGTGCACCGTAGAAACAGACAAGGGTTTTTAAGGCGCTACCGTAAAAATATTGGCACTATTTGAAATTCCGAAACTAATTTCAAGAAGAAGCTACGAGTCTTATAAATTGGTATAACATTTTTGGAACCTTTTTCTAGATTCCTGGTGTACAGATACGCGATTAAAAATCTTTAGCTCGATTGTTGAAATAAATAAAATAAAAATCATTTATTTCAGAACTGGGTTCCATAAAAAACACAACATCATATTGCACAGGAAAATAAAAATCAGAATTACACGGAGATAAAGAAAAATAAAAAAAAATACAAAAATGTCACAAAAAGTATGTCAATAAAATTTAAATTAAAAAACTAGGATAAAACAATTTTGATGATTAAACATTATTTAACGTGTAGTGTCGTCCAGTGATGGCTGATAGGACACCCGCACCTACCTCCCACTACCTTCAGAATAGTATTGCGGCTGCCGCACACTCTGTGGATAAGAGAGGCAACTTTTTTGCGCATAATTGCGTAAAAATCTATAGTTCCCGCCTCAGCAAACAGCTGCAGCGCCACGGCAGCCCTAATAGCATCCTGAAGGCATTATTGTATTGCACCCGTATAGCGTTGTAGGTCTTCTGCGTGTATCTCACCCACAGTCCGCTCGTGTAAAAAGATTGGCAGAACGCCTTGAAGAGAAATGAGGTGGTCTTCAAACTCACTTTTTACCTTGTTTGACGAATAGGGATCATGTATACTTGTATAGGTAAAGAACTCAAACATATTTTAATAAGTGGAGTAAGTGTAAAATATCTAGATTTGGTTGAAGGAAATTTGGCTATAAGTAAATAAAAAAGCTACTTTTTTCTCTTTTGCTCTGAATCCGTCCCTCTCGGACTGCGCGTTTTTCTGCTTCGAGTGACAGTGACCGCTTAAAAATTCACATATTAAGTATCTGTGTTTTATCTACGATTTCCGTTCAGAAATCGTTATCGACAGAAAGAGCTTTTATATGACACCTTCTGGCGATGTTACCCGAGCCATCCATTTCTACTCCACTTGGATATTCCCTCTCGAAATCTAGAGCTCCTACCTAGTGCATCTAGATATCGGGTTTCCTTTTAGGATGTGTAACCGCTTTTTTATCGATTTCGCCAAGAAGGAAAATCTTCACTTCGTTTGACTTGGTGCTTTTCTTTTATTTTATTTTCTCTCAATGGGATCCCACAGAAAAATCAAGTTTGCTAGGGAACTAAATGATATTTCATTCTACTTATTTTAGCGAACAAGAATTGTTTGCGGACTTATTAGGTATTCCGCTTCCGTGCCGTGAACATTGTTTTACACTGCGACCATTATTTATGTTAGGTTTACTTATTATTACATTGCCGTTTTAAATAGAAAAATTAAAACATTGATTTAATTTAATTTTTTCATTTTATTTTAATTTATTGATTGGGAAACAAACAGTTTTCTTAACACATAATACAAATAATAATAAATTAATCTTAAAACCAAACACGTTTCCACATAAATCTTGCAAGTAAATAAATTTATGTGCACGGCATTATAACAACGCAACATGTACTTTTACGTTATAAGTTACTCAGTAAAGTTACACAAAACAAAGCAAATTGAAGAGAGAAAAATGTATATATACAAGGTCACTTTTTGATGATCGTCTAAATTCATACTGGAGGCTTGATAAGTGATCAGTATCTTGGATCAGTAACAGTTTTTGTGAAATTCGTATAATGAAATTTCGGCTTCCCATATAAATTCAGTTCCAGTCCCGAGTGAATCACTATGGGGAATCGAAATTTCATTTTACGAATTTCACCAAAATTGTTATTGATGCATGATACTGATCACTTACCAAGCCACCAGTATGAATTTGGACGATGATCAAAAAGTCACCTTGTATAAAATATATATGTAAATATATTATTGAAAAGTAGGTAATTAAAATTTAATGAAACGTCGTCACACTCCCAGACGAAGGCAGCCTGAATCTGCTGAAACTGGTCGGGTATCCCAGTCATGATATTTATTCAGGTGATCCGTTTGTTTATACATCATGAAAAGTATTTATTTAGTTTATCGAAGTATTATTGGGCATTATTGTCCCGTTTTTGTGACGTGTACCTAAAACGTGGGTGTCGGCACCGTGCTCAACAAGCCGGCTGCCCAGCGTGTGAGATAGTTTTTTTTTTACTGCACAATAAAATACTCTTTATAGTGCATAAAAAAAAACCATCTGTTGTAAAATGTTTAAATCTTCAAACAATTATATTTTGGAGATTGCTAGTTTTATGTAAATAGAAAATTACGTAATGTGAGACAATGTACACCAAGAGACAAAGATTTTGTTGTTTAAGGCCCTTAATACCGCCAAATGGGTACTTTCTAAAGCCTACTCCTCTTTTATGGCCAAACCAAAAATATTGAAAAAATGTATTATGGATTATCAACTCTAGGACAACATATGCAACATTTTTCTTTTTCGTACCACCAAAACTTCTATATGAAAAATTGTTTCAACTGAATGATGTTTTTTGGCTTGAATTTCCTACTGCTCCTAAGCGGCTTAGGTGATTGAATTCATTTATGCTTTGGTAAATAGATAAACTTGATAGCTATAAATATAACATAGAATTATTCAATCGAACAATGACGCCCATGTGAAAAGTATTATTTTCTCCTATTTTGCCCTATCAAGGACGCAGCGAGCGTCGTAACAGCCACCACGCATTGTGCACTGATTTGAACGTTATTTCAATGTCGTTTCCGTCGATATTCATACAGACAGACATCGAGCTGCTAATTTGGCGACGGTAATCGCCTTAAGAGTCAAGTAGTAGCCAACGACCTTGAATCTACCCGTGTCGGTTCAAATATCGACAGAAACTGTATTGAAATAACGTTCATATCAGCGCGCAGTGCATTATCGACGTCGCTGGGTCTCTGGATAGTGCAAAATAGGGGAAAAAAGATTTTTTACATGGAAGCGATGGCCAGAAAAAAATGACTATAAATTATTTTTTGAGCAATACTTTCCTTGTATTTTAGTGCAAAAACCATACAAATACCATTAGTGGTTTCAAAAAAATAACAAATTTTACTTAATTTTAGTCTAAAATCAGCTTTAATTTTAACAATATTTTATAATTGCAGTCCATATGTCATTCTAAATTGTCAAACCAGGAGAATTGGTGTCGAAAAAGACCTTATTTCAATAAATATTTCTATGGAGCTGAATTTCTCCAATCGCATTTCTGTATTAACAGATCCCTAAATAAAGATTCCAAAAATAATATAATATTTTATCAAAATAATAAATTATTTACCGAAGTAGATATGCAAGTTCTTAAAGTGACGATTTTTTTCTCTTAGCGCCTTAAATTGCATAGTAGAAAACAGACACCAACAAAATTATACTCTTTAGTTAGAGTGGTATCGTTTCACACATACGTCTTAGACGGAGTTACGACATTAATTGTGAATCTCCACATAAGTCAACTATACAAATAAACCCCCGTGCTGTATTGAGCCAATTAATTACAATAACAAAGAGCATCAATTTCGTTTTGAGTAATAGTGCCGCACTTGCCACGTTTCCATAACAGACTGGTTCACTTTTTGACATATTTTAATTTTAGCGGCATTTTGGGTAACATGTCTTAGACGGAGTTACGACATTAATTGTGAATCTCCACATAAGTCAACTACACAAATAAACCCCCGTGCTGTATTGAGCCCATTAATTACAGTAACAAAGAGCATCAATTTCGTTTTGAGTAATAGTGCCGCACTTGCCACGTTTCCATAACAGACTGGTTCACTTTTCGACAGATTTTAATTTTAGCGGCATTTTGGGTAACATTTCGGCAATTGAGCTGTTTTTACGAAATCGCACCTGCTGAATTTTTTGCAAAATTAACCATTCTTCGAGTATGTTATAAACTTAAAACTGCTTATTTACCGTTTAAACGTTGGACACGATTACTATTGCTTTTTACGCCAAAAATAACCCCTACTTAAAAAAAAAGAAAACCAGAGATGATATCGTGAATATCAAGGAAACATCCGCCATCTTGAATTCTAAACTCGCGGTCTAGATTTGGACGTAATAATTTTGTAATAATAGCTCATTTGGCCAAATGTTACCCAAAATGCCTCTAGAATTCATAATATGGCCATTATATAGAAAAATGAACAAATTGTTATAAATAACCGAAAAATCTACTTGGAAAGTGCGAAAATTTTCGCTCAGCGCTCGCTTACCTCTCATTTGTTTGACTCATCAAGTAGAAGATTAATTATACAGATTAGTTATCGTCCTTAAAGATTACGTCATTGCGAGCAAACGACAGACCCCCCCATCCCTTTGTAGAGAAGAGGGGTGTAAGGCGATGAAAATGCAAAATGTCTTTTTTATTCTTGGGATGTTGCCTGCGGTGGTACACATAGATAGAGGGTGCGTCACTACGGTTGGTAGACTTGGCTAAAAGGAGTACATCGCAGTTGCTGTGAGGTCAAAAATATTTTTCCCTTTCTAGAACCAAAAATATATTTCTAAATGATAGCATAGGTCCTCTAAAAAGGCCATTTTGCATGAATCACATTATGATTCTGTTCTGATGCCGTCTCTTTTGCACGCGTGAAAAAACTCTGACTCTATCCTACTTTCAAATCATTTTATGATTCACCCAAGTCGGCCTTTTTAGATCTCCTAAAAAGGTCATTTTGCATGAATCACATTATGATTCTGTTCTAACGCCGTCTCTTTTGCACGCGTTAAAAAGCTCTGACTCTATCCTACTTTCAAATCATTTTATGATTCACCCAAGTCGGCCTTTTTAGATCCCTTGATCACTGACTTTCATCTTTAACAAATATTAAAATTAAAAAAATGTCTTATCGAAGTGTCTGGTTGTTGGGATGTTTTGTATGATTATGAACTGAAACATCTGAATTATTTCGAGATTGTAAAAAAGACTCACTTGGGAATTATTTTTTCCAAAATGGCAAACCTACTCGAATTTCTGAAGTCCTATTCTATGAGTGCCAGAGAGTTCTGGAAATTGTAATCTTGTGTCTTTGGCATACGGGGCGCATTTTCGTGGGCCTCTAAAGATATTCTCAAACTGAAACTCAAACGTTTTTTGCAATCTAAGTGTATTTATACGCGTTTGTTATTATATCCTAGAGAATTAGAATTATGAAATCTAGTGAAATTGTTTCATTTTCATTGTAAACTTAATTATACGTACCTACTAATATTTAATATGAAAATAATAATTGTTAGTTAATGTAACCTAAATTAGTTATGCGATAAGATAATATTATGTTGTGATATTATTTAGGAATTAATTTAATTTAATTTGCTATGCCCTTACAGGGTCATGTTTGTGTATATTGTAATACCCTATATTGTGCAACATGAATGCAATAAATATTTGAATTTGAATTCAAAGTCTTTGGGAAATGACGTCAGTCAAGAACCAACAACGACAAGTATCAATTTAATGACGTTAGTGCTTTGAGCAGCTACACACTATCGATCTTGGCCTTCATTTTTAATCTTAAAATAAATGATTTTTAATAAAACAACGTAATGAGGATGGTCCAAGGCAGTTTTCATATAAACTTGTAGGAACCAATAACGACGACAGAAATACAATATTTATGTCTGTTGCTTTTTTCTACACGTAAAGTTAATTTTAAACCCGCGAATAATCAGTTTTTTTTACAAACAAAATGTTTTACCATCTAATTTTGCTATTTAAAACTTTCGTAATCCAAGGTTTGAAAGTCTTAAATAGCAAAATTAGATTGAAAAAACATTTAGTTTGTAAAAAAACTGATTATTCGCGAGTTTAAAATTAATAGAACGTGTAGAAAAAAGCAACAGAACACAATTATAATACTTCTGTTATCATTATTGGTTTCCAAAAATTGGTATGAAATTTACCTTAGACCATACCTTAAGAGCATAAAAACAATAAACGTTTTCTTTGTTAATAAAGTAACGTGTATAATAAGTTATTTTTATAATAAAATCTTACAAAATACTACAGTTTGCGAAAAGAGGCGTGTGCTCGAATAACGCTGTATTTAGCTTCGCCAAACTGTAACATACAGCATTGTTTTTTTTTCAATTTATTTACCATTTACACAAAATTATAAAAGAAAATAATAATAGCAGCTACACACCACAAAGGTTTAAACTTGTGCTATCGTGAGTCACGTTACACTTAGCTACGAGAGCAAAATAATAATTTGGCACTTTGCTTACAATAAACAGCTAAAATTATAAATGTATACATAGTAATTTGTTATCTTTTACTGGAGCTAGGTAAGCGAATAATTTTTAAAAACGTAGAATAGATAGTTATGATGAATTATTTGAATTAAGAAAAAGTTTTTTTTAATTTAGAGCACAAGCCTCTATTATATGTAGCTTACCTATGCAACGGAAAAATTATTGCTACAAAAGTTTCTTGTTAGAGAATTTCTAAGCGTTTCTTGAATGAATGTTCATAACTAGAGTCTATATGTAACATATCTTATATGGTAATTAGCTTTTATTCGTTTTCCTTGCTGAGTCACTCGTGTGCATAACTGAATATGTGTTTAAAATAAATTAAAGCAATGTCTTTATGGCCTCAATCTGGTGAAACTCTGCTGGTTTTCCAATTCAAATAGCTTGATTGCAGACATTATTGCAGTTCATTATTTCCACGGTTTGTTATTGGCTATATGAATAATAATTCTTTATTAAAATCATATCTGATGTATTAAACGGGTTCTCGCCACGGTTAAATTATAGTTATGAGCACCTAATATTTGTCTGAATTTGAAATTATGCCAAGCACGAACGCGGATAGAGTGAGTCTGTTTGAAGTTATAGAAAGAACCCGTTGTACATAAAATATTTTATAACCACAACAGTTTAAAAAAAACTTTCAATATCACTTGGATTTATACAGTCATACCATGATACTCACGAGTCATGAGTCATGCATGACTCGTAAGGAAAGCAAATCTTTTTCGCCATCACATCAGTGCAATTTCACTGCTATACAAATGTCATTCCATTCTATCCCTTACTTAGTACCCTCCCCGCATTACCCCGCAACACCTCAGCAGTGGCGAAAAAAATTCTCACTTGGCCGTGGTTGATAAGATGTCTATTTGGATGGGCTCATTGGCAAGACACGAAAACTCATTTTTCATAACACCTATTCTAAAAATGACAATTGACTTTAGAGGATAGTGGGAGCCAAAGTAAATTTTAATCCTATGGGAGTTTGCGCTTTCTCTCTTCTGATTGGTCCGCGTTCGTGCTTCTGATATATTAGCGGCATTTAACCAAAGAGCTCAAACGCATAATTTATGAAAAAGTTACTGGCTGGTTAGGTTATGGCGGCAATACGCGCTAAAAAAAAACTATATCTGTATTATTTTTTCTTTTCATTTCTTTTTTCTCGGAAATTTTCACGCTTCTCTTCGCTAAGTTATTGCAAATAACCATTAAAAATTAGTTCGAGTAGTGGTGGTGATATATTAATTCCTGAAAACAGATGCATCATATTATGTGGTGCAACAATTATTACCACAAAATACCAGGTACCCGTAGCTTTTTCTTTTTCTCATAGGTAGTGATGAAAAATAGTGTGTATCACTCTTCGCACTGCTTCGCTTCGCTCTGAATTCAAAATAACGCATTTGACGTACAAAATATTACTTGGGCCCCAGATATATATTATTTCATTCGTGAAATACTGCTTTTTGTTTTGTTTTAGAATGTCGAAGACGTCGCGCGTCGCGTTCTGTCGATTTGGGAAATTGAAACTCTGCATAAACATACCTTGATTCCTCCATATTCGTTACGAAATATTAAGAAATAATTATAACGGTCAAAATAAAACTAGATAAGTGAAATGTATAACAATAGTCTACTATATTACATAGAATATTTTAATTTAACTTTTCTAATTTCACTCTTATGGAAAATCCAATTATTTTGAAGCTACCATTATATCATACGTTTATGCATATAGTTAACTATTGCTATACATTGCTCTTATTTAAAAGTTGTATTTTGGCTGTTATCGATCGGCCAAATCGACGAAGAATCGACAGAGAGCACCTCTGCCCGACTTTAAGTCAAACTGTGTGAGTAGGTACAAATATAGACAGAAACTATATTTAAAATGACGGTCTCCGGATGATAGTGCAAAAAAGGGGAGGAAAATTAACTTTTAACATGGACGCGAGACGCAAAAAAAAATCCATAAATAATTTTTGGACGCATACAAATACCACTAGCGGTTTCAAAAAAATAATGAAGTTGTTCTTCATTATATTTTTCAATATTTCACCTTGCATTATGCACAAAGGTTCACGCTTCTGCCTGCACTAAATATGAATAAAAATAAAATATTTTTAGGTTTTCAGCTACATGTTCGTGTTGAGAAATTCAAATGCATTTTGCTGTATCGGCTTTATAAACGTTATCGAAAATGTCAAGAGAGATTCCCGTGAACCGATAATTGTCCGTAACAAGTGTTTGTGCGTCGACAAAAGATTTAATTGAGCGAAAATCAACGGTTGAGAACGACGCGAATGGCACTCGATGTTTGCAAAACGGCGGGAAGTTTGACAGGAGCACAATGGATTCAAAATGGCGATTGTGATCCCGCGGTTTTCCTGTGATAATGATAATGAATAACACAAAATGAATAATGTAGAGAAATTGCATACTTGGCCGCAATAGACTGAGGTTTAAACAGGTTCCCGCAATTTATTTTGGAATAATTTTTTAAAATAATTAATTTCATATACGTAGGTTCGATCCTCTACGGACAAAAGCGTAGCTCTTAAAATAAAATGATGTAGGTTCCCTAAAAACGGAAACTTTTATCTCTGTCTTTATAACTCAATAATATGTCGGCAAAACTAAAGAAAAGCTGAGGCAATTGAGCTGCTCTGCACTGGAGACCCTGGAAAATTCAGGAAAATATTCGATGGTGGAACCTTCTGAAATGCATGTATGAATTTCCACAGTCGGAACCCTAAAATTATGTAGAACGCACTATTCACAGAGTCAAATTGACAATCAATAAAAATGCTAAAATTAAGACGTGTTTATTCGAAAACCATTTCTAGAATTAGGTTTAATAAGCCGTATTTTAGAACTTGTTGTCTAAAAAATCTCATGATGATGAATATTTTTACGAACAAGCTGCAACTTCCATTTGAATTCGTGTAATGTCACTTGAGAAATGGCTGTTTAGATATGTGTCCTTTGCTATCAAGATATATTTTTAATAATTTGCTTCCGTCTGATTTGACAGATGAGTAGATAGACAGAGGCAGACCACTTTTTTATAAGCAATCACAATCAGTATAATAACTAAAATTCTCAGTTGATGTCATACCGGAGAAATCTTTAAAAATCATAACAAAATAATGGTTTATTTATAAATCAAAATAATGAAATCTATGTCATAAAATGGCGTATGTTCTTAAAAAAAAATAACAAAAAAATCTTTTAGTAATTGAGCTATGGGAATTGTAACGGGCAAAATACATATATGTATATACATACCAATTTGAGTAATTGAATATGTACGGGCAAGCCGCACATTCTGCTGCGTTGGCTGTTTACTTAGCCGTCGTCGATCATCGCCCTACTTTCATCAGTTCACAATCGGTCACCGTCCATACCGCGTGTACTCATCAATCACTCATCAATATCAATTATACTTACGTGTGTTTGTCCAATAAATTCATAAAACTATCAAAACTTATCATTTATCAACCCCGCGATCGGTGATCGTACATGGTCCTTCGAACCGATTTTGAATCAGGACCTCGCGTCGCGAATTTAAAAATCAGTCCTGTCAAAAATCAAAATACTTGTCAAGTATCTATATCATACTATCAAGTGAACTCTTATCATATCAAGTGAATTATCATACTATCAAGTGAACTCTTATCATATCAAGTGAACTATCATACTATCAAGTGAACTCTTATCATATCAAGTGAACTATCATACTATCCAGTGAACTATTATTATATCAGTGAACTATTATTATATCAAGTGAATTATCAATCAAATATTATCAAGTTAACTATCATTATATCAAGTAATTATCAATCAAGTGGATCATACTATCAACTAGCAGCATATCGAGCGTATCAAATCATCCGTCGAGGGATTGAATGACCTCAATCAATCAGCGCATCAGCATCAAGACTATCAGCATCAGGATCACTCAGAATCCGCATCAATCAATATCAGCGTCAGCAGAGCAGCACCGAGTGCAGTAAAAAGCTCAAAACAACAAATCAAGTAAGATCTTTCCATTTATTCATTGACTAACTTATAATTATCAACATGGAGGGACAAGATCTTTTAGATAATCAAAAACTTATCAAGCAAGAGTTGGAAAAACTCCTATCAAACTTTAAGAAGAATCCGAAGGAGCGGAAATCTTCTGAAGACTACTTTAAAAGGAAGCTCAGTACCCTCGAAAGATACTGGGACGACTTTCAAGCCAATCACAGTAAGTTATATCAGTTTGAAGTGCGAGATGAACCTTACTTCACGAATAAGGAGTACAGCAAGGTTCAACAAACTTATCAGGCCACAAAGAATATCATCAATTGTGAATATGAAGAGTATATGCAAAATCAAGATAGGTTCCGTGGCGATACCTCCGAAGGAGCTAAGGAGCAGAAGCAGACTCCACGTCCGCTGCTGGTAAATCGAGGACAAGATAGCAAGACCGAAGAGTTGCTGCGCAAGCAATCCAGCAATTTTAAAGCTTTTATTAGGACTATTTCAAACATCGAGGTGTCCTCAATCAAGGAAAAGTGGGAGTTCGAGGACGCATTGAAATCTCTGGAAATGCGTTGGGGAGCAGTAGATTCACTCCATTGGGAGATTGACAGCATTTTGGACGATCATAATCAAGAATATGAAGAAACATTCTCCCAAAATGAACAAAAATACCAAAATATCAAAAAAGCAATTAATCAAAAGTTATGGGCCGTCGCTAACATGGAAAAGGCGACGCCGAGAATGACCATCCCGGATTTCCATGGGAATTATCATAAGTGGGTTTCCTTTAAGGACCTATTCGTGGAAGCAATCCACAACAATGCATCAATGTCCAACGCTCAGAAAATGCAGTTCCTTAAATCAAAATTGAGAGGAGAAGCGGAGGCTATCATACAGCACTTGAAAATAAGCTCTGACAATTATGAAGCTTGTTGGAAAATATTAAATGATAGATTTGACAACAAGAAGCTTATAGTAAATTCGCATCTAGACCTTCTTTTTAATTTACCCATCATGAAGCAACAATCAGCTGAGCAAATAAAGAGACTTCACGACACCACTAATGAATGTCTTTTTGCGATAAAAAACCTGGGTGCAAACATCTCCACCTGGGATCCGTTGATAGTTTATATTTTACAACAAAAACTGGATTCAGTCACCAACGATGACTACGTCAGATCACTGCGGAACCCAAAAGCTTTGCCTAGCATATCAGATTTCATGAACTTCCTAAAAACGAAGTTTACATCGTTAGAATCATCTCGTTATAAGCAGGACAAGAATCGGCAAAGCCCATCAGCGTCGTCACCAAGTAGTAGCAAGTATGAATATCAATCAAAATCAAATTTCCGTCAGAATGATGAAAATCACTCAAGAAAATTCTATAATAATTCTACACAAAAATCATACAACACGGGAAAAAGGTCCGGCGATCGAAAAAGATGCGCATATTGCAATAACACCGATCACGCCATATTCTTTTGCAACAAGTTTATGGAACTATCAGCGGAAACGAAAAGGAGGTCAATAAACGATTTAAATTTATGCAAAAACTGTCTCTATAATCATAATGGAAAAAATTGTTTCTCCGAAAAAAGGTGTAGAAAATGCAACGGTAATCATAATACGCTGTTGCATGAGGCTTTCGAGTGCATGTCGAAACCGGAAAAAGTGACCCGAAACAGTCACGTTTCACAGGAAAACATTTCGGAAATTTTATTGGCGACTGCAATCGTCAAAGTCCAGGCAAAGGACGGAATTTATCATAATTTGCGCTGTTTAATTGATGGTGGATCTCAAATTTCGGCCATTAGCGAAAATGCAGCGCAACTGTTGCAATTACCGCGCCAAAAATGCAAAGGCGTTATTTATGGCGTTGGATCCATGGAAAATAGTTGCAAAGGCCTTATCAATATCAATTGTTCGTCAGTAGCAACAGATTACACGTTTAACACCGATGTTTATATCATGCGTAAATTGATAAACAACTTACCGAATCAATCTTTTCCGGAACCTTCATGGTCCTATTTGAAAAATATCAAGTTAGCTGATCCAAAGTTTTACAAAAGTCGCCCTATTGACATGTTATTAGGGGCCGATGTTTATTCATCAATTATCATGGGAGGTATTATCAAGAAAAATGATATACTGCCGATTGCGCAACAAACGCAGTTAGGATGGATATTATCAGGAAATGTAAAATCACTACAATGCAACGTCATTACCAACAATGTAGAGGACCTTCAGAGGTTTTGGACAGTCGAAGACATCGGAGAAAAATCAGAATTATCAACCGAAGATCAAGAATGCGTGCAGTTTTACCAAGAAACAACGAGAAGGCTAGACGACGGACACTATCAAGTCCGATTACCTTTAAAATCAGACGGCCTAGAAAAATTAGGTGAATCAAGACAAAAAGCTGTAGCGCAGTTTAAACAAATCGAAAATAGATTTAAACGGCGGAACCAATTGGCGGAACAGTACAAATTATTTATCAAAGAATATCAAGATCTCGGTCATATGAAAGCAGCGACACGTAATAGCCAAAGCGGTTGCTACTTGCCACACCACGCTGTAGAACGAGCAGAGTCATCAACAACTAAATTTCGTGTCGTGTTCAATGCCTCGGCGTTAACTTCAAGCAATATTAGTCTTAATTTTATAATGAAACAAGGTCCAAATTTGCAGAAAGACTTATTTGAACTAATTTTAAATTGGAGACAGTACGAAATAGCATTTACGGCGGACATCGAAAAAATGTTTAGGCAGATATATTTACATGAAGATGATCAAAATTTACACAAAATCATATGGAGGGAATCAGCCTATCAAGCAATACAAGAATATCAGCTAACGACCGTTACCTACGGAACAAAAGCAGCGCCTTTTCTCGCGATGATGACGCTGAAACAGTTAGCTCGCGACGAGGGTCACAAATATCAATCAGCAGCAAAAGAAGTACTAGAAAATAACTTTTATATGGACGATTTAGTCAGCGGAAGTTACGATATCAAGTCAGCAAAGCAGCTAATATCAGATTTAAACAAGCTTTTGAAGTCAGGAGGCTTTAATTTGCGGAAATGGGCATCAAACAAACCTGAAATTTTCGGAAATAGCCAAGACGAGCAACGGACATTTGAATTTAAACAAGCAGAATCCAACAAAACTTTAGGGTTGCGCTGGAACCCTAAATCAGACGAATTTATATTTCAAATCAACATCAACGACCTATCAGAAAAGACTACAAAGCGAGCACTCTTATCAAACATATCAAGGCTTTTTGATCCTTTGGGCTGGCTGGCGCCCGTTACGACAAAGCTCAAGATTTTGTTCAAAAAGGTGTGGTTAACTGGTATTCAATGGGATGAAGAAGTACCAGTAGACATCAAATCAGAATGGATAAATATCCGAAACGATCTTCAAAATATTAATCACATAAAAATCCCAAGATGGCTGGAAATCAGAAAAAACGGCATCATTGAGCTTCATGGTTTCAGTGATTCATCAACAAAGGCCTTTGCGTGTATAATATTCTGCAAGGTCATCGAAGAATCATCATCAAAAGTTACTATTGTGCAATTAGCAGCTAAGACAAGAATATTGTCAGATAGTAAGAACCTTTCTGTGCCCAGGGGTGAGCTCTGTGGGGCTCATTTATTATCAAAACTTATGACGAAAGTGTTGAGCTGCTTATCAGATCATAAAATCAAGGTTTATGGCTGGAGCGATTCAACGGCAGTTCTTGGGTGGATTCAAGGTGAACCAAGTCGGTGGAAGCCCTTCGTATCAAACAGAGTCCAGCAAATAACAAACGTCATGCCACCTGAGTGCTGGAGATATGTGAACTCCACTGACAACCCGGCTGACTGTGCCAGTCGCGGTTTATCAGCAGATCAATTGAAAAATCATACGCTTTGGTGGCAGGGACCGACGTGGTTGTCTTCCTTTAACGATCAAAACGAAAAAGAACGGCCTTTATACACCACCGAAGAAGAGCAAAAAGTACCAAAACAAACATGCAATGCTATCAACTTACAAGAACGTGAACCTCATATCATCAATGAGATATTAAACAGACATAGCAGCTTCACTCGGGCGACTAGAGTGGTCGCCTGGATACTACGCTTCATATCACGTGATCACCAAAAACAATCTTTCCTAACAATTCAGGAAATCAGACAAGCAAGGATCCAGATTATTAAGGTCATACAACAATCAGAGTTCTCAGATGTAATAGAATCTCTATCAGAGCATAACCAAGTAGATAAAAAGAGCCAAATATCAAATTTAAATCCATTTTTAGATGAAAATCAGCTTTTGCGAGTCGGCGGTCGTATCAAGCATGCAAATCTCAGCGAAAATATGAAACATCCTATCATTATCCCACATAATGGTCACTTAACAGAGTTATTAATTGATCATGCACACAAGATGACGTTTCACGGCGGAGCACGACTCACGCTATCATGGCTTCGTCAGCAGTATTGGCTGATCGGTGGAAACGGAGCTGTAAAGAAAAGATTAAGAGGGTGTGTTATTTGTAGAAAACACGACCCAATAAAGCAATATCAAATAATGGGAAACTTACCTGAAGCCAGGATAAATCCTACCAGACCGTTCTATCATACAGGAGTTGACTACACTGGGTATGTCGACATTAAATCAAATAAGGGCCGAGGAATTAAGACAACAAAAGGATATATAGCCGTGTTTGTATGTATGGTAACAAAGGCTGTTCACTTGGAGTTAGTCTCGGACCTCACATCATCAGCATTTCTAGCAGCACTGAAAAGAATGGCTGCTAGGAGAGGAGCGCCCCAAAATATGTACTCTGATAACGGGACAAATTTTGTAGGAGCCAACAGAGCATTACAACGTGAATTTATCAATCTCAAGCAAACCTTGGACGAAGAGTTCTTCTCATCAATATCAGAAATGGAGATACAGTGGCACTTCAATTGCCCAAGTCACGCAAGTGCCGGCGGCTTGTGGGAGGGAGCAGTGAAAAGCCTTAAGTATCACCTTGTCAGAGTCATTGGAACTCAAAAGCTCACCTTCGAAGAATACTCTACCCTATTAGCACAGCTGGAAGCGGGCTTAAATTCCAGACCATTGTGTGCAATCAGTGAAGACCCCGAAGATATCAACTTTCTGACTCCATCTCATTTTCTATCAAGCGGACCACTTCTCACTATCATAGAGACAGAGCAAGATAACAGAACAAGATGGAGATTTACCCAGAAAATATTTGAAGATATATGGAAACGGTGGAAAGCTGAATATTTATGTAAATTATCAATCAGAAGCAAGTGGCAGCATCCAAGGGAAAATATCAAATTAAATGACGTAGTGTTAATTCACGACGATAACATCTTAGCGGGTAAATGGCCTCTAGGTCGAGTTGTGGAATTGCACCCCGGAAAAGACGGCTATGTGAGAGTCGTCACATTAAAAACAAAAAACGGACTCATGAAACGTCCAATCATCAAATTATCAGTTTTACCAACAAGTCGGGAAAATTATCATTATCCAAAATTATCAAGGGAGCAAGAAAAACAGCAAAGTGAAACAAACATAAATAGAAAGGTAGAAAGAAAAATCGATAAGAGAATCAGAAAACCGAGTCCTTTCTCACTTATATCATTTATAATGTGCATTATTATGATAACCGGCGTACAATGTACATATAACATAACAAAGTTACGCGACCAACAGCGAATTCTTTTCGATAAAATATCAAATATGGAGTTATTAAGTGACGAATGGAAATTGGTAGTTTATTACGATTTAAATCCATATTGGCAAGGTACAACAGCATTTGAAAAATATACAAAACATTTACAACAGTCTTGCCAAAACATAAAGGATCAATCACATTGTGACGTCATATTACTACAACTCCAACAAGGCTTCTCGGAACTGGAATACTACAATCACCTGTTACTGAGTCAGCATTCCAGTACGCAGACGGGGCATCGAAGCCGGCGCGGGCTTATCAACGGCGTCGGTTACATAGCTAACAAGCTGTTCGGTGTCTTAGATGAGTCATTCGCCGAGCAATATCAAAAGGACATCGAACTCATCAGAGATAATCAAAATCATTTAGCTTCGCTATGGAAAAATCAGACGTCGGTCATTGAATCCGAATATAATCTCCTGAAAAGAATGGAAGATAGCATGAATAAGCAACAAAAAATCATAAATCAAAATTTTTTTAAAGTAGACAAAGTTATCAATAAATTGAGCAACGAATTGCAAATTTTATCAAATATCAATGACTTCACCCTAGGGGCACTAACAGCAAGCTCAATGCTCCAGTGTTTGAAGACTATTCAGAGCATGTTACTAGATACGGTAACAGATATTTATCAAGGACGATTTAATTTTCATATCTTAACCCCAGAACAACTTCGACATGAACTAAGCACGATCTCAAGTCACATATCAAAAGAATCGTCCCTTCCAATCAAGAACATTCAAACAGACCTCAAAAATATTTACAAAATTCTTAAAGTCAAAGCAAGAATGACAAACGAGTATCTTCTCCTGGAAATAAAGCTTCCCTTGGTTAGCAGAGATGCATACGAAATTTTTAAAGCAACTGCAATACCCGAGAAAAAAGGTAGAGATATGATTAGTGTGATCCCTGCCGCAGAGTACTTAGCAATCAATTTGAAAAAGGATGCCTACGTAGAAATGTCCCGAGACGAGATCAAAGAATGCTATCAAGCCGACGAATCATTTTTCTGTCATACGCAGAAACCAATATATCATATGAAACAGGACGAGAGCTTTTGTGTGAAGGATAGAGGATCAGATAATTGTAAGACTGTGACATCTCTTTGTAGCAACATATGGCAAGAGATGCATGCACAGAACCAATATTTGTATTTCTGCTGCAACAAGTGTCAACTAAGGATAATCTGTGAAGATCAACTTTCTGCAGCACAGTTGGCTGAAGCCGGTATAATCTCCATTAGCCATGGTTGCATAATCAAAACCGACGAGTTCACAATTTACTCTCGGAAGCTAGATCAAAGCATAAGTAAAACAAGGTTCGATGTTATATTGCCAGATATTTCGCCAATTAATCAGATTTTCAACATTACGATACTTCCGCCCACAAATGAATCAGATATTAGTAAAGAGATCGGTGCCCAAAAGCAGACTTTGCAAGAAATACATCAACAAATAGAGCAAATTAAACAAAAAGGGACTTTAGCAAAAGAAATATCATATCACGATGTGCATCACTATACGGCTATATATGGTATGGCATTTGCGATCATTGGAGCAGCAGTATCAATCTGGGTTTGGCGGAGACTACGGAGGCGTCGTCGTCAGCAGGCGGCGGACCCAAGGTCCGCGCCTGCGCTCGCAGCATCGGCGGCGGCCGGGGCTGTCACCACGGAGCAGCCCGCCGCCGCCCACTCAAGCAGCAGTGATAGTGACAAAAAGTGCGCGAATGTTCAATACATCAGACGCAAATGGGCGAGTGCAAGTGTGCGTAAATTTGATGCGAGCACGTCACCTGTTTTTAAAGCAAGGTTCCCTAGTGCAGAAAATTGTGTTTAGTGTATATTGTCATTTTATAATAAATCCGAACAATGGACACTGTTTTAGAGACACTAGCATTACATATAAAAAGAAAATGTTTTATCACTTTGTAAAGCACCTCACCTCTCATTTTATCATATCATTATCATCGTATCAATAATATAATTTTATTTTGTTTTCTTTTCCCCCGGGAGCATGTACGGGCAAGCCGCACATTCTGCTGCGTTGGCTGTTTACTTAGCCGTCGTCGATCATCGCCCTACTTTCATCAGTTCACAATCGGTCACCGTCCATACCGCGTGTACTCATCAATCACTCATCAATATCAATTATACTTACGTGTGTTTGTCCAATAAATTCATAAAACTATCAAAACTTATCATTTATCAACCCCGCGATCGGTGATCGTACAGAATAAATGATCAAATAATCGTACTCCACTCACGTCATGTTGTGTGAATTTCCCCAGGCGATACCTCAACTGTAATTTCAAATAGGAATTGTTTTTGTTATAAGTAAATATATAGTAAATAAAACAAACACAGGTTTTCGTGATACGCAAGACCATGTCACTCGTAAATGTATAAAGGAGAAAAATCTAGAAAATCATATAAAAATCTTTTCAATGCATTTGCTCGTAAAGGCCCACTTTTTATGCATCAAAACCGAACAGAAAGTCGATTATTTTGCCCTAGGGCTTTATTATTACTTTTTTTTTTATTTATTTACAATGGTTGGCTAACCTGCAGCCTTTCCTGTGTACCATAAATGTCATACTTTTTTTTCCACTGTTTAACGGCTCTGGATACCTAGTCCTTTTGAGCCAATTACAATATAAAGTTCACAAAATTATATTTGTTTTATTTCCTCACACTATGCATTGAAAAACGTAGTATGATACACGGGCGTAAGAGCAATAAACTCGGCTACGTTTAAAACACGAGCGTATCGTCCTCGTAATTTATTCCTTTGCGCCCTAGTAGCATAAACTACTAGTCTATCTTCGAAAGGAACATTAGAAATAAATAACAATAACAGAAATCAACAATTTAATACCACATATTCGGTGAAATTTTGTATTTTTCCCAAAGCTAATATTTTATTTATTATTAAATTTTATAATTTCATTTTATTTACATTAAAATAAGTACTCAACAACAGTGCTAATTAGGAGTCTGTTTTAAAACGAACCCTCCAAAGTTTAATGCCATTCAGAAAACGAATGATGCTCTTCTTTTATTGGTACAGGTACGTAGACCTTCTTTTCCACAGGGACGTATTTAGTGATCTCCACAGGGACATGTTTAACAACGGGGACGTGTTTGATCACCGGGTAGTGTTTGATCACCGGCACCTCCTTGATCACCGGTACTTCCTTGATGACAGGAATCTTTTCGACGTGGTGATGGTGCATATGTTTCACTTCATACGGCACGTGAATTTTTATGCTGCAATCAGTGAAACTAATTGTTATAATCCCTTCCCTACCAATATTAGTAAATAAACATAAATTTGAAAGTTAAATCGGTTACGATCAGTGTCGCAAACGTATGTGTTGCTCCTGCACTCGTAGCATAGTGTTTAATCGCGCGCGACGCCACTTAGTTGAATCAAAAGTGCGAGGAAAGTGACACGATGTTATTTGTGATTAAACAGTATGTCATGCTCCTCGCACCTACCTACGTGCTACGAGGCCAGGACAGTAGACAAAAAACAAATGCAAGTTATAAGCTGACAGTTATTCATATATTCAACGTCTTACCAGAGAAAATTAGTCCAAGATAGTATTGTGATAAGAGCACGAGAAAAAAAAAATAAACTAAAAGCATACTGACCGAGCAACGTAGAGAAAGAAAATTAGGCAGGACAAACATTTTTTATGATTTCGTCAAAAAACAGAAACCCATAAAGTGAAACTTCGGTGTCCATCTATCCCCAGTTAGCCGAGTTATATCAACGCTGAAAAAGCGAAAAACAATCTGCTGTTCCATACATTTTTTCAAGTAGGTATGTACTTTTTCGAACAGCTGATTTTGTTTTTGCGATTTCAGGGTTGGCTCCATAGTAAAAGTTGTTCGTATAGACAAGTACTATCTCTAGTTTAAGGTTTAAGGTAACAAAAAATCCAGTATGTACAGCGGGTCTACCACGTAATTCTTATTTTCATCAACATCAACTTGAGATTGAAATTTGACGTGCGTGCGACGACGCCCGCCTAACATGCCATCTCTTTTGCACGCGTTGAATTTCGCATGCATTTGCTTGAGTTGATACAAATCAGAATTACGTGGTAGACGCGTTGATCACACTAAATGACAAAAATCCACTACTTACTGCGTATGACCACCTGGATCCGGTACTGGGGTTGCTTCGCTGATTTGGCTCGCGACCGCGACCAAAAATGTCAGCTGGAATGTACAGTTACTTTTATAAATATATTCTTTTAAAATTTAATAAAAATAAACTTTAATGATGTAAAACGGAAATCTTATAAATTTTCAGCGAGGTGTTTTTTTTCCGAATAAAATTGCGTCTATCACGTACCTATTAGTAATTTTATGAAATAATAATACTTTACTAAAGCGGGGTATAAAAAATTACAATTATTCGTACTTTAATACAAATACCAAACACCTTTTTGTTGCACGAAATATGCACAACTTTCAAAAACAATCCCATGCCTTGCAGTCTTGCACCATACAATTGAAATATATCGTATAAATGTATAGGACCAAATTCAAATTCAAATTCAAATAATTTATCTTGTTAAGTAATACATAATACACTTTTTACAAGTCAAATTTAATCTTATAAAAATATATGTAATAAAATAATAAATGTACATGGACTAAATTAAAGGTTTATTTAATTTATGTAGCAATATATATACATATATATACGATTAAAATGATAGGTAAAATTTATATTATACAAGGTGAAATCCAATCAAGCGCCCGAACCCATACCGGAAACCCGGCCAGGGACCAGGAACAAGGTTTAATGGTCCCCAACCGAGCCCCCAGCACGAATCCAGGCGGCCGACCAAATCCCATCCTATATACTACATACTAATAGGTTACATATATAAATACATGCCTACCTCCGCCCAAAAAGTATATATTTTTGATAACTTACAGTGATATACAGCATGTTTCAAAGTGCCTGTCCACTAGCTTGTGAGGATGAAGCAATTGCTATCGTACTAATATTTGCTCCGTGTTGCACAAATTTCTCGTCACGGTTCCTGGGCAAGTACCTGAGGTTCCAGGTCGGAGTCCTTATTGCATTGCAATAAGTGTGAAAATGATGAATTTTCGGAACCGCTCATGCGACGCAATCTGCCCTCTAGCACGTAACATTTCGCAAAGTGATATGTATACTTAGTCTATTTGATTTGTTGATTGATTTTAATAATTACAGTAATTTTAGCCTTATTTTAACATATATAATAAATAATATGCTATGCCAAAAGCGTGGCGTATACTAACTCTCCAGGAAAAAAGCATGTTCTGGAGAACAAGGGCTGACTCATTGTGCAAAAAGTTAATAATGGACCTGACCCTAGATCATGAAGAACGCCAGACTTTCGAGGGTTCTTTTGGAAGAAATTAGGTCACTCCTTGTATTGAAAAAAAGATTTATGATCTATTGATCTTTTATTAAGTCAACATCTCGAGATCTATAAATTTATCCAAAAATTTATACTACCACCCATTTTTTTTTGGTTTTTAAGCGTTCCGCAGAAGAACGCGGTTAAGGGATCAAATTGTTTTTTTTTTTCATAAAATATGTATTAGAAATATGAAGTCAATCTACTTGAGGCGATATGCGAAAAAAATACGGATGTTTCTTTTCTGTGTATTTCATGAAATACACGGAAAATTTTAATACATTTCTGGTATATGCATTTTGACTATGTAATCCAGGGTTTTGAAGTTGGAAAACATGTTTGGATGAATTTTCCTCGATAGAAATAATTGTTGACATGAGGTCTTCAAACACACTTTTTCTCCTCGTTTGACGAATAGGAACCATACACAGAACTCAAACATATTTTATTATGTGTGTTTCAACAATATCTAGAGACGTAATATTTGAAAATTTGCTTGCTATTTTAGTTTTTTTAATAAAAATATAAAATCAACTTTTTTCACTTTTGCCCTGAATCTGCCCCTCTCGCACTGCGCGATTTTTCGCTTGGAGTGACAGTGACAAAAATGAAATCCGCATAGCCTCTTAAATTCAATATCTTTTTGCCTACAAAATATTTAGTATTGGCTAAAAACGCGCGTTCTCTGTGTGTAAAGAAATAGCCAAACTGTCGTATAGATTACACACGGAAAAAAATGTCCGTGAGATTATAGTGACCGCAGTACGCAGAACGGATCTCGCTGTGTGTTCGGCTCCGTTATCCCGTGTGCGTTACGCCAGCGGCATGTTGTCGCTTTTGAGAATTTTAGCTTTACAGATAATTACTAATACTTTTGAAATCTATCAAAAAAATAAATGAAAAGCTTATCATCTGTCAATTTTAGTGCAATATCGTAACATCTCTTTTTTACGGAAATATAGAAAAAATCAAATTGCACTAATTTTGAACTAATTAAGGCGCTACGAAAAAAAATCGAGACTTTAAGAACTTACATATCAACTTCAGTAAATAATGTATTATTTTGATAAAATAGTACATTATTTTTGGATTCTTTTTTTAGGGACCTGTTAAAACAGAAACGCAATTGGAGAAATTCGGCTCGATAGAAATATTTATTGAAATGAGGTCCTTTTCGACACCGATTCTCCTGGTCTGACAATTTAGAATGACATATGGACTGCAATCATATTTTATTACATGGGTTTTAACGGTTTCTAGGACCTGGTTAAACGAAATTTTGATAGCATCTTTACTACATTTTATATTAATAAAAAACCGCATTTTTGCTATTTTTCCAAGAATCCGTCCCTCTCGCACTGAGGGTTTTTTCGCATATGGAGTAACAGGGACGCTAAAACTTTTACATATCGCCTTAAGACTCATTTTAGCAAAAAAAAAAAACGTAGTTGTATCTCATGCCGTTTAAGAGATACCGCAATTCGCTAAACGTTACCCCAGCGGCATCTTGAATATCTTTCAAACCTCAAGAGGTTTTGTTTTTTCGGCACAATTAGGCACTAATTATATCTATCTGAGTAGCTAGTTTGTATTTAGCTACGATTACTGGTAAAAAAACATGCCACTGGGGTAACGTTACTCCAGAAGAATCTGTATTTCGTGAATATCTTTGGATCAGCTTGAGGTAATAATTGTAAATTTCGGGCACAATTACACGAGATGAGCTACTAATTATCTGTAAATCCAAAATCCTGAAAAGCGACAACATGCCGCTGGCGTAACGCACACCGTTATCCTTACAGGACTGGAACAAAAATATAGAAGATGGTAAATATATATTTTCCATAAATATATGTATGTGTTCTGTGGGAACATAAATATACGGCCAAAGTCACAATTGATCATTATTGTCAAGTTACCAACGTCTTTTCCAATAGGGGTGTCACTTTTTCCCGTACAACCATGAGTAATGCAACCCCAATAATTTTTAGGACGCATTTACAAAGTATTTTGTGAAACTGTGACATAATGTGAGACATTGGGATACGAGTGCTTGTTTACGAAACGAACGAAGTGAGTTGCGTAATAGTTTTGAACAAGTGTTCTAATGTCTAATTATGTTCAGTTGCACTGCACACAATACTTTATCTGCGACCATCAAAAATATCGTCTTTATTTACTACTATAAAACTGCTTTTGATGTTGTAATTTCTTTATTGCAGTATGGGAGTAGATAAATATTATTATTATTATATTACATTATAATTATAACACCGCAATTGTGGGCTGTGATTGGCCCAATCTATTATAACACCGCTAGAGAACCAATCAAAGTTATTAATATGTTCTGTGATGAAAGCCGTCGACACCCGTCCTTATTTCTTAAGCCCCGCCCTATTTCTCATCTTTGCTTCTGATTGGTTTGGGAGTAGATAAAAATAATATGGAAACCACCCAGTTGCAATTCGTTTGGCAGTTTTATTCACATCGGAATTCCAAATTCGGGCTACAATCAATCGACGCAACCTAGTCATTACCGCCAGGATATACGCAAATGTGTAATTTTCCACAGAAAATTACTTCGCGCAAAAATTATGTTAAGGCTGCGTTAGAATTGTCGGTCATTGAAGTAATGGGCGTACTCGATAAGTGGTGATCGATAAAAGTAAGTCATTTGTCTGTCACAATGATACATGATCGAATGCAAGCGGTTAAATAATGCACGCTTAAATTATGCACTGGCATAGATGTCAATCATTTACTTATTACTAAATTATTTATGTTATGGTTGCTTTAGGATGTGCTGTTTATTTGAATTTCGATCGATATTGTGGGAATAAGAATATTTTTCAAAACTTACTGATTAAACTTAAGACTGTACCTGAGCCTAGAGCATGACCATCTCCAGGCTATCTAGGGTTCGTTTAGAGAAATTCGGACTCTCCTTGTATGGAAAAAAAAAATTTTGATTTATTATTCTTTTCTATAGGGATTTTACGTATAAACAATGTACTAAGATTTATACTTTTGTAAAAAAAAAAAAGTTTTGCACACTCTTCTTTTTTGGTTTTCAAACGTTCGCTTCAAGAACGCGGTTAAGAGATCAACTTCTTTTTTTTTTTCATAAAATAGGTAATAGAAATATGAAGGTATATCACCTAAACTCAATATTTTTTTCCCTACAAAATATTTCAGTATTAGCTAAGCTAAACACACACCAATTTGTTGTTTCGCTGCGCGATCACTAGTATTACGCGTCCAAAAAAAAGAAGCCGAAGAGCCAACATATAATCGCCTCTATGAAAAGCAAATAAAGTCTTTGCCATTAAACTTATTGTGCTGGATGGGTATAAAAAAAAGTTGCTAGACTATGCCATCTTCTTAAGGACCGGTTCCGCCAAACATGCTATAGCGTTTGGACAATTTAGTATAATAAAACAAAATATTTTCAACAAATAAAGTTTGTGTTATTAGTCAAGAAGTTGAACAAGATTATGTATTTTTCAGATTTGACACAAGTACCTATCACGATCATCGACAAAAAAACAACGGAACTATCACTAAAATCAGGGAAAACGTCTTTTTGCGTTGGAACTAGTATGATCAGTCTACTGATCTAACTACAAAATAAAATATTTTCTTTAGAGTACAGAAATGAAAGTAACCTCTCCATATTTTTATTATTTTTTATTTTCTTTCGTTATTTTAAAAGAAATACTCAAACATTATATATTATTATTAATATTTCTTTTAAAATAACGTAAGGAAAAAATTACAAATATTATACGAATAAGGTACCTTGATATAATTACGCAAAAAAAAACCAATTTGGAACAAAATCATTTTTTTCTGCTTGCAACGCCAAATTAAGTTTATCGTGATTTTAGTGATATTTCAGAATGTTTTCCTTGACATAATTTGGGATACTATTGTCAGATCTCAATAAAAAAAATGTAATTTAACTTCTTAACTAATTACGCAAATTGTATTTGTTAAAAATATTCTGATTTAATATACTTAATTGTCCAAACGCGAGAGCATGTTGGGCGGAACCGACCTTTAATACTTAACAATTTTTTTTGAGGAAATTAGAACTGAAGATGTGTTAGAGATGTTTCCAAGTTTCCAATTACTGGAGCAGTCAACGTTCGTACATCTACTTTTGACCGACAAAAGTTGAGCCATATTGCTATAATTCGGGCACAAAATAGATACTACCAGAAGGCCGACTCCATTAAAAGAGCGAAAACAGACGCACACAGGTCTCGGCAGAATTTCGTATTGGCATTCGACCGATTTCGACCGAGATCGTCATACGTACGCGTCTATGTGTGCGTGCGCCTGTTTTCGCTAGTTATGCGGAGTGAGCCTTCTGTAAGTGGCTATTTTGTGGTTCGGGCACAGATAAATTACTTCAATGTGTTTTCCTTGAACGTCAGCATGCTGTCGGCATGTTGTCGGCACATCGTAGAATTGGGCATATCTGATCTGCCTAGGCATATGATATTTCTGTTAAAACTAGGGGGTGTCACCTCGCTCCGCTTAGCTGTATACCTTACAAACTCCTTGCTCCGCTCGTCATCGGACCTATTTTTGACTTTTGGTGAAAGATTTTCGTTTTCATACTTTACGATTTGTCCACAAATACTAAACACAAAAATTTCGAAAATCTCGTTGGTTCAAACACGACCGGCTGGATTGCAACCCGGATCTCAAATTTGAGAGTCAGCCGTCCTACCGACTGAACTACCGCTGCTGTAAGTGAAACATAATGGTGCCAAATGAACTCCTTGCACTAAAAGTAGGGCAAATTGCGGTTCGCAATTGCATAATATTGCATGTTTAATGTCGAAATACGACGTCGTGTAAATCCCAGGTAAAGGGTATAATTAAAAATGTGTGCGTATAAATATTTTTATAAGGATTCCGTCAGAACCGCAAACCCTTAGAACGATTACGTCTTGAGATAATATCATATTTTCTTGTTAATATTATCTAACGAAAGCTTGTTTTTAATTCGTCAGTAGATAGCGGCTTGCCAAAGTTTGTTCGAACTCAATAAATTTTTAGCTTCAATGATTTTAAGGCCTCGGCAGACAAAAACCGTAGTGTTGTTATCGTATGATAATTGCGTTTTGTTGCTGGGTGATTGAAAACCATATAGAACTAATTTCTTTTACTGGCAACACTAATTTTAAAACGTCAAAGTTATGTGAATATGAGTGTTGCAATCATAAAAGCAAATGTGGCGCTCCTAGAGCAGGTGTTTTATTTTCCTGGCCAGGCAATTTTTTATTTTCCTTATCAATAACATGTGATATTGACTTTACATTGACGGAACCCCACCTTTGTGTACACTCGACAGACTTGTTATTGATGTTTCTGGCTTCTGAATCCGGTAAGTTGCCAATCAATTTACTTAATAGCTTCATTTAAAGTTTTAGTATACATTAATTTAATTGTACTTATTTTTAAATTATCTTTTTCTCCTCCCATACTGCAATAAAGCAGTTTTATAAGTACTCAGATTGTTTATCCGATGTTATAATATTATATTTATTTATTTATTCCTTCGTGTAATATATCAGATTCCCACCGCGCCTTAAGGTGGATTTTATTTATTTATTTATTTATTTAATCGTATGTGGATGGTCCAAGGCAATCTTCATACAAACTTGTAGGAACCAATAACGACGACAGAAGTATTATTATTTAATTCTGTTACCTTTTTCCACATGTTCCATCTACTTTACACCCGTGAATAATCAGTTTTTTTACATACATACTTTTTGAGAATCTAATTTTGTTATTTAAAACTTTAGTAATCCAATGTATGAAAGTTTTAAATTGCAAAATTAGACTGTTATAACATTTTGTTTAAAAAAAACTGAATATTCGCGGGTGTAAAGTTGATGGAACGTGTGGAAAAAGGTAACAGAATTAAATACTCGTAATAATACTTCTGTCGTCGTTATTGGTTCTCACAAGTTTTTTATAAAAACTACCTTGGATCTATAGCCGAGCGACCGGACGTACCACGTGACCTTATTGATTGTATAGAAAGTGTAAGGAAATACGAACTTTGCCGAACACTGGCGAAGATTTGTATGCGCATTATCACTTTGAGAGCACTGTACGGCGCTTGTGGTGTGTACAATGCTGAAAGCTTTATAGCAATTTTAATAAAACTATGTGATATATATTTATTATGCTCGCTACATGTATAATGAATGACTGGCACGCAGCTGGCACGGGCTGTCAAACTGACGCGCGATATATGTCGCTCCCAACATTTTTGATGATTGTCAAAGTGTGATAAAATGTAGGGGATGTCTCGTATCAGTGGCGTGCATAGAACTTTTTCCGGAAAAGCAATCAGAAGGTCAAGTCTGACAATAAAAAAAATAATATATTATAATTAATAACACTTTGAAAAAAGAAGGTTTGTATGACGCCAGGATTAGGCACTACCTACCCTAGAGTGAACATTTTCAAACCAACAATTTTTTTTTCAAAGTGTTGTTTAAATTATTGCGTTTTTTTTTCAAATTTGACCTTCTGATTGCTTCTCCGGAAAAAAATTCTATGCACGCCACTGGGATGTATGTGTCGCGGGTCTAAAGTTGTCATTACAATGAGCGTTTTTCTAGTTGTTTTTTTTTCTTAGTTCTTAGCTTTCCTCCAGATGGCGCTGTCCATGTCACCATAGATAAAATGTGTTTCGTAGCAATCAACGTCGAAGTTGTTTTTCGTTTGTTTGGAATCGGTGCAAATTTCGTTTTTGATTCTGTCGCTAAAGAATACAACAGTGCCATCTAAGAATCTTATGTAACACTAAATTTGACATAAGGAAAAACGCTCATTAATTTTGATTGATTAAAAATAAACTAATTGCCCAATATTGTCCATGCCATGTACATACATCCTTGTCTTATCCTTATTATCCTCGTATTAATTGATTCTAGTCTCATATTCAAACGATAAGTTATCAAAATTGTTATTGTAATGCACTAATAAGAAACTGTGTTCGTCGTTTTTCGCTCGGACTTGTTTGCAAACAACGAAACAAGGTTAGTAAATCAACCCTTCGTGACTGACGTAATCCTATAAGCTTCATACTATTCCAACGTGTCAGTTCGGAGCTGGGCAGAAAGAAAAAAAAAAAGAGCCCAGGACAATTTCGAAATGCATCCGTGCTTCAGGGTTAGGCGCGTCTCGCAATTTTTCCGATTTGTCACTGATTTTATACAAAGTAAGCGGGAGAAACTTTCTCTTATTCTGCTTATGACTTAAGTTTTGAGAATTATGTTTTATTACCACCAACGTCGTACTCGCTGTTTTTTGCGAAAATGCATAAAACTGACCAAGCTTAGTAAAATATATTATTTTGTTCAGTTGGGAATAGCAAAGCAAAGTCACGAACACAAAATTGTTAATTCTGCTCAGTTTGAGTGTAAAATGTAAACTTTGATCTCAAAAGAAAATACATTAAAGTTTCTGAGTTTATCATTGCCTTTTAAAGTTTAATGGACAACTTTGTCAGAGACAGTGCAATTGGAACGAGTTGTTAAAGTAGTAATACAGGTGAAAACCCTACGGCATGATATAAAACTATATAGCTAGCAGAAATCCTTATTTATATTTAAGGACTCCGAAAAAAAATAGAATTCCTATTTGAAAATTTACTGAAGTTTTGTAGTCTATCGCATCGCATCGCGTTTTTAGTGACTCTCATTTAGCAAGCGGGCGAAGAATTAAATAGGGGTCCACACGGAAAATACGTCAAATAGACGATGGAATCAAATAAAAAAACGCGAGTAACTTCGAATTTTCCGTTTATATCAATAACAGCAGATTTCGTCAGTAAAGTGTCGTCATTGTTGACCTGCAACGTACAGTACAGATTCAATACGGTACGCACCCAGAGAATATAGCACCAGTGGCGAAGGGTGAAATTTATGAAAACGGAAGCCCGAGTAGAAAAGCTCGGCCCTTATCAATAACCTCTTTTTTATTTTCATTATAATTTACGAGTCGCAACTGTGACTAGAAGACACCACTCCTCATACTACCCAGATTTTTAGATTCACAGCTAAACCCTTATTGACTTGCGATAGCGACGAAAATTGATCAGCTCATGTATCTAATGAACTGGTTGGAGAATGAATGCAATCAGGAGTATTTCCCTGGACACTCAGCTGCACTCAGCGCCAAATGGAGTTCTCTCAACTGATGTTTTGTGAGGACTGTCCGGTCTTTCTGCAGATTGATTCAGTTCTAATATAGCGAACGCTTTTTAAGCGGTGGCTTTTGTTTCTAAAAGGGTTAACTTTACATTGGAAAGGGGTTCCATCTAGGATTTTTGTGATTGTTTTGATCGCCATTTTGTTTTTTTGTAATCTGAGGCTACCATTGAAACTTATTTATGTTTATCGATAAACCGAACAGGAAATTTCTTTTCTTTATTTAAATGTAATTTTATTTAGATCTTATTTCTTTGTTATATGTGCGTCTGAAATATTTTATTCCTTAACTTGTGTCCTTCTTTGATGAAACGGGTTGGGTACTATAGTAGCTGAAAAATTAAAAACCAAGTATATTAAACATATTGAAAACAATTTAAAGGAGCTCTGTCTGTCTGTACATTGAAGATATTCCAAAAATAATTGCGAAAAAAAACTGAATTTTCGTCGGTATCTCATGCATCACGCAAAAACCCATTAAACGAGTTTTGATGCGGTTACCACTGTTCCATCCTCGGCAATGAAGCATGGGTTACAAAGAAAAAATAAAGATCACTGTTACGAGTAGCAAACTCATTAACCTTGTATCCTTGTTCCATTATCTTCTTCCACGCGGACTAAGTCGCGGGCAACAGGTAGTAACTAATAAACCTTCCATACCATGGTACCTACTTAGCGCTTATCCGCACAAAAACATCGGCCGCGTATTTACAAAGTACGTCTAGCAACAAACTTCAAGATGTCTGTAAGTCGGGCCGCTTTGACGCGACGGTCCCGGGAGCGGCTTACGGCGGTAATCCCCTTGCAGGTCACTACGGCATCACCTGTACCACCTGCTAGAGGAGGTAAAGTAAAATATGGGGGTGACCATATCACAAAACAGAAAAAAAAATGTAAGCATAAAAAACCTACTGTGTTACTACAAAAGGGTGTTTAAACGATGTTTAACTTTAGACAGTGTTTAAATCTGTTGCTGTCACTTTTTACAATATGAAAGAAAAGGCGACAACAACAGATTTAAACACTGTCTAAAGTTAAACACCGTTTTGTAGTAACACCGCTAGTTTTTAACATTGATAAAGAAAGAAAAAACAGAGGCCGCTCAGAAAATAACGCTGAAAATAAAAACATGATACGTTTAAACTACGTCCAAAATTAAACAAAGGCCTTTTTTTTAAAAAACCCCAGACTCGAAAATGTGTGGTAAATATTTTCCAACAATATTGAATTGAAAATTATGGATTTTATAGCTTTTCAAGTCGCTTAGCTGTAATGTGATATCCGTGACGTACGGTTGGAGGCCTTTCACCTCACATGTAGACATGCTGTTTGCAGCAAAAAAAAAAACAGAGTAGTTGAGAGCATGGGAAACGTCCAAATGGTATAATTTTCGAGTTAGTCTGTCAAAATTGCTTAGGCCATTTAGCACACTATTAAAAAGACGCCATTGCAGTTCTCGCATATATCAGCCTTTTGTATTATTATATATTCAATAGCATGAAGGTATACATTCTCCTGATCATGGAGGGTCAGTGCATAAATTTAAACTGTGATGTAGCTATTATGCAAGTTAAGTTTTAATATCAACGATTGTAAGCATATATTATAGTAGGTTGATTCAGTTCCATGACAGAGATCGTTGCCAAATTTTGTTCAAATCTGTTTCGAATTTATCAGGAAATTACGTTTGTCCAAGACAACTATGCCCTTAAGAAAAGCCCACATTAGAGTGACTGTACCTCCTGTATACCGTCTCACCGTGAACACCACGTCTCTTTGAGGGAGCTTCGTCTTTTTATTCAATCTCATACGTTGTTTGCTCCGAGAGAAACAATATTGTGTTTGGACAAGACTTGGGAAGTGTTTCGGAACTTTCCGCCTTTTGGCGATCTTCAAATTGGGAGATGAATAAATTGTTTTGACCCGTGGTTGTGGTTCGAATTTTGAATTTGCTTCTGGAATCCCTGTGGTAACTTATGTTACTATATATACTTACAGATGAGAACATAGATTTGGGATAAGACAATCAAATTCAGAATGTACATTCTGTGTAAAAACTATCGGGAATTGTTCAATAAAACCAAAAAAGTAATTCATTCGCCAAAATTAATTTTGTAGCCTTCAAAATAGGCCCATTCGCTTGCAATACAGCCACGCCAGCGCTTGACCCAGTCTTCCATACATTTTTTGTAAGCTGATTGGGGTATGGTCTTCAACTCCTTCAGCGAATTTTCTTTTATAGCTTCAATCGACTCGAAACGTCTTTCTCGAAGTGGTAACTTTAGCTTTGGGAACAGGAAAAAGTCAGACAGAGCCATATCAGGTGAGTACGGCGCTTGGTCGATGACATTCGTCGAGTTTTTGGCTAAAAACTCTTGCACGATTATGGCTTTTTGCGATGGTGCATTATCATGGTGTAAAATCCACGAATTGTCGTTCCATAAATCTGGCCGTTTTCCGCGGATATTCTCACACAAACGCCTCATGATGCCTAAATAACATTCTTTATTCACCGTTTGTCCCTCTGGAAGGAATTCATAGTGCACTACACCGCAGCAATCGAAGAAAACTATCAGCATAACCTTGATTTTCGAGCGGCTTTGACGCGGTTTTTTGGGTTTCGGTTCATTTTCGAGGCGCCATTCTGAAGACCGTTGACTTGTTTGCATACCGTACTCATAAACCCATGTCTCGTCGCCAGTTATCATGCGGTTCATGAAGATGGAGTCCGAAAAAGATCGGGAAATCGTGTCTTCAGCAACCTGCTTTCGATGCTCTTTTTGGACAAAATTTAGCTCTTTTGGAACTAATCATGCGGCGACGCGTTACATGCCCAAAATGTCCGTCAGAATATTATGAACGGACCTAAAAGATACGTTTACCTCTAGAGCTAACTCTCTAAGACTCATACGACGATTTTCAAGCACCAGACTCTTGATTAGATTGGTGTTTTCATCATTCACAGCGGTTGGGGGTCGACCAGAACGAGGCAAATCAGTTACCACTTGTCGGCCTTCTTTAAATACTTTATACCATGCATAAACCCGTGTTTTTGAGATACACGAATCACCGTAAGTCTTCTGCAACATTTTTAGTGATTCGGCACAGGAAATCTCGTTTGATACGCAAAATTCAAGGCAAACTCTTTGTTCAACAAATGCTTCAATAGCAAAATCGCAGAACACTTAACCCGTCTAGTGTCCTATGATCAAACGTATGATCATAAGAAATTGAGTGCCCGTAGTGTCCTAAGATCAACCGTTTGATCATAAGCGGGCGTTCCGAAGTTGCCGCCACATACGTCAGAGAGTATTTAAACTAACTTTGGAGCAAAAATTGTCTTTGATTTCTCACATTGTTGACAACATTTAGGCGTAAATGATTTCCGGTTTCACTCCAGTGAATGAATTTTAGAAACATTTTGCTCAGTGAAAACGCAACCGGCATCGGGTTTGTTTACGTCCGTAAATATTTAATTATTGTGAAGCATTTACTGAGTATTTCAATAAAAAAATGTATGTAGTCTACGTGTAAACTAATTTTGATTACGTGAGTGTAAAAACAAATTCTGAAATTAGTGTAAATGAAGTGTTGTGATGAAAAATGTGACAAAAATGGCGGAAAAAAGTGAGAGCTGAAACTATATCTAAGGATATTTTTCCTTCGGATTGTTGCCTAGGTATGTAAATTACATGAGAAGATGGCAAATTTTATGTAGATTTTTAGAAGATATAACATATTCGGTAATAATGATTGCAACTTAACTAAATCCGAGCATTTCTAACAACAAGTCGCTCAAAATCTCGCTTGGCGCGATGTATGGGGACATTTCGGGCACTTGGAATTCCCTTCTATGGGGACATGCAAAAGGTTAAAACAATGAGATACAAAAACAGCAGCTGTTATTACACTGAGTGACATATTGCACTCAAAGTTCGCGTGGTAACTCAGTATAGTGCTACCAACTTACGAAAAAAAAAATTAGGTCGATATGTTTACCGCGCGTTCTGTAATTTTTCAATTCCCGATACTTTTTACACAGAGTAGTATAACGAGTTAATATTGTTTAAAACAGTTGAAAATGGTTTATTACCTTGAGGTGGTTTCTTACGCTGCTGGCAGAAAGAAATAAACTAGAGACCCGACTTCATTTTATATTTCTAAAACTATTATGCAAGGTAACTTAATTCCCAACGCTAAATTCTTCTTGATAAGTCATTAGCAACTGCGCATCTAGATTCCACAAACTAAGCATCTAACAATAAAACTTACCTGGTCTGATAGAATAAAAATCAACGTTTGATAATTTGCATAATAAAGTACAACATACTACACATCTACCCACTTTGTACACAATCAAACTCCCACACACACCGACACTATTACACAACCTGAAAGTTTCAATTAATCATCTCCGACACGCTCACACATTTAAACTCTCACACAAACAACATCAAAATTGAAGCGCTTTTAAGTATTTATTTACTATTTTAAAGAAATAAAGAATTACTTAAAAGATATATATTTAAAGTATTCATTCTCATTGATTATTTACTTATTAATTCCCATGACCTAATTTTTAAAATATTTTTTTAAATGTTTTTTCAGAGGATTTACGTCATTTTAGGACATAGTTTTCATTACTTTGGTATATAAATTAACCATTATATTTTATGATTTTTTAAAGAATTGTTCGTAATGACGACACTTGAGAATTTTAGACATTATACTGATTGTGATGTGTGATTGCTTATAAAAAAAAAATGGTCTGTCTCTGTCTGTCTACTCATCTGTCATCCAGCTGTCAAATCAGTCGGAAGCAAATTATTATAAATTTATCTTGATAGCAAAGGACACATTTCTAAACAGCCATTCCTCAAGTGACGTCACACAAAGGCAAATAGAAGTTGCATCTTTTTCGTAAAAATATTCATCATCATGAGGTTTTTTAGACCACAAGTTATAAAATATGGCTTATTAAACCTAAATCTCGAAATGGTTTTCGAATTAACACACCTTTACATAATTTAATCTAAGCGAATTCTAGCTTATCTAAATTAGAAAGCTTGTAAAAAGATCGATTACAATAGCATATTCAGCATACGCCAAAAATGTTATAGTCAAGAATAGCTTTGCATGGCGCCGAGAGTACCAATGGTGGAACATCAAAACTCTGCCACAGCAACATGCCTGTGACCTGTCACACATGACACAGCCGGGTGTGATTTGTGCGTCAAAATCAAGATTTATGACCGGGAATTATTTGCCGGTATATTGGTGCATTCATCTGTCTCAACTCAATATGTACGGGTAGAAAATATTTTATTTTGTGTACGCGTAAAATCCAAGTTGGTTGTTTTTTTCCCGTTTCCATTAAAATATATACTTGTTGTTTGATAAAATTTTAGATAACAAATCAATGAATGAATGAATTTATTAATAAAAAACAAGATATTTACAAAATACAAAAAGAGACAGAAAGCAAGGGCTTAAAAGAATTTCTTCCAGTCAACAAGAAAACATTAATTTATTGTTTATTGACTTTTAATTAGTGCGAGTGCTTAAATATAAACAAAGGCGTATTTTAAATAAAAATATACTACATTCAATATATCTTAACTACACAAATACATACAATTTTATAAATCTGTTCTTTATTTGCAGTTAATACCAGTAAAAGAATTCATGCTTGTAATTTTATATAATTAATATAATTAATTTTATAATATAACTTCATTTTCGTTGGCCTACCTGCCAATTAAAAGGCAATAACATCAAAACTACTAAGAACCTGAAATTAATATTATTCTGGAACTAAACCCAAGTTTAGTTTCACGGAGCCGGCAAGTTTCAGCAGAGTTACAGCGGACTGACTTACAAAACTTGACCTAAGGTAGGTAGTAAATATATATACAGGGTGCTCGGAAATTTGACCTATTCCTTGAAAGTAGTAATACTAGAGATCATTAAGTCCTATCAACTAGGTGTCGAAAATGAATGGTCTCCGATTTACGAAAGCTTTTATGATATTTTTCAAACTTTCAGACTGGTAATCAAAAATATATAATTAAAAAATAACTATTACTCTCTCGGCGCTAATTTATTATTTTTCTGATCAATAATAAATGAGTGATCATTTATAAAAAAACAGCCAAGTGCGAGTCGGACTCGCGCACGAAGGGTTCCGTACCATTATCTATAAAAACGGCAAAAAATCACGTTTGTTGTATGGGAGTCCCCTTAAATATTTATTTTTCTGTCTTTTAGTATTTGTTGTTATAGCGGCAATAGAAATACATCGTCTGTGAAAATTTCAACTGTCTAACTATCACGGTTCATGAGGTACAACCTGGTGACAGGCGAACAGACAGACAGACAGACAGACATACGGACAGCGGAGTCTTAGTAATAGGGTCCCATTGGTTACCCTTAGGGTACAGCACCCTAAAAAATACATGCCCTGAATTCCTATAATCTCAGAAATAAAAGGTCTTGAATGGAAAGAAAACCTTTTAAATTTTGTAACTTTTCTCAGAAATAAAAGGTCTTGAATGGAAAGAAAACCTTTTAAATTTTGTAACTTTTGTGTTTGACTTGAAAAAAATGTATAATTTTTGACCCCTAGTTGAAAGGCATTATTTGTTGGAAATGATCTCTAGTATAACCCCTTTCAAGGAATAGGTTGAATTTCCGAGCAACCTGTATACTTAGGTAAGTAATTATGTATATTAAACGACGAAGGAATTAACAGTTACAACGATTTAACATTATTAAAACCTTTTAAATATTGTAATAATTTAGAGATTTAAATGATGGACACGACAAAAACAGGTAGGTACTTAAGACGCGGTCTTATCCCGAAAATTGTAAGTTAATAAATCGGTGCCAAACTATGAAATGCAACGCTGTGATTGGCTGATTCATCGCCCGAGTATTACTTAACGATATTGAGAAACTGACCCGTAAGTAATTGTGTAGCATACAGAACACATACATATACTCACGCCAGTCTCCCAGAGGGGTAGGCGGAGACTGACAGACCTCTTTCGCCTCGTCCACATCCATCAACATAGACAAGACAAAACAAGACAAATACTCTTTATTGTGCACCATATAAAAGAAAACTTAAAGTAGAAAAAGATAGATAACAATGGGCGGTCTTATTGCTAAAAGCGATTTCTTCCAGACAACCTTTGGGTGGAAATGAAGCCAAGGATATAAATCGTAGAGGCGGTGTACATCAAAATAAATAAAAGACAACTTAATAAGTGTGTACTTACTATATTATATGTACAAATACTTAAATATGATGAAACATAAAATAAACTAATATATATCTACAAATATACTATAAATACAAATATAACGTAGAGAATCAGTAAATAAAGAATAATAATAGTAGCAGAGGTAGATAGATTATAAAAAAAGATTAAAAAGAAAGAAAATGAATCTTTGAAGAAACTAATCTTTTGAAGACAGGTAACGAGGGAGCATGCCTGATGGCTATGGGCAGGTCATTCCACAACCTGACTGACTCAACAGCAAAGGAGTTTGCATAAAAATTGGAAGAGTGAGCTGGAGTTGCTAATAGCAAATTTTCAGAGGAACGTAGAGTACGACCGTGAGTGGTGTGGAGGAATTTGAAAGAATACATAGTCTTACGAGCTCTTCTATTCAGGGTACTTTTGACATTGCCCTTCTTCAGTATGTCGCCAATTTGGTTAGCATACGTCCTTCTAGGGCGGCATGGTCGAGCTTTTCCTTCGTCTTGCGCACTATAAATTTCTTTCGTCACTACCTACATACCTACTTTCGTTCTTATTATTCAGTGTCATTTTGCCTAGTCTGCATGTGACTATACTGTCCTTGACTTTACACATGAAACATCAATTGAATATCTTTAAATTATTTGTTATGTGTGTAAAAATCGTTAAAACTTATTAGTTTAAAACTATCAAGAGACTAGAAGACCACCAAAACGAGCGCACCGGTGGCTGTTATGTTTTTGGTTCGTACTGTACACATAATAACACTAGTCTATGATTGTCATATATATATATATATATATATGCACACTTAGTTGAACCCTCCCGTTTGAATTAGCTCAATAACACTTGAACTGTCTGAAAGTCGTATACGAGACAGACATATAGAAGACGAATATTTGGCCGTAACTCGTAACAGACTGTTCAAAGAGGGCTCAAGGGTAATTCGTTCATCAGACACAAAACTGTTACTTTACAAGTTGAATAATTGTCGTAGATTTGTCTTTTAAAATTGTACTTTGACTTTACGTGTCGTCAATATTGAGTTTGATAGAAAAAGCTGAAATAGATCCGTGTGGTTGATTCATGAAATTGGAAGAAACATTGTGAGATGTAATTTTTCTGCTGCAGTGCCCCCATATAGAGGCTGGGAATGATATCACAAAGCCGTAAACCATATATTATTTGTAAAAGCCAGATTGAAAATGGTTTAGTTATTCTAGAGCAGGGTTTCTCAAACTTATAACCCCACGTACCCCTACAAGGATTCCCAGTCGTCTGCGAACCCTTTTTAAACCACTTGCCATAGAAGAATTTTATTTAAATATAAAAGATAATACACAATCACAAAGTAATGTGATAGGTGGGCTTGTTTCTTGTCGCAAATTGAGTCGATTTTCGGAGCAATTTTGCTCAATTTTCATGTTGCCCGCACAAACTAGCCAGTCAGCCGCCATAACGTAAATCTGGTCACGAACCCCCTACGATCCACTGGCGAACCCCTTTGACAAACCCTGTTCTAGAGATACGAGGTAACAATGGAGTGCAAAAACACATGTGCATGATGATGATGATGATCGGCGGGTCTACCGCGTAATTCTGATTTTCATCAACATCAACTTGAGATTGACATTTGTTGTGCGTGCGACGACGCCCGCCTGACAACTGTCCTCTTTTGCACGCGTTGAATTTCTCATGCATTTGCTTGAAGTTGATACAAATCAGAATTACGCGGTAGACCCGCGGCTCCGACTGCTTACGGTCATGGCAACCACATCGACTCCTAGTCAGTACGGTGCTGTCTGGTGCGTCCGAAGATGGCTAATGTAGCCGAACTTTGTAGTAGTCCTGGCCCGGCACTCCCAAACAGATTCGGTCGGTCGTTTATCGGTCGGGCGTACGTCCATCTCTGACGCACGCATAGCGAGTGTCATAGAGATGGATATACGTCCGACCGATATTCGACCGAATTTTGTCACTTCGGAGTAGGCCCTGAATCTCAGTTTTAACTTTTTGGGAGCCAGTTGCTTTAAACCAATTGTTGCTTTGTGTTGGAAAATAAATACTTTTTATTATTTTATTTATTATTATAGTTAAACCTCCGTGCGCAAAGAGCGCACGTGAGTATATCGTCTCCATAACTAAAGTGTAAATGACCGTGGGTGGTTAAGGCGCTACGGAAAAAAAATCGACACTTTTAGAACTTGCATATCTACTTCAGTAAAGAAGGTATTATTTTGATAAAATAGAATATAATTTTTGGAATATTTTTCTAGGCATCTGTAAAACAGAAACGCGATTGGAGAAATTTGGCTCGATAGAAATATTTATTGAAATGAGGTCCTTTTCGGCACCATTTCTCTTGGGTTGACAATTTGGAATGACATATGGACTACGATCATATTTTATTAGATGGGGTTTAACCGTATTTAGGACCTGGTCAAACGAAATTTTGATAATAATAACAACTCAAGTGTACGTTTTACATTAATAAAAAACCGACATTTTGCTACTTTTCCTCGAATCCATCCCTCTCGGACTGAGGGTTTTTTCGTATATAGAGTAACAGGGACGCTAAAACATTTACATATCGCTTTAAGGCGATTACCATCGCCAAATTAGCAGCTCGATATTTGTCACTACGAATATCAACGGAAACGACATTGAAATAACGTTTATATCAGCGCACAATGCGTAGTGGCTGTTACGACGCTCGCTGCGTCCTTGATAGGGCGAAATAGGAGAAAATTATACTTTTCACATGGACATGATTGTTCGATTGAATAATCATATGTTATGTTTATAGCTATCAAGTTTATCTATTTATCAAAGCATAAATAAATTCAATCGGCCAAGCCACATAGGAGCAGTAGGAAATTTAAGCCAAAAAACACCATTCAGTTAAAAAAAAAAATCATGTAGAAGTTTTGGTGGTATGAAAAAGATAAATGTTGCATATGTTGTCTAAGAGTTGATTATTCATAATACATTTTTTCATTATTTTTGGTTTGGCCATAAACGAGGAGTAGGCTTTAGAAAGTACCATTTGGCGATAGTAAGGCCCTTAACTCATCGCGTTTGGGGTCGAGGTCAGTTTTCCGCTGCTTCTCGAAATCGCCAACTTGCTTCTGTACAAGCTCGCGCCATTCAGGGCGCTGTGATGCCAAGGCTCAATATTGCATGGAAACATACTTGCAAACAAATAAACAATCTGTAACCCCAAACGCATAACGTAGAGGAATTAACAAAGTAGAGGAATGAGAATTATTTCTTTGTAAGCAATAGTTGACTCAATTATCGCCGTCTATCAGCTGTGTATGTTCCAAAATTCCTTGTTTTTGATCTTGAACCTTGAAAAAATACTCGATGCCCCAAAATATTATTGAATCTCTGTTAGAGCTCTGGACTACAACGACAGAAATCATCGATATAAGACTGAAATATACATTATTCTTCTATAGAACATTCAATATCCACGAACGCTGTTGTAGTGAGTATTGAACTTTCGGTTAGAGCATTAATGGATACAAAACGACAAAACGCAATGCTTGTAACTAGTTGAAGCTTATTCATGTTGTACAGAAATTCGGTTAATTCATTGCAGCGCTGATCAGTTTGACACAGTTAGCGCTTGAATGCTAGGTTAGAACTGTTAAGGCCCAAGGCAAAGAATATAAACTATTACTCCGTAAAGAAGCGACACTTCGTCCAAGCACTCACCTCACCCCACCAGTTTATTTATTATTAAAACTCGCGTGAGCTGACATACTAAATTATTATTACATACGGTTTGAACACTCACGTGTGATTGTTGTTGACTATATGCCAACCGTTTCACCGATACAATTTCGGCATTATCAAGGCGAGTGTCGTTCTTAGGACGACGACGCGGCGTTCACCGTCGTTGTCAAACGGGCACTGGCAGCACGGGCACTCGCCGATCGGCGGCTGCCAGTGCCCGTTTGACAACGACGGTGAACGCCGCGTCGTCGTCCTAAGAACGACACTCGCCTTGATAATGCCGAAATTGTATCGGTGAAACGGTTGGCATATAGTCAACAACAATCACACGTGAGTGTTCAAGCCGTATGAAATAATAATTTAGTTTATTTATTGTTTATTGTCAGCTCGCACACCCATGCTTCACGATTATTACGTCCCAAGGTGGTGAGCCGTATCGTCATACTTTGGGCACAAATATAGACCAAAAACAAATGTGTCCCTACGGGATTTGAAGCTGCAACCTACGAATCAGTGGGTGAGACGTTCGAACTATTAGACAATGACGCCACGAAACTGTTTTTGAGAAAACAATGGTTATTTGTGCAACAAGAGATCAAAGTTTTTTTTGTTGCGTGCCGACGTTGAATCCCTAAAATTAAAAACTAAAATTGACACTTGTTATAGTAGATAACGTTATTTTCTCATCTTTATCATTAGTTCCGAGTACGCTCACGTGACTCACTGCAGCGAACAGCACCAGAATGTCGATAATCAAATTTCATCATTATCTGGTCGTCAATAGCCAGTGTGGCTACTTGTACTATAGAGGTCAGTTGTTTATTCGGAATCTATAGTCTATGGTATGGATTCCATACACATTCGGAGGCTATACACATGATTTCGAGAAGTTTACCTTGTCTATAGTATCCGACAAGCTGTGCGGCTATGTATAGCCTCCCATAGAATTCATATAGAGTGAAAGAGATAGCCGCCATGCCGATGTTTGCTGTCTCTCTTTCTCTTGAGCAAAAGATATGCGGTGTTACTACAAAACAGTGTTTAACTTTTAGCCCGTCCAACGAAGACCAAAAAAGGCCGAATAGGCAAAATAATTCGTGTAAAGGCTAATTTTGGCACAGTTGTAGAGGAAGGTGTCCTGAACGACATACTAAAAGTACTGATGGGTGGAGGTGGAGCTAAGGAGTGGGGGAAGGTGTAAAGGTCCCGTTTTTCAGTTTTGCGTGAATCACTCGAAAACTGTGGCCTATAGAAAAAAATGACTGAAGACTAAATTAATTAACATTAAATTTTCTACAAAAAAGGTAAATTACACTTTTTTGCTGGGATCAATATTTAAAGAGATATGGGGGAGGGGAAGTTAATTGTGATAAATTATACACATTAGGAATGTAATAATAGGGGAAATGTTTTGTATCGGGTACAAAATGCACAATTTAAGATTCTTTTTCTTATTTTTGAATTAAATATATTGAATAAATGTGATTTACCGCTGCTTTGTGGGTGCAGTATTTCAATATGGTTACCCTCATAAAGAAATTCATTGATTCTGAGCGTTGCGTTCATTGGGACGGCCACTTGGCGTATTAAAACAAATGATCCCATTCTTCCATGCAAGTGGGCACTTTCAATACGTGAAATTTGCCCATCTCTACGTGCAAGACATGATACACCTAAAAAACAACCATCCACAGGCGTACAAAGAGTTTGCCAAAAATGGGTATTTCACCATTAACCCACCTTGGGCTGGAATTTGTCTGGACATGGTCATCGAACAAGCTCTCATGCGGTCCATCAGGTGGCCTGATGCGAGGGAGAGGAATAGCTGATTCTGTACTCGCCAAATGTACTGCACGACATTGGAGGAGTTCGCCGGAGTGGTTTTTGCAAGTGGAGAACAGCACGTTGATTTACGGCTATCACGGCAACAGAGAGATTCACGAGATAGACCTAAGATTGGAGAAGTGTTCAAAGACCATCCCCCATTTCATTGGCAGAAAATTCGGTGACATGAAGCAGTCTAGAAAGAATGTGTTTTTGTCAATAGCCAGTATGAGCAGTACCATATGAGCAGTAGCAGTAGTATTAAAATCAATGGCAAATGGCATTACTGTTAACCTTCTGACTATTTTATTTTCAAGCTTTTGACTTATGAATTAACTTCATTCCCCCTGGCTCTGTTCCTCGAGGGTGGGATGCGAAAAGGGAAGAAGCCATTCCTCTACGATGTTTTGCCAGTGGAGAATAACACAACTTTCAACTCACTTGAAGCACCAATGTGGTAGATGGTGGTTTTCTTCTACACCGCATGGAGTGAAAACCGTCCTTCAGCATTTCTTCAATTTGCAATCAGTACATTGCCTACGTACAGACACATTGTGGTTCACATTGCATGGTGGTTTTTGATGGCTACAATGATGTTAATAGCGAAACAGAAGCAAAGAGGTCTGACAAAAACTTCGGTTGACATTAACTGTAACGAAAGCACGGTCATCACAGCTCAACAGGAGCATTTTCTCGCCAATGAAAGGAACAAAACGAAACTAATTCAGTTTCTCACCGAAAAAATGCCGGCAGCGTGGATTGAAACAACTGTTGCAACAGGAGATGCTGATGGCACATTTGTGAGGTGCGTGTTGGATGAAGCTGCTGTACATCCAACTGTTACAATAATTGGGGAGGATGTGGACTTCATAGTCCTCCTCATAAGATTGACTCTACCAGATACCAACGTGTACTTTATGATGCCAGACCGGGGGAAGGTGGACACCAAATTGTTTTTAGTGCAACAGCTTCCATTCGCCACGACGATTCTCGTTCTCCACAGCTTCTCCGGAAGCGAAACCACATCGGCGATCTATGCAAAGAGCAAACTGGGAATTGCTAAGCTGTTCATAGCTAAGCCAGACCTGACCCAAAGTATCTCAGACATTTTTATTGAGCCCTCAACATTACCTGAGGATATTGAACAGGCTGGCAAGAAGCTATTCCTGGTGATTTACCAGGCGCCTTCGCAGGAACAAAACCCCAGCCAACACCGCTACTCTGGCTTTTTTGAGAGCATCGACGAAGCCTAAATCTGATATGGCCACTCTTCCTGCTACCAGAGGAGCTTTGAAGCAGCACTCGTTCACAGTGTACCTACAGGTAACTATTCAGATATTATTATTTAATTTTATTATTGTCGAATACGGTTTTGTTACAAATATCTATTTGAGCTAAATACTTATGTTGGTCTTACTTCTTTCTTACAGATACAACAATGGCTCGGCAGTCCCCTACCACCAACCCAATGGGGCTGGGCCAAAAGAGACAATGGAATTCTAAAATCAGTGACAACCAACGACCCTCTGGCAACTAACTTCATTCTCAACACCAAATTTTGCCGATGCACGACTGGGTGTGGGGTGCGCTGCGGGTGCCGCGTATGCTCCGGCTCATGCACTAACGGAGCCCTCATTGAAAACACCGTTGACGATGATGATATTTTAGATTTAGAAGATAATTAGGAAATTTATTTTTATTAATATACTTAAAGAAATGTGTTTTTTTTTATTGTCCGTTTTCCTCCCTCTGTATCTCCTTAAGTATTGATCCTACAGAAAAAGTGTGAAGAACTTTTTTATAGGAAATTTTATATTGGTTACTTTAGTCATAAATTATTTTTTGCTGTCGGCCGCAGTTTTCCAGTTATTTACGAGAAACTGAAAAAAGGGACGTTTACACCCCCCTCCACCCCTTAGCTTCAACCCCACCCATCAGTACTTTTAGTATGTTGTTAAAAACACTTTATTCTACAACTGTGTCAAAATTAGCTTTTACACGGGTTATTTTTTCTATTTTTCTTTCATTGGACGGGCTATTTAGACAGTGTTTAAATCTGTCGTTGACACCTTTTTTTCATATTGTAAAAGAGTGACAGCAACAGATTTAAACACTGTCTAAAGTTAAACACAGTTTTGTGGTAAGACCGATGGAGTTTCTGAACAATCTGCAGCGTTCTTAATTTAAAACACTTTTCTTTACTGCTTAAAGCCAGTTAAGAAAAAATTATTTTGCTTTCTGTTTTTGAGCAACAAAGGCGCGCTTTTCGAGCTAGTATGGTGAACATTACTTAATAATAAAATAATCTATGGAAATTTAAAATAAAAATATTAGCTTAATCAACATATTTATTAAAACCATTACATTGCACTCTCCCTTCCGCTTCCACTAGTTTTGGCAACCTGGAATCTTGGCTGTACCTATGTATTTATACCTATCATCTTTTTAAGATGAAAGATGTCTACAATTCGCATAGATTAAAATATGTTAAGGTGTGTTAATTCGAAAACCATTTCGAGATTTAGGTTTAATAAGCCGTATTTTAGAACTTTTGTTCTGAAAAACCTTATGATGATGAATATTTTTACGAAAAAGCTTGCAACTTTCATTTGACCTTCGTGTGACGTCACTTGACTGAAGGCTGTATAGAAATGTGTCGCTTGCCATCAAGTTAAAAAATATTACTGTCAGAGTCACAGAACAGAACATGAAGTCCATGTCTGGGTCACAGTATAAATATAATTGAACGCAGTAAGTGTTGCTGTCTTGTTACGAAATCCCAGATTGATCGGTTAATTTTATTTGTTATGAAGTAACGCATTATTAAAATAAATATAATTTTTGATGACAACAATTTCTGTGATGGATTAATATTGACAATCATACATGAGAGATACCAAATATAATTATGTATGTATGTATGTATGTATGTATGTATGTATGTATGTATGTATGTATGTATGTATGTATGTATGTATGTATGTATGAATTGTTGTGTGTTTGTCCGACCATAACTCGAGTATCGTTGATCGGAACGACATGAAATTTGAATTTTTAAGTTCGAGCCAAATCGGTCAAGATCGAATCGCGAGTTCACAGTTCGTGGCGAACGACTAGTTTATTTGCCTTTTAAAATTTAATAACCGAGATGGTAGGGCGTTAAATTTCAGCCAAATATACGTCACGTGATTAATAGGCACCTCTTGTGACTGACAAAGTACAGTTTAGGGTTTTTTTTGCAGGCGTTGGTAACACTCAACATAGTTTCGTTGTTGTTGTTGTTTGATTTTTTCTCAGAATAAGGAATACAAATAGAAGCCTGGCTAAAATAAGAACTGGGCATTAGCCATTGTACTCATCTAACGTAAATTACTCCTGTGTACGAGTGAATGAAACGACGAACCGCACTTACTTTATATTTTTTCCTGGTGTGTCACTAGATTGAACCAAACAAATGTCAGATGGATGTAATTTGGATGTATTTTAAAAATTATAATACCATCAAATTAAATATGTCTCATCATTGTATCGTTGTGTTGTAATATCGTTCGTAGCGTGCATCACATCTTAATTTGGTGGCATCGCAATGTCTAATGCATTTTGCGAAAGTTTACAGCTTCACCGAGAGAAATTAAATATTTTTGTGCTCTTCCTATCAAAATTCGTGAAAGTGTGATTTATTATTGTTTGTGTTGATTGTTTTTTTAACATTGTAATAAAATGTCTTGTGCGATTGAAGGCTGTAAATCGCATACAGGAAGAAAAGAAAACAACAATGAAGCAATATCATTTCATCGGTGAGTTCTGATAGTTTTTATGTTAATAAGTTGCAGGGTCATACCTAAAACTCAGTAACAATAATAGTAGTTCTTGTAAATCATACTCGTGTTCAATTCTACACCGATATTTACCTGTTTTATATAGATTTTCTGCCGACTATGAGAGGTTATGTTTTTTCGTATAGTGATGTACTAAAGTCCGTGTGGCAAACTATCGAACATTGGTTCCCGCGGCAGCCGTGCATAAAGGATAATCCATCTATCAAAAAAACATAGTTTCCAAGAACTCTGTAGATGGTGTTGAACTGACTACGTTGCTAGGTGCCAAAGCCAAAACGATTGAAAAAAAAAAACATTGGGTCACGTCACATACGCTCGTTGGTTGATGACATGTGTGCTGAGCATATTATATGCGAATGCTTTGTTATGGTCTGTCCAGGTTTAAAATGTACCATGGCTTGTACTCATTGCGCTTTACGACTTTCATCTTTAGGAAAAAGATGTATGCCTCCATTTTTATACAAATCTACAATGCACAGACTTCTCTTCTTTTTCTCTTGGGACATTTTCTTTCTGGCGTAGAAAACTCATAAAAAGACTGCTAATTTTTTTTTTTTTTTTTGTTGTTATCATTTATTTATTTTCAAAATGTCATTGTGATGTGATGTGACAATGACATTAATTACTTTTTTATGTACGTTTCGTTTAACGATCTCAAAATTACATCCAAGTGCAATAATCAAAAAATTATGTGACGTTCCGTTCCTTGCAGTAACGAATAAATATCGCTATATTTTTTTGTTACAGATTTCCAAAAAAGGAAGAATTAAAAAGTGAATGGCTTAGACGAATAATTTGACCAAATTGGGCAATTAAAAAAAGCAGTCATATTTGTTCGAAACACTTTACGTCGGATTCTTTTGGACCAAACGAAAATTTTAAATGGAGACTTTTAAAAGCAGATGCCTTACCAACGTTATATTTACCAGATACAGACACATTGGTAACCTTTAAATAATTATGTATAATTGCATTATCAATCTTGTTTGTAGGTACGTGCTTGTACTATACTATAGTATATTAACTCGATAATTTTTCAATTTTAGGCAACAGAACCAGTACCTATGGGTGTCTGTGGTTTAGAAAAGTGCATATTTCTATGTTCGCAAATCGTTCTGAAAGGCCTGTTCGTTCACGTTACTGCCGTGATCGACTTCACGAAGAAATTCCGCAGATCAAGACATTTTCGTACTTAGTGGTTGACAATAAAAGTGACAGGGTAGTTCTATCGTGAAATGAATTTTGGGAATGCTTATTGACTTGAACTGCGCATAATTAGATTTCTTATTACAGGTTATTAGGTATTTTAATCGTTCATTATTTGTTATTAGTTTTTATTCAAGATAAGTTGTTGTTTATTTGATAGAAATAAAAAAAAATTGAAATTACCTCTGTAGTAATTGCGCTGTCATCGCTCATCATTGACATATTATTATTATTACGAATCCTATAAGTCTATGATTATTATGATTTCTATTGTTGCGATTAATTCCTTCCTCCTTGATTGAACAAAGACGCGACATCAACGAACATCTATTTGATTGAGTTAAGAGGCGACTTAAAAAGTATCCACTTAAATGGTTTACGGTTGTATCTCTGATACAAGCTACAGCATTTTTTGTACTAGAAACAAGCACAATTTTGGACTTAACTTATGTACCTACCTGCCTACGATATAGTAATTTGTACTTAATAAAAAATATTATGCTAAACGAAAGATATCCTTTTATTAATTCCTTATTTACACAATATAACATGTGTCCTACTGGGGTAGACAGAGACCACTTTGCTATTAATTCTCTTGGCCTCCTTCCAAAGCAAGAGGATGTCACCAGAAAGGTCGGTGCCTCCTGCATTCTCTTTTTTTTCACACTTTGATACGATATAATGTGTGGTAAGGAGATTGGTCGCGGTTCATTTCGATTTGGTTTATTTATCGTAGTCAAAAATCGACATTGTTACATCACTAGCAAAGCAACGAACTAGTGACAACCTACCTAATTAAGAAAAAACTAATACATATCCATCTCTCTCTAACGCACTAGAATGTCGTAAGAAAATCAAGGATAGGTGTCTTTCTCCGCGTATTATTTTAGTCAGGTTTCTATTTGTATTCCTTATTCTGAGGATTTTTTATTGCCAGATGTAGCAATATAGTACTCTGTGGATGACAGATTTTTTTTTTACAAGCAAGGCAAAAGTCCGCATTCAGTATCAGGCCTAAAATGAGTCATGTGACGTAACATCCGGAAATTCTTTAAAAGATCATAAATAAATAATGACTAATTTAAATACCATAATATTGAAAACTTTGATCTAAAAGCGCGTAAATTCTCTAAAAAAAAATTAAAAAAAAAATACTTTTTTTAATTAAGCTACGCGAATTTGGCGTGAATTTGACGCGTTGTCTGATTCATTTACTAAGTCTTGCAATAAATTACGATCTATGTATAGTTATATGTATGTCTTCTTTTTAACCTACTTTCTACTTTCTCGGGTGAGAACCTCTAAAAATGGCGTAGTTTCTAACATTAACCTAGTTCAAGCTAACTCGATAGCGCTAGATAGAACAACTTAGAGTGTATCATTACCATATTATAATTCGGCACCTGAAGCTAGCTTGCTTTATCTTGTTAGCAAAGTACTACACAATATACCTATGAGTCTTTTGCAGCAGGAATGGGGGCGATTTTGTATTGGCGTAGGTATCTAATTAAGTTAGCTAATTACATGACAGTTGATGGCATATTTGCTGCTAAGTAACTGCATAAAGAGTAATGGAACATTAACGTTTCTAAAGAATTTTGAACAGTAGTGATCGAAAAATGGACTGCTTTTTTATTTGTTTTCAGCGGCGGATCCAGAAATAATACACTTCGCATCAAAAAAATCGAAACACTACCAAGATTTTCTTTCTGGCTAGAAATAACCAAAAAAGAGGATTTATAATTTTATTAGCTGGCAGTTTGGCCCTTTCCGTTGTGTAAGAGAGTTCCAAATTTGAATTAAAATGTTTGAATTTTCATTTGATAAAATGGAACATCGGAGTACAGTTATTTGGTTTATAAACAAAGATTTCAAAAGTAGAGATAAGCCCTTACCGTACTATGACAGCACCAAAATGTTTCCACCTTTAAATGGGTGACGCTCACACCTTTGGAATCAGTGTTTATCTGAACACAGTGATAGTTGGACGCCTTAAGTGCACTTAAAGTTAATCATTTTGACAACTTTAGTAGTCTGATCAGTTTGCTGACCGTAGGTAGACAGATTGCGCACTCATAAGTGTGCGCGCGTCGGCATTATGTTAACGCATACATTCAAAAACAATGCAATAGATTTTAGGTGCCAGAGCTCATCTAAACTTTTGAAATCTTTGGTAATAAACACAAAATACAAGGAACCTACAGTCTAAATTTCATGTTTCTAGGTCCAGCCGTTTAGTCATTTAGACAGGGTATTCGTATATACGTATATGTATATGTAGATATATTATACTAGGTGACGCCACGCAGAAGTGCGTTCATTAAATAACACTGGGCTGGGTAGGAACACTGGGGTTGTAACGCTGAGTTTTTGAACGGGTTTCGTCGTGTAGCGACACTCCAAACGTCAGTTGTCATTTTTGCATTATATTTAGTATAATAACGTTGAGAGGACCCCCTCTGTACGAAATTTAACGTAAATATATCAACTATAACGTTGAGAAGACCCCCTCGGTACAAAAATTAACGTCATTTCATTTACGAAAATTTACGTGAATGTCAGGTGACGTTTGGAGTCTATACGAACCTTGCGAACCCTGCACAGAGTTGATGTTGAAAAATTCGACACCAGTGTAGCGACACTGTCATTTTTGAACGGTCGGTGTTGAGACGCGAGTTCATTTTTGAACGGGTTAGTGTTGCGACCCGGGTAGGAAACCCAACTCGGTGTGAGTTTATGAACGACTATCAGCGTTGCTCGCGTGGAACTCGTTTCTCCCGATCCCGCGGGAATTCCCTAAAATTCCTTCTTGGAAGATGTTTGTCTACGTCATACAAGGAACATCAAATTTCATGTTCCTGATCTTGCAAGTTTTATGAGACAAAATCTAATTACTTATCAAAATATATTTTAACCCTTGTAATGCCACAAGGTGCTCTCTCCGTCCCTTTATCTATTTTTTTTTTAATTAACGAAACGGGTTAAACTACGAAAGTATGGCACGTGGGTTCTGTAAACGGACATTACTTTTCTGGATTTGGTCAAAAAATTCAATGTTTCAGGCCAAATTTGTTTTTTAAATAGCTTTAAAAATATCTTTTCCCTGTCCATGCAATTATACTTACACCCATTGACCGACCTATATCCGTTATTTTCCGCTTTTCACTAACTCCCAATTTCAGTATTCACCGAAATATGATTACGTGAATTAAATGAAGGTAATTTCATCCGCATTTCGGGCGGGAGCCGCTCCGTGTCACGGGACTCGTGTTAGGTAATTCGATATTAAACACGGGCGTGACAGGTGACGTGTATGCAGCGGCGTCATTAACGTCACGCTATGCGACGTCGCTGCTCTGTTTCAGAACTGCGTAACTGACATGTAAGAATCTTATACTAGAGCCCTGTTCAGTTGACAATTACAATTTTTAATAAATATTCAACAATTCTATAAATTTGTGTTCCATGAAGTATGATAATCTACAAAAAACTGTGAAATTTTTTTCAGAACTCACGGAATGTCACGAAACATCATCAATCTGCTGCTCAATAAACAACAAATGGCGCCACATGTGACGTGTGACAAATTTGAAGGAAAATCTTCTAAAATTTAAAGTTGCAAAACTGAAATTGCCAAACTTAAATAATACAATGAAAATTTTGCATAATGAAGTGTTTTTATGAAGATCCTGTCTGCAGAAACTCCTTCATTGTGTAAAGTTTTCAAAGCTATGCCACGGCAGTTCTTAATCAGCTCACACAAGGGTAGTAAATAAATCAAACAAAAAGAAAGTAACTTTGTGATTAGCCGTTTGTACCCTTCAAAAACTTTTTGACGAATGTGTAATTTAAGGCGCTACGAAAAAAAATTGACACTTTTAGAACGCGCATATCTACTTCAGTAAATAATGTATTATTTTGATAAAATAGTATATTATTTTTGGATTCTTTTTCTAGGGATCTGTTAGAACAGAAACGCGATCGGAGAAATTCGGCTCGATAGAAATATTTATTGAAATGAGGTCTTTTTCGACACCAATTCTCCTGGTTTGACAATTTGGAATGACATATGGACTGTAATTATATTTTATTAGATGAATTGTAATAGTATCTAGGACGTGGTTAAACGAAATTTTGATAGCATTTTTAGTACATTTTATATTAATAAAAGACCGACTTTTTGCTACTTTTCCACGAATCCGTCCCTCTCGCACTGAGGGTTTTTTCGCATATGGAGTAACAGGGACCCTAAAACTTTTGCATATCTCCTTAAGCGTTTTTGTCCACTTACCAAGTTCTCAAAGAGCCCAACACAGTTGCCATGTTCTGCAGTTGTGTACGTGATGTGACGTAGAGCATGTTGGCGCCACTTTATGAGCTGCAGGCACGAGAGACTTGGCTTCTTGGGCTGCATAATGCATCTTACAGGCTCATTTCGTAAATAGAACACAGGTAGTGTGACTAAAGTTGTGGGTTATTTCAGTTTTAGGCACTCTACCTGCATTTGTATACATTTCTATGGCGTACTGCTTGTTTTGATGCGAATTCGTGTGGGAATCAGGAATGTAAGTTAAGGTGGGCCATGCCGCTCAGCTGCCATATAAATGCTTTAGGTGTTTGTGACGTCCTGATGGCTTTGATCTCAATGAAACTTTGCACACATCTTTATATATGTTTCCCTGACCCCCCACACCGCACTCTAACCCATCTCTCATCAAGAGGTGCAAGATGGCGAAATATTCAAAAAGCGCCGAATTTGTGAAATGGTTACAGGTAAAAACTGTTTTCCATGAAAGGGTAACTCATTATTTATAGAAAAGTATATAAACTTAGTTTTCTTTACATGAACGACGTCTATATTTCTCTCTTTTTTAATTTCCAGTATAAATAAAAATTATACAACTTGCTAATCTTTGCGTCAAAACGAAGCAATATTCACGATATCCTGACAGCTATTATGATGGTGTTTCATCAAATTTAATTTTTTGGGATGTATACAGATAGAGACGTAGTTAGATGTTGCTAGATAATACTTTTTACCTTTTGTATGAATTTTGAGAAAAATCCAGGCGTAAAGGGGCCTCTTAACGGGGAACGAGTCGTATCCTCTACGAAACGCACAGCTTAAGATGGTTCTTCTTATTTTTGAATTACAGATATTAATGAAATGTGATTTATGGCATTTCGGGGCTTCGGAGACGCCATGGTAGTCACACGTTTATTAGTTAGACAGGAGTACGTAAAACGATCTCGACTGCAAAAGCAACAAACGACAACTAATCAACGCGACACGTCGTCACTAAAACAAAATGGCGTCGTTTTGCGTTTCGTTTTAGCACAGCATAAACACAATTTTTCTTTTTAAATGTCGTTAAATTAATAATCTTTATAATCATTTTCACGTTAATATACAAAATTTTAAGTTTTCAATACAAACCAAAACCTATTGAATGTGAAATTACGGTAAAACTGGTCACATGTGGTTGTATGGACTCAACCTTTGCATAACGAAACGCAATTTGTCAAAAGTGATGGTCGTGAGTCAAAACGAAAATTTTGTTGTCAACTTTTAATAATTTATTTCTCGAAAACTACGCATTTGCTACAAAAAATTATTCGGTGAAAGACTTCTTATATCATCTACTTTTTGTAAAAAAATTACGAAAGCCCAGACTAGCGTCCCGTAGTGTACATTTTATCCTAAATATGATGGGTGAGTGAGTGGTATTTCGCTTTGATATATAAAGATATACTCGCCTTTCATCTGCGGCTCTGCCCGCTTTTAATCGATCTTTGTCCCGCTTTCGATTTGTTGGTTATTTTATCAACACCTTCATAGAAAAAGAAGAGAAAAAACACATTTATAACTGCAACAGCCACACTTACAAATATAGTTTACACGTACACTTACGCACAATTACAAATTATAAAAAGTTCACGATGCGTCTGTTGCTGTAAAAGGTAACTGACTCAGCGATGTGCTGAAGGTGTGAGAATTCAGCGCTGATTTTCAGTCAGTGCCTGGTGGTGACACATGAGTGTACCAGGTGCAGCGCGGCTCTGTGCAGTGGGCAATAAATAAATATTAACAGTAATAGCTATGTGTATATATACCCTATATGTTGACCAGGGTCACTACGATGATATGAAGAAAACCGTATCCAAATTTTTCGAGTAGTTTCCGAGTTAAAATGTAACATACATACAGTCGGACAGACGAAAAATCTAATCATTGTAGTTTTGGCCTCAGTATATTTGGCCTAATAACCCATTTCATTAAAAAAATCGCAAAAACATTCAATATTCTGTCAATAAACGTAAAAAAAAGGTTTCGCTAACCAACAACTGAAGCACCCATAGTAAGGCAACTCGCTTGTACGCACGAGCCCGGCACGCACACACTCACATCAAAGTAAGCCAATTTCCATAGTAAGTCGACTCACACACTAACAAATCGTCGACATTGCTATGCTTCAGTCACAGAACAATGATTGAAATGTTCTGAGGCTTCAGTAATTGCTTACCTGCGACTCCGTCTGCCTTTTTCAGGCCAATGTGTAGACACGGCTTTTTTACTTCTTTATTATTATACTAATCTATAGCTTAATAAAGTACAGTACTCCCAAAGCAATAATGCGCATACAAATCTTCGCCACTGTTCGGCAAAGTTCGTATTTCCTTATACCTTCTATACAATCAATAAGGTCATGTGGTACGTTCGGTCGCTCGGCTATAGATTTGTTTACGCATTATTACTTTGGGAGTACTGCGGGCCTATTATGTATCTCTAGTTGCCTTCTGGACTGGGTGTCTATCATCAAAAACATAGATATACTATCGAATTCCGATTGTCTAAGGATATGTTCACACTTGAAGTGACGACACAGTTCGTAAATAGTTCAATAACCATAAAAGCAATTTTGAAAGTTTAGTTTTTATCTATGTTTTTGACGATAGGCACCCTGTCAAGTTGGCAACCTAAGATACAGAATAGGGGGGCTGGTACTGTATACATCTACCTTGACTTGTTCGTTCGGTTGTGAATTCGTGCTCCGTTAGAATTTTTTCCCGCCATCTTAATTTGTACGTGACTCCGGTAGTTAATTAGTACAATTACGAGATCCACTCGAGTGGGTTTTTTCTACAGCACTTACACTCCAGCTTCCGCTATTGTGGAAAATTAATTAAATTGTGACCGGAATTAGGAACTCAAAAATTATAGTGAGAAAATGGCGCTGCTTTTTGCTACACAGAAACTGGGTGCGAGACGATTTTTTAATTGGGAGGTATTTAATTTAATTTCTGACCGCCTTTGCGGTATCATGGTGCGAGACCGCCTTTTTAGTCTAGCTAGTGGTTAGAGTTAGAGTATTCGACTACTAATCCGGAGGTCTTGGATTCGAATCTCGTAGGTCCTTACGATATACATACATTGTGTACTTGTCTGTGTACTTTGGAAGGCACGTTAAGGCGCTACGGAAAAAAATACGACACTTTTAGAACTTGCATATCTACTTCAGAAAATAAATTTATCATTTCGATAAAATAGTATATTATTTTTGGAATCTTTTTCTAGGGATCCGTTAACGGGACACCTGACGCTAGAAAATCAATAACATCAGGTTTTCAAGGGTTCATTGGAAGAAACTACTATTGAAGAAAATATATTAGATTTATCGATCTTTTATCTAGGGATTCCACTTATAAACAATGTATTAAGATTTATACTTTTGTCAAAAAAACAAATGTTTTCCACCCTCTTTTTTTGGTTTTCAAAAACGCGGTTAAGAGATCAACCTGTTTTTTTTTATAAAATAGGCAATAGAAATAGGGATTTTATTATTAATGCACACAAAAAACTAAATTCTAAATTACGTGACAAAAGTTATGTACAATGGTATGTTTATCTCTATAATGAGATTTCATCCAGCAAACAAAAAGTGATAGTGATATTTGATGTAAATAAGATATTCATATTGTGCACGATAATACTTATACAGAAACATAATTAAATTAATAGTAGATACCTAATAGTACCTACTAGAAGTTAAAAATAAATAATAAACTACTTAATAATAAAATGTACATGCCAATGCCTACATAGTATAAATAAATATAAAATATTTTAATATAATATAATATAATATATTTTAAATAAATTATATCTATACCTATATTTTAAGTATAATATTAGGTTATATGAGGTTTCATTTCATATCAAAATAAATGTATAATAGGTAATTAATATGAAATGAAAATCTTAAGTTAAGTGCTTCTAAAAAATTTAATTTAGCAATTGCAACATAAAAACAACTCTTTAAAGAGTACCCTGTAAAAGTTAAAGCACACTATTATTTCCTATTTCACCTTTTACTGCAGTTAAATAGCTTTAACTATTTAAACAGCAACACAACAAGCCAACGTGAATTTAGTTTGGAAGTATGAAATGACCTCGCTTCAGAAACTCTCACAAAACTTATTTACATTATAAATTAGGAGGAAAATTGTATAGCGACATAGCTCAATTATATTCTATACAATTTGTACTAAAATTGCACGAGTTAATCTAGCATTAAACGTTGCATGGCCACACACAGCAGCAAAATAGTAGTTTATGCTACAAGGGCGAAAAGGAACAAAATACGAGGACGATTTAAAACACGAGCGTAGCACGTGTATCATACTACGTTTTTGAATGCATAGTGTGAGGCAATAAAACAAATATAATTATGATTGGCTCAAAAGGACTATATCCAAAGCCGTTAAACAGTGGAAAAAAGTATAACATTTTTGGTTCACAGAAAAGGCTGCAGGTTAGCCAACCACTGTAAATAAATTAAAAAATAAATAAATAATAAAGCCCTAGGGCAAAATAATCGACTTTCTGTTCGGTTTTGATGCATAAAAAGTTGGCCTTTACGATTTCTTGCATTGAAAAGTGTTTTAAACTATTATCTCTTACAAAACTGTAGAGTCGTAGCGATTGTTAAAACATTTATTTTCGCTACGACGTAGCAAGCGCTACGACTCTACCGTTTTCCCACTTTGTAGACCCGCTACGTCGTAGTCTGAATGAACAAAGGGGATACGATTCGTGTCTGCTACGAAACACACAAGTTTAGATTAAATTTTCAATTAAAGATATTAAATAAATGTGATTTATGGCATTTCCCAAACATAGTTTACTGTCAGTTAGGCTTAACGTTGTAAATGAATGGGCACACAAACTTAAAACACGCTACTAAGCAAAGTTGTTAACTGAATTACTTTTATTATGTAATTGTAACGGCAATAAGTGTGTTTGTCTTATAATATAATAATAATAATAATAATGTTTATTTGCGTAAAGAGAACTTAAGATTAGTACATTCAAAAGGATCTTACGGCTAGTGAAAATAATGTTTTGCCTAAACTAAACTACAAAAGTAGACTGTATTAACTCCATCCATCCATCCATCAGCCTAGTTCGTCCACTGCTGGACATAAGCCTTTCCAGGACTTTGCCACTCCCTGCGGTCATCCTGGAAAAATTGCCCATACTCACACACGCTGGGCAGGCGGTTCGGTGAGCGCGGTGCCGGAACCCTCGCACCAGTGACGCCGCTGCCCGTCACCAGTCTGTTCCATATAAGGCTATTAGGGATAGATATACCGCCATCTATCGGTCCCAGGCATGATGGGCCTCCTGGTTTTTTGCCTGAGCTGTCCTCTTACTCTCCCCCGAATTACTTCGAGGGGGTCTCCAAGTAAGATGGTGGTACCTCCACAGTCGAGCCCGGCATCAGCTCTACCACCTCTGCATTGCCTATAAATATAATATCTATAATAACTATATTATGCTATATTATATTCATTTTCACCATACATTTTCACCCGCCCGTCACCAGTCTGTTCCATATAAGGCCCGGCTATTACGGATGGATATACCGCCATCCATCGGTCCCAGGCGTGGTGGGCCTCCTGGTTTTTTTGTTCGCAAAATGCCATAAATCACATTTATTTAATATCTTTAATTCAAAAATAAGAGAACCATCTTAAGTTGTGCGTTTCGTAGCAGACATTAAACGTTCCCCTTTAAGGCCACTGCCTATTTTCGGCGAAACTCTCGTGTGAAATGGACAAAGGTACACGAGTAAGGCGAAACGTAATAGAGTCTATCTCCTTTACTCATATAGTTTTGTCCCCTTCATGGCGAGAGTCTCGCCGAGAATGGAGCGGCCTTTATGCGTCAGCAGTGCGTTCTTTAAGGAACCCTAGGCAGGGTAGGAACATTTGGGTTCAAACACTGAGTTTTAGAACGGGTTTTTGACATTTCTGTGTTAGATTTAGTATAGATGTTTATGTGTCATTGTTACGTCCCTGTACAAACCTTGCGAATCCTGCTCAGGTTGATGTTGAAAAAGCCGACACTTAGTGTCGTGACACTGCCGTTTTTGGACGGTCGGTGTTGCGACGCGAGTTGATTTTTGAACGGGTTAGTGTTATAACCTGGGTAGGAAACGAAACCCAGTGTGAGTTTGAACGGCTATCAGATGAATCGTTGGGTTGATTGCGGCATGTATTGGTTTTTGGTTTTTAATGAAAGTCAGTTAAGGAAAATTGCATATTTTTCATTTTTTTTTTTTATATATCATCGTAAATCGTTACAAACTTTAAAAGTACCAAGCTTTTTGTCCCAGCCTGAATATATAGGTATATATATTTTACTCATAGTAAAGTATTCTACCTACTCATTAAAATTCTAGTTGCAACTTAAGTAGGTACCTACAAAAAGCCTGAAAGTGACGCAATGTAATTGTCCAAAACAACAATGCAATGCCTTTTGGTAAAATGTTACATATTTTAGTGTTGTATAATTTGGGCAGCAATGTTGAGCAGAGTTTTGGCAGTGCAACTGCATAGTTTGTGTAAAAGGACTTTTCGTTTATTTGTATACCTCTTTGCAAAGTCAGTACTTTTGTAAATCAGCAAAAGTTGCTTAAACACACTTTTCGCAATAAGAAGGAAAAAAAAGTTTTTTACCCCATTAGTATCCATTTGGATATGTCGTGGGCAGATCATAAAATTGGGCATATCGTAAAATATGAAATCGAAAATCTTTCACCAAAAGTCAAAAATAGGTGCACCGACGAGCGGAGCGAGGAGAACCTTGTTAAGTTTACCTAAATAGGTAATTAAAATACATTTGTGGAGCTGAGCGAAGCGGAGCGGAGAGCGGCGATCCCTCAAGTTTTTACAGAATAATGATATGTTCAGGCAGATCATGATAAGCCTAATTAAAATACATTTGGGGAGCCGAGCGAAGCGGAGTAGAGAGCGGTGACCCCCCAAGTTCTAACAGAATCATGATATGCCCAGGCAGATCATGATAAGCCCAATTCTACGAGGTGTCAACGACAGATACATAGCGCTAAAACCTGGTGTATCCAAGAATATCTTTTTGCTGTTGTGTTACCAATATAGCTCAATGTTCTATACATTTTGTATGCGTGAAAAAAAACCGTGGCCCTGACAATTATTTTGATTTATTTCGAATCTAATGAAAAGTTTATATTTTATAAAAAAATAAATTCATATATTGTGCTCTGTGAAATTAATGTTCAAAAATGGCCTTTGCGCATCCTTTGCACTAAAGGTGTTTAACAGTAATGCGCGCATTGCGGTAAGATAAATAATATTTATGTGTGGATTTTTTGAATGTTGCCATTCACCTGGCACCTTTATATTTCCTTTAATTTAATTTAATTAATACGTAGAGTTAAAGAGCGAAGAAACATTTGCAAATAGATTTTACTTGACGGGTGACATAGAAGCAGGTGGTGGCGTGGCATTCTGCAATTATATTGCACCTCGGGCGACCTGTTTACTGCGACAATCTTATCTATGCCGTCAGAAAACTATATCTTGGCTTTTAAACCGTTAATATAAAGGCTTCTTTTGAGTGTAATAACTGTATGTATAATTATTTAGGTTAATTTTCCGCCATCGGAAGGTTTTGCGTTCTCTCCCTCTGTGGTTGTAGGTCTTTATTGAATTGCACACGAATGCTTTATCTTTTTGCAATCAATGAGTAATGAATGTAAAACTTTTTTCTGTTGCAGGTATGTTGGTGTTTATGAAAAAGTATAGGTACCTCTTCTTAAGGTAAGTTAATTGTACGGTAAATAATTTTTAACTAATAAATTTATATTTACTATTACAAAATAGTGTGGCGTTCATGGTTTTCGCTTCATAAACGATATTAACTAGTAATTCGCCCCAAACTGTGATTTCTCGATACAACCCCATATAGTATCAGCAACTCCTTGACTGATTTGGCTTATTAAACTTATTTTTGTCTCATTTATTTGCCTACCAAATTTCATGACATTCTGATCAACGATAATCGAGTTATCGTCGGACAAACATTGATACATACTCACATATATACATAAGCGCCGGACTGTTCAAGTAGACTCTGAGAACTTCGCTCGCTCGTTCAATTACAAAGATAAATAACAATAATATTGGTGAGTTAAATATAACAATTTTTTCCCAGAATCGACAAGTTTGATGCTTGACTTATCTATTGAAGATAAAAGCCTGCTAAATGTGAAACTGTTTCAACTCAAACGTCACGTCGCTTGCGGCAAAAACCGCCTTCCTACCTATCTTTACCCCTTAGTATAAGGTACATCCCACTTGTGATAGCGACATAAAGTATCTTATGATCTAAGAATTAAAGGTGAGTTTTGGGAACTCATATACGGTATTTATGGGAAGTAAGATACTTTCCCTGTCTAAGAGTTTTACTCCTCAAGGCATCTTCTTTGATGTGTTCCCCCTTCGCTCGAGGCAAGAAAAGCGTTCATAGATAAAGTGCATTTCGATATTATAAGTTTAGAACTGAGTTTAAAAGTGATGGTTTAAAATTGTTTTCGTGTATGGGACCGCTCCCCTGAAAAGTGGATAGCTGCAGGATGGTAGTTCTATCGTGTTTGAAGAATTGTTTTGTTTCATTTTAATGTAAAGCCTTGATTTTTGTATCCATTCATCCATTAGCCTATGTTCGTTTACTGCTGGACAAAGGCCTCTTCAATATTTCTCCACTCTTGGCGGTCCTGTGTCTTCCTCATCCAGCCGCTACCCGCAACGTTCTTCAAGTCGTCGGTCCAGCGGGCACGAGGTCGGCCTGCGCTACGCTTAGCTGTACGTGGTCTCCATTCCAACGCTACAAGAGACTAATCATTCACAAAACACACCATCACCTGAAAATAGCAATACACTTACAACAGGAGACATAATTGAGGCTATAAATGAAAACTGCACTTACAAATAGGTATTTAGCGTTTAACCAAGCAAAAAATATCATACTCGTACCAGGGCTGCCGCGGTCGTCCAGGTGGGCGCTTCGCTTAACGAGGATACCAATGAAGGACATATTTTCATTTAGTATTCCGTTATTTGTTTCCATACTTATGAAAAAGAATAATAGGGGATGGGAAATTTTTCGTAATAAATAAATAAGGTTTTAAACATACCGTATCATAGCAGAATTTTTAGTCCAAAAATACATGACTTGGCCTGACCAGACTGTAATTAATTATGTCTTTTATATAAATCCTAGGCTTTACTGAAATGAAATCAACATTTATAAAAAATAATGTTAAAGTCTTACCTTTGTTTTCAAATAAGTGAAGAGTGATAGTTCTTTTTTCATTTGCGATTGACAGTAATTGACTCATTTCCTTTCGTATGTGACGTCATTACACTTTTATTTATTTACTTACCAGCTGACCCGGTGAACTTCGTATCACTTACCTCTTAATATAAACCATATTAATTTAAACAATATGTATGTATTTCAGAGCCGGCAGCTTTATAAAGGCATCATAAGATAGTCTAAGTATCGGCTCCATAGTGGGCGGAAAGAGTGGGCAAATCACGCACACATGTCCAGCTTAATGTTCATAATTATTTTGCATGAGACATTATATTAGATTATCGACACTTATATTAACAAATAAGGTACCAGACTATTTTTTTGTCTGTATCGATAACGCCACATTACTAAACGTAATAGTAACCTGCCAACACTGACTGTCAGTGTCACTGGCACCGAACTTTCCAAGAAAATATAATTGATATTTCAAAACTATTTTTCAGAAGTTATAGTTAACTTTTAACAATGCATTGTCCCTTTTGTAAAAAGTGGATAGAACGGCAGAACAACAGAAGTACCTGTCCTAGTTGCACAAAAAAATTGTAAAGATGCGATGAATGTTTCATAATAACCGCTGATACCTTCAAGTTTTGTATAAAGTGCGGTCACAATTTGAGCCGAATAATACGAATTAATAGGGCTAAGGAACAAAAAAATCGAGTGAAACAACAACTGTTATTAAAACCGAAGTTCGTCTCAACAATGCCATCATCATCATCTGTGTCATCATCTGTATCATCATCTGAAGGAATAACATTTTCAGAACTTAATTTAACTGCCGATGAACTAAAGGATTTGGATGAGATTAAGGAAATTCATGAGCACAACATCGGCAATATTCACCACGCCGTCAAGTCCTGGCGAGGCAAGTCAAGACATCTTTAGCAAGCCTGGTTCGCATTTGCTGTTAGATTAATTGATATTTTGCCGATTCAGGTGTCAATCGCGGAAATTTTAGAAAATATGGTTCCTACCGTAAAGGTATAGTCTTATATATAGTATAGTATAGTCTTATATAGTCTTTAATAAAAAATATTTGAATTATATCAAATTGAATATTATTTCAGACATATATTATGTATTAGTAACAACAAATATACCCAAATGCACAACACCGTGGTGGCGCGGCCTTCCAATGTAAGTGGCCGGCAAAATTGACATTTTTCCCACATTGTTTGCATTGCCATCGGCATTAATAGCATCGCGAAGATTATGTACTCTTCAGATCGAAGCTGCTGTTGGTTTAGACGGATGTACGTCAATCGTTCAGTCTCAATTTTGACATACATGTCAACTGCAAACTGATGAAAAAGCCGTTGACACATCAAAATGTGATTTACTTCACCTTCACGGATTTTGTTTGAATAAAAATTCATAGCACTGACTATTTTGTTGGTTTCAGCACCTGTAATCAATTAATCAACCATCCCAAAAACTAATGAGTCTAATGAATCAGGTGGTGGGACTAACTGTGGCAATTTTACTTTACCACCAGCACAACATAATCTTGCAAATTCACCGCTGTATTTTAAAGCTTTACAATGTTGACAAATGATTGACATTTCCCCAATTGTTACAGATTTGTCGGCACTATAATCTATTTCTTGATCGTAGGAGAATGCTCCTCGTGCCAGGTTCACAGGAAGATTGCGTCTGCGGAATCGATCAATTTCATTTTCCCGTGCTCGCTGCTGTTGTGATCGATGTGCCCGAACTCGTTCCATTCTATGCCTATTATCCACTTCATTGTAATTCACTCTAGAATGCAAATCTGCCATACCAATACGACTGTTATCATTATCAGTCTCTCGCTGGTCATCAGTGCGATTAGCGCGTGAGGTAGCTCGTCGTACATTCGATTGACTTCGACGACCTATGTTAGGTCGTTTTCTCCTCGGTATTGTAAGCAGTATCAGAATGACAAATCAAGTTTTGAATCTTTTTTCAGGTGTTTAAAACATAATGTGTGCGGGTAATAGATAAATTGAATGCAATTCCGTGCATTCTGAAACTTGACTGCTGTTAAAGTAAAATAACTGACACAATCAAATGTGATCGTCTAAAATAATCGTTAAAACATTTTTACGGATTTTTTCGAGGGTTTGACAATTTTATAATTGCTAAAAACTAAGAAAAAAGGAAGCAGTTTGATCACAGGAAACTGTGACGTCATAATGTAAAACCTCATACAAATTTCATAGTATCGGGGCGTTTTGACATTTGATAAAGAGTCGCTGATTTTATTTTTAGGGAAGTAGCCAATTTCAGATCGTATAGCGAACTTTACTGTTTCAAAATATATTTCTGAACGCACCCAACACATCAACCAAGTGTCATTATAGTGTCATTATTTTACATGTTTTAAATCTAAATACGCGATAATCAGACTATTATGGATATATGTTGTCGATTCCAAACCCTTATTTAATCTAGACCTACATGTTTTTATTCCTAAAATACCGAACCGACGCGACGGGGCGAACATCAAATGTTTGACAGGTAAGAACAGTTTGTATGGGAAAATAAAATTGTTGTTTTTAGTATGTTTTTAGTATTTTCCTCGCAATTTTTACACATTTTCTCATCGCTTAAACCTTTCCTGGACTTCCACAAATATTTCAAGACTAAAATTAGCCAAATCGGTTCAGCCGTTCTCGAGTTTTAGCGAGACTAACGAACAGCAATTCATTTTTATTTATATAGATTTATTAGATGTTTATATGTATCGGTAGCTGCAGCGCAGCGGGAGTAACGGTTCTTTTTCGGTTAATTATTTATTTATTATTCTTTATTGTACACAAAAAAAGGTAATGTAAACTTTGAATGTATACATTTTAGTACATCGGCGAGCTTATCTCTTATCTTAAGACATTTTTTTTGCAAACCAAATGAGTATGGGAGTGCTTAAAAAAATCGGTAACCATATGTGTACTTAAACTACAAAACTTGACTAACTACATACTAAAATACTGATAATAGATATATATGGGCACAGGTGGCCAGCCCTACAAAATATATTATCTGAATTCACGCTGCACGCGACACTAGCGCTTACGGTTTTGTTCGGAACTAACAACAGATTTGAAATTCGCGCTACGGCGCTTACTTACGTTTTCTTTGTAACTAACAATAGTCACTGCTCAGTTCCTGTTTTATTTTATACTTTAATAATAATTATGATTATGTTTATATAAATACGATTTTATTTTGTCAATATCCAAAGAATTAATTCAAAAGAGTCAAGATATTATAACTTTATTACGAACTATGTTTGCTTGTGATGAATAATTGATGTCTCTAAGTAACTCCACCAGATTAATGTTTTTGTTATGAAAATATCTAAGGATAATTTATATATTATATAGTTTATTTGTTATTGACTTAAAATAGCGTTTTAATTTAAATGTTAATATTTTGTATTCAGCAAGTCAGAAGTACCGGTCGGGGCAGCGCCCCCAACAGCGGCTGGTGGCGGTTGATAGAACTTTGTGTTGTTGTTGTTGTTGTTGCAGCGTTGCCAGATTGGAGGTTTTTCACGATTTTGGGAAAAAATTTGGTCCTTGGGTAAAATTTAGGGAAATGATAACTGTGGGGAAACTTTTGGGGAATAAAATTTGATGTTGGGGAAATTTGGGGTAGCAAAGGCTTTACGTATTCGAATGGCTGAAATCTATGAACCGCATTTAAAAATTTAAGATGCTGCCTAAAATACTTTAAAACCCTGGAACAAAAAAAAAATCATCAGTCGGTCAGTTGAGTAATCGTCGAGAGCAGTTTTTAGAATAATCTAAAATAAAATTTGATAAATTACTAGACGTTAAAGAACGGCTTGGGAAGCCGAACCTCAGTTTTCTACTGGTGAGTTCTTGACTTAGTCATACACCGTACATTTGATTACCAGGCCTTAGGATGAGTATTAAGATGCCCTTTATTTTTAGATCTGAAACATGTTGAATTTATTTTCCTTGTCGTTTCAATGAATTCAACAATTGCAATAACTCTAAAACACAACATTATCCTAGCCATCTGAATAAAATTCAGAATTTAGAACATAATTTTAAGGTAAGGTTAGATTGTTTTTCTTTTTTAATTCCGCCAAATCAAGTTTGGGAGTTTTTTCAGAAAAACGTATCATTTTAGGGAAAAATTATTTTGAATCTGGGGAAATTTGAGAAATCACATCTGGTAACCCTGTGTTGTTGTGAAGGAATGGCAGATTAATAATGTGGATTTCATGTTTTAAAATTTTTAAGAAGCCGCTACCGGATCTAGGTGAACTATTAAGTTCTACCGAGCCTGACTTTCTCACCTCGTAGAATCTGTGAACATTACGAAGTGACATTAAATTGTGCCTTTTTGTGAAAACTATCATCTTTTATTGCTTGAGTGAAAATGAATAACTGCCCGGATGATGATGAAAATGCCAAGTCTCCACCAGACCTCGTAGCACAGTGTTTAATCGCGCGCGACGCCACTTAGTTGAATCACAGGTTCGAGGAGCGTGACATACAATACAATATAGCTTTATTGTCACACAACAAAAGAAAAATAATACAGTTAATTGAATTTAAAAATACGAGTACAAAGCGATCTCTTCCAGAAAACCTTTAGGTGGAAAAAATACTCGTACATTAAGATTGCTGAAGAGGCGGTGTAATATAAAATAAGGTATATAAAGTAGAAGCCAAATTATATAAATAATAGTACATACCAATACATACATATACCTACATATATAAATAATTATTTCAAACATAATAAATACATTTTACAAATATACATTTAAACAATGAAATATAAAAGCTCTGAATACAAAATATGGTGCAGAAGAGTTAGAGTGACAAGTAATAACCCTTGATTAATTTTCTGAAGACAGGCAGTGATGGAGCTCTCCTTATTGGCAAAGGAAGATCGTTCCACAACCGAACAGTGACATACTGTTTAATCGCAATAAACATCGTGTCATTCTCCTCGCACTCGTGATTCAACTTAGTGGCGTCGCGCGCGATCAAACACTGCTACGCTCTGGCTGGTGCTACGTCCACGCCGACATATATACATACATATAAAAATTTCTACATATATAGATAACTTCATATATAAATGGCTATATATACATATCAAATATACCTATATATATTAGTACATTACGATACGAGAGCGATGAAACGTTTTTTGACGAGTGTGAGTTTGCGGCAAGAGCCGAAGGCGAGTGCTGCAATCACACGAGTCGAGAAAAAGTTTCTCGCACGAGTTTCGTATAATTTTTTATAGTACAAGTGCGGAAAATGCCGACTTTACGCACGCGCAGCGTGCGTAAAGTGGTCATTTTACGCACGGTGTGCTATAAAATATATTAATACATAAGGATACATAATTATACATTATTTATTTATTTTTTATCTCAAAATACATAAATATTTGACAATATTAAGTACTCACAGATAGAGTATTTCCAATAATTTGAACTATAATATTGACCCACAAAGTACGCAAAGGGCTCCGTGAAGGGTCTACATCTAAAACTAGCAAGTTTACAATATTCAGATTACCCTCGGGACTTGACCTATTTGTGCAAATGTTAAAATGAATCCCCTTGTGTAATAGACATGGGTACATGACGTCATATTGTCTGTTTATGATTTTGTGATGCATACGTTTGTGGATTTATTTGACGGAAGGGGTGAAATGTTATACATACCTGAATGATTTGGAAACTTTATATAAAGCAATAGAATACGATATAGGTAGTCTGCAAGTCAAACTAACTACTTAAATTAGAATTAAAAAAAAACTTTATTTACCAGACATTAGTGCAATTTACAAATTACATTAAAATCACAATAAAAAGGCTTAATTTATACTTGCGATGAGCGTTTTTCCTTATGTCAAATTTAGTGTTAAATAAGATTCTTAGATGGCACTGTCATATTCTTTAGCAACAGAATCAAAGAAAAAATATGTACCAATTCCCAACAAACGAAAAACCACTTTGACATTGATTGCTACAAAACACATTTTATCTATGGTGACATGGACAGCGCCATCTGGAGGAAAACTAAGAACTAAGAAGAAAAAATAACGAGAAAAACGCTCATTGTCGGCACTTGGTGAAACTTGAAACACATCTTGAGTTAAAAGCACTTGTACGTTATAGTTTCACTTTAATTATGTTGTCTCCCAACCGGTTTCGGATTTTACTCCATTTTCAAGGGAAGATGTTTTTATTTATTTATTTATTTATTTATTTATTTATTTATTTATTTATTTATTTATTTATTTACTCATAGGAAGATTAACAGACAAATAGGTACAGTAAAAATTATGAACTAAATGCCGATAAAAAATCTTCACCTAATGGATGACAAAATTATTTTAATGTTAATTAAAATACATTTCATTGACTCCAGGCACTAGCTCTGAGCAACGTCAATAATGATAATGTTCATTATCATTATAATTGTTTACGTTGCTCATTATAAAGAGGCTATGCGAATTGTATTTTTGTCACTGTCACTCCAAGCGAAAAATCGCGCAGTGCGAGAGGGGCGGATTCAGGGCAAAAGGGAAAAAAGTTGGTTTTATATTTTTATAAAAAAACTAAAATAGGTAGCAAAATTTCAAATATCAAATCTCTGGATATTGTTGAAACACACCTAATAAAATATGTTTGAGTTTTATATATGAAGGGTACAGGGGAAAAAAGATGAATGTCACAAAATCATTAAAACTTATAAAACAACGGAATTCAAAATCTGTCCTATTTGGAGTCTTACTGTTTAGTAAATTAAAGTCAAAAGTCAACTCCGTATAAAAATATGAAATTCTGTATCTTAGAGTCTTAGTGACTATCATCTTTATTCCCCTGTACCCTTATATGGTTCCTATTCGTCAAACGAGGAGAAAAAGTGTGTTTGAAGACCTCATTTCAACAATTATTTCTATCGAGGAAAATTTATCCAAACATTTTTTCCAATTTCAAAACCTTAGATTATATAGTCGAAATGCATACATCAGAAATTTATTAAAATTTTCCGAGTATTTCATGAAATACACAGAAAAGAAACACCCGTATTTTTTTCGCATATCGCCTTAAAGTGAAATTATCATTGTTAAAGTGAAACTACTTACTGTACAAGTGCTTTTAACTAAAAAAAAGGCTGTCAATTCTGCGTAGGGTTCCTAGGCTATGTGAATTTTAGTTTTATCACTTTCACTCCGTGAAAAACGTGATTTTTTGTAAAATTTATTTTTATTATGAAATGCAATGTATTTTTAATATAATCTAACAATGTAATAATTTAATAATGTAATAATTTTCGACATGTAATGATAAATTATAAATAAACAAGTATGAGTATAATGTCATTTACTTTAAGGCGATATGTAAAAGTTTTAGCGTCCCTGTTACTCCATATGCGAAAAAACCCTCAGTGCGAGAGGGACGGATTCGTCAAACAGTAGCAAAAAGTCGGTTTTTTATTAATATAAAATGTACTAAAGTTGCTATCAAAATTTCGTTTAACCAGCGGGCCTATTGTGTATCTCTAGTTGCCTTCTGAACTGGGTGTCTATCATCAAAAACATAGATATACTATCGAATTCCAATGTCCTAAGGATATTTTCGCACTTGAAGTGACGACACAGATTGTTAATAGTTCAATACCCACTAAAGGCAATTTTGAAATTTCAGTTTTTAGCTATGCTTTTGATGATAGGCACCTCGTGCAGTTGGCAACTAAAGATACAGAATAGGGGGGCAGGTCATAGAGACCGTTAAAACCCATCTAATCTGGGGGCACGGCAGTGCCCCCGCCGAGTCTCGCAAAAAAACGCGGAACGGCCGTACCATCCTTTTCTCGAAGCAACTCACGGCACTTTCAACCCCCCTGTATCTTCGTTGTGGGTAAAGCTAGAAGTCTGAAATTTCAGTAACCAAGAGTACTTACTGATCCTACTTCTGACCCCAAATTACAACTTTGTACCGATATTTGATTACGAAATATCTCAAGTCAAAGTTCCCTTATTTTGTCACTGACTGACTGACACATCATCAAAAGTCTAAAGGTGTTCTAGCAGGCCTACAAACTTGAAATTTTGCATGCGGTTAGTGTTAAGTGTACATTGCAACAAAAAAATATAAAAATGTTATTTGCGGTTGGTAATTTAATATTTCCATACAAAGTCTATACAAAATGTATGTTTCCAGCTGCATCTATAAATTTGTATGACACTAGATGACGTTGGTGGTATGCTGGTCCTCTAAAAAGGCCATTTTGCATGAATCACATTATGAATCTGTTTTAATGCCGTCTCTTTTGCAAGCGCGAAAAAACTCTGACTCTATCCTACTTTCAAATCACTTTATGATTCACCCAAGTCGGCCTTTTTAGATCCCCTGCTTTGTATTAAAGACATCTACCACGAAAAATTCTACCTCATGACGCTAGATGGTAAAAAGTGTAAAAAAATTTATACCTTTAATTCTGAAAATAGAGCAAGTAGTAAAAATAAAACATAAAACCGTTGAAGTGCGAAAAAAAAAAAAAACGGTAAAGTGCGAATCGGACTCGCGCATAAAGGGTTCCGTACCCCTACACAATACGGGTATGGAACCCTAAAAGTAAATAACAACAATATAGATGCCATAGCAACATTAAGGCGACAAAAAACAAAGCGATAAAACGGTAGCGCCTGACAAACAATTCGGTACCTTTTTAGTACGGAACCCTAATTTTCCTTATTTTACTTTAAAGTATTTACTATAGACTGCCCAAAGTTTAAACTTGTACTTGTATGTATTACCGTTCTAAAGATAGAGCCTTTGTTATAATAATCTGTTCCTTGGGTAAGGGTGGTTTATAATGTTCGACACATTCACAATTAGTCTATTTAAGAAGAGATTATCAACATTTCGTAATTAAGTCACTAAAAAAACGGTAAACTGCGAATCCGACTCGCGCATAAAGGGTTCCGTACCCCTACACAATACGGGTACGGAACCCTTAAAGTAAATTGCAACAACATAGATGCCATAGCACCATCAAGGCGACAAAAAACAAAGCGATAAAACGGGATAAAACGGTAGCGCCTGACAAAAAATTCGGTACCTTTTTAGGAAGGAACCCTCATTTTTATTATTTGTTATTTTACTTTAAAGTAGTCTGCCTAAATTTTCAACTTGTACGTACTTGTATGTATTTAACCGTTCTAACGATAGAGCCTTTGTTATAATAATCTGTGCTTTGGGTAAGGAACCCTAAAACACATTTAGTCTATTTAAGAAGAGAAATACCAACATTTCGTAAATCAATCAATTCTTTAAGGCCGTTTTCGGTCACAGCGACCGTCACTGCTGAGAGCGGCGCTGATGTGCCCTCACGTAGCTGACGTGGCCGATTTTTGCAGTGAACGTGCGACCACATTCACTGCACGTCAGCACCCCTCCAACTATATTATTATAATTTTCAACTTGTACGTACTTGTATGTATAACCGTTCTAACGATAGAGCTTTTGTTATAATAATCTGTGCTTTGGGTAAGGAACCCTAAAACACATTTAGTCTATTTAAGAAGAGAAATATCAACATTTCGTAAATAAGTCGCTATTAAACCTAATAAGTGCAAGTCGGACTCGCTCACGAAGGGTTCCGTACTACCATCACACAATATGGGTACGAAACCCCAAACCATTATGGTAAATACCAACAATAAAGATGACATAGCAACATAAAGGCGACAAAAAACAAGGCGCTAAAATGGTAGCGCCTGACAAACAAATCAGCACCTTTTGAATAAGGAACTCTAACATTTATCTGCCCAAAATTGTTATATTGTAAAAATAGAGCTAAAACAAATAACGTCAAATAATTGGACCCCCCTTGGATTTCCATTTCATATTATTATTTGCCGTGATAGAGGACAAAGTAACATATATTATGTGCAAATATTTACGCGCTATATTCACCTATAACGGCTGAATCTGTAGACCCCTGTGATAGATGGATAGACAGCGGAGGCTTAGTAATAGGGTCACGGAACCTTAGGATACGGAACCCTAAATATCAAGGTAAAAGGTTATTTATCCAGTAAAGCTTACAGGAAAAATAAAGCGGCTAATGTTGTATTATTTGTATATGCATCCTCTATGATGTAGGTATAATGAAATGTACTTGTGTGTCACTGAATAAAGACCAGGTTTAGACATAATAATGTACTCTGTGGTTTAGACTGACAAGCCTGCCTTTCACTTCATGGTCAAAAGAAATATTAACCTGCCTGTTGCATCTAATTGTGGATAATAATAATAATAACTTACCGTAAAAATGAATATTTCAATGTAGCCTGAAATATTGTCCACACCTTGTTGTCCCTATACCTGGAGATGGTTCATGTTGGTTCCATTCTTTGTCATTCTCTATGTATGAGAACATTGAGTCATCGTATGACATTAGGTTTGTGGTAGTCAAGTATTTGGTAGCGCATTGGGATGAAATGCAACTTTATACGTGTGACGAGCGTGGAGACACATTAACGCTGACCTGTACTCGACAGCAATGATGAAAACTACCACCTACGGTTCCGTATCCGAACTTATGGCAGCCACTTCTTTGTATCCATTTACTTTCGAGGTTAACAAAAATGGCCGTTTGAGTGGATCATTTAGTGGGGATCCTGGGACGCCAGTGAAACGTTTACAATTCTCTGGTAGTTTCTTAGATGGTCATTATGAAGTGCTCCTTCCCAATACTAGTTTCTCTGGAGTATGTCCAAATGATCAGTTAAAGGGAGTGCGCTTTAAGAAAATCCGTAGCTGACGGGCAAGAAATATTACCCGAGATGAAAAAAAGGAGGACTACCTACAAAAAGAAATGAGATCCCATCAAAAACATAAAATGTACAAAAATGTCAAGTCTCGCAATGCAATCTTTCCACCGTAAAAAGTTGTGAGATCTTATGTAAAGCCAAGTCTGTTATTTTAGTTTGTATGGAAGCACCTTTTCATTTTAGTTAGTATGGGAGCACCTATTGAACAAATGTATCATTAATTGTTTCCTAATTAGTTATCTACCAACATTAAGTGACTGTATTAATATTAGTCATCTTTATTTCTCTAATAAAATATAGTGACTTGGCAATCGCAGAGCACAAATAAAGCGCTGATGCGTAGAAATATCTTCTCAAATCGCTAACAAATTAGTATTAGGTAGATATGTTGTATATGTTCCTGTGCGATTGCGAAGTCACTATATTTTATTAGACTTCCACAAATATTTCAAGACTAAAATTAGCCAAATCGGTTCAGCCGTTCTCGAGTTTTAGCGAGACTAACGAACAGCAATTCATTTTTATTTATATAGATTTATTAGATGTTTATATGTATCGGTAGCTGCAGCGCAGCGGGAGTAACGGTTCTTTTTCGGTTAATTATTTATTTATTATTCTTTATTGTACACAAAAAAAGGTAATGTAAACTTTGAATGTATACATTTTAGTACATCGGCGAGCTTATCTCTTATCTTAAGACATTTTTTTTGCAAACCAAATGAGTATGGGAGTGCTTAAAAAAATCGGTAACCATATGTGTACTTAAACTACAAAACTTGACTAACTACATACTAAAATACTGATAATAGATATATATGGGCACAGGTGGCCAGCCCTACAAAATATATTATCTGAATTCACGCTGCACGCGACACTAGCGCTTACGGTTTTGTTCGGAACTAACAACAGATTTGAAATTCGCGCTACGGCGCTTACTTACGTTTTCTTTGTAACTAACAATAGTCACTGCTCAGTTCCTGTTTTATTTTATACTTTAATAATAATTATGATTATGTTTATATAAATACGATTTTATTTTGTCAATATCCAAAGAATTAATTCAAAAGAGTCAAGATATTATAACTTTATTACGAACTATGTTTGCTTGTGATGAATAATTGATGTCTCTAAGTAACTCCACCAGATTAATGTTTTTGTTATGAAAATATCTAAGGATAATTTATATATTATATAGTTTATTTGTTATTGACTTAAAATAGCGTTTTAATTTAAATGTTAATATTTTGTATTCAGCAAGTCAGAAGTACCGGTCGGGGCAGCGCCCCCAACAGCGGCTGGTGGCGGTTGATAGAACTTTGTGTTGTTGTTGTTGTTGTTGCAGCGTTGCCAGATTGGAGGTTTTTCACGATTTTGGGAAAAAATTTGGTCCTTGGGTAAAATTTAGGGAAATGATAACTGTGGGGAAACTTTTGGGGAATAAAATTTGATGTTGGGGAAATTTGGGGTAGCAAAGGCTTTACGTATTCGAATGGCTGAAATCTATGAACCGCATTTAAAAATTTAAGATGCTGCCTAAAATACTTTAAAACCCTGGAACAAAAAAAAAATCATCAGTCGGTCAGTTGAGTAATCGTCGAGAGCAGTTTTTAGAATAATCTAAAATAAAATTTGATAAATTACTAGACGTTAAAGAACGGCTTGGGAAGCCGAACCTCAGTTTTCTACTGGTGAGTTCTTGACTTAGTCATACACCGTACATTTGATTACCAGGCCTTAGGATGAGTATTAAGATGCCCTTTATTTTTAGATCTGAAACATGTTGAATTTATTTTCCTTGTCGTTTCAATGAATTCAACAATTGCAATAACTCTAAAACACAACATTATCCTAGCCATCTGAATAAAATTCAGAATTTAGAACATAATTTTAAGGTAAGGTTAGATTGTTTTTCTTTTTTAATTCCGCCAAATCAAGTTTGGGAGTTTTTTCAGAAAAACGTATCATTTTAGGGAAAAATTATTTTGAATCTGGGGAAATTTGAGAAATCACATCTGGTAACCCTGTGTTGTTGTGAAGGAATGGCAGATTAATAATGTGGATTTCATGTTTTAAAATTTTTAAGAAGCCGCTACCGGATCTAGGTGAACTATTAAGTTCTACCGAGCCTGACTTTCTCACCTCGTAGAATCTGTGAACATTACGAAGTGACATTAAATTGTGCCTTTTTGTGAAAACTATCATCTTTTATTGCTTGAGTGAAAATGAATAACTGCCCGGATGATGATGAAAATGCCAAGTCTCCACCAGACCTCGTAGCACAGTGTTTAATCGCGCGCGACGCCACTTAGTTGAATCACAGGTTCGAGGAGCGTGACATACAATACAATATAGCTTTATTGTCACACAACAAAAGAAAAATAATACAGTTAATTGAATTTAAAAATACGAGTACAAAGCGATCTCTTCCAGAAAACCTTTAGGTGGAAAAAATACTCGTACATTAAGATTGCTGAAGAGGCGGTGTAATATAAAATAAGGTATATAAAGTAGAAGCCAAATTATATAAATAATAGTACATACCAATACATACATATACCTACATATATAAATAATTATTTCAAACATAATAAATACATTTTACAAATATACATTTAAACAATGAAATATAAAAGCTCTGAATACAAAATATGGTGCAGAAGAGTTAGAGTGACAAGTAATAACCCTTGATTAATTTTCTGAAGACAGGCAGTGATGGAGCTCTCCTTATTGGCAAAGGAAGATCGTTCCACAACCGAACAGTGACATACTGTTTAATCGCAATAAACATCGTGTCATTCTCCTCGCACTCGTGATTCAACTTAGTGGCGTCGCGCGCGATCAAACACTGCTACGCTCTGGCTGGTGCTACGTCCACGCCGACATATATACATACATATAAAAATTTCTACATATATAGATAACTTCATATATAAATGGCTATATATACATATCAAATATACCTATATATATTAGTACATTACGATACGAGAGCGATGAAACGTTTTTTGACGAGTGTGAGTTTGCGGCAAGAGCCGAAGGCGAGTGCTGCAATCACACGAGTCGAGAAAAAGTTTCTCGCACGAGTTTCGTATAATTTTTTATAGTACAAGTGCGGAAAATGCCGACTTTACGCACGCGCAGCGTGCGTAAAGTGGTCATTTTACGCACGGTGTGCTATAAAATATATTAATACATAAGGATACATAATTATACATTATTTATTTATTTTTTATCTCAAAATACATAAATATTTGACAATATTAAGTACTCACAGATAGAGTATTTCCAATAATTTGAACTATAATATTGACCCACAAAGTACGCAAAGGGCTCCGTGAAGGGTCTACATCTAAAACTAGCAAGTTTACAATATTCAGATTACCCTCGGGACTTGACCTATTTGTGCAAATGTTAAAATGAATCCCCTTGTGTAATAGACATGGGTACATGACGTCATATTGTCTGTTTATGATTTTGTGATGCATACGTTTGTGGATTTATTTGACGGAAGGGGTGAAATGTTATACATACCTGAATGATTTGGAAACTTTATATAAAGCAATAGAATACGATATAGGTAGTCTGCAAGTCAAACTAACTACTTAAATTAGAATTAAAAAAAAACTTTATTTACCAGACATTAGTGCAATTTACAAATTACATTAAAATCACAATAAAAAGGCTTAATTTATACTTGCGATGAGCGTTTTTCCTTATGTCAAATTTAGTGTTAAATAAGATTCTTAGATGGCACTGTCATATTCTTTAGCAACAGAATCAAAGAAAAAATATGTACCAATTCCCAACAAACGAAAAACCACTTTGACATTGATTGCTACAAAACACATTTTATCTATGGTGACATGGACAGCGCCATCTGGAGGAAAACTAAGAACTAAGAAGAAAAAATAACGAGAAAAACGCTCATTGTCGGCACTTGGTGAAACTTGAAACACATCTTGAGTTAAAAGCACTTGTACGTTATAGTTTCACTTTAATTATGTTGTCTCCCAACCGGTTTCGGATTTTACTCCATTTTCAAGGGAAGATGTTTTTATTTATTTATTTATTTATTTATTTATTTATTTATTTATTTATTTATTTATTTATTTATTTATTTACTCATAGGAAGATTAACAGACAAATAGGTACAGTAAAAATTATGAACTAAATGCCGATAAAAAATCTTCACCTAATGGATGACAAAATTATTTTAATGTTAATTAAAATACATTTCATTGACTCCAGGCACTAGCTCTGAGCAACGTCAATAATGATAATGTTCATTATCATTATAATTGTTTACGTTGCTCATTATAAAGAGGCTATGCGAATTGTATTTTTGTCACTGTCACTCCAAGCGAAAAATCGCGCAGTGCGAGAGGGGCGGATTCAGGGCAAAAGGGAAAAAAGTTGGTTTTATATTTTTATAAAAAAACTAAAATAGGTAGCAAAATTTCAAATATCAAATCTCTGGATATTGTTGAAACACACCTAATAAAATATGTTTGAGTTTTATATATGAAGGGTACAGGGGAAAAAAGATGAATGTCACAAAATCATTAAAACTTATAAAACAACGGAATTCAAAATCTGTCCTATTTGGAGTCTTACTGTTTAGTAAATTAAAGTCAAAAGTCAACTCCGTATAAAAATATGAAATTCTGTATCTTAGAGTCTTAGTGACTATCATCTTTATTCCCCTGTACCCTTATATGGTTCCTATTCGTCAAACGAGGAGAAAAAGTGTGTTTGAAGACCTCATTTCAACAATTATTTCTATCGAGGAAAATTTATCCAAACATTTTTTCCAATTTCAAAACCTTAGATTATATAGTCGAAATGCATACATCAGAAATTTATTAAAATTTTCCGAGTATTTCATGAAATACACAGAAAAGAAACACCCGTATTTTTTTCGCATATCGCCTTAAAGTGAAATTATCATTGTTAAAGTGAAACTACTTACTGTACAAGTGCTTTTAACTAAAAAAAAGGCTGTCAATTCTGCGTAGGGTTCCTAGGCTATGTGAATTTTAGTTTTATCACTTTCACTCCGTGAAAAACGTGATTTTTTGTAAAATTTATTTTTATTATGAAATGCAATGTATTTTTAATATAATCTAACAATGTAATAATTTAATAATGTAATAATTTTCGACATGTAATGATAAATTATAAATAAACAAGTATGAGTATAATGTCATTTACTTTAAGGCGATATGTAAAAGTTTTAGCGTCCCTGTTACTCCATATGCGAAAAAACCCTCAGTGCGAGAGGGACGGATTCGTCAAACAGTAGCAAAAAGTCGGTTTTTTATTAATATAAAATGTACTAAAGTTGCTATCAAAATTTCGTTTAACCAGCGGGCCTATTGTGTATCTCTAGTTGCCTTCTGAACTGGGTGTCTATCATCAAAAACATAGATATACTATCGAATTCCAATGTCCTAAGGATATTTTCGCACTTGAAGTGACGACACAGATTGTTAATAGTTCAATACCCACTAAAGGCAATTTTGAAATTTCAGTTTTTAGCTATGCTTTTGATGATAGGCACCTCGTGCAGTTGGCAACTAAAGATACAGAATAGGGGGGCAGGTCATAGAGACCGTTAAAACCCATCTAATCTGGGGGCACGGCAGTGCCCCCGCCGAGTCTCGCAAAAAAACGCGGAACGGCCGTACCATCCTTTTCTCGAAGCAACTCACGGCACTTTCAACCCCCCTGTATCTTCGTTGTGGGTAAAGCTAGAAGTCTGAAATTTCAGTAACCAAGAGTACTTACTGATCCTACTTCTGACCCCAAATTACAACTTTGTACCGATATTTGATTACGAAATATCTCAAGTCAAAGTTCCCTTATTTTGTCACTGACTGACTGACACATCATCAAAAGTCTAAAGGTGTTCTAGCAGGCCTACAAACTTGAAATTTTGCATGCGGTTAGTGTTAAGTGTACATTGCAACAAAAAAATATAAAAATGTTATTTGCGGTTGGTAATTTAATATTTCCATACAAAGTCTATACAAAATGTATGTTTCCAGCTGCATCTATAAATTTGTATGACACTAGATGACGTTGGTGGTATGCTGGTCCTCTAAAAAGGCCATTTTGCATGAATCACATTATGAATCTGTTTTAATGCCGTCTCTTTTGCAAGCGCGAAAAAACTCTGACTCTATCCTACTTTCAAATCACTTTATGATTCACCCAAGTCGGCCTTTTTAGATCCCCTGCTTTGTATTAAAGACATCTACCACGAAAAATTCTACCTCATGACGCTAGATGGTAAAAAGTGTAAAAAAATTTATACCTTTAATTCTGAAAATAGAGCAAGTAGTAAAAATAAAACATAAAACCGTTGAAGTGCGAAAAAAAAAAAAAACGGTAAAGTGCGAATCGGACTCGCGCATAAAGGGTTCCGTACCCCTACACAATACGGGTATGGAACCCTAAAAGTAAATAACAACAATATAGATGCCATAGCAACATTAAGGCGACAAAAAACAAAGCGATAAAACGGTAGCGCCTGACAAACAATTCGGTACCTTTTTAGTACGGAACCCTAATTTTCCTTATTTTACTTTAAAGTATTTACTATAGACTGCCCAAAGTTTAAACTTGTACTTGTATGTATTACCGTTCTAAAGATAGAGCCTTTGTTATAATAATCTGTTCCTTGGGTAAGGGTGGTTTATAATGTTCGACACATTCACAATTAGTCTATTTAAGAAGAGATTATCAACATTTCGTAATTAAGTCACTAAAAAAACGGTAAACTGCGAATCCGACTCGCGCATAAAGGGTTCCGTACCCCTACACAATACGGGTACGGAACCCTTAAAGTAAATTGCAACAACATAGATGCCATAGCACCATCAAGGCGACAAAAAACAAAGCGATAAAACGGGATAAAACGGTAGCGCCTGACAAAAAATTCGGTACCTTTTTAGGAAGGAACCCTCATTTTTATTATTTGTTATTTTACTTTAAAGTAGTCTGCCTAAATTTTCAACTTGTACGTACTTGTATGTATTTAACCGTTCTAACGATAGAGCCTTTGTTATAATAATCTGTGCTTTGGGTAAGGAACCCTAAAACACATTTAGTCTATTTAAGAAGAGAAATACCAACATTTCGTAAATCAATCAATTCTTTAAGGCCGTTTTCGGTCACAGCGACCGTCACTGCTGAGAGCGGCGCTGATGTGCCCTCACGTAGCTGACGTGGCCGATTTTTGCAGTGAACGTGCGACCACATTCACTGCACGTCAGCACCCCTCCAACTATATTATTATAATTTTCAACTTGTACGTACTTGTATGTATAACCGTTCTAACGATAGAGCTTTTGTTATAATAATCTGTGCTTTGGGTAAGGAACCCTAAAACACATTTAGTCTATTTAAGAAGAGAAATATCAACATTTCGTAAATAAGTCGCTATTAAACCTAATAAGTGCAAGTCGGACTCGCTCACGAAGGGTTCCGTACTACCATCACACAATATGGGTACGAAACCCCAAACCATTATGGTAAATACCAACAATAAAGATGACATAGCAACATAAAGGCGACAAAAAACAAGGCGCTAAAATGGTAGCGCCTGACAAACAAATCAGCACCTTTTGAATAAGGAACTCTAACATTTATCTGCCCAAAATTGTTATATTGTAAAAATAGAGCTAAAACAAATAACGTCAAATAATTGGACCCCCCTTGGATTTCCATTTCATATTATTATTTGCCGTGATAGAGGACAAAGTAACATATATTATGTGCAAATATTTACGCGCTATATTCACCTATAACGGCTGAATCTGTAGACCCCTGTGATAGATGGATAGACAGCGGAGGCTTAGTAATAGGGTCACGGAACCTTAGGATACGGAACCCTAAATATCAAGGTAAAAGGTTATTTATCCAGTAAAGCTTACAGGAAAAATAAAGCGGCTAATGTTGTATTATTTGTATATGCATCCTCTATGATGTAGGTATAATGAAATGTACTTGTGTGTCACTGAATAAAGACCAGGTTTAGACATAATAATGTACTCTGTGGTTTAGACTGACAAGCCTGCCTTTCACTTCATGGTCAAAAGAAATATTAACCTGCCTGTTGCATCTAATTGTGGATAATAATAATAATAACTTACCGTAAAAATGAATATTTCAATGTAGCCTGAAATATTGTCCACACCTTGTTGTCCCTATACCTGGAGATGGTTCATGTTGGTTCCATTCTTTGTCATTCTCTATGTATGAGAACATTGAGTCATCGTATGACATTAGGTTTGTGGTAGTCAAGTATTTGGTAGCGCATTGGGATGAAATGCAACTTTATACGTGTGACGAGCGTGGAGACACATTAACGCTGACCTGTACTCGACAGCAATGATGAAAACTACCACCTACGGTTCCGTATCCGAACTTATGGCAGCCACTTCTTTGTATCCATTTACTTTCGAGGTTAACAAAAATGGCCGTTTGAGTGGATCATTTAGTGGGGATCCTGGGACGCCAGTGAAACGTTTACAATTCTCTGGTAGTTTCTTAGATGGTCATTATGAAGTGCTCCTTCCCAATACTAGTTTCTCTGGAGTATGTCCAAATGATCAGTTAAAGGGAGTGCGCTTTAAGAAAATCCGTAGCTGACGGGCAAGAAATATTACCCGAGATGAAAAAAAGGAGGACTACCTACAAAAAGAAATGAGATCCCATCAAAAACATAAAATGTACAAAAATGTCAAGTCTCGCAATGCAATCTTTCCACCGTAAAAAGTTGTGAGATCTTATGTAAAGCCAAGTCTGTTATTTTAGTTTGTATGGAAGCACCTTTTCATTTTAGTTAGTATGGGAGCACCTATTGAACAAATGTATCATTAATTGTTTCCTAATTAGTTATCTACCAACATTAAGTGACTGTATTAATATTAGTCATCTTTATTTCTCTAATAAAATATAGTGACTTGGCAATCGCAGAGCACAAATAAAGCGCTGATGCGTAGAAATATCTTCTCAAATCGCTAACAAATTAGTATTAGGTAGATATGTTGTATATGTTCCTGTGCGATTGCGAAGTCACTATATTTTATTAGAGAAATAAAGATGACTAATATTAATACAGTCACTTAATGTTGGTAGGTAACTAATTAGGAAACAATTAATGATACATTTGTTCAATAGGTGCTCCCATACTAACTAAAATGAAAAGGTGCTTCCATACAAACTAAAATAACAGACTTGGCTTTACATAAGATCTCACAACTTTTTACGGTGGAAAGATTGCATTGCGAGACTTGACATTTTTGTACATTTTATGTTTTTGATGGGATTAAATATACTTGCAGTTCATATGTCATTCTAAATTGTCAAACTAGGAGAATTGGTGTCGAAAAATACCTTATTTTAATAAATATTTCTATCGAGCCGAATTTCTCCAATCGCGTTTCTGTTTTAACAGATCCCTAGAAAAAGAATCCAAAAATAATATACTATTTTATCAAAATAATACATTATTTACTGAAGTAGATATGCAAGTTCTTAAAGTATCGATTTTTTTTCCGTAGCGCCTGAATGCGTTACAAGTTACAACATGCGAAAATGCTGCCACCCTGCTCAAGTTAATGTCCTGAAATAACAATGAACTATTTTTACGTATACATAGCAAAGTTTTCAGAAACAACGTCTACCTTGTAAAACTTTTTACTTGAGCAGATTTTCAATAATTATTTGGGCAAGTGCGAAGCGGACTCGTGTACAATGGGTTCACAAAATTTCACACAATGGGGGTACGGTGCCCTAAAAATATTGTGGTAAATAACAACAATATAGATGCCATAGCAACATTATGGCGACGAAAACAAAATTTGCCGTGGTAGAGGCCATAGTAATACGTATTCTGTGAAAATTTCAACTGGCTTGGTGTAACAGGCTAAAGCTGTAGAATAAAGCTTAGTAGTAAGGTCCCATTTGGCATCCTTGTGGTGTACGGAACACTTAAAAGGAATCAATTAAGAGCGGTTTCGCAGCCGGATTGTAAAAAATCTTTTCTTATTAATCGAAACAGAACAGTTAAATTAAAAATTCACTCAATAGTTATTCAACAAAACCTTATTACTTATGTATAGTAATAATAATAGTGTGTTGCCTTTGCAAAGTTTCCATTGGTTCCTGTAAATTAGAAATTCAAAAATGTTAAATTAAAAATTTTTAAAAGTCAAATTTACAAAAAACAGTGTAAAATTTTTGAAATTCTAATTTTTAGGGACCAATGGAAACTTTGCGATGACAACATACACAATACATAGGTAATAAGGTTTCGTTGAATAACTATTGAGTGAATTTTGAATTTAAGTGTTTTGTTTCGATTAATTAGAAAAAGGCGAGTTTTTCACAATCCGCCTGTGAAACCGCTCTTAAACAACCTATTATAGGCAAACAGGTGATCTAAAGATTCTTGCTAGATTGCGAAAAAAAATCTGGTTGTTAATGAGCTCCAGACGAGTCGAAGCAAAATGTAGGGCCTTACTTATAAGGAGCCATATCAGATGTGCGTATACGAGTCAAGTTGAGTTAGAAAATTTGGTCTAGATAATATACAAAATGGCTGTATGGATAGATCCGGTAAATCCGGTACAAAACTTTGTTTAAAATATTTAAATAAATTCTAAAGAAAAAAAAACTGCAAAACTCTTTTCCATGTTCTGTCGATACATATTGTAAATATTTAAATAGGTCTTATACCTATATAGTAGTTTATAAAACTAGTGCATAACAGAATTTATTAAAACACGAGTAGGCGAGATTTTTAATAGTATCACACGAGTGTTTTCATAAATAGTCTAGTTATGTGCAGTTTCAAAAACTTCTTTATTTAAAATTTTGCATTATAGAATGCCTTCTTAACTCAAAAAAATGTCAGGTATGGTCCCATCCGAAAGTTGGCATGCATTTAGCTTTTACGTCACATATATGTCGTGACCATATCGTAGAATTGACCATTTCCTGATCTGGTTGGCCATATCGTATTTCTGTTATAATTGGGATGGTTGCCTCGCTCTGCTCCGCTTCGCTCGGCTCTCCAAATGTATTTACATGTAAACCTTACACGCGCTTCCTCGCTCCGCTTCGCTTCGCTCGTCGTCGCAGCTATTTTTTACTTTTGGTGAAAGATTTTTGATTTCATACTTTACGATTTGCCCAACCAGATCATGAAATGGTCACGAAAAATACGTAGGAACATCTTGAGACATTATTTTCCCCCTCCCCACCTCCCACTTTTGTGTCCTCAATCGTGGTTTTTTGATTTTTTATGAAAAAAAAGTGTTACAAACTGATATGTTTTCCATTAAATTTTTACAATTCTGTCTTTGGATGTATGTTGATAGGACTTGTGGTTTTAAATAACCTAACCTTGATTGCTGTTCAAACACAGGGATTCAAACATTTATTAAAACTACCAGTCAAGTCCAGTAAAAAAATATAGGTATTTATTTTAATTCATATCGGAGGAATCTCCACCGCACTAACAGAGGCCAGTACAGGGAAGCCCTGACTTCCTACACAGGCATTGACCTGCTGCGAGAGGAACACTTCGTCAACTCCATTACGGATGCTGAAGTAACTTTTTTCGTACTCCATAATGGAATTCAAATAGCATCTTCTATCTTTTATTCCTATCCTCAAAGTTAGGATATTCAGGGTTTGACCCCAGATCAATCCCGCTTGCAAACATGCTCGTTTTGTATGCTGTAGAAGAGCACCAAATGATCGTGGTAGCAGACATGACTTCCCGGAAGTCAAAACAAGAAGAACCTGATTCCAGGTTCTTCCTTCATGTCTTTTACGCTGTGCAGCATGGTCACACAAACGTTATTATTATAACTGTGGATATAGATATAGCTGTAATTGAAGTGTCCTTGTACGGTGAGCTTAAAAAAATTAACTTGAATACAGTTTGGATATCTTTTGGTGTTGGAAAACGCTCACGTATTATTGCTGTTCACCAAATAGTAAATACACTCGATCCAGACAAATGCAGTGGCATGTTGTTCTTCCATGCGTTTACAGGTTGTGATACTGTATCAGGATTCAGTAGAAAGGAAAAGAAGTCGTTTTTGAAAACATGAAAGTCCTTCCCTGAGGTCACCAAAGTATTCGAAGAGTTGTTACGACCTGTACATGAAATTAAAAATCATCATTTGAATTTTTTGGCGAGTTTCTTGACTTACGACCAAGCAAAAAGGCATTATTTATCAGGGGTCCGGGCTATGGATAGGCTACCACCATTTGGTGCTCTTCTACAGCATACGAAATAAGCATGTTTGCAAGCGGGATTGATCTCGGGTCATTGCTTGATAGTCATCAACAAACTTGACGATGTCTATCTATATTTCAGTCTAAGTGGATTTATTAAATATATAAGGTCTTTCACTTTAAATGGAAAGTAATTTAGGAGGTGATTCAGTATCGTTAATACATCACATTCCAATGCAAAGCCCTTTTTTTTGCGCGAACTTTTTTTTCACTTCTCAGTACAAAGTGGTCCGATCAGCTGACTCAGTTTGTATGGACAAGTGAAGAATAAAAGTACTTTGCAGTGGAATGTGATGAATTAACGATACTCAATCACCTCCTAAATTACTTTCCATTTAAATTGAAAGACCTTATAATATAACTATATTCACGTTTTACAGAGAAGGGTTCTCATTTCCAAGCGGATTTCCAAAAGACCACACCCAAATTTTGCATAACACACTTATCTACCTGAAAATGTCTTTCACTATTCAAGAACTTATTCTTATTACATTGTGGACTCAGAATAGATTCGTAAACACGTTTTCATAGTTCCACAAAGTTGAGAGAGTAGAAATAAAAGTTTTATAAGTTAGATTCCGGTGTGAGGTTGCCTCGTCCCGTTTTCGAGAGGATACAAATTGTAAGTAGGTACTGTGTAAACAGCTTTTCTGAGGTGTCGAACACCTTTGGTATTGTTGTATAAATATATACTTACCTACTTACAATGGAATGGAACGCACAAAAAAAATCTTTTCCTGATAATTCTTTGCAACTTTTTTTATAACCGTTAAACACAGAAATCTATAGCTTCGTGTTTGAAATGTAAAATTTTCTTCAAGGTAATGTTTTCGTAAATTATTTAGATAAAATAAATCTTTAAAGAGACTTCTTAATTCGCATAATTAAAAACTAATTATATTTTAATTGAAGAAATTGCGGCAACCCAATTTACTTTAATCACTAAAGAAAATTTAAATGAAACTCAGCTATGCCTTATGTTAAGTCACACAGGGCCGTAGCTGTCTTCCACACAGACTGTAAGTATAATCAGGACAGGCTCAGAAAAAATTAGGGTAGGCTGAAAGCTGAAATTATCCACTACTAGCTTTTATAGAACGTACCTATGACTCTGATTTGGAGTGTTTTTGTTGCCCTTATTTGATCCCTAGGTAAAGTCTCTTGGGCGACTCCGAACGCCTAGCCGCATTTCCGAACGAAGCTATTTCTTGTACTTTGAGTTGATAAAGCGTTTCCGAATGAAAGATTTTTTGATTTTCCTTATGTGATTCAATCGTCTTTATAGTGTGTTGGGCGAGGCCGAAGACCGAGCCGCGTTTCCGCGTTTTTTGAATCGATTCTCTGGTTTCTGATTAAATCTGGTAAATAATTTCTTGATCTCTTATTTAACTCCCAGGTAAAGTGTCTATGGCGAGGCTAAAGGCCGAACCGCCTTTCCAAACGAAGTAATTTTTTGATAACTGATTTGATCCCTTTTTTCTTGTTTTCTGAATTGATCCTCTGCTCAAGTCTTTGGTGAGGCCGAAGGCCTCGCCTCGTTTCCGAATGAAGGATTTTTTTATAACTGATTTCATCTTCTTATGCCGCGCCACGTTTCTGGACAAAACAATTTCTTGTTTCGTTATTATTATTAACTTGAAATTTCGAAATCCTTAGCAAGCTCTGGCTAGCGACTAGGGCATGGCGTACCCGGCTACGGGCCTGTGACAAAAATATGTCTTAAAATATCTCAGTAACAAAAAATATTATTACAAAAAAACAAATGTTTGTTTAGTAGAGCACGGCATTGTTACACCTTGTATGTGAACCTCTAGTTCGAACGACAAAAGAATCGCGCAGATTTGCAGGTAAGCTTATCGAGTGAACTGGAATAGTTCTCGATTCGTGTAATCCTTAGAATCGGATAAACCGATTATTTTACGGAGTTATACTCTATTCTTCTTGTTTGTTTTGATGCCCCATGTTATGGCTATATTGACGTGTATCTGTTGAAATCATGGGGCACAATAAGATTCTTATTTGCTTGACAGAAAAAAATGTTTTAGTTGCACAAATTTTAGTATACTTAGACGCGTTTTTAAATCTACCATACGAATATAAAGAAAGACTAAGGGATGCCTGCGGCTTCGTCCGCGTGGATTTGAGACATAAACAGCCCGTTGTATTCAGCACTATTGAGCAAATTTTGAAGTTAAGTGTACAGTTTCGATTAATTAGAAAAAGACGGGGTTTTTACAATCCAGCTGCTAAACGGCTCTTAAATAAGTGACTGCTGTGAAAATAAATGCACGACCAAAATTCTTATAAACTCGAACATGAAGGGTTCTAAATATTTTTTATATTATAAACAGCATTCTTTCAGAGGTTTATGTTTACCCAAAAAAACGTATATTCTGGACCCGGTTTTAATTTGGACATCAGTTTACCAGTGCCCCAAAATATAGAATAAGAAAATATAGAGAGAATAAGTATTTTATTAAATTACATTGCATAAGAATAATTATCTTTAAAACATTTTTTGCATTGAAATGGAAACATGGACTTTCACAGGACTATATGGGATTGAGACCAGTGAAATTGGTATAAATTTCAACTTGATACAAGTCCTGCTCCTAAACAATAATATTTTGCATAGACAGACGGACGGACAACAAAATGATCTTAGAAGTGTTATATGTTTTCATCCCGATATAAGGGCCCCTAAAAACAATTTTCTCGTTCTTTTCAACAATAATTTATTCTCTTTTTTGTCTTAAATCAAATAAAAATTCATTTCGAAAATGTATTCCTGCCAAATTGAACTAATAAAAACTTCCATCCCATGTATAACAGGACGAAATATGCGAAAAAAAAGCATTTTTATTTTCAAGCTATTTCCGATGAAATTCAAATTCGCTTAATGTGAGAAGTTGTAACGAGTTGCTGGTTTTGGACTGAAAACGAGATTGGTTCCTTTCAGAATTGTATAGAGTTCCCATAAAGGCTTTGTATGTAAGGCTTCCATGGTTATTACGTTTTTATTGTGTTTCAAAATGAATTTTGGCGCGCCACATAACTTGAAGTAAAATTAAAGTTGGGAAACGTACATTTGTCGTACGGGTTTTATCAATACTGTGGTGATAAATTACCATTTAGGGATTGCATCAATTTTAATGAAAAAAGAATATATAAAAAAAATACGTGTGTTTCTTTTCTGTGTATTTCATGAAATACACGGAAAATTATAATCAGTTTCTGGTATTTGCATTTTGACTATATAATCTAGGGTTTTGAAATTGGAAATTATGTTTGGATAATTATTCCTCGATAGAAATAATTGTTCAAATGAGGTCTTCAAACACATTTTTTCTCCTCGTTTGACGAATAGGAACCATATACAGAACTCAAACATATTTTATTAGGTGTGTTTTAACAATATCTAGAGATTTGATATTTGAAATTTTGCTAGCTATTTTAGTTTTTTTAATAAAAATATAAAACGAAGTTTTTCCCTTTTGCCCTGAATCCGCCCCTCTCACACTGCGCGATTTTTCGCTTTGAGTGACAGTGACAAAAATAAAATTCGAACAGCCTCTTAATTAAATAATTTAAAAAACATTGTAAATACCTACTTTTTATTTATTTGTCCTTCGTTCACGTCACGCCACAATGGAGCAATTGATCGACATGCCCTTGATACGGCTTTTTTTATACCTGGAAAATATTTTATTCCTATTACCACTACAGCAAAACCGCGGGTAAAAGCTAGTGATTTTATATTCCATAATATATTCTAAGGAATTAGATAAACCTACCTTATTTTCTTACCCCCGGTTTCTGAATGGCCAAATTAATGTTAACAGTAGATTAAAAAATAATTATCTGCGGATTAAGCCAGAAAAAGTGGGAATTTTACATTGAAATAAAAAATTAACTAAGTTAATTATTGATTCATCACTATTCAGACTTCATATATGCTTTATTTTCACCGTTATTTGCGGTTAAAGTTTTTTTAATCTACTGTTAACTTTGATTGGCCTTTCAGAAACCGGGGGTTAGTCTAGTATCAGTTTCAAGATGTTATTTGTTTAGTTATTTGCTATTTAAAGGTGGTAGGGCTGATGGCGGGGTTGACTCTTGAGGATAACCATCATCTAACTGGCAAACCCCCCGAAGTAATTTGGGGGAGAGTAAGAGAACAGTCTCGGTGGGCCATCGGTAGCATAAAACAGACTGGAACAGATGGTGACGGGCAGCGGCGTCACTTGTGTGAGGATTTCAGAACCACGCTCACCAACCCACCATTTCAATGTTCTGAGAACCCACCTGCCCAGCGTGTGTGACTATGGGCATTTCTTCCAGAAGGACTGCCGACCGAGAGGCGAAATCTTGTAAAGGCAGTGGACGATCTAGGCTGATGAGTGGATGGATTTGCTTAGTAATAGAAAAAATAGAATGAAACTACGAATACACAAAATATTCGTAGTTTCAATCCTTAAACTCAACCAAAGTTCAAGATTTTAGGACATTTTTTTTTTATGTTTATTAAATCAATACTTATGTCGGCTTGAGATTGTAAAATCTGTTGTTTTATAAAAACTCTAGATTTTTGTTAGGTTGTTTACAAATTGTTTATAATGTATTGTTTATATACTACGTATAGTGAAATATCACATTTTACCTTCAACTAAAACCATGCGACATTAATAAAATAAAATATAAGTAAATTGGAATTAATTCCTTCTGATTTACTATTACAATTTCTTTGTAGCATTTCAAATAAATATGGAATGACTAAAAGGCTTCTGTCGCAACTAAATCGAATAGTTTTTAGACATATTGTACGGCTATAATATTTTCCATCATTGCTTTTACCAGACCACGTTTTTTGGCGGACGGATCTTATAGGTATGTACTATGTTTTTATTAATGTCTTCACGATACTGTCTAGGGTTATAACTATGTAAATTTAAATAGTTTTTCTTTTTGATAAAAGGATAAGTTGTCGCTTGACTATTAGTATCGCCATAATACAAACAATCTATTTAAGTAGTAAATTATTATTACATACGTCTTGAACACTCACATGTGATTGTTGTTAACTATATGCCAACCGTTTAAATAAGTGTTCAAGACGTATGTAATAATAATTTAGTATGTCAGCTCATGCGAGTTTTAATAATATTATATTTAAGTAGTCTTCAAGTTTCGCCTACGATATCAATTTTAATATAGCTAATTTTAAAATAAATTAATACAAAAATCGATTATTTTCTCTTTTAATTATAATTTTGTATAAATGTATCTAAAAAAACACATAACTTATTTCTTAATACTTTGTTCCATTCGACTGATGACGGCCCCACACCAGTGGCCGAAATGTATCGAGCAAAAACGTATTTTATTGTTTTAATATTAATAAGGTAACAAAAGAAAAAAAAATAAAGTCACAGTATGCATTTATTAAAATAAAAAAAAAACATTAATTTATTGAGTGAAATATTTTGTTTCTTGTTTAAAGTTACATTCAAAATTATAATTAAAACACTCAGATAGATACTTATGTGGAATCCCCACAATGTGTACACTTTGCTCACATTTAAATTTTTCTTTACAAATATTATTTTTGATACTTAGGATAATTGGGGTCGTCGCCATTTGTTATTTGGGCAATGAAAAAGGCTTTTGAGTTTTCCGTTATAAAGCTTTTATGAATATTTGAACTCATTATTAAAATCCAAAGGCGTTCTTGAAATAAGCGCTGAAAGCAGCTTTCTAGCTTTCATCAGTTACTTACAGTAAGTATAACAAACGGAATTCGCGGATTTCTGAGATTCTGTCAAAAAACGAGCCTCGGTGACTGTTCAATCTGAAAAATACACTGAAATATATGAATTATGAACAAAATATGAAGTTTTAGGAGTTTAGTTTGTTTAAATTTTTAATATTTTATTGTTTAGTTTTAAACTTAAGTAACTTTTTTTGTTATATAAGTTTTAATAAATAAATATCAATTCCAGTATATTACGATCAATAAATTAGTGTGATCGCCAATAAAGCGTATTTTGCAACTGATGACCCTTTAAATGTAGGGTATATTTATATTAACAAATTTTATGTCATTCTATTTAAGGTGATATACCGTGCTAGCAAAGGTCCCCGTTACTCCAGGCAGAAAGACCCGCAGTGCGAAAGGGACGGAATCGGGGAAAATTGTCAAAAATCGGTTTTAAATTAATGCAAAATTAACTAAAATAGCTACAAAAAATTCCATAACCAGTAATTGAGGTGTAGTTAAAACCCATCTAAATAAATATTTTTCAAGTCTGTATGCTATCCTAATTTGTCAGAATATCAAAAAAAGTGTAAATTTAGACCTGATTTCAATAATTATTTCTATCGAAAGAAATTCCTCCTATCGCGTTTCTGATAGACCAAAATCTAGTAAAAGGTCCCAAAATTGTTATACTAATTTGATTTACTTGGAACTTCATTAAAAGAGCAGATAAATAACTTCAAAAAGTGTCAATTTTCACGGTATAGCCCCTTAAAGTCATTCCATTGACACCGGACCCAAAATGGGCCGGAAATGTTCGATTTATTATTTTTATTGTGTTTTTAAGTACTTAATAAAATAAAAATACTTATTAAAGCAAAATGTATTTATTTATTTCATGTATTATTATTTACGGAAAAAATTTGATTAACATGCCGATAGATACTGCAATAATTATTGCATTGCTTTTATTTGGTCAGGAAACGCTTATCGAGGGCTAAGACATTTTTTCATTTTAATTTAAGAGCTGTTCTCTTGTTAGTGGGGTCCTCTCTCTTCATTCACTTCTGCACTCCATTCATAGAATTTTTTGGGCACGTGATAGAAAATATTCGACTTTGCTTCATAGATTCGAAGAAAATTATAAACTTAAATTAAACATTTCTCCATATCATAGCTTTTATACAAGGGATTATTCAACAAGTATTTGTTCAAGTATTTTTAATTAAAATTTCAAAAGCTTGTGAGTAAAGAACACTAGAATAACGCCTATAAATTTTCCAGATGATGAATTTTTCATTGCTTTTCCAAAAACTACACGTATTAATTTAAATAGAATATTTTACCATTCTAATTTTTAATGCTACTAAGGAATTACAAAAACATGCAGTTCTTAGGGTTCCCTACCCGAAAGGTGCCAAAAAGAACCTTATATACTAAGCCTCCGCTGTCTGTCTGTTTGTCACAGTTTTTCACACAATATTTTTTATAAATTACCGTTTAAAAACTTGATATTTCTTGTACATTGTATTTTACACAAATTAAAACAAATAAATAGTTTCAGGCAATATATTTCGAGCCGGGGTCGTCATCAAGCGAATAGAAAAATATTATATGACATATATTTGGAGCTAGAAAACTACTGACATAAAAATATAAAAAAGTATATTTTGAATCAAGAACAATACTTTTTAAAGGGAGAGTTAGCCGGCTGCCAGGTGGCGTTATTGATCACGCAGAGTGCTCCGAACTTATATTTTGTAATATTAAACTGTAAATTTAGATTTGCAATCAGTCATGTTTCTTCAATCCGGTATATATTATTAAGTATGGATAATGTTATATAAATTAAATATTAGGACACTTGGCTTGAAATTTTAATTTCTCAATTTGAGCTAAAAGTCCCAAAAATAATGGCGCGCGGCACTCGTGTCCGGCGTTTTATATCACGTGGGCGCTCAGCCATCATTGATCACTCAAATTGTTGGCACGCTCGTCCGGTAGGGGGGGGGGGGGGGGGGGCTGTAGCCCGTATTTCGTAATTGCCAGCACAATTTCAGTTATTATGTACTTTGTATGTACCTGTGGGCTGCGATCTTATCGGTCCAATGAAGTTGTATTGGGTAGCTCTTATAATCTAGTAATTAAGACTGAAATTCGAAATTCATAGCGGCGGGGATGAGTCCTGCACTGACTCTCCGCGATCGTGAGAATTGTGTACTTCCCCCCGGTCAATCAGCCCCAGCTAGGACAGCTCCCGAACAGCTTCATACATACCATATCACGTAGGTTGGACCGTTGTAGTTTGGTTTTTAGCAGTTTTAGACTAACTGTGAAAAGTTCTAAACAGCAACCAGAATTTAGACAACCAGGCATGCCCTAACAGTGCTCATGGCCCAAAAGTTTTAGGGTGTCGAAACGTCATCGATGAGATCCCGAGGTATATAGCCTATGAATAAGTATAGTAGTCGAAAGAAAATCCTAGTATTCATTTTTTAATTAGTAGAAACAGCCCATCTTAGAACAGCTTTTCAACTTTTATTTATTTATAACACTTTTTGCAGATTTACACAAATAACTTAAAAGGCAAAAGAAACAATTAAACATGTTGTACAAGGGCGGCACTTATTGCTAATAGCAAAATCTTCCAGGCAACCCTTGGTAGCTAACAGAAAGATGAACAAATTAACATATGGAGGTGTAAATACTAATCAGAACTTTTAAAAATATTAGGTTAATATTTAATAAATTAACGCTAAATTCAAATTTTGCTACATGGTTACTTGTAAATGTTGAAATACCATCTCCAAGTAAAAGGAACATTGAATAAGCAGGGTAGTTGAATAAATCTTTTAAGGCTTCTGTCGTGTCTATTCGGAACCGTGTTGGCTTAACGATACTTAACACTGATACTGTCAGGGTTCTGAAACTATAGTTACCGTGGTCTCTACTTTATTGAAACTTCATTTTCAGAACTTGTATTAAATAATAATAATAAAGTCTTTATTGCACAAAATAAATTTTGCGCAAACAAACAAGTTTAATACTATTAATCTATTTAGTATTTTCTACCAGCTAACCTTTGGTTATGGGGAATTGTAGAGGGTAGTGCCATGTTGTCAAAATAGTATTTGAATATTTTAAATATGTTAATAAATATGTATATTATATTTTGCTTTTATAATCTTCATTTATTTCTTTTTTTTATTTATTAGCATTAAAAGAATAAAAAAAATATTACTCGATATATTTCGACTCTCGGTATGGGGCCGAGGGTCGAAATATATCGAGTAATAATTTTTTAATTGTTTTAATACTAATTAATATTTTTGATAGATATATTACATAAATGCTCAGTAAACTATATTATACTACATGCTATATGATGAACATATATAATAAACTCGTACATTAATATCAGATACCTACATAAAGTGACTTTATGTACATAAAGTGAAGTATGACTTTTTTTTCCAGTTAGTAATATATTTCGTTAACAAGAAACTTGAGTGACATAAATAGTACTAAATTATAAATAATACTTAAAATAGATACTAGCTACAAATAATATAAAATTAAAAATATACAAAATAAAATAAAAAAAAGGGTTTAAATCGCTGCCGCAAGGGAAGGTCCCCAGCAGGCTGGTGGCGTTACCCCGTTGGATTGCGAGGCTAATCCGCTGTCCGAGGTAGGCCCCAGCCCGCCGATCACCAGAAGCTTCCATTGATCGGTATTGAATTCATAATAACATGCAAACAACGATTGTTTCAAGAAACTTTACAGTATTTCCCTGTAATTGTTAACGTCTTTGATCCTATTTCCTCTATTACACATAAAGGGAAAACCCTACAGATTTACTTAGACAGCCTTTGGTGAACTTTAATAGGGTAATACATTAACCGGTCATTTCCAACAATTCGTTATTCGGAGGCCGTTGGCTGACCACGGCAGCACTTAGAGAATTAATTGTGTCACAACTTAATGGCTAAAGCAGACGAGGGTAGCAGGCAGGCATTAGTGCAAATTGGCCTAGTCTGTTCTAAGCGAAGCCTAAAAGAGCCAATGTTATGTAATAATTGGGGAAATTGGAGGTTACGAGGCACGAAACCGGATTGGGAAAAATAAATGAGGGGTATTTGTTTACACTATTCGAGCGATACAAAATATTAAAACCGGCCAAGTGCGTGTCGGGCCACGCGCAGTGTAGGGTTCCGTAGTTGCCCTGCACAGTATGCGGACTTCTTCTCAAAGTACATTTTATAAGTTTGTCGACTAACACAGATCGTGCCAAACTTCTAGTACGCTCGAAAGTTGCTCTTCCCAAGAACGGCCCATAGATTTTGTTCCTGCTGATGCGAATCGCCCCGTGTTTAGAGGGGACTAAAAGTTTGGCGCGATCTGCACTCTGCTGTGATGGTTTTGATTTTAAATTCGTTATATATACTACCGTCGTGAATTTTTTCACATATCTAAAAACAACCACTTAGCTGGCAGGGGGGGGGGGGCGCTTGACTCTAACAGCAATTAGCACTTTAAAGCTTAATATTTCGCAAACGGATCCCTTAATCGAAAAATGCTTTTCACACAGCCACAATATTTTTAAAAGACCTATTCAACGACACCCCATACTATGGGATTGACGAAAAAAATATTGATCCCCACTTTACGTGTAGAGCAGGTTAAAAAATTTCATTTCAAGATTTTATTTTACCACTTTAATACGTATTAATCACGCCGACAAAGTGGTAGGGTGGAGCGAAATATATATATTTTTTAATTTTGATTTTCCTGTATCCTGTACCTTCAGTTAGCGCACTGAGAAAATAGTTTATCAAAACCCAAACTCAATTCTCAGGTCTCGCCTTCTGCAGTCTCAAGCAAAGAGAACTGTTCGGGTTTGCACACAGAGCTTTTTCAAATAAAAAAAATTATACGTATATCTAGGCGTAATCTAGGCTAGGATAAAATTTATCAAAAATCACACGATTAAATCTTAAACGTAATTATTTTGTCACTTAACGTGTCACTGTCCCACCATCAAGTGTAATATATATAGTCCGACGGCAAACAAAACCTGACAATTGATTTTTTTGTGAACTTACTCATTTGCAATATGATACAAATCCAACATAGAGCTCACGTCATCAAATACTTACTTCCCGTGATGAAGGATCGATGTGCCAAAATACCTTATTACATGGGACTTCTTTTATGGCACATGCCTAGGTGACGTTTTTCTGTATTTACCTCTAGGGGTTGGACCTCAACAGTGGAACAAACATACATACCTACACAGCCATATAAAACCCTTTACCTTAATTTTGACGTCGCAGTAGTCGGGTAAAAAGAATGAAACAGAAGAACGGTAAAAATTCAAACCAAATATTATCCTATATGTTGTGTGTGCGAACCGACCGCGATCACCACCCAGCCAGAGAATATAAAGTATTACTACCAGCTATGGTTTTGAGATGCTTACATATTGCTACTATAATTTAATATAAGTACTGAACTCCGCAATCACTGATAAACCCTATGGGTTTTTGTTGATTTTGCATTTATGTAACTAGGTTAAGATTTTTGAAGAAAAAAAAAAACTATATAAAGAAAAAAGAACCAAGCCCACAAGGTTTTATACCCTAAAGTATACGAAAAACCCTTTACAACAGCCAGTATATCCCACAACTCGTCTATTATTCACCTCAGCTCGGAAGTGGCGGAAACTAGGAAAACTAGATAAGTTTTAAAAGGACCAAGTTAGATGAATCTTGACTGCATAATGATGCAGATTAAAACTTGTTGTGGGGAAAATTCTGTCTTTGAGATCAGCCATAAAGAGTGGAACCAAAAGGAATCTGTAATGAGTTGCTTGTTCGTGGTGTAATTAGGAACGGTTGCTATTCTTTCCTCCTCCCACGCGTTCTATTGCTATATATCTACGTAGATACAGTACCCGGCAGTAAATAATGCACATCGGCTATCTTCGGCTTCGTAGAGCGCCGTCTCTGTCACCGAAATATTAATGCTTCGTGCAACAGAGATGACGTTACAATACGATGTGTATTATTTACTGGCGAGACCTGCACATATACTCACGCCTGTCTTCCAGAGGGGTGGGCCAAGACTACAGATTTTCATCTGTTACGATCTTGTCACAACTCTTTCGCTTCTTCCACATCTATCATTCTAGGCACACCAACTCTTCTATTCCAGGTACTTTTATGTTCACAATTTGGTCGACATACGTCCTTTTGGAACTATTTATTTATTTATTTAATTAGCATGAGAAACGATTGTTTCTTTAAGGATCATGATTTTTTAAAGCAAATTAAAATTGATGTCCCTTGTAATTGCAAAATATGGTCTAGTCTCTGAAAATATGGAACATATAACATTAAGATTTTCAAACGATTCGAATAAAGCAGTGCCAAACGGGGAACCGTCGCGTAATCCTGTTTGCCTCCGAAGAAACTATACGATTACAGTGAAACTAATCAGGCGAAATCTGACTACTATATCGTAGTAGCCGTTATTTTAATAATGGTACAAATTATCACCGTGTATTTTAGTCGATTTTTACTTCTTTTTTTTTAACAGAGAGAACCTCAAAGTATTTACATTTTGGATTTCTGTAAATTTTACATGAACCACCATCCATCCATCCGCCTGTGTTCGTCCACTCCCGGACATAGGCCTCTCCAATATTTCGCCACTCTTGGACCCTGCGTCTTCCTCATCCATCCGCTACCCGCAACATCCTGCAGGTCATAGGTCCAGCAGGCACGAGGTATCGGTCTACGCTACGCTTTGCCGTGCGTGGTCTCCTTTCCAACGCTTTTCGGCCCCTACGGCTATCATGTTGGCGACAAATATGGCCAGCTCATTGCCACTTCAACTTACTAATTCGGCAGGCTATGTCGGTCACTTTCGATCTTTGATGGATTTCTTTGTTTCGGATTTAATCCATTAGAGATATCCCAAGCATAGCCCGCTCCATAGCTCGCTGAGCGACCTTATATCGGCGGACCAAGCCCTTGGTAAGAGATCACGTCTCAGAGACTACATGAACCTAATTAAGCTAGATACTCGTTTTATATTTGTCAACCAGTTATCGCTCTTAATCTGTAAGATGGATCCAAGCCACGATCTGGACTGCGATCTGTTGTTTTAGAGATAATGAGAATTAAACGGATTAAATAACACAATACGGCTTAAAGTGCCATAATTTCATCATATATTATTCATATATTTATTCTTTGTTTGTAATATTATTTATTACTTATTTCCATATTTTTTTATTTTATTCAAGTGTATTATTTCATTAAATTTAAATAAATCTTAACTGTTTTTTGTGCATATACGCATATTATTATTTATTATATAAAACTATTAAACATGGGTTACTTAATTATTTTACGATAAAACCGACCTGTAATAGCATCTGTTATAAAATAAATAAAAATCAAAATCAAAATAAAAGATTTTTTATTTCGGACAACTTTGAATCCATAGAATATTATATATACCTACATTACATAAATAAATATATTTACAATACAATATATTTACAATACAATACAATACAATATTCTTTATCGCACACCAAAAACAAAGTAAATAGACAATTTAAAAACTAGAAGTAGGGTACAATTGGCGGTCTTATCACTAAAAAGCGATCTCTTCCAGACAACCTTTGGATGGAGGAACTCTTAAAAAAAAGGAAAACAATGTGTAGAGGCGGTGTATAGAATTTATAAATAAATACAATTATACATATATATATTTATATATTTAAACATACCTATACATAAATAATAAATAAACAAAAATAAATCAGTGTAAATATAAAAGGAACAGGTAGAAATAAAAAATAATAATAACAAGAGTGATAAAGAATTTAATTGAATTTCATTCCATACTATCAGTTTCTCTGATAGGTAGTGAAGCCTCAGTCACTATATCATCGGCACAGGCTGTATTGAATACCCAAACATAACGCATTATAATATTCCACACATACGCGCTCACGGCGCATATCTAAATGGCCGTAATTAACACAGACTGGCCTCTATCAATAACAGATTAGCATGTAAAAGCTAATGGGGTAATGGTGCTAGTACCCGTAATTGGCCAATAAATTTTATAGCAGGTTGCCGTAGGCGCTTTTGTCTTGCCTTGCTGAGCTTTTTGTATTTCCGCCATGGGAGTTATTCGTACGGGGCTTACAGCTGCCTTATGTGTCCTGTGTGAATTGTACCTATACTTACTTACTCAACCTTTAAGGCGATATGTAAAAAAAACGGCTGCTTTTTTTCTGTGTATTTCATAAAATACAAGGAAAATTTTCAATAATTTCTGGTGTATGCATTTTGACTATATAATATTTTGCTTTTGGAAAACATGTTTGGATAAACTTTCCTCGATATAAATAATTGTTGAACAACTTTCTTCTTGAACAACAGTCTTCAAACACACTTTTTCCCCTCTTTAGACGAATAGGAACCATGTACAGAACTCAAACATATTTTATTAGATAGGTTTCAATATCTTGGTTTATGATTTCGGTAATTTTGCTACCTATTTTGGTCTGTTTTGTAAAAATACAAAACTAACTTTTTTCCTTTCCGCCCTGAATCCGCCCCTTTTGAACTGCGCGTTTTTTCGCTTGGAATGACAGTGACATAAATAAAATTCACATAGCCTCTTAAATAATCATATTTTATCATGTGATCACTTTTGAAGGACTTAAAATATTTTACCTACCTAAGCATTTATAACATGTTACAAAATGAAAGAAAGAAAGAAAGAAAATGAAATTTATTCGTCACAAATAAAATACATAAAAATAACATAAAAAACTAAACTTACAAGAAAACAATTATATAATATACTACAAAATGTGACGAAAAGGGGCAGACTCAGCATCTGCTGTGAGCTATCGAGCAGCAACACAGCGCTGGTTTTCGGCCTGTCCCTGTACACGCACTAAACATAAACATAAAACTTTTTTTTTTTGCAGGCAGCTTGTACACCATCATTAATAAATAAATATAAATCTAAAAATACAATTGAAAATTAATTAACGAATTATAACGATACTGAAGGTATTTTATTAAGCGGCTACTATACTAAATGAGATTTTGTAAATCAAAGTAAATTTTCTTTACGTGTATTTTAAAGTTCTTAGTTTTCATCTCCTCATGCAATGGTGGAGGTAGACCGTTCCAGATCTTGGATGATCTTATTGCATTGAAAAGCGTGCCCAAATTCCCAAAGAAAGCCAACATACCCTAAAATTACTAGAAGTCAATGTAACAACTGGGTGTAGCATGGGTCGTACGACAATGTAGCAAATTGCGCACTAATATAGTCACATAGCGTCCTTGCTGCCTAACTTAGTTAGACCTAACTCTACTTGTATAGTAGTTGCCTATTTGAATAAGATTGTAGCTGTACTTTCAGCAGTAGCAGTGTTGCATCAAGTTTCTTTGTAACATTAAGACTTGTAAGATACATGAGGAGGAAAAATTCCAATGATTGGTGTAATCGAATACAATAAAAAAATTCAAGACAATGGGGGATCACAGTCTTGTTACATTTAATAGGTGGTTTGTCTTTTTCTGGTAGGAAATAGAAAATGTTTGTGCACATAACAAAAGCAACATTAAGTATTTTTTCAATGCAAGTGCTCGTAAAGACCCACTTTTTATGCATCAAAACCGAACAGAAATTCGATATTTTGCCCTAGGGCTTTATTATTATTTTTTTTTTAATTTATTTGCAATGGTTGGCTAACCTGCAGGCTTTCCTATGTACCATAAATTTTATACTTTTTTTTCCACTGTTTAACGGCTCTGGATACGGTCCTTTTGAGCTAATCATAATTTAAAGTTCACAAGATTATATTTGGTTTATTTCCTCACACTATGCATTGAAAAACGTAGTATGATACACGGGCGTAAGAGCAATAAATTACTCACGTTTTACGTATAAATTGTCCTCGTAATTTATTCCTTTTCGCCATTGTAGCATAAACTACTATAAACGTAATAAATCTATGTAAAGGTAAATTTGTATAACTTTATCCAAACCACTGGGCTGGGTCTTCACTACATAGGTAATTATCTAACTGTTTGGAAATTCACTGACTTTGCCTAATCTTCACTTTATCTTGTGAAGCTTTAGATATGTCAGTACCTTCAGACTAAGATATTAGATTGTTATTATTAGCCCGTGGCTACGCACACTTTCATCAAAAAGTTCTGCCGTATATTTGTTCTTTTCCTTGTTTCACAACAACTGGGTTGTTTAATCTTATACTGGCTAAAACATACACTGTGACATCATAATCCGAAAAAGGATTTTGAAAGATTTTATAATTTTATCAACATAACTATTGTAATAATTCAGCATGTGTCGCTTAGGCTCTGCAACTTGTCTCGGTAAACCTAAGACTAGGGCTGGGGCTGCCAACTTTCAAACGTGTCAGGCCCGGAGAATGAAATAAAAATCTCAATTTGTATAAAATAAAACGTAAATTTTTGTCGGTAGCTATTTTATTTCCATAAAATAAATTAAAATTATAACACGTTGTAATTACTTACTAATATGTTAATGTAATATGATTACGATATACTCTAATAATTGCTATCTTGATTTAAAATCATGTTTCATGTCTTCTTTCAGTGCGTCAATTGTATGTCTTAAGGGCTGTCTTAAGCTATTATAGACTTGTTTTAAATTCCCCTGGATATGAATTATAATATAAAACAGAAATTTCACAGCTAAACTCCCTGTCATAAAAAAACACATTTGCGTTGCCGTACATTTATAAAAAAACAGACAACCAAGTACATGATATCTCCGTTCGTGTAGTCAAAATTCGTGTAACAAAATGGTTAACTAAGCTAGGTTACGACTCTACCGAGAAAATGATATTACCTGTGACTTAATATACCTCTTAGAATTAATAATTTCTTAAGTATTAAAGTTTTTGAAAACGTTTTGACGACCACTTTATACGACGATGAGCAACGTTTATAAAATTAAATTGTTATATACACGTTATATAGCGGTCTCCTAATGTTTCGTTAACAAAATGGCGTAAAATATCAACGAAAAATGTATTTTATTTTATAAAATACTATCGATATTAGCCATATTAAAGAGGCGTCTTAAAATATTAACTAGAATTAACATACATATTATCGAAAAACATAAATTCCCAAGTGATGGTCTTTCACTTCCACTGACACAGGCTACTATTTGCATTATGCCAACAGCTATTATATGTAATTCCATAATAGGATAAAAAACAACAAACTTAGTTTAAAAACAAACAATGTTTTTCACTATTCGTGATGCACAAAAAAAATAAAAAGACGTTTTGGTAGATTATATTGCGTCTATACCATGATTATGTAACTTTTCAGTTTAACATCTGTGACTCCTACGCAATTGATTGATTGCGTTCATGCAACCTTAACTCGACGCTAACATGATGGGAACGTTTTGTAATTTGGGCCCAAAACGCATTATATAGATGTCTATATAACTGTTATGTGACCAAATGATATAACCGAAAAGCAAATTGAAAACGTTTTTGTAACCATTAAATATATGACATTATTTTGTTACTTGGGCACCCATCACGTTTTGGAAGTAATCATCGGTGAAAAGCGGGTGTTCCAAATGTGGACTGTGATTTTCACTTCACAGTTAACACTTTTGAACACTCTCGTGGATTCATGTCGTGACGATAGAGTATGTATATGTTAAATAAGTTATATTGTGCTTATAAATTCCAATTAAATTTTAATTAATTGTATTTTTTCTCTAACAGGTAAGAGATCTTGAAACCAGAGTACTAAAACGTACGTAAGTAAATACAGAAACTATAATTTGATTAAATATTTTACAGTTTGATATGTATTCACAAGCTTATTTATTATTTAATATCAATCTACATAACAGGGAGCTTAATTCACGTAGCAAAGTTAAAGTGCAGCTAGACAAGGCTACTCCTAGGAGACTTGTGGCAGTTGCACGTTTAGTTTTGTGAAAGCTTTCTATTAAAGTCGTAATAATGAGCTATTTTATCAAAGAAGTATTCATGTTTCTTTATACAACGTGTAACAGAAAGGTGTAACCATATTTGAAGAGCTTATTCAGTCAATGGTATAGAACAACTTTTACTATGGAACAAACCCTGTATCTCGAAAAAAAATTACTTTTTCATAGAAAAATGCAATGCCACTCGGCTGAAATGTATGGAAGGGCAGATTTTTTTTTGAGATTTCAGGGTTGGCTCCATAGAAAAAGTTGTTCTATACCATTGACTGAATAAGCTCTTCAAATATGGTTACACCTTGTATAAAAATGTTAGCGTGCAAGTTGCGTGAGAGACCTCCCTCGCACGCAGGATAGCCGTTCATAAATTAACAATTTAGTCAGTTTCCTACACTGAGCCCACTATAGCATATACAATTTTGAACGCGTGTGACAGAGATGGCATTAGAACCCGTGTCGCGGCCCCTAGTTTATGAACGCAGCCCTGTAATGTAGTGCTGTGTGCGTGGAGAGAACGGCTGTGTATGTATAGCGCATTGCTCAGGTCTGCATCAATTCGCGCCGCTGCTTACAGTGCTCCCAAAGTAATATAGCGCATACAAATCTTCGCCACTGTTCGGCAAAGTTCGTATTTCCTTACACTTTCTATACAATAAATAAGGTCACGTGGTACCTCCGGTCGCTCGGCTATAGATTTGTATGCGCATTATTACTTTGGGAGCACTGTACTAATATTTGTCTCTTTCACCCTTAATTGAAACGGATGTGTAGTCCTAATTCATTTTCAAATGACTAAACATTTCGTCAAGATATCTGTTATATCCCCGAATCGGTATACCGAGTTTTCAGTCAATACGCGTACACCCACTTGTCACCGATGGGTTTTTTAGGAATCGATATATATATATATATATATATATAGATTAATGAGTGCTCTATAAATTCATACCTCTATCGTTACACGACTGTACAAATGTACGAAACAAAAATACAATAGTACATAAAAGAGTACAAGATAGAAAAAAAGACATCAACGTGGTGCGCAAGCTTCGATTTAACGTCAGAACAGTGCAATCGTGAGGATTTTGTAGAAATATTTTTATAAAATATTTACGTAATTTTTTATAAAATATAGTTGCATTATTTTGAAAGTTATTTATGTTATTGATTTTTCCACACCATTTAACTGCACATGTAGGTATTTTAACCTACTTAGCACATTTTTTACGATTTTCATTCATAGAAACTGAGAACGCGGTTCCGTATCAGAGGTCTGGTCGCAACTGACAATGGTTTTGAATCATTGTCCTTTGTATCGGCTCGATTAGTCAGATGAATCAGTCTTGGGGGTAGTTTGTCTATGTCTATCACACAATAGAGAAAAGTAACAGTATTATGTCTTCAAATAAAACGGCCGAAACACGCGCTTCCAAACCTCGGCATACCTTGGTAGTAGGGGTGCGCCACAGTTAAGTACGGACATGGAGAATGTGAGACGCCACCCGACTCCCGCGCATTTATGTGGGCAGCCCTACTGCGTGCGTCTCCCGAGCGTTATTTCAAGGACCCTGCCCAGACGTAATACTGTTACTTTTTTCTACTGTGTATGCGATGCTAAATATCTTTAATCTTCACACACAAGGTCAAGGAAAATGCACGTGGTTTGAAGGCATAGTAAAGCAGAACATAGAACGCAGAACTGTAGACCGCTCGCTGCTTGCCTTAGAAAAACAGTTTTAGATTTTTCAAATCTTATTTTGGTCACATACAATTTCACATTGTATTTTGGAATTCAGGGATTTGAAAAACGCTTTACGTGCTTCTATTATTTCTATTCAAGAACTTAAGACGTTTATTATCGTGAAAGCATTCTGAAATAAACTTAAAATCATATGGCAATTTTATTGCAGCAATTTTCACGAGTCTTGGCGTTTCTAGTGTATTGAATAAGTTATCTTTAGTCTGAAATGCACTTAACGTGGCTTGGTAATTGTGTAAGTAGATTTAGTACTCACATTAGCCGAATATTCAAGGTCTTTATTGTCATGCAGACTCATGCTAAAACTTTTTGTTTTTTTAATGTCCTTGTTTTTCACCTTAACCTCTCGATTGAATATTTATATTAAAGTACCACCATCTTATCTGTAGAATGAACTAGCTTTTTCCGGATCTGTCATTGTCTAATATTTAATGTTATCCAATCAGATATGCTAGTGGCACTATTTTCATTCTACAAATAAGTTGGTACACCTGTAAAACTGATTCTAAAGGCCTTTTCTTTTCTTTTTTTTCTGGCTGCGGTCACTTCTTTAAGATTCTGTCAAAAGCAAACGTATAGTGCGCGCCAATCTTTTAGTCGCCTCTGAAGATAGCCGCACGAGGCGACGCAATAGCCGTTTTACGGTGTCAGGGGGACGTTACAGGAGCGAGGGCGCGGAGCACACCCGCCTGCGTGCCGCACCACACCCCCCGCTCGCCATTTAGCAGGTGTCAACACTATGCGTTAGTGTTAGTGCTATGTCCGTACACTACACATGCGCGCGTTCCATGAAAAGTACATTCGAGGAAAAAATTCCATAATTCGTTAAGTTTATCATTGAATCTGTTTGTTATTGTTTTTTTTTGCCTTTATTTGTTGTTTTGTTGATTTAGTTTGTTAAAGTTTATGGTTGTTGTTATGCCTCGCGGACGTTATAGCGTTTTAAGGCGACAATGTAGGAAAATGATGTTTATATTAATGCGTTTTATTAATATAGTTAAGATCGCACTAAAATAATAAATAAATAATGAAATAGGTAGGTACAACAAGTACACCTTCCCACTTATAGTAAACATTTAATAATCAACCGTTGATATTATTGTTTCCTTGACTGTACCTGCGCAAGCTTGCACTCGTAACTCAATCAGAGGCGACTAAAAGATTGGCGCGCACTATAGTAAAGCACGGTGTAACGTTGAAAATAAATAAAATTCTGTTTTCAAAGTATCTGAAACAAGATAGACAAATGCGTAAAACGTCACAAGACAACACATTAAATATTAACTTAACATTATTACATACTAATACTTTAATATTATTAATTTGAATAAACTTGGCAAAGATAAAAATTAATAAATAATATATAATTATAAATGAACTGAAAAAATATTGGTTCCACTTTAAAAATTAATACTTCGCACTGTAATATTAATACTTTCAGTATAAATGAACTTTAAGAATAATTGTTTCCTATTTAACCTTTTTATGCTGCGCTGGCTTTTTATAGAAAATCAGCGCAGAAGAGACCCGGTAGATTAGGTTAGAAGGTTATATATGGCGAGTCACGGAACGTAGTAGAACGTTCTTTCCTGGTTATTTGTTTATGACAGCATTATATGCAAAACATTTATTTTGTTGTGGAAAGTTTATTTCTGAAGGTTGTAATATTGATTTATAATTGTATATTTTTTATAGTACTTTACACTTATTTAATGTTATTTCCATAAATTTTTAAGTAATTTAAAATAATTATCTACACAATTAACAAATATCTAATACCGTTACAAAGTCAATTATTGGAAACAACAGCGAGGAGGAGCGCGAGCGACAGACCTTTGCAAACATCCTAGGAATTTCGTGATGATCCGTTTTTTCATATTTTTTTATTTTTATTTTTATGTCATAAGTAATAGTGCTCCAAAACATAAAACTACGTCCTTATGAGGTGGACTTAACTTGACGACTTTATCGAAAAATATACATTTCTCCTTACAGAACAAAGATGAAAGTAGTAAGTGGTCTATAAACCCAAAATCCTTTGACTACGAACTCCATTTACTATCTGAAAATTACCCTTACATTTTGTGTTCTGTATGTACTGTCGAAAAAAAAATCCTCAGGGCCCTTTTTAAAAGTATTGCAATGGTAATAAGTATGGAAATTGGGTCAGCGGCAAATTCTTTTGATAGTACCTATACATATTTTATGTATGTGAAAGTATTCACAACCATCTGGTGCTGGCCTCACGGTTGGCTATAAATCTCTTCAGTTTTCTGGTTAATGTTTTATTTCTGAATTTTGTAGGCCAAAAGTTGCTTAATTTCGAGGTCAATAGCTTCATAATTTTGGAAACAGGAAGATCCTGATTTTGTAGCCCAAAACTATTCGTTTGTAAGTGTGCATAGGCTTTAAGTGGCAACACGCAAACTTTCTTTATACATTTATGAATACCCTTCTACGAATTTGTGTGTCCTTTGGGATCTTGTTTGACTTGGAATATCTAGTTTTATTAAATACTTGTTTTTCTTGTCTGTTAACATAAAATAAAGTTGAGGAAAAGATACACAATTGAGTCGATTCCGTGTAACACGTTTTAACTTATTTGACAGGACTAAACTTAATTTAAGCGTTCTGTCTTTTTCTTTAGTCATCGAAAATACAAAGACAGGACGCTTAAAATAAGGTTAGTCCTGTCAAATAAGTTAAGGTTAAACGTCAGTCGCTTAACGCAAAGTGCATAACTTCACTTTGTATTTCTTGTTTAGAAGATAAAAATTGAAAAACATTTTGCTATTTCGCAGTTGACGCCAATAGTTCAGTATGGGTAAGGTTTATAAAGCATGAGTTTGAAATTTAATGCACAATTAGTCATGGTCTTCTCCAAAGAAAGTTAAAAGAGCATGTTAAGGTAGTTTTGAGAAGATCATGACTAATTGTGTATACAATTTCAAACTCTTGCTTTATAAACCTCACTAATACTGAATTATTGGCGTCAATGCGACATACCAAAGTGCTTTTCAATTTAAAATTTCTAAACAAGAAAAATCAAAGTTAAGTTTTGCAATTTGCGCTAAGCTCTTAAGTCAAAGTCAAAGTCAAAGCATTTATTCAGTAAATAGGAACAATATTGCACACTTTTACACGTCAATTTAACAATATATTCAGTTTTAATAACTATGTCTAGCATAGTTATACCTAGTCAAAACTTAAAACTAAACTTAAATTAAACATAAAACACAAAGATACATTAGTATACAAAGTCAATAATAATATATGTACAATAATTTTTAAGACATCAAAAATACATTCTTATCATTAAAATAGTTTGCTACTGAGTAGAAGGCTTTCTTAGTTAAGCTAATCTTAATATAATTCTTAAATTTGGTCTTGGATTGTCTCGGGAATTTTATTATACTCGTACATCTTAACGCAGTAAGTAACAAAGCTTTTCGATACTTTGTTTAATCGAGTGTAGGGTACAACGAGTCCGTTTCTATTTCTGGTGCAATAACCTTTAATAATACCTTGAATAATCCTTAACCTTTAATAATCCTTAAGTCGTGTTACACTGAATCGACACCAATGTGTGTCTTTCCGAGTATAAGAAAACAATGTCTGCTAAGATACTTACACATCTGTTATTTATATTACATTGTGAAATCGTCAACAAGAACACAAGCAAACCCGTTCAATATTCAAGGCACAATTTTGTGGCCCTAGGGTAGGGCTACATGTTTGTGCCCTTTGGCGTGCAGACCCTGGGGCCATGGGGACCAGAAGCTCGACGAATCTTTAAAGTTAAACATCAGTCGCAAAATGTACAAATTAACTTTGTTTTTCATGTTAAGATGTTTAATATGAAAAAGATATTGGTTGATCTATAGCAATTCACGCGAATAGTTAGCTTTATAAATTAAACGGCTTGAAATTGAATGCACAATTAGCCATTATTTGGTTGAAACAAACTTAAAACAGCATTTTAAGCTCGTTTCGACAAAATCGTGCATTTCATTTCAAACTATTGATTTATAAATCTAACTTGTACTGAACTATTGGCATGAATTACGACAGACCAATATCTTTCTCACTTTTAACTTCTTAACAAGAAAAACAAATTTAAGTAGTGCTCTTTGTAGCGCACGACTGACGTTTCACCTTAAGGCGCTACGGAAAAAAAATTTAACTTTTAGAACTTGCATATCTACTTCAGTAAAGAATGTATTATTTTGATAAGATAGTACATAGACCTGGTTAAACGAAATTTTGATAGCGACTTGAGAATTTTTTTTATTAATACAAAACCGATTTTTTGCTACTTTACCTCGAATCCGTCCCTCTCGCACTGAGGGTTTTTTCGCATATGGAGTAACAGGGACGAATAAACTTTTACATATCGCCTTAAGAAGGTCTCGTTGCGCCTGATTGACACTCCCGGTAACCCAAGGGTTGGGTTGGGGCATGCTTTGGTCAACGGAATAGCCTCCCGATATGGCGATACAACGCCCCTCTGCCGCCTTTTGGGTAATTTTCCCAATGACGGTATAATTTGGCCAGCATTTTTTATTTGACTAAATTACTTATTAATAGGTTTCCAAAGTTTTCTTTTTGTTTGTTTATTTGTTTATAATATTTTCATGTTAGGAATATACTTAATTTTAATTTTGAATAAACAATTATAAATTGTTAGTTAAATTTTCGATTACATTTTTGTAATGATAGTTATTTTCACAATTTGTTTTACCTAATGATGCATGAATTAAAGATACAACCAATTATTTGTATGCCATCCAATAAATTTATTGGGATTGTAATTATATAAATATATATAGGTATTTGTGACATCCATTGTAAACCCAAATTTATTACCAACATTATTATCTCTCCATACATAAATAATAATCTATATAAATACTTCTTGTTTTTGGAGTGACTTTATAATTCTTCGGAAGAAAAAAAAACTCAACGTCACTGCGGGTTAAAGTCCAAAAGCAAATCGAAATCGACGTAGCCATTTCGATGGACGTAGCCAAGCTTTAATATTTTTCAAATTGCTATATGATTTTCACATCACGCAATCCGAATCAAATTAAGTGGCAAGTGTTGTAATTCCTACAATTTCCAGTCTAATTCAGTAACACCAATTACCCAAAGCTCATTAAATCACCTCAACCTTTGTCAAAACCGAGGTCATAGAGTTTGACTTCACCCAAGGCGTCCTAAATGAGCACGAGAATTATGGGCACGATAAGGCTTTCCATCTTAAGTTTACGTCTTTACGACGTAACTTTTTTACGATAATTCCCTTATTATAATTTCGTGAGGATTTGATGGCTCTCACGAAGAGGTGTCTGTGTCAATTTGGATAATGTAGATATGATATTCTTGAATATTATGAGATCTTCATGAATGAATTTGAGAACTACTTGTCTATCTGCGATATCTACGAGGTTCCATGAGGAAGGCTAAATGGTGTTTCTCATTACTTATGGGATAAGATGTTTTTGAGCTGAGATAAGCTAAGAGGATATTAGTTGTAGTTAAAATTATTTGATTTGGAGGACATTGTATCTGAAAATAAAGATTTTATCATTATTATTATTATTATTATGATTGTATATATTTATTACATCTCGGGACTACGTAGTCCTGGACCTTTGAGAGGCGTGCATGGGGCCGAAACCAACACGTATCTAAATGTGATATGACACCAACAGACGATTATCCCTGTACGCACTGTAGAAGTGCACCCAAGGATATCTCCCGGTCAGTGTAGGACTATTGCAAGGAATGGAAACAAAGGGCACCAGACTATTGATTGGGTTGAGGTGCTAGTGGACTGAGTAACTGGTACTATAAAAGGAACTATGGCGCCTGCCCGATCTATGTTAACAACACGGAAAATTAAATGGGCCCCCCAAACGGTCCCTCGCACGGAAAGACAAGGGGGCAACATTTGCTCAGCGGCTAAAGGGTGGAAAGGTGTCAATAAACTTTAAACGACTATCACTTGCTCCCTGAGGATCCAGCATCACGTGCCCACTCGCCATTTACGTTTCACATCCACCCTTCGAGCATATAGCTCTTGCTACTCCAATCAGACCAGCCTCCTACGGCAAGCCAGAGGTGGGGGATCTGTCCCTCGTCATTGTTAATACCAGCCGTCCAACAAAAGCAAGTCGAAGATGAGGAATAGGGCCTTCTCATAGGAGCACGTTCGAGTCCGTGGGGTCGCTACTGCCCAACAGCTCACCTCAAGCTGCGTTATGCCATTGCCCTGTTAGTCGGGTAAGTTTTATACACGTTGCCCACCTCTCACGTGGCCTGATGTTCGGCTTTGACGTTGGGTTGAATTTTGAGAGGCTTATTATTACTATTATTATGTAGGAAAACTTTTCAGTCACGGGCCCATTGGGACCCGGTCTTTTGAAAAGCATTCATAGAGCCATTGAAGAAGCTTTTGGTACCATTTAATCTAAAGGTGAGAGGCCTCTTCCTCAATGTATCACTAACGGACAGACAGTTAACCATAGTTGCCAAGCTATTGCCAGGAAAGAAGCGATATGGAGTGGGCTATGAGGATGGGATGTTATTTGGACCAGATATCAGGGCTATGGAGTGAGATAACGGACATCTGCATCAAAAATCTCTCACAAATTTAGGTCTGGCAGTCGGTGATTTGCTGCTTGATAACTACCCGTTGTGGGCCCCGTATCTAGCCACCATGGGGCGGCCAGGGGGCAACATTATGTAAGCAGCTAAGGTTGTCGAGAAGTGATTTCGAATATAAGGTTCTCCAATCCTAACACAAAATCTACTTATAAAATCAATGGTGTCTTACTTAAAAATTTTAAATTAACAAATGCCCTCACCTTGCGCGCCGTCTCTTCGAATCCAAAAAGCTATTACAACAAACATATTGCCGTATATATGAATATATCTAAATATGTATTTACAAATCGCTACTTACTTTAATCTCTATCCCTAATGAAGATAAGACACCAACAGCAATATCAATTAGAAAGAATTATTGTTACAGTTTTCCTGAACATTTGGGAACCGATAAAATTAATTTGATTACAAAGGACTTAGTACTTAATGGAGAGCCGACTTTGAAATAATTACTACTTAGGTCTGTAAGATAACGACTTTCCGAAGTAATCGGCTGGAGAAAATAAACTTGATTATTTAAAATTGTAAGCGCTGGTTTGTATAACAATTAAAAAGAATTCTATATATTATACAAGGTGTAGCCAAATTCATAATGAAGATAATTATATTCAACTTACATTAATTATATTCAACAACAACAGACAACATATTCACTTTAATTAAGGTTAATTTATCAGCAATGAACTTTAAATCTAACAGAAAAAAACCGGGCAAGTGCGAGTCAGACTCGCGTACCTAGGGTTCCGTATTGTTGATGATAAATTTAATTTAGTAATTTTTTTTCGTGAATATCTCAACCGCTTTATTTTTCCTGTAATCTTTACGTTAACACATATTACCATGATTTTTTGCATATTTTTCGGTCCACCAGTTTTGGAGGTAAGGCGGGGAAACATACCTTTTTTATGGTTTTTAAGGATTTCTCGAAATAGATTTATTTAACTTTAATTGTTTATGGTATCCGACAAGCTATGGGGCTGTGTATAACCTCCCAAAGTGTATAGAATTCATATATAGAGAAAGAAATAGCCGCCATGCTGATGTTTGCTGTCTCTCTTTCTCTTGAGCAAAGGATATAGAGTTTCTGAACAATTCGCAGCGTTCTTAATTTAAAACACTGTTTATGCCCTTTTTGATATGTCCTAAAACTATCTTGGTTGCTGCGGCGTGGACCTGTAGTACTTACCTATTCGAGTGCGCCTCGATATCAAAATTTTACAAAATATTGAAATTAAATAGTTAAAAACGGAACATTCTAGCATTCCATAGAATTGGTATCTTGTTCTGTACTGAAATGTCCGAACAATCACCTAAAAAATGATGGGAAACATCAATTTCACAGGTAAATACGGATATGCTAAACAAAGTTTGATGCACAGATTTATCCATCTAAATTTGCAAGAAATGGCATAAATAGAGTTGAAAATTATGATTGTTTCTGTTAGTGAAGAGCAATTTTTTAAAAAAATAATACATTTTAAAGATTTTCTTACGTACGAAAAGATTTGTTGGGTTTACACTAGGGGCGTACCCTTACTTCATAAAATTCTATCGACAACGACAACCTACCGAAATATGAGGGGTATAAAAAATATAGGTATAATGCTTTCTGATGTTCCTAAAAACGTGTTCTGTTCGAGTCTTCCACCAAAAGAACAAAATTTGCAATTTGACACATCAGTGGTCCGTCACGATGTCCAGTCCGGTTTGTTTGATTTGGTGAACGTGTTGGTTTTTATGACCACCCCCTTTATCGATAGTTTGTTTTTAACATATTTAGGGTAAGCACTATTACACACACATAAGCATGTGTCACACACATAAGCTTGTGTCACACATATTGACACTCGATTTTGGTAACATCGTGTTACCTTGACTTTATAAATCTATACTATATTTATGATATAAACAGCAAGCGAGCGTACACCGAGCGTATAATGACGATCACGTGTCTATGAAGCTACGCTCTATGGAAAATGTGCCTTACAATTGGATACCAATATTGAATACACAAAAAAAACGTAGTTTTATTTTTGTTCCACATTTAAACTCAAACTAAGTACGCTATAACATACATACGGGGGGGGTGATAACGAACATCGGAGTCTTACCATAATGGTTCTTTTGGGGACGAAACTCTTAAAGCTAAAAAAACTATAATTTTGTACGGCTCATAGCTGAGGTAAGGTGCGACGGATACTAAAACAAAAGTAACTGTTCCTACCATTATGTTAACAGAGCAGTATACAACACTATGACACCATCATTACCCCGTTTCCTGTCCAAGCTCCACTTCCGCTTTATATTTCCTTTGACAGAGAGAGGTATCATGACGTAATGGCGCATTAACTTAAAGAGCTTTTCTACTCGACGTTAAAGTTACATTGTAGTGTTATGTCGGTATCTGGCGTTAAAGCAGAAGAATTGTGACCCTGTTTCTTTTAATTGCAATGCGGCGCAAATTTTTGTTGAAGACTATATTTACCTTCTAGGCAGGGGTGGCGAGACTTTTAATAATTATTATCATCATCATTCAGCCCACATCCACCCACTGTTGGACATAGGCCTCTTCTTCTCCACACCATTTTCGTCGATCTCTCGCTAGCCTCGTCCATTGCCCACCAACAGCCCTGACGATATCGTCTCGCCATCGGGCCGTCGGTCTACCAACTGAACATTTTCATAGCCTCGGCTGCCACTCTGTAACTGGCCTAGTCCACCGTCCACTTAAGGGCCTTACTATTGCCAAATGGGTACTTTCTAAAGCCTACTCCTCGTTTATGGCGAAACCAAAAATATTGAAAAACTGTATTATGAATAATCAACTCTTAGACAACATATACAACATTTTTCTTTTTCATACCACCAAAACTTCTACATGAAATATTTTTTTAACTGAATGGTGTTTTTTGGCTTGAATTTCCTACTGCTCCTAAGTGGCTTTGCCGATTGAATTCATTCATGCTTTGATAAATAGATAAACTTGATATCTATAAACATAACATAACATTATTCAATCGAACGATCACGTCCTTGAGAAAAGTATAATTTTCTCCTATTTCGCCCTATCAAGGACGCAGCGAGCGTCGTAACAACCACTATGCTTTGCGCGCTGATATGAACGTTATTTCAATGTCGTTTCCGTTGATATTCGTACCGACAAATATCGAGCTGCTTATTTGGCGACGGTAATCGCCTTAAGCCTCGAGGTTCGTTTACCGACATCTTTGACTCTAGTTCGTTGTTGAATCTCAACGTTTGGTACACGATCCACAAGAAAGATGCATAGCATGGCTCGCTCCATAGCCCTCTGTGCCACTTTTACTTTGTTGATGTGAGCTTTGATTAGCGTCCATGTTTCGGCACCATAAGTAAGGATAGGCTGGACACACTGGTTGAATGTGCTGGTCTTCATTGTGGGATTTTTGTTCTAAAAGACTTTTTATACCCGCGTGCAAATTGTTCTCCAATTATTCAGGGCATTTGAAAAAAAATGCTAACAATATTCTGTCACGTGTCATGCTCGCCATCTCTGTCCTAGCCTAAGGGTTTCAAAAGTAACACAAAATCTCTGAAAACATTCTGGCAATGGCCAATTTTGTTTGTTTTGCAAGAGAAAACACTTGTTACGACTAAGTAGCATTTTATTTTATATAAATAGTTAAACTAAAAACTGCGGGTCTACTACGTAATTCTGATTTTCATCAACATCTACTTGAGATTGAAATTTGACGTGCGTGCGACGACACCCGCCTAACATGCTATCTCTTTTGCACGCACGTCAAATTTCAACCTCAAGTTGATGTTGATGAAAATCAGTATTACGAACCGCTGATCTTTGCTTAACAACGACACATTGGACATTTTGTGTTCATAAAGAAGTGTCAACGCTACGTTTGGAATAGAATATAATTTTCGACGAAGTTTAGCCTATCAGTTATCAGTTTTTATACTTTTCCCATAAATTCACTTTCTTCCCTCTATCCACCTCTTCAAAAGCTGAGCGTGAGTGTATGTGGTTATGTATATTCACTTTCTAACTTCCCGTAGTAAAATCGAAAGCCCCTGATTCATCGAAGCGGACGTGTATCGAGATTTCCCATTTCCTTCAGTTAACTGAGCTGTTTTCCGTTCGCGAGATTAAAATACAAAATATGTCGCGGTACGCCCCCTTAACTCTCCATGCGGTATGGAAATGCGGATTTGTTTGACAAACTATAGCGTAATATTTCTTTTTGTCTACGATTTCATGGGTCTCGATTTATTCTGTTTTGCAGTTTTACCTAAATCTGTTTCCGTTTTCCAACATTGAATTGATTGGATATTATTGAAAACTAGATGTGCCCGCGGCTCTGCCCGCGTTGAAAGTATAATAATTATTAATTAAGAAAAAAAAACTTGGAACACTTGAATCATAGAGAGCAGATGGTTGTGGGTGACGTCGCATGTAGGAGTAATCTCTGGAATTAATTAATTAATATAAAATTAATTCTCTGGAAAAACTATTTGATGTTCAATTTGCGTTTAAAGTTGCGTTGTATGATGTTACGTTTTTGCAAACAAAATACAGTATGAACGGTCGTTTAGACATACCATATAGATCTGACGTTTCTGAAATGCGGAAAATTTTGATTTCATAATTTCATTCTTTAGTTACAATTATATTTAGTTTACAATTGTGATTATAATTAATTAAACACACAATGTTAAGAAATGATGATATAGTACATGAAAATAAGGAAGTGAATATATAAACGTATATACCAATACATATATATATATATATAATTATATATATATTTATATACCATATACATATATAATATTATTTAGAGTAAAATAAAAATAAAAAGTCCTCAAAAAGTTCATTTTGTGATTTTTTGTCATCTCGCGTCAATGGGCATAGATTAAATTATGTTAAGGTGTGTTAATTTGAAAACCATTTTGAGATTTAGGTTTAATAAGCGGTATTTTCGAAGTTTTGGTCTAAAAAACCTCTTGATGATGAATATTTATACGAAAAGGCCGCAACTTCCATTTGCCCTTGGTGACGTCACTTGAGTAATGGCTGTTTAGAAATGTGTCCTTTGTAATAATTTGCTTCAGACTAATCTGACAGCTGGATGAAAGATGAGTAGACAGACAGAGACAGACCACTTTTTTATAAGCAATCACACTTCACAATCAGTATAATGTCTAAAATTCTCAAGTGACAAGTTCATCGGACAATTGTTTAAAAAATCATAAAAAATAATGGTTAATTTATATACCACAATAATGAAAGCTATGTCCTAAAATTCTCTGAAAAAAAAAACTTTTAAAAATTAAGCTATCCTGAGCCTCCAATCATTACATGTCACGACAGGGGTACAAGTATGAACTTGCTATCGACTCGACATCGCTTTGATAAATAAAAACGTTAAATGTTATTTCATTGCAATAAAGGTTATCGCTTAGAAATTATTGATTTTATCTGTCAAATTTATCGAATCGATGCTTACGTACTTGCACTACGCTTAAACTCCGGCCGTTCATTCGAGAGAATGGTGACGTTTGCAAATGTCAGGGGATAAAACCTTTTTTTTTACTGTTTTGCATTTCAATATTTTATATTTATCATGATGATTTTAGGGTAGATTGTATATCGTTAAAAGGTCCCATTTATCAATAAAAAGTATTTTTGTCGTATATATTTTATATATTTTTTGTATTTGTCGTATATATTCTATGTCTTAGTGCCAGTCAACCAAATAAAATGAAAATTTCGATAAAAAAAAACTACCTACTAAAATAACGAAAATTAAAAAAATAATTACAAATCAAATAATTTAATACACAAACACGGATCGCATATATATAACATTCGAGGACAAAGAAGCCGAATGAAGTTATTTGTTTAATCAATAAAATGTGTCAAGTTATTTCTGTCAAATCAGCAATCATAATGCCTGCAGTATGAATCCTCGACTTTTTGAATCGACATTTCAGAAAAATGTTTATAATATCTGCAGTGTAAGGCAGTGTTGTCGTATTATAAAACTGATATACCTTACCAAATAATAAGATCGTATATATATTCTATTCCAGGGTTTTTATTAATATAAAAAGCTTAAATAATCATGATTTGGATTTATTTCGTCCCATTTGTTGTACCGTTGATATTTTTTTAACGTGCCTTTATTTATTTTTGTCGTGAAGAAGCTCTTGTTGACTTGTAGTATTTTTTCGAGATATCGCCACACTCCATCTGTCATCATTCTCTCGAATTAACGGCAGCAGTTTAGACGTTTATCGGTAATAATGAATGACATAGGCAGACAGGCAGTCCTTCTACTTGTCAGTTAATTTAATCAGAGAGCAAGTATTTAATAAATGTATGTGCTCATCAGTATTCTATTCAAAGTTTGATTTACTACTATAGTATTTTGTGCAAATGTTACATAATGAGAGACATTGGGACACGGGTTCGTTCGTTTCGTAATAGATTGCATTAGTGTGCTTATGTCTAATTGTGTCCAGTTGGACAAAATACTTTATCTACGACCATCAGAAATGTCATCTTCGCGTGATTTTATTCATATTATTTTCAACCAACAATTGCACAAAAAATGAGTAAACGAAAGCGCGAGATTTTTCTTATTCAGTATTATAAACTCTGTGATATACAACCGCTGTAACAACTTACAACTTATATCCACGAGTTTCTCTTTCACTCGTTAAAAATATTGGGTGCGTCTCTTTGGTATAGCTGCTAGACTCCGCCCTATTTTAACGTTCCGATTGATTGGTGTTATAATGTTATATTATAACATTGGTCAGTAGGTACTTTTAAGACCGTTTGGGGAGTAGGTAAACTTCTAAATAGTACTAAAGTGTATAGCAATGTTTTTTGTACAGTGTTCTGTTGCTTTGTAATCACATATCAATCTTGTTTGGCGTAGCAATCACTAGATTCACTTACCCCCTCCTGTGATGCATTCGGGGTTGGATTTGGATACATTACTCCCCATGCTACAACTGATTTACACAGATTGTATTTCGAAACGTGTGAGGTACACAATTCGAAGTGTTTCATGGGGTGTCTCGAGAAACGTACTATGTACACTTCAAAATATATATTTTTGTAGTTTATATAGTGAACGCGCTTAAAGGCATGTGGCATCGTCATTTAAAAAGTGTAATGTCACTCCGTGTCTTTTCGTGGATGTCGTAAAAGGCGACAAAACTGCTACAAGGATTTTGAGCGCGTGGATGGCACTGACAATAAGAGATAGGATATCAGCGTTAGTTCCGATTTTGACCACGACCAATACAGACGCCAAAAGAGCCTCGTCGCACTATAAGGGATTATAAAAAACCGGCCAAGTGCGAGTCGGACTCACGCACGAAGGGTTCCGTACCATTATCTATAAAAACGGCAAAAAAAACATGTCTGTTGTATAGGAGCCCCCTTAAATATTTATTTTATTCTGTTTTTTAGTATTAGTAGTTATAGCGGCATACATCATCTGTAAAAATTTGAACTGTCTAACTATCATGGTTCCAGAGATACAACCTGGTGTTAGACGAACAGACGGACAGACAGACGGACAGACAGACAGACAGACGGACAGCGGAGTCTTAGTTACCCTTTGGGTACGGAACCCTAAAAACCAACAATCTCTGTAGTATTGAGGGTCATAAGGTCATCGGATCTTGGCCCTGTCTGCAGAGACGACCGACGTAGGCATCTATTTACTAGTGGTAGGTTACGGCCGGCCGTGGCTTGTCACCACCCTCATGACGAAACCATGACGCCAAGCGACTGTTACGACCACCAAGAAACACGTGCCCACAAAAATCCAGCCGTGTTACCACAAAACAGTGTTTAACTTTAGACAGTGTTTAAATCTGTTGTTGTCGCCTTTTCTTTCATATTGTAAAAGAGTGACAGCAACAGATTTAAACGCTGTCTAAAGTTAAACACCGTTTTGTAGTAACACCGCAGGTTTTTATTTAATAACTCGGCTTCTAGGTGAAATTATTAAAATATTCTTAAATTGGCCGACAGGGTTATTGTTTACTTATTTTTAATACAAATTTCAAGGCTGTATGATTTAAAAAACGCCTTTTAACACTCAAAGAACATGAAATTTCGAGGTACAGGTCGGTCCAAACAACTAGATAGGCCTGAAGTTGCCGCGCATTGCAATTTGCCCTACTGTACATCAGCGCCACGCGCAGCGCGCCAACTTCAAGCCTATCTAGTTGTTTGGACCGAAGTGTAACTTCATAATTTTTTCTTTTGAGCGATCTTAAATCTTTTCGTTTTTTCTGAGATGAACCTATCAGCCCTATTGTCTACTATCTATATTGTTTTTATTAAACCGATTGACCAAGTTACACAATGTGAAATGGTCATTTGAAGTTGTGAATTTGACCTTATACGGACCCTTAATTGTACCTCACACAATTTCAGAAATAAAGCTTTCTGTCACTTAAATAACGTGATTTCATTGGACTGATTGTCAAATTTGCATGCAAAAACAATTCCTAACTTATACAACGTGTAACAGAAAGGTGTAACCATATTTGAAGAGCTTATTCAGTCAATGGTATAGAACAACTTTTACTATGCAGCCAACCCTGAAATCTCAAAAAAAAAATCTGCTCTTTCATACATTTTGGCCCAGCGCCATTGCATTTTTCTATGAAACAGTTGATTTTTTTTTCGAGATACAGGTTTTGTTCCATAGTAAAAAGTTGTTCTATACCATTGACTGAATAAGCTCTTCAAATATGGTTACACCTTTCTGTTACACGTTGTATACAAAGTTTCAACACGCCTAAGTAAAGTACTCGGCAGAAAATAATGAACATCGCCTATCTTCGGCTTCGTAGAGCGTCATCTCTGTCACCGGACTGTTAGTGATTCGTGCGACAAAGATAACACTACGATACGATGTGCATTATTTACTGCCGCGACCGTTATATTTAATCCAACACTTAATCCTAACACCATAAACATCAATGGTTTCTGTCTGCGGTGCCGCCATTTATTTAATAGGAGTCACGGCCCGCGCCCTGGCACTGAGCCATGATCACGTCTTTGGCCGTGGAATTATGAATATGACTGGCTACCTATTCGTCTTTTTATTTTATGTCGCGGTACTTACGCTTTTTTGTTTGTTTTTTTTTACGTATAAAGCAATTATACTACTAAAGCTACAAAAATACGGTGACAAATAGTTTCTAAAATCTCTGGCCTGGCACTCCCAAAAAGATTCGGTTGGGCATACGTCCATTTCTGACGCACGCATAAATAGTGTGATAGAGATGGACATACGTCCGACCGATATTCGACCGAATTTTGTCACTTCGGAGTAAGCCTTGGTTAAAAAAAATCTCCATGTTATGTCTACTACAATAATGAAAAAAATTCTAGGCTTAACAAGTTAACACTTGATAGACGTTGCAACTGGAAGTAATATGCAAAAAATTACACAAATTGGTATTTGCTTTATACAGGCTTAATAAAACATTGGGTCAAAAGTTGGCACTTGCTGCATATCACGGCTATGTGTCATCAGTTTTGAGATACGGTCTCCTGTTGTGGGGTAACTCTACTAATATGAATGATTCATTTAGGGCTCAGAAACGATTCATAAGAGCAATCTGCGGGGCTAAGCCCATAGACTCATGCAGATCATTGCTTAAGAAATTGAAAGTTCCTATGCTAGCTATGTATATATTAGAAATCAAAGATTTCTAAAGTTTAGTTGAGGCCTGCCACCTTAAATCTATTGCATTGTTTTTGAATGCGTGCGTTAACATAATGCCGACGCGCGCACACTTATGAGTGCGCAATCTGTCTACCTACGGTCAGCAAACTGATCAGACTACTAAAGTTGTTAAAATAATTAACTTTAAGTGCACTTAAGGCGTCCAACTATCACTGTGTTCAGATGAGCACTGATTCCAAATGTGTGAGCGTCACCCATTTAAAGGTGGAAACATTTTGGTGCTGTCATAGTACGGTAAGGGCTTATCTTTACTTTTGAAATCTTTGTTAGAAATAGGAATTTTTGTAAAAAATAATCCTGAATTGTTTAAAACGGCAAAAGATCACTATGAATTTAACATGAGAAATAAACAGAGACTAATTGGGCCAATTATGAAATCTTGATTGTTTCAAAAGAGCCTGCTACCCTATGGCTATAAAGGTATTTAATAATATTCCTAAGGAAGTAAAGGGACTTAGATACATAGTCGATATGAAAAGACTTTTTATACAATTAATGAATTTATCGACATATAATAGCAGAAATAACTTGTAGATATTAATCATTTAAATTTTTGTTAATATAATTTAAGTAACTAATCGTGTTAATTTTGTAAATATAATGTAACTAACAACATACTCAGTTAATAATCTAAAAAAAAACCATTTTGAATACTCTTTTTACGGTAGATTATGCTGACATTATTATTTTTCTATTTATAAACTTGTAATACACATACTCTGGCAAATAAACGTTCTGTTCACGCTACACTACGTTACCAGCGTGACGTTCGAACATGACATGTGCATGACTAATATCGCGGCGCTGCGCTGGCGCCACCTGGCGACACAATAGACTTGCGTGCTGCCAACCCGCGGCTCACTCACTCTCTTCGGCTCGAGGCGCCTCCGGAGGCGCACGTCTGCGCTCGCGCGGCCGGACTGTTCCGTCCGAATCGTCTAGAGAACGACACGTGTATAAACATTCGCGCTGCCAGCACAAATAATATTGCGGACCCATTATTTAGATTGTGAAAGTGTAGTGTTCACGTTACCAAGATCCAAGACATCCAGCTCATCACTGCTCATCACCGCCAACTCAATCAGCCCAACGAGAGGAGACGAAACACGGCGGATTTGCCAGCCCATAGAAACATTCCAACCAGGTCAGCGCACCCACATTGTTCCCCACAATTTTTTCTTCTCTCGTGTCAACCCATCCATCCTCTTTCATCATCTCTGCATTTCTGTAGCCAGCGGCTACACGTTCGTTCATTCATTCATTCATTCATTTGTATGCATTGACAAAATAATGAACAGCTTGTTTTACAGTGGAGTAATCGTATATAATTTACCTCTAAATATTTCGGATTAGCGCTCATGTTCTTATTTGCTACGGCGTAGCAAGCTCTACGACTGTATAGTTTTTCCGCTCTCTAGACCCGCTACGTTAAAGTTTAGACAAACTTATATGCGTTAGGGGTGTGTTCAACACATTTAAACTCAAAACATTTCAATACCTACGTATTTCTATGTACGATATCAGCGTGAAAAATAAGACCATTAGATGGAGGAAAAGTACCTTAAATATTAGTAGCAGATTTTTCTCAAAGAATAATCAAGTAAAATTGCATCCCATCAAAAGACTCACAAGCTCACAATGTTTTCAGTGCTAAAACGTTATCAGATCTCATGTAGAGCCAAGCCGTTAACTCTACAAGCCCTAACTCTACAAACCCTACAGTTTGGTCAAAAAGTATGGCTTGGCCGTTTCGCGGCCGTCAAACTGACACTCCCATGGACTTATAATATTATGTCATGCAATAGTTCTATGAAACGGCTGCTTGGCTGCTTTCATTCGCTAAGGTGCGTAGTAAAAAAGTCTGTCACTTTGCGTAAGTTTTTCATCTCTTAGTTCTGTTTCGTGATAAGGCACTTATTTTTATGCGTTTATCACGTTTACCCTCCAGTTGCACGAAACCAAGGTTAGTGTAGGGTGAACCCTTAAATTTATGCCTACCCAAGTTTCATTTGAAAAAGAAAGTGACAACATCAATTTAATGTCGACCATACCTAAGCTTGGTTTCTTGCAACTGGGGGTGAGTCTAACAAATCAACAGAATAACAACAGACAAACATATAATAGGTCTTTACATATGAAATTGCCGAAATTTTCTTACAGATTCATGAGAACATAATTCCTGTAATTCATTAGCTATTTCAATTATTAGTTTTTTGTATGAAAATTGATTTCTAGCTTTTACATTTACGTATTGAATTTCGTTTTTATTTTCAGTTTGATTATAAAAATAAATCTTCAAAAACAATTCGTCCTAAATGCCATCTATTTCCATGATAAGATTTGTAATAATTTTTTACAGCTGATACTTTCCAAAAATTAAGTTAGCTTAATGTTGTCTCATTTATACACATAAAAAAAACATTATCTGGAATTGTCTTTCCTAAAAAAATGTAAAAATGGTAGTACTGAAAATTGAGTTTCCTTCAAATTCTCTATAGAAAACGGCAATTTCATATGTAAAGACCTAATATTTCTACAGAACGATTCGCTGTACAGGCACATCGCTATTTCCTGTAAAGCCTTAATCCGAATAGTTGGCCACGGCCGAGTAGTTAGTTGTACGGCGAATCTTAACTGGGTGCGCTTAATTTCTCACAAATTCTCACAAATTTCTCACAATTTCTCACAAGCTGGGGCAATGCGGGAGAGTTATAAATATGATCTTATCTACAAAACGGAACCGCCATACATATAACATGCAATGTCTGTCTTTCTGTATATTATCTTGTAGCTTGAGAACCTCGAAACAGATATTGATGCAGTATTACTATTAGCTAATGCGTTTTTATGTATCATATTATTACTAGTAGTTCGCCCCGAACTATGAACTCGGGATTTGATCTTGACCGATTTGGCTCATATACGAACTTAAATTTCTTTGTCTCATTTACTCGCCTATCCAATTTCGTGACGTTTCGATCAACGATACTCGAGTTATCGTTGGACAAACATACATACATACGTATAAACGCCGGATTGTTCAAGTAGACTCAGACTAAATATTTAGACTGGTGTACTCTGTACAGTTTTTATTAAGGGGCCGACCGCATTGAGCCTCATATTGCGTTCCGTTACTGTAATGTGTAATCTATGCGACGTGACGGCTTGTTACTTTACACACACAGGCGGATAAGGAGAACTCGCGTTCTGATTGTTTTGACCGCAGAACGCGGCCTGTGTGGGCGGCGCCCTAGTGATTAGACTAGTTCACAAATGAACCGTTCCCTATTACGCACATCAACATAAAACCTATGTAACTACAACTATAATTTATTTTTCAATGCAAGTGCTCGTAAAGGCCCACTTTTTATGCATAAAAACCGAACAGAAAGTAGATTATTTTCCACTAGGGCTTTATTTTTTTTATTTTTTTTATTTACGAGAAGTTGACTAACCTGCAACCTTTCCTGTGCACCATAAACGTTATGCTTCTTTTTTCCACTGTTTAAAGGCTCTGGATAGAGTCCTTTTGAGCCAATCATAATTTAAAGTTCACAAGATTATATCTGTTTTATTTCCTCACACTATGCATTAAAAAACGTACTATGATAGCCTTGTAGCATAAACTACTATTATCTACAACTATACTACAATAATCATTGTTTATCCGATGTCATAATATTATATTGATTCAGTCCTATGTTATAATATTATATTATAACACCGCGATTCTACGCTGTGATTGGCCCAATTTATTATATCACTGTTAAGGAGCCAGTAAACAACAGCGACGAAAAATAGGCTTCGCCCTTGTTTCATAAGCCACGATTTCTTTCTCCTCGTGGCTTCTAATTGGTCTGCAGGCAGCAATACTGGCCGACGCACCTGAGGTTAATGAACGAGTTTTCTTCTCATTTTTCGTCAAAGTGTTAGTTCAAAATATTATAAATAATTTCATGGGAAAACGATATTTTTGATAGCCAAGATAATGTGTTGTGTTCAATTTGGCAGCAATACCGGCCGATGCACCTGAGTATGATGTGATGTACCTGAGTGATGCACCGATGAACGAGTAATCTTCTAATTTTTCGAGAAATTGTTAGTTGAAAATATTATTAATAATTTAAATTAACGTTATATCATTGCAGTATAGAAACGCAGAAAGAAAAGTAAATCCGGATGTGAGGAGCTCTGAACTCTGTTAATCTGAGCTCTGTTAATTTATATCTCCTTGCGATGGATAAATCACCAAGTGTTCAAACATAGATATTTATTTCTGTCATAGTTTATTATAAATAATATCATGTGAAAACGATATTTTCAATGGTCGTATTAAAAATATCATACATTTGGTGCTGTGTCCAACTGGACATAATTAGATTTGACATTGGGACACTCGTGCAATCTACACTTGTGTCCCAATGTCTCACAGTGGTCTCACATTATGTCACAAAATATGACTGTTGTAATTTTGAAGGCTTACTGCATGTTTAAATAAATAAAATAGATTTTCATGTATTTTAATCATTGTGCCTTGACACAGGAAAGCTGAGCAAGAGAGTAACCTTTCTAGTGAAACAAGTTGGGTTAAAGCAGCCCGAGGCAGAGATTTGTATTCAGCGTGGTCGTAGCCACGTAAAGAGCTAGAAATTGTAAACAGTGCATTTCAGGAAATTGTTGTTTACTTTTAGTTTTTTCTTTCATCTGTAACTTGGTTGTCGCATTTGCTACGGCGCGTAGCGAGTGATACGACTCCATAGTTTTCTCTCTTCATGCACACTACTATGCCTCTAACATTAGAATAGGATAGCGACAGCAGATAACTTCACTCAGTAGCCCCTTGTCTGTCTAGTAATGGTGCGAGAGAGAGCTACAGCAAAATGGCGTACTGACAGTCCAATGTGAAACGGATAGTACGCTGTAGTTAAGCTTACCATATCAAAAAAAAAAGAAATTCTGGAGCAAATTCCGGATATCTGCAGAAAAATCCGGACATTTCCTTGGGGACCCAAATGTCAAAGGAAATAAATCGGCTTTCTGTCAAGTCTGTACGTTCGATTTTGATCACGTAATACAACAACCTTAAAGATGTGACATGTGAAACGTTTTACAGGAAAATATCAAAAGAAGCAGAAGGGCTTAAAGGTATTTCAGGAAGTTTGAAATATGTATAAATAAGATTAATAAACAAAACTTGTGCATAAAAATGGTACATTTTGTGCATTTTCATAAATACGTACTGATTTATTTAAAAACGTTTATTTTATTTTATTTATAATTGCTTTTCCTTCATTTGTGTGAAAATTCCGGATGTCTTGGGGTTCCCCCCGCATTCCGAACAGAGGCAAAATTCCGGACATGTCCGAAAAATTCCGGACGTATGGCAACCCTGGCTGTAGTAGACGTGAAGGTGCTATGAGGTGTACAGCGGAGCTCATGTGTCACTATAGTAGCTTTACTGACCTGTTATAAATATATGGTTGATTTATTGATAATAATAACTTTTCCTAGGATGAACCCTTTAATTTTAACTATAGAAGCGATGTCCTCGATATTAAACATGTTTCATGGCAATCTTTCTGTGGTGAGATAAGGCATGCCGTGTCGTAATAATATGGTGTCCACGGATTGGCCTCTATAACAGGGGTTCCCAAACTTTTTTCACCGCGGCACCCTTGTTGCTCCTGTATCTGTTTTTATAAAAGCGTACGTTGAGCATGCAGACTCACATAGATAAGTTGAGGTAAAACGCAAAAGTTTTTTTTAAATGCAATCATGCCAACAGCATTTATAACAATTTCACGGCTCTGGATTCAAATAATGGTGTTGCCAAATAATGAAAATGAAATTCTACTACCTAATTCCCAATTTTAAGTGATAATTAAGAAAATGTGTCGGCACCGCTCGCATACGCTGGTGGCACCCCTGAAATACGCTCGTGGCACCCACTTTGGGAACCCCTGCTCTATTCGAGATATATTTCGGGAGCGTCTATGTAGTCTGGTTTCAGTATTGGACTACTACGGAGGTCTAGGGTTCAAATTTCGTAGAAGCCAATGTGTTCAGTCTACGTGCTTCGGAAAGCACGTTAAGTTGTAGGTCCAATTTGTGCCCGAAGTAGGGCAATAGGGCTCACCACACGTTGGGATGTAATAATCGTCGATGAAACGTGGGTGTGCGAGTGTGGACTGTGACTTGAATTTTAAAGTCTATACTCGTAATCATCTCAGCCTTCCCTTCGGGGAGTCATGTTGTGACCATTTCAACCCACTTCTACGCCAGCACCAGTTGAGTAATGATCAGTGTTATGATTATTATGATGATGATTATTTTAAACTTAATGTGTTCTTTTGTTGCTTTGTTGATGACTATTCTAGAAGAAACTCTGATTTATTGTATAACTCTTGTTATAATTATACACATATTATATTTGAGAAAACCGTGTAAATTATCTACATAGTAAAGTGAATACATAATTACTTCTGCACGTGTGAGATGAAAGCGAAGTGTAATGTCTCTTGTCGTGGTTTTAACTGTTTGTCACTGATATCTTGAAGTTGTGTTCTGAATTCGTAATTTGGTTGTTTTCTTGTGCTTGTCTTCATGAATCCACTATAGATGTGGTCCCATACATTTTTTTGCTATTTCCGCAAATTCGTTTTATTTGACCACAAACATTTTTTTTTGGGATTCTTACAAATTGGACTACACCAACTCACATCCATGCCAAATTTCAGCTAAATCACACGGTTTTTAGAGTTTATAGGGGAAAAAGTAACCATTTTGCATTCATTTGTTGACACAAATGAAAAAAATATTGATTCTGAAAGTTTTATATAATCAAAGTTTTGGTGCCATAAAAGACAGTTGTTTTTGTTCTGGAAATGTAATTTATGTATTAATGACCTGATTATGATAATAATTATATAATAAATAATATAAAAATTGCCTGCACAGGTTTCGCGAAATCATGAAACACAATAAAAATGTGTCCCGTCCCTATTTCCGGAACTAGTGAACTGGAAGTTGTGAAAAAAAAGCTAAGTCGGAACCAAAGAATAGTAATTATTTATAAATTTAATACTAAAATATATATAATCTTTTTACTACAACATGTTTAGACAGCTTTTAATTTATGCTCCTGCCAGACAGACAAAGCACAGGCTTCGCTATAAAGGTTTCCATTTTTTGGGCTTACCTACCTTCCGTATATTATAATATAGCGGTAAAGTTCACTGTTATTAGATATGAGATTTTTTACAGTTGCTATGGAAACTTTATACTGCTAGGAACTAGAACAAACTAGCTTGTTTATAATCCTAGAATCGAATCAAGCTGCTGCGTACGTCACTCTGACTTGCCCAAGCCGCCTATCGAAACATTTCCAGTACTAATCAATTCACGTAAGCACAACACTAAAATTACCACAACAACCTCATCATTCTTTCCACTCTTACTCTGTAAGCTTAGAGGTGAGAATCGTTTAGTTTAGTAGTCGAAATATCTCAGTATGTTGTGTAGCATTCATTGGAACGGAAGAACAGATAACAAAGGCTGCCAGTACTGATAACAGACAATAGTTCACAATACGGCTGGTAGAAAATGACCAGGTTACATAGAGAACTAAGTTTATCAATTGTAGTCCTTACAGCTACCCCGTTAGGATATAGTCAGTTGTCTGATAGCCTGGGTTGGGAAGTACAATGGGGAAATACAATGCTGACACCATGACCGGGTTAACCCGGGAGATAAATCGGAATACATACGTCATGCTTGTCAATGGATGATTGCGTTTTAGTTGCTGCTTCTCAAGTCAGTACAGACAGTTACACCATCTAACTTTACACAAATATTTACTTCACACAAGCGTTTCCTCCGTAAATGTGACTAAATTTTTTTAATTTATGAATTTTACATATATTATTTCAAAAATATATCCTAATTCTAAATTGCCGAAATATTGCTTGTGTAAACTTGTAAATATTAGATGTCTTGACGGTAATATAATCATCATTGGCCAAAGCATCTTCACACATGATTGTTACAGCCATAGAGATATATATTTTTATGATTACAGCGGCCATCGAGTTTCATCTTTACTTCAACGATTTAATGGCGCGTGGATTGGTTGTGTCCAAAATCGGAACTAACACCGTTATCATACTCCTTGTTCCACAGCTGCGCCCCCCTGTCACTGTCATCCACGTGCCATCAAATCTTTGTAGCACTGTACATACATGTGACTGAACCATATGCTATCCTATCCTAAGTCTATGGACTGAACAGACCAATGCGAGCGCAACACCGCATTTGTAGCATGAAGCCTAAACCTGATAGTGGTCTGCACACAAGTGTTTGTTGTGTTGGAGCCCTATATAAGGTAATACAAGATCATAGAATTGAGCTAAACTGAGAGCAAATACTACATTCTCATTGGTTCATTTGGTGTTACCTAATTGGCATAGATGTAGTCTGGCAATTTGGTAGCCAAAAAGAAATAAAATCCCCGCAGTATATTACTAGTCACTACAGTAAAAGGAATCTAAAGAAATTCAAAATACTGCTATCCAATATGTCAATGGTATGCCATCTAGTACATCCTTTATGCATGAGTTCAATTTGTGGCCGAAGTACGGACATAGGGCTCACATCATCCATCACGATGGGACGCATAATTGTCGGAGAAAAGTGGGTTTATGAGTGTAGACTTTGGTTTGCACATTTCACACTTAGAAACACCTCTGATACCCTCTCCGGGATTAATGTCGTGAAAAAATGCAATAAATGAAGACAAGGTATATCTGTCTATATATCTATTTGAATTGGCCCAATTCTCTTTGAACAGGAAGCCAGTCAAATTTGATTTAAATAAAAGCTAACGTAGAGAATAAAAAACTTCTACCTAACCTAATTTTCTATGAAAACTATGTATATCCGGAAAATGAAGTTCTACAAATCTGTATTTATGATTTTCCGAGATAAAGTTTTTTGCACAAATGCAAGAGACGGAAAAGCAGTTCAACAAAAGGCATATTTCAGATTGTTGGTTGTGTTATGTTATGATGAACCGTCTTTCAACTGCAACGTCAGGTTCGATAAACGTTTCTGCATTTTGCTTGAATTGCTCTATATGCAGATCTAAAGCAGTGAGGCATCCGGACTCATATTTTGGGGGAGGGGGGGAGGGCTGCGGGTAGGTTTTATCGAGCTTTTTCAGGAAATCATAGTAAATACCATATCATCATCACGTACTATAAAACGACGTAAAGGTAAGTAAATTTAAGACTGTAGTACAACATAAGAAGGAAGTAATCATAAGATCCCATCCCATCCCACTAATATTATAAATGTGAAAGTTTAGATGGATGAATGGACGGATGTATGGATGGATGGATGGATGTTTGTTACTCCTTCACGCCGTAACTACTGAACCGATTGGGCTGAAACTTTGCACTAATGTAGTTCTAGACCTGGAATAGGCTACTTTTTATTCCATAAATCAGTTCTCATCGGAATAAGAAATAGTGTCATTCAGAGACGCGGCTCGGCGTTCAGCCTCGCCAAAAATACTATACTAGGCAATTCAAAAAATAGTGTAGATCAGAACAGCGACTCGGCCTTCGACCTTGCCAAAGACAATAACGTGTAGTGGTCTTGAGCCTTGCGAAAGATAATTTACATGGAGATCAAATTAGAGATGATGAAAACCAAAAATACTCCAAATACTCCAAACCAGAGTCAGGTCAACCACGTACTAAAAAATTATGGTCTGAAAAATATTTACAGATTCGATAGGACTACATAAAAACGTAATTAACGCGGGCGAAGCCGCGGGCAAAAGCTAGCAGTAGTATAAAAGAAATGTGTGAGTCTTATAACGTATATCTAGGGGGGGGGGGGGGTTAGGTTATCAAGCCCCCCCTTAGGATCCGCTACTGTCTGAAAGGTATCCTCTATATTCAAGGCGTTCCGAGCAACTCGCAGCGAGCTTCAAATTCCACGTCTATGTGATTCACCATTTTGACTGTTGTGGATAAGTTCATTTTTGAAGTGAATACTTCTTTGTTCTCAACCCGCATGCATGTTTAGAACGTGTACGGTATTTCTGGAACGACTTTTTTAATAATTTGATTTCTGATAATAGATTATGATGTTTTTTAATTGTTTATTATTTGTTATTAACTTATTATATCTATTATTCGTAATAAATTAATGCTTATTTGATCGACGTAATAAATAATTTGAAATGACTACTATCATATTATTACACCTATGGCTATTTTCTTATTATCTCTGTGATTGAGAGAAGAGGCGACATAAGAAATACCTACTGAAATAATATACGACCCGCAGCTTTTTAGCTTACAGAAGATATGATTTTAGATAAATCTAGAAATAAAAACATGAAAAAATATATTGTCACGACGTATGTACCCGAGGGGATGTCACAGGTATTTCCGAGTGTGGACTGTCTCTAGAACTGTCACCGACGATTTTAACGTCCCAACGTTTTAGGCGAGCCTTATCGCAAACATTCAGACACAAATAAACGTTTCTTAGGACGTGCAGGTTTTCCTCACAGTGTTATCTTGACCATGGAGTAAATATTACTACGTATAGACTAGCATTTCCATTACATTAGTTTGTAGCCTCAAAAATGGTGTAAAATTCTAACGCAATCTAGATGGCGTTGCTAAATCCTCTAACGAACAAGTTGCTAAAAAAGACCGATTGGTGACGCTAGTGGCACATCGATGTCACGTAACATAAAAATAATTCCTACTTCGATAATATATGGCGCTGAAATATTCACTGTTAGTGTTGCCAACTTAGCGCCATCTAGTTTTTCTAAACAAAGTTATTACAGCCACATGTTTACTTGGTAACCATGAGAATTTACTTGCAGCCAATTAAACAAATTATGCTTATTTGCAACACTTGGCGACACCTAGTGTGGTAAGGGCGCGTGAAACATTTGCTACGCCTTGATGTATGGGAGTTGTCAGTCCATACGTAGTAATACTTAGTCTACACATTTAAATATGCTACAGCTGCTTAAATTGGTGCTAGAAATTCTAGGGATTAATACACCTTGTAATATTGATACTGGTAGTATATAAACCCGTCTGCGTTGCAGTTTGATCTGAGATATCGTGCGAGAGCGTCTGAGATGGATTCAATAGACAAGACAGTGAACCATGAATATGGGTGCAAATGTACTTACTGCCGACTTTACTAAGACACTAAATTAAAAAAATATTTTGCAAGTAGTAGTGACTGTGAATATATACTATAAGTAATGACATTCTAATACATAATGTAATACATAACATACAATAGTTTTTCCTTGTTATTGCTAATAGAGTTACCACTGCTACCTATTGTTATTGTTAGATGCTTTTTTGTCTTTAGGGTTCCGTAGTATACGTAAAAGGTACAAAAGAAACCTTATGGTTAGACTCCGTTGTCCGTTCGTTCGTATGTCACAGCCTCATAACTTTCGAACCGTTAAAGATAAATACATGAAATTTGGCACAAAATAGCATTAATTTGCCCACATATTAGGGTGTAAAAAAATATGAAAAATTTGAAATTGTTCAAAATATTCCCAACACTAAAGTGAGAAAAATAAACAATATTAGCCCAAAAATACAACATGGCTATCAAATTGTAGATATTAAAAAGCTAATTGTAAAAATATATACTTTTAATATATTTACTGACACTGGTTTCGAGAAATCTTTAAAAACTCCAAAAATATGTATGTCCCCCCTTATCTCCAAAACTGGTGGACAAAAAAATATGAAAAAAATCATGGTAATATGTATTTCCGTAATGATTACAGGAAAAATAAAGCGGTTGAGAAATTGACGAAAAAATAACAAAATTAAATTTATCATCCACAATAAAGAACCCTAGGTACGCGTGTATGCCTCGCACTTGGCCAGTTTTTTTTTGTATGTATGTGGATCGCGGGCGGCCCTCATACACGGGCAGGCGGAAGCGTGTTGTGTGTGCGGATCGACCGCGATCACCACCCAGCTATGGTTGTGAGATGCTTACCTATTGCTACTATAATTTAATATACGAGTAAGTACTGAACTCCGCAATCACTGATAAACCCTATGGGTTTTTATTGATTGTGCATTAATTTATGTAACTAGGTTAAGATTTTGAAAATAAAAATACTATAAAAAAAACTCATAAAATACAAGCTTTGAGGCTATGATCGTGGGGAATTGGCACGTATGGTTAAAATGAAGAAACTTTTACCTTTGAGAAGTTTTATCAGTTTTGGTATAAATTGACGACAAGTGGTTGCAATAACGAAATATTAGACATATACATATAAAATTGTAAAACATGTTTGTTTTGTTTTGGAGAAATAAACATATAAATATTATTAGGAGTACGGGACTCACCGTGTTTGGTTTTTATATTTTCTCGAATTTCCCGTACTACTCATAAGGTTTATAGTGATTGTGTTAATTTAAAAATACAAATATATCATTCTTTTTACTTTTGCCCAAAAATTACAGTCACTACCCTCCTTATAATTTTATTATTTGTATTAAGACAGAGTAGTGACTTCATTTAAGACATACATACACGTGATCTTTATTAATTATATTTATTGCCTGTCTAATTCGACTTTATTTGAAATGCCAAGGATTTGTCTCAAAGTAGTTGCACAGTCCACGACTACAAGTTCACAATACTCAATCAACTAAATATAAAGGCAGGTTCACACTGCTTGAATATTTCATGTCCTCCCTCCAAGTCGTATATTCCCGTCGCGCTACGATATGATATTGGGATAGATCCCAATACGTGTTCCTCGTGAATAAATATATAATGTGTGAAGAGATTTAATCATTATTACATACGGCTTGAACACTCACGTGTGATTGTTGTTGACTATATGCCAACTGTTTCACCGATACAATTCGCCGGCTGCCAGTGCCCGTTTGACGTTGACGTTTTCCGTTTGTTTGATGGATGGTGTACGCCGCGTCGTCGTTCTAAAAACGACACTCGCCTTGAAAATGCCGAAATTGTATCGGTGAAACGGTTGGCATATAGTCAACAACAATCACACGTGAGTGTTCAAGCCATATATAATAATAATTTAGTATGTCAGCTCACGCGAGTTTTAATAATATTATGTGAAGAGATTAGTGTGTTTCTAACTAAATATAAATAAAACTGAATGAGTTAATTATTATTTAGAATATTTCACAACATAGGAAAGCGATTATTATCGTGGAAAATACTTGAAACTTTTAGTTAGGCACTATTATCTCTAAAACGACTCTACATAGATATCTCTAAAACGAATCTACTCTAACAAAACAACTTGTTTAAGCTTACTATGAGCAACAATAGCAACATTTTCAGACATACTAAGCCATTTATAATTTACCCTCTTGCTATTGATGAGAGGAGACTGCGGTCTCTGGATTAGTAAGCTAAAACGACCACTATTATTAATAGGTGGTGTATTAAGATATTTATTGTATACTTAAACAATTCAATTAATCGATTGAATTGGTTCGATTAGTCTATGAATTTAAAAAAAAAACAGAGTTCTACTAAAATTCATCGTTATAGAGGCCGCTCTATTATCCTAAGTCTACAAAAGCAGTACAGTCCGTCAGTTACTACACATTAGTAAAAATGTACAGCGGAGACCACATCAAGCTATACACTTGCAGTACGACATTAGCCCCTACAGAGAAGAATATAAGATAGATACAAAGTCCAATGTGTTTTACTTGATGCGGTCTCCACTGTACCACCTACCATAATAATAATCAGAGTAAAATTTAAAAGTTACTAGAGCTAGGTATACGTGTGGAAACGATTTTTTTTCAATTATGTTTCTTACGTCTGTCTATCTGAATTTCTCCATTTGAATTCCTCTGCAATCTTTATCAAAAAACCTTACTGTCATACATACATATAGACTTCAAAATCTCCTCATATTCCATCCAATCCTACACAAATTATTTCATATCAACGTTCGATAAATGCGTTCGGCTGATCGAAGGTCGTGTCAAGGAGAAATTCTCCGGTTGTTCAAAAATCATTGAGAAAACTAGAAAGTCGTACAATTACAAAGTAAGAATGCCCAAATGAAGAATGCACACAAAACAGCAGAGTGAGAGAATCAAGCTCATTGAATAGTGCAGCGGGAGACTGCAGTCTTGTTCTCATCATCCAAGGGATTTAGTGCAGAAGAGATAACCTAGGAGCCAGATTAACTACTATATAATCTGTGCAAGAACTAAGTTGATTAGTAGCAGTAGACTGAATGATATCATTGAACCTTGTTCCTGGTCCCTGGCCGGGTCTCCGGTATGGGTTCGGGCGGTTGATTGGATTTCACCTTGTATAATAATATTTTACCTATAATTTTAATCGTATATATATTGCTACATAAATTAAATAAACATTTAATCTAAGTAGTTCATGTACATTTATTATTTTATTACATATATTTTTATACGATTAAAATTGTGAAACTTTTTGAATTTTGAATTTTGATATTGTTTTGTTTAGAAGCGCCGCGCTTCTAGCACGTAATATTGTAATTTAGGGAAGAGGGGCTAAGCTTGTCGTGTAAAAAACGTTTTTTGACTGTATTTAAGATACACCTAAAAATTACAATTGTAAATTTAATTTTCAAGTCTCTGAATTAAGTCTAAAATTGTTTAAAAAATGTGTATTGGTAGAACATTGTAATTACAAGAGCCCCCTAAAATGTGTATTGGTAGAACATTGTAATTACAAGAGCCCCCTAAAATGTGTATTGGTAGAACATTGTAATTACAAGAGCCCCCTAAAATGTGTATTGGTAGAACATTGTAATTACAAGAGCCCCCTAAAATGTGTATTGGTAGAACATTGTAATTACAAGAGCCCCCTAAAATGTGTATTGGTAGAACATTGTAATTACAAGAGCCCCCTAAAATCTAGAACGTAAAAGGCTAAAATTGCCTCGATAAAAAAAAATCTAGAATAGTGCATATTATAAAGCAAAAAATTAGGTAAATAATATCACGTTTATATAAACAACAGTCCTTTGATGGGATTTCATGAACAACAATATTTCAAGTGAAAACTCCGTTATTCGTGATAGCGGGTTTCTCAGCTGTTTTAACAGCTATGCGAGCACGTACGCGTCGATTAGATAAATTTAATCGATAAATTCTAAACGTTAACCCTTATTGCAATTAAATAATAGTTACATTTTTATTTATGGAATCGATGTCAAGTCGATACTAAGTTCATGCTAGTACCCTAACCACGGTTTTTAGCGCACTATTTTGAACAAAAAAAAGGAACGCTAAGTGTTCAATTCTGATTGATTCAAAATGAGGTGCTCAATCTGTCGCGCACTCTTAGTAGAGGTATAAAAAATATGTAAAATTATACTTCACAGGTTTAGTTACAAGTAAAGGTTAATCATGATGATTTCCAAGTTTCACCCAGTGCCGACAACCGCAAGTATAAATCAAGTATTTAATATACATAAGAAATATAATGTTAACAACCATGTTAACAACCAATTCAAACACCATGTAATACGCAAATTTTGTAATTTTTGTACACCTATAGGAAGGCGTTAGTGACTGTATTACAATTTTATATTACCACAGTTGCCAACGGCACATTTTTATGTTATATTTTTATCACAAGCAATCATTTGCTTACTTTTAACTTACAACTTGGTTTTTGTTTTTCTTATCCAAAATTATTGTACCAAATAAAAATTATTATTATTATTATTATTACCTAGTGGTGCGTGGTTATAAATCAAATTGTGATTGATCTTACATTTTGGCAAGTACCTATTTGCATAACGACACTGGTAAAAACAAGGAAAATGTTGGAAAATTTTACTTTCCGAGCAAAGCACTAGTAAAGCAAGTATCACACAAAAACTGTTCGAGACAAGTGTCCCTTCATTAGGCAACGTCCGTGAGTGATGTAGCTCGAGCCCTGCGACTGACGCGCCCTCTGTGCGCGAGACTAGGACGCGACACCGAGAGATATTGCGGGGTTTGGTTACTGTTTTTGTTACCATATTGTCGTGTTGGATTTCGAAAAGTTAGAATAACGTCCGTTTTGAAAATCTTTAAGTGCCCGGTGTAGATAAAAATGAACATAATCGCTAAATCTATAAGTCTTACATATTTAAAAATAAGATAAGTAATAAAATACCATTCGGCTTTTCTTTATAAATATTGATATAATATGTAGTGGTTTTTTTAAATGATACACATTAAATTAATGAAAGCAAGATATATTTCGAGTCCTCTTGGACTCGGCATCAGTTGCATTGATTGATTTAATGTGTATAATAAAAAAAAAACGCTATATATATATCAATATTTATAAAAATAAGATAAGAAGACTCGACTGATGACGGCCTCACTGATGAGGTCGTAATATATCGAAAAATATAAAGTTTTTAATTTTTTATTATTAGCATCTAAAGCTTAAAACTATAACTAAAAAGCTTATACAGCTAAAATTATATTTATTCATATGAAAAATAACGAAGTACTTTTTCTTTTATTTAGTTATTTGTCAATATTTTTTTATTCCCTTAGACTGATAACGGCTCCATACCATGGGCCTAAATATATTGACTCAAAATATATTTAATAATAGGTCATTAACCATGAAATTGCCGAAATTTTCTTACAGATTCATATTGAGTTCATAATTCCTGTAATTCAATAGCTATTTCCATTACTTGTTTTTTGTTTAAAAGTTGCTTTCCAAGTTTTATATCTATGTATTTAATTTTGTTTTTATTTTCAGTTTGATTACAAAAATTACATCTTCAAAGATTAAATATTCCTAAATGCCATCAATTTCTATGATAAGTATGATTCGTAATATTTTTTTACAGCTAACAATTTAAAAAAATGCTATAAAAATCGCTGTTAGCTTAATGTTGTCTCACTCATACGCCATATTTAAAAAAAAATGCAAAAACGTTTGTACGGAAAATTGAGTTTTCTTCATTTTCTGTATAGAAAACGGCAATTTCATAGTTAATGACCTAATTATTATTAACAATACTAAATAAAAAATTAAAACTATTATGATATAATCTTCAACCAGTCTAAAATTAATTAAGTTCGATATGTTGAAATATCACAGCCAAAAATTACACAAAAAAATATCGTCTATTACGTATGTACATTTTCCTTCTGCGTATAATTCGCAGTTTCACCCGAGTAGCCTGGAGTAACGTCAGCAAAAAGGAAGGGCCGGCCGCAAATTATTACTTAGTATGTATATTACCTCCTCGGGTGAAATGCTCGGCCATCGATCGCTCGTTTGTGTTTGCTGACCGTATTCATGTTATAAACAACATGAACTCAAAAGCTACATAAACTTGTTCAGGGTTGGTACAACTTCAATGTTATTGAACACTAGTTTATTTAACATGTTTGTTTACAATTAACCCAAGTCTGACTCTGCTCTAAATTTTAAACAGTACACACAAGATTATTAGGTGGTAGAGCTGATGCCGGGCTCGACTGTGGAGGTACCACCATCTTATTTGGAGACCCTTCGAAGTAATTCGGGGGAGAGTAAGAGGATGATGGCGGTATATCCATCCCTCATAGCCGGGCCTTATATGGAACAGACTGGTGACGGGCAGCGGCGTCACTGGTGTGAGGGTTTCGGCTCCGCGCTCACCAACCCGCCTGCCCAGCGTGTGTGAGTGTGAGTATGGGCAATTCTGCCAGGATGACCGCCGCGAGTGGCAAAGTCCTGGAAAGGCTTATGTCCAGCAGTTGGCGAACTAGGCTGATAGATGGATGGATGACACACAAGATTAGGTTTATCAGAATGGATGAAATAAATAAGCATTGACTTTCGATCTCAAGACGTTTCCTGCACATATTTTTTCAAGTTTGTTATACTGGGTTTTAAGATAAAGTTGCGGAAGCTGGAATCTGGCGATAGTCCTCGTCCATACGAACAACTTTTACTATGGAGCCAAGCCTCGAAACGCGAAAAGAAAATCAGCTGTTCCATAGAAAAGTTACATAGCTACCCAACCAAAATGTATGAAACAACAGATTTCTTTTAGAAAAAATTGATACTTGTCGTTGTTGGTTCTTGATGGAACATTTGAAACATCTTGTCAATAAAACACATACTTGGTAACTGTTCCACTTTTATATGTATATCATTTCTTGATGATTTCTTGATAATGATTTCTTTTTCTCGATTTCTCAATTTTTTTTTCACGGTAAATTGTTTGTATGTACGAATACTATCACCAGTTTACAGCTTCCGCAACTTCATCTTAACGTCCTGTATGAAAGATGAAATATTATCCAGATAAAATTTTTATACTATCTCGAATAGCTCTATACATTTTTAAACATCAAAATTATATTTAAGTGTAAGGACAGCGTTTACAATAAAAATCTTATTCAAGTATAAAAATACATGATTGTAAAGTATGAAAAGAAGTGATAAAGATGATGAATATGATCTTGTAAAAATGGTTTTGGATTGTAAGGTGTTTAATAAAAAATCTTTACAACACGGTTGTTTTCCGTGCAAAGCAAAGCCTTTGCACCGATTGGTTGTTTAAAGACGCAAGAGGGGCAGTAGACCTACCTACAGACATAACCTCCTACTTATCGAATGATTTGTGACAATAAAATAAATTCAAGAATGGCCATCTCCATATTCCAGGGGCTATATTCCCGCATACATATTCTACAGCGTCCACTGATTACCATATCCTTCAAATATATCAAACTGCCGAATATTTTATGCTGTCGGTATCTAGAAGGCGTTCTGGTAATGTCTTCGTTTGATGTATAGCAGTCAAGAGCACTCGTGGTCTAAATATCTGCTATTATGTAGGTATATTATAGCTACATTAAGATGTGGGTGAAGGGAACCTCTTAACGGTTTTTTTTGCGTTTCGTAATCATGTTTCAGATTGCTCTGTCGCAGTTAAATGGAATCTGTTGAAAATATTAGTGGAGCATTTATTTCGCCAATATTGAGGTCTGAAATTACAGCGCAAATGGTTGCTCGTTTGCGCCTAATTTGTAGATGGATACATTTGTTTTTTCTTGGAGATTTTTCGCTGAATTGCAATTTTATCCGTTTTTTGTTGTTCTAGTAATATACGACAAGATTTTTTACTTTTTGTCAGTTATTTTAAGCTCCGGACATCGCAGATTCTTCGTGAATATATTTTTAAATTAATTAATTAATCATAAAGTAAGAAACGTGCAAGTCTTGGTTCTCTTTGAATAGCAAATGAATTCTTCGCAGACTTTCTCAAGTTATTTCAAAAAAAGTTTCGCTGAGAAATCCAGTAGCAGTACTGCTTTAAAAAATAATGTAAGGAGGCTTGCAGTACGACACGGCGGGCCTCGCACAAAACGCGTCGGAACCGCTTGAATTTGCAATTTTCGGGCGTTACCATCTCACAATTTGCTTACTTATACAGTGTTCCACGTTTGGGCGACATTGCGCTCCATCGGGCCCACGTTTGGGCGCCATTCCGCGTAATTCGCTCGGCAACCGCACTAAAGTTAAGTAATCGCAAGCCGCACACAGTGGCATTGCCTTGCCTGCTCTTTCAGGCGCTTCCTATTTTTCTGGCATCGTTTCAAATTAAAAGCGATAGGAGTGAGCCTTTCTCTTTGCAGATGCTGGCTTACCGAGACAAATGAAATCGCTAAAATAATATAATTTTTGAACGTTTGCATTCAAAGTTCTATTTAATTTTAACTAACTTAAATATACTAAAACATTGATACTAACGAAACAAATTTTACTCAGACCAAATTTTAAATTAATGTTTGATCCCACTTTGTTGCTAAACTCTTTTATGTACCCTGTACGCAAAAACTAAATTACGTACAAAATTCGAGAGCAACATGTGAGCTAAACTGCAAATCCCTGTGGCGAGTGTCCCGCTTGCCTTTCATTTTCTCCTTAATAATGAACGAGCTGACCTCCCGCCTTCGCAGGCTGTATAAAATTTAATTTTAATGCCAACCGACCCACTATACAAGCGCGGTCGTCGCCTAACAAAACATTGCGGGAGCCTGCTTGCCCGGAGATTAAAACTCGCTTACATCGTGTTTGCTCGCTCGATGGAGATGGTTTCATGTTCCCGGACCATTATACTCGATGTTCCAAGATCCCAACACAATCCCGTAACGGAGACCATTCAGTCTTCAAATTCTTGAAAGACAAAACGAACGGTTTTAAATTCATAAATCCAAGATTATTCGGCGTTAACAATTGAAAATTCGGTGCATTTTCAGGAATAGTCGCCGGCAGTTATTATGCCGCGTGTAAGCGGGAATTTGTCTCTTACATTGCGGGTTTTGTTCGGGAGTTTCCCGTAAATTCGCACGGTTCGCTGGCTCTTTTCAGGAGTCGCGGTTGGTTTTACGCTTTCGGCGGTATTGTCCGACGCTTTTTGACTTTGAATTTAAACGCCTCTAGTTCTGAATTTACGATTTATTTATCATTAAACCAACAAACTGTTAACTCGAGCTAAAGTTACTTCTTTTGGTATAAATCCTTAGGGGTTCATGAAAGTATTATTGAAGAAGGCGTAAACTGAGTTGTTGTATCTTTATAGTTAGATTTTCAAATTCAAAATTCTTTTATTGAACTAGTGGAAGAGGCTTGTCACCACCCTCATGAGGAAACCATATCGTCAAGTGACCCGTCGTGTTCCGGCATGACGTCATGTCATGAGAAGCCGTCCAAATATTGTAGTTGCGTAGTATCCATTTTTTTTCGTTATTTTCTTTCCTTTATGGAAAAGGCTAAAGGCCCATACTGCCTGGTCTTATTTTAGTTTCTTTTCTTATCTGTGTTTGTATATCCTCTCTTGAGGATCATCTGAAAGAACTGTCCTGTCGTAGTCGCTGTCCGTGCTAAAGTGATAGACCCATAACACGAACAAAATGTTGGGTAAGAAAAAACATGAAAAAGCATGGTTACGGCGATGTTAATTCACAATATTCTACCACTATTGTTGATCAAAACACCCAAAATGCAAACATTTTTCAATAAAACAAAAAACGACGCCATCACATCTTCGTGCCTTTTTCCAAACCCCTTTTTTTTTTCATTTTCCTACTAAGTGGGAAGGCAAAGAGAAGTTAGCCCATACAGCCATGTCTGAGGTTATAGTCAGTGACAGTATAGATAAGTAACAGTATTACATCTGAGGCAGTGTCCTTGAAACAACGCTCAGTAGACGCACGCGTTAGGACTGCCCACATAAATGCGCGGTAATCGGGTAACTGCGGCGCACCCCTACTATGAGGTGTGTACCGAGATTTGGAAGTGCGCGTTTTGGCCGTTTTCACTCACTCACATCACTTTGCGCTTTTTATCCAACTCCGCGCTGTGTAAATCATTCGTTGGATAGCTTGATTAGAATTACATCGTAGATTTTTACCCTTTGTAATCCAACGCTGTGGTTTTAAGTTCAGTGCGTCGATGAATCAAGCTTTAATGTACAGAGTATAGGTCCTACAGTAGAGCCACTGAGTGATGGCGCCTATGACGTTTAAATGCCTACAAAGTATCGTAATTATTAATAAGCAAGTGTGAATTAAAAAATGTAATACTTCATTGTTGATAGTGACGTACTACTTGTTTCGGTTATTATTTTTCGATTTTAATGTTGCTTTATTGTGCAATAGAATTCGTACAGACACAAAGTTTTTTTTTTTTAAGTTTCTCATTTTTTATAGGTCGTGTTTGAGGTCGCCAAGTTACGCAATAATATTTCATTAAAAACAAAACAATGACGAAGTTAAACTAAATAAATAAATGAAAATAAAAAAATAAATGATAGTAAAATACTTTTTTCGATTTAGATATTTAAACATATCTTGGGGGCCCCGGGGCACTACACCGCATAGCCATCCGATAGCTACGCCACTGGTTTTGGCACAGTTTCCTTTTGTATCATTATGTTGAATGTTGAATGACGTGTCTAATGTCTAGTAAACTCACACTTGATTTTTATTTTTAACCGAAATTTGAAATGTACCTCATCACTAAATGCAGCTGTCATAAGTGCCATCACTCAGTGGCTCTACTTTAAGTGTCCTTTCCTAAATGACCTAATGATCGCGGTAGTGGTCAACACTACCATTGGTTGTCATTGAACTATATGTATTTACAGGACGGCAATTTTGGCACATGCGACAATTTGCGAGGGCCAAAGGCAAGTGAGTCCTTTGTATCAAGACTTTAAAACGAAAACCTTTTGCCCGGATTCATAACATGTTTTACATGTCTTTTATGGAGTTTTACTTTGTAGAATTTTCATCACTCGGCATTTTTTACGCGAGTGACAAAGTCTTATGAAACATAAAGCGTGTGAAAAATTTTGCGAGAATAGCCACCCTGGTCGATGTTGGTAGTATACATAAACAAAAATCCGTTAGATAAATATGGAAACTTGTGTTATCCGCGTGAATCTGCTTTTTCCAACTGTATCACCTGAGCCGGAATAAGGCACTCGGTGGGCTTTGTACTATGCATTCTACGTGCTTAATCTTTGAAATCCGACTTTCAGTACATTATACAAACCTATTTGTTCAGGCGCTGCATTGGAAAGTGGCCTTTATTCCAAATGGGCAAGGACTAATTGTAATGTTGGAATCTTTGTGGTTCTGTTCCAGACACTTGATGTTAAAATCCGATCAAGAGCGATTTGGGCTTCACAGTTTGTGTTCCGTATTAATTCATTGAACGAAAATGATATATGATATATATCATAAATATATTATGATATAGAAGATGACTTAAATTCACACTGGAAGCTTGGTAAGTAATCAGCATCATGAATCAATGTAAATTTTTGTGAAATTCGTGTAATGAAATTTCGACTTCCCATAGTAATTCACTCCCAGTCCTGAGTGAATCACTATGGGGAGTCGAAATTTCATTTTATGAATTTTACAAAAATCATTATTGGTTCATGATGCTGATCACTTACCAAGGCTTAAGTATGAATTACAATAATAATAACCAGGTTTTGTTATTATCTTTGAAAGCAAGAATACTTAACAATATACAAGCTTAACAACGTTTTCTTTATCTTTTCAGGTACGGAACCCTAAACAAAAAGCCCTGACGTAAGCGGAATCCTGTATAAGGAAGAAGGAACGAAAAGAATCTAGGATATTCTCTACGCTCGGATTGACAAGGCGTTCCGTGAAATATCAAACGCTTAAAGCCTACCTTTTTTCGCGTTCCACAAATATGATGTAGAACACGCTTGTTTTACGGCAAATATAAGAAAAAAAGAAAATTGTGTCTTTCTGATTGTGCTAAAAATTCTGACTAAGGATTGTGATTTAAGAAAGAATGAAAACTAACATTTATTAAGCCCAGTCTTATTTATAAACTGAAACAGTCTTTGCAATAAATGTTGCTTTTTTAAAGAGGTACAAAAAATCATTTATTTTTTCTTAATTTTATTAGGTACTTGTAAAGCTGAATTATTTTTGAGTTTGCTATGAAAAACAAAAAACTATAATAAATATATGTAAGCAGAATATTTATTAGATTTTTTTCTTTTTTTTCTTCCAATTCTTTTTTCTTTTTATCAATTGTCCCGCCAAAATACGAGAAAGTACAAAAAAAAAATAAAGAAAAATAAATGAATGAATTTTAATTACAAAAAATTATTAAAAGCTGTTGCCAAACATAGTTTTAGCCCATACAATCATATAATTATAAATTTTTTACATAAAATTATGTAAATAATAAATAAAGAATCTTTGTGCCGTTTTCGACCCAAGATGCTTTTAAAGTATAATACAAAAAAAACAATAGCTTTTTCTAAAATCACACATCTCCTCGGAGGATCGTACCTACAGATGGTTTCTTTCTTTAGCTTCCACGCAAAATTCAGGCTACTCGATTCTAAAACCGATTCCTATTTTTAATAATAGTCCTTTCAGCTGAAATAACTTCTTCTTACTTTAATCAGCTGTATCAGTAACGAAGACTCTGAAGGAAATTCAGAAAATAAGGTCACATATGTGTCAGCAGGTGTCGTCTTTATAACTATTTCCAAGTGAGCGCTTCGGAACGGGCTTGTATTATTTTATTACATTATGGATTCAGGAAGCGTTTCGATGCATGCTAGCAAGAATTTTCTACGAAACTTGAAAAAAAAAAGATGGCGCCTAATGTCCCAGCAACTCGGACCGTGGGTGGAATTCGATCGGGCACAAATTGTGTTCCCTTTTACAACAATGTGATTTCTTAGTTCAAAATTCTAAGAAAACAGTAATTAAATGTGAAGCAGATATGTTTGTATGAAGATTTCGTGAATATGTTTGGAATATCGCAAAGCTTTGAAAGATTAAGATAATTAATACGCCTAATTTCATGATCTGTATGTTTACAAAGAAATATGTTAGCCAATCATATATTATCCTCTTAGATCCATCTTAAGAGGCTATGCAAATTTTATTTTTGTCCCTGTCACTCCAAGCGAAAACACGTTTAGTGCGAGAGGGGCGGATTCAGGGCGAGAGCGAAAAATGATAGTTTTATAATTTTTATAAAAAAACTAAGACACCTAGCAAAATTTCAAATATCAAATCTCCAGATATTACTGAAACAGACCTAATAAAGTATGTTTGAGTTCTATATATGGTTCCTATTCGTCAAACGAGGAGAAAAAGTGTGTTTGAAGACCTCATTTCAACAATTATTTCTATCGAGGAAAATGTATCCAAACATGTTTTCCAATATTAAAACCCTAGGTTATATAGTCAAAATGCATATATCAGAAATTCATTAAAATTTTCCGTGTTTTTCATGAAATACACAAAAAAGAAAGCACCTCTATTTTTTACATATCGCCTTAACGAAACAACTCTCAAATCTACACCTTTACCTCTGCAATAAAGGTACATGGTTGAAAAGCAGCCGTAATTCAGCTTCTGTCACGTAATACATTTTATATTAACGCCTTATTTATTAATTAATTTTGTATGAATTAAATTTATAATTAATTAATATTATATAAAGTTATTATATATTTTTTACTTTATCTGAAAGTATTTTTTGATATTTGTGAACTATTATGACTTTATCAGTCAATAATAATAAGAAATAATAAATTCTTTATTGACACAGATTATTACAAATGAAATTAACAAAAATGTCAGAGATCAGCTTAATTATTACACAACATAAGTAGTTGCTCTGACACCTAAGGTAAGAGAGTATCTTGAGATTTAGGTGTCAGCGCCTTCCCTTTGGTTGACCTTAGCTTATGAACAACAATGTAAACTTTACAAGATAAAGTGCTCAACATTAAATATACAAGAATAGATTAAATATTATCATATCAATTAAATTAATAAGGTGCATTGTTACATTAAATTATCAAAAATACAAAAACATGGTTAATTATATTGAATAACATGCAGTGTTTGTTATGATAGGTGTGTGCATGGGATGATGGGAGGGTGTGTGTGAGAGGGTATGAGGGTGTGTGTGAGTGAGTGAGGGTGTATATGCGTAAAGTACACCGGAATATAAGTGTTTCTGTGACTCGTTTGATGAATGTGAAGGAACAGAATGATAAGTATATGTCAAGAAATGCTTTCCACAGACTCACTTGTCTAATGAAATTTAAACACAATACAAATAATATGTAATAAGAACACATGTCAGAAATACTCCAACAATACCATGTAGAACATGCTTCCACTGTCTCAACTAAGCTCCCACTAACTCCAGATACAGTAATCATTCTCTAATCCTGAAATCATTAAACCCTTCTAAATCCTTTAAACCTGCTGTAAGTAGAACATAAAATACAGCCTGAACTCACTGGATCGCTAATTACACTATTTCGTAGTGTAATACCGATTTTGGACTCGTATGACTACCAGAACATGTCCCCTATAAACCTCGGACAACATCTATATTAAAAGAAAACATAATTATATCCCCCATATTTATAAAGGAGTTAAATCTATCTGGAGTTAAACAACACTCGTAAAATACAAGGTGGTGGACATTTTTTGTAATTTTTTTTTAATTTTTTAATTTAGGTTTTACAGGCATTTTTTAAGTAAAACCTTATCTTTTAAGTTAAGTATCTATCTATTTTAAAACTTTGTTAAAATTAATAGAACTACGAAAAGAAGACTTTTAGACTTGCATAATTTTAATCAAAGTAACAACCAAAAAGAGTAAGTAGTAAGTACTCAATAAAACCGAACTTTATAAAATATTACATGACAACAAAAACACGTACTCCAGTCATACTCGTAGTAAGCAGTAAACAGTATATTTATTTATTGGGAAATAAACAGTTTTTTTATCGCACAAATACAATTCAAAAATAGCTAAAATATAAAACCAAATGCAAGGAATTATTTTACGACAACTGAAATTACTTGTTATTTAAAAACACACAGCAAGCTACTTAAAATACAGAAACAAAGATGCGTAAAAGAAGAAAAAACAAATACTTATTCCGAGTAGCGAAAGCTCGACATTTAAATCCAATGTTACTTAAAAGGTAGGAAGAATCTAAAACATTGTGGGTTATTTTATATATTTATTTATTTAAAAAAGGTATACCAACAGCACAAGTATTGTTACGTTTAAAAAAGAGCTTACATTTTTATAAATATTCTGATACATGCGCCACTTATAGGTATACACAACATTTGCCAAGTAAGTATAAAGAAAAAGGAGTAAAATGTCACACTACAAAATGGAAATATAAGATCACAGCAGGCACGTCTATTACTATAATAAGGCTCCACTGTCTGTCCGTCTGTTGCAGGCTTCAGCCGTTATATGTAGCCACTTGAAATTTCACAGATTTTATTACCTATGGTCTCTATCGTGGCAAATAATAAAATTAAAAAATAATGGTACCTACCCAAGGGAGTCCCCATACAAAAAAACCTTATCATATCCACCCCTGATCTCGAAAACAAGAGGACCGAATAACTAGGTGACATACGAATAAAATTAATAGCTGTTTATGTAGAGTTTACAGAAAAAACACAGCGTTTAAGATATTAGGGTTCCGTACTATGGCATCTATATTATTGTTATCTACCATAAGATTTTTCAGGTTCCGTACCCGTATTGTGTGCTGGTACGGATTATTTAACAAATTATTTAATTATGGCCTATTAAGTCCATGCCAAGAACTAATAAATAGATATACAAATAAAAGGGGACGAAACCTAAAAGTCATACACGTCTCAAGCCGTATACACCGCGAGCGTCGAAGCATTAGCTAGAAGTGTCACAAGTTTGTGATATATACGCGCCTATGGAGCGCACTATACAGTCTCAACTCTTAGACCAATGAGTTCATCTAAAACCGCATCTATTGCCAGTCGATAAAAGCCATGCGATGTGTCTACAAGTCTTGGTAATAATACTAGTGAAGCCTCCCGAGATTACTTCGGTTATTCGGTTTGCCGCATCGCAACTGTTATAATACAAACTGCGAATAACGGTACAACAATATTAACTTATGGATTGTGTGCTGTTCCATGTGGTGAAATCGTGACTTGGAAAGTTTTACTTCAACGTGTTTAGTAGCAGGATTAGTCCAGTAAATTAAACATTTGAGGTTACTTAGAAATAATAATATTTTCCAATTATTGACACTGCCCTCCCTCCAAGAAGAACATATCTTTTTTATAATTTACCAAAATAGTTATACTCCTGAACTTACAATTATTGTTCTTAGCCATGGTCTAATGAACGTGGTTCTTTTAATAGTAGTTTTCGCCCTTGTATCATACTACGTTTTTCAATGCATATTGTGAGAAAATAAAACAAATATAATCTTGTGAACTTTAAATTATGATTGGCTCAAAAGGACTGTATCCAGAGCCGATAAACAGTGGAAAAAAAGTATAACATTTATGGTACAAAGGAAAGGTTGCAGGTTAGCCAACTTCTAGTAAATAAATTTAAAAAATTATAATAATAAAGCCATAGGGCAAAATAATCGACTTTCTGTTCGGTTTTGATGCATAAAAAGTGGGCCTTTACGAGCACTTGCATTGAAGAAATATTTGTCTCATATATTAGTTTACTGATAAAATATTCCCAATTAAACCTACTCCATACAAAGACTCTTAGATTAACTGGACTGTATGTTACGCAAGAATAAAACATGGGCAGTCAAACTGTACATGAAGTTTTGTGGGTCATATTTAGCTATAAGATAATCTACCTTTTGATAAAAAAAGTATTCATATTCATATTCATTCATAATCATAAACTGTAAACAGGCTTTTATTCTAAATGCAAAAAAATGCTAAGTACTTTAGTGGTATTTTTAATAACCTACATTTTTGGATTTTTTTGCGTTATATGAAGTAATTTGCTTTTTTTTAATGCTGGCAGAACTAAAACTTTTCTTTGTAAAATTGTATTTTATTTAAAGGCAATAAAAGCTAAATTACCTAGCAAAATTTCATTTCAGAACCAATCTGGATAGTCATATTAAAAATCAGATTCATTACCACTTCCTTACAGCTAGAATACAGGGAGGCAGTCAGGAAATGGCAAACAAAAGAATTTGAAAACCGCTTAGGAAGCTCTCCGTTAAAATATGACATAGACATTTGCGTGCTCCGGGTTTCCGTGCAGTACGTAGCGTAAACGTGATGCTCATTATTTTCCGTGTTTTCGCTGAAGAAGCGTGATACGATCTCGTAAGAAAGGATACATGAGTAATTTTTGTACGTGGAGACTGACAGATCACAGTGATTGTTGTTTTATTGTGTATTATCAGGAAAAGTTCTGCTGACCCACTATTGGAAACATAAGTGTGCTAATGCAATTTTAGCATAAATATATATAATAATATTATAAAGGCTAGTTAAAAAAATATATTTTTTCGAAATAATTATTCGGTTTGCTTAAATAAATCTCTGATTTAATCTAATTTAATCTATTACCTATTTGATAATAAGAAATAGGGAATAAATATATGATATATTAAATAAAAAAAATACTTCAATAAGGATTCAAGTAAATGTAGTGTTTTTATAAAAAAAATCTTTTTTTTGTTTTATTTAGCTTTAGGGTACAGTCGTCGAAACCCCTTCGAAGTAATTCGGGGGAGAGTAAGAGGACAGCTCACAGGCAAAAAACCAGGAGGCCCACCATGCCTGGAACCGATGGATGGCGGTATATCCATCCTTAAAAGTCGGGCCTTATATGGAACAGACTGGTGACGGGCAGCGGCGTCACTGGTGCAAGGGTTCCGGCACCGCGCTTACCAACCCGCCTACCCAGCGTGTGTGAGTATGGGCAATTCTTCTTGGATGACCGCCGGGAGTAGCCTAGTTCGTCCAGCAGTGGACGAACTAGGCTGATGGATGGATGGATGGATGTACAGTCGTCCGCACATCAACCACATAATATCATTACTTATTGGGAAATAATATACACATCAAGAATATTTTGGACATATTTGCCATCAGAAATCTTTCAGCGATGGCGAGTCATAGTCATATGAAGGTATGGCGAGACGACTGTAAGTGTGCAAGATTATTTTTTTGGTGTGCAGTTAGTATCTTTGATAAAACACTATAGTAGCATTTTTAGAATTTTCTATTGTGCGTTTAAATACGCTACCAGAAGTGTCAAAATTGTATAATAGTAGTTTATGCTACAAGGGCGCAAAGGAATAAATTACGAGGACGATTTAAAACACGAGCGTAGCGAACGTTTTACGCCCGTGTATCATACTAAATTTTTCAATGCATGGTGTAAGGAAATGAAAACAAATATAATCTTGTGAACTTTAAATTATAATTGGCTCAAAAGGACTGTATCCAGAGCCTTTAAACAGTGGAAAAAAAAGTATAACGTCTATGGTACACAGGAAAGGCCAACAAAGGCTAACACAGGTTAGCCAACCATTGTAAACAAATTAAAAAAAATAATAATAATAAAACCCTAGGGTAAAACAATCGACTTTTTGTTCGGTTTTGATGCATAAAAAGTGGGCCTTTACGAGCACATGCATTGAAAAAATAATAAGATTGAACTGCAGACGACTGCACATAATAAAATCTAATATAAACAATTTCCTTCGATAATAAAGTTTATGTCGAGGTACCTAGGTTCGTAATATGTAAATGTGAGACAGACGAACTTGAAGATGTCTAAATAAAACACAGAATTAAATTTTTCTTTTTTTTCGCAGTATAATTTATCTTGCGAGATCGTGTGCCGACTATAAATATGTAAAAAGCTTTCTTTATCTCCCTCTGGGCTGAAATTACAGCCCCAGTACGAGAATTATAAATGATCTTATATATCTCCGTCCGTTTCAAGAGCTTAACTCTTAAGTAGCTAGACGTATCATACTTCTTTGCGTATGTAAGGTCCATAGGTCAAGATAGTCAATGACAGTTTACAACTTACATATTTAAGGGGAAACGAGCCATATCCAGTGGCGTGCATAGAATTTTTTTCCGGAAAAGCAATCAGCAAGTCAAGTTTTTAATAACTCTTTGAAAAAAAAAAGCTTGGTATGAAAATGTCCACTCTAGCAGAGAATATAAAGTATTATCTAGGGTAGGTATGTAAGTAATTCGGGGGAGAGTAAGAGGACAGCTCACATGCAAAAAACCAGGAGGCCCACCATGCCTGGGACCGATGGGTGGCGGTATATACATCCCTAATAGCCAGCCTTATATGGAACAGACTGGTGATGGGCAGCGGCGTCAATGGTGCGAGGGTTCCGGCATCACGCTTACCAACCCGCCTGCCCAGCGTGTGTGAGTATGGGCAATTCTTTCAGGATGACCACCGGGAGTGGCAAAGTCCTGGAAAGGCTTATGTCCAGCAGTGGACGAACTAGGCTGACTGAGGGATGGATAGCTCAAGCATGGTCATGTCATCAAAGGACTTAATTTTAATAAGCACTCGCTGAACGGTGAAGAAAAACATCGTGAGGAAACGTGCATACTCTAAAAAGCGTGTATTTGTGCCCAAAGAACGGCGATAGGGCTCACGACAATTGTTATGTGCTCACCACCCATCACGTTAGAACGTAATAATCGTCGGTGAAACGCAAGTGTACTGAGTCTGGACTGTGACTTGCATTTCACAGTTCACCTTTGGAACACCTCTGACGCTTCTTCGAGGATCCATGTCATGACGATGTATTTTGCATATGTTTGTATATTATAAATTATAATTTTACAATACATAAATTCATGTAAAATAATTCGTTTTTTTTAGTGTTTTTTGGAAACCCTTATTTAATGTGCCTTCTGACCTCCCCGTTCCAAAATCGACCAATTTCCGTTTTGTTATTACCTACCTGAGTACATTAATAATGATCTTACGATAAAACTTTATTGCACAGCTTATTATTAATATCTTCCACTAACATTCGCTTCAAATTCTCAGCAGACTTCTATAAAACGCGCCAGGTGGTATTGTGAAATCACTGACTATTATGCACACCGTTAGACCTGCATCTGGTGATAACAGTCACCTCTTTATGACTTCTGTATGGCAATAATACTGTGACCTAGTAAGATGTTCAGGTTTCTCCTAACGCCAACGGCCTTGAACTGAGTAACTTTGTAACCATTTTATACGGTAACTATAGCATTTTTGAATAGAAGAAAAATACATAGTAATCTACATGATACAAATAGTGACGTGGTTTTTCCTGAATTTTATTTTAATATACAGAAGTAAAGCACGAACATTCTAAGTTTACCCTTATTTCTCGATTTTTTGTCCACTTGTAACAATATAACTGCTACAGTTTTTGTGGAAACAGTATAAAAATTAATAAACTTCTAGACAAAATAATATTAAATGATATGGTTATCTCAGTTCTTGGAAATTTATTTTATTTTAGATAAAATAAATTAAATACACACTATTTTCGCACTTGTCAGCCGCAGCGACTGACTTAACAGCCAAGTTGCAGTGCGAGCTGATAAGAACTTTATTTTAATATAGTTTTGTTCGAAATTTCAACCACCACGAATCGAGTTGCTAATTTTTCCGACGGAGCCACCTTAAGGGGCTGCACAATGCTAACATTCAGTCTTGGTCTTGCTCTAATGCTTTTGTTTTTTAACTGTCTGTCCTGCTCTAATCAGATGCCGCGCACGCAAATTTCAGTTATTTTGAAATCGCGACAAAATTAGGACATTAACTATAATTTGTTTATGTAATAAAAATGTTTTTTTCTAGTTATTATCTGCGTGTGTTAATTTCGTTTCAATCGGTTTTGAAATATGGAAACTGATTCACTTTTTTCGTGAAATTCATGCTTTTTAAAAGTATTATGATTAAAGGAACATTGAAAATATGTTTATTATTATAACTTCTAAGTCTAGTAAGTAGACAGCAAGAAGCAGGAAGGGATCTGATTTTTAGTCTGAATGTAATTATGGGGTTTTTTTGGGTTTTTAATAGACCTTTTGTCACATTTTTTGTCGCAAATTTAGTTATGATTTAATATAGAGCATCCCGACTTCGTTGAAACAAGGATCAGGTGTCAAATTATGTTGGCTACCAAAAAAAAGGAATCATTTGCGACAAACATAACCTCCCCTCCCGTGCCCCTCCATTCCTCACAACCCCCTACGAAGATGTCTAATTGCCAAGTAAAAGAAGTTACTAGAAGTGAATACATTACAAAAATTACAAAGGTTATTTTTGAGACGGGACAGTAAGGGCAGGTACCTTAACCGTTACAGTTACAGGAAAACGCTTTTAGGAGACTATCCATAAATTTTTAAGATATTCTGAACTGCATTTACAGATTTTGGAAAAAATCTACAGTCAGCAAGAAAATTGTCATTTCAAACAAAAACTTTTTTGATGCCAATCGATCCTGTTTCTTATAAGGATCAAAAGTCTCTACTGGACTGACTGAGGTTTGAGTACTAGAAATGTCAGAAATCGCAAAAAACTTTTCCCATACATATTCAAAAGGTTTGTAAATACCTTTCTTGATGGTACTTATCGCAATGGATACTTATTCGCGTACCACACCAATGCAGAATGCAAAATACGCTTCAATTAAGTCCAAACGTTTGCGATTTAAACACATTTTTTAACAAGAAGTACATAAATTACAAAATTTATACTTATTTGTTTTTTATTTAGTTAAAATTATATATATCTATAAAAACACATTGTTACAATGATTACTTCCAGATATATTTCGACTTTTGATGTCGGCCTCAGTGGAATTAGTTAAAATAAATATTATATGTTACAAATGTCATAAAATGGAGTAGATGATTGACAGACAAATGAAGTAAAAGACAAAAGGAAAAAAAACCTCACAACATTCAAATAAGCTATAAACAAAATCCCAACATTAAATCCATTCTCACCAAGACAAAGACAAAACCATCCATTCAAAACACAACCACATCACCTGGCACAGCACCATGCCGACGGCCACGCTGCAAAACGTGCGCAATAATCAACACTAACACTAACATCAATACTCACCACACATCCAATACCTATCACGCCCAACCCAATAGCTCTTGCAAAACATCAAACTGCATCTACCTTCTGGAATGCAAACACTGTCCTGCTTTTTACATCGGGGAAACAAAAAACAATCTTCACATCAGACTCAACCAACACAGACATACATCAGACTCCATTACAAACAACACACTACCCATCCCAACGCACACACGATTTCACAACAAGACATTCAATAACTGCTTCACCGCACGAATCATTAAATCTTTCTCACCACCACTCACAGACATCCAACTCAGAACATGGGAGGAGTCGTATATTTGGTCGCTTGGTGCCCATTAGGGTCCAGGTCTTAACAGACAAAGATAAATGATCATCTACCCATCCCCACACTTATATTTAAAAACCTACCTACTCAATAGACATGTACAATTTTTTTTTTTTTTTTTTTTTTTTTTTTTTTTTCCTTTTGTCTTTTACTTCATTTGTCTGTCAATCATCTACTCCATTTTATGACATTTGTAACATATAATATTTATTTTAACTAATTCCACTGAGGCCGACATCAAAAGTCGAAATATATCTGGAAGTAATCATTGTAACAATGTGTTTTTATAGATATATATAATTTTAACTAAATAAAAAACAAATAAGTTTTCTTTAATATTTAATTCACTCGCAAAAGCGATATATAAATATAAACATTATTTTAACAACTGCACGAGACAAAGTATCAAATCGGCTTTGCTACTTATGCATCTGTAAAGAAAGCACCAACTACACCTTGGAAGCAACATCTAAGAAAGAGATTCACTGCCACGAAAGTCTGTCTCGAAGATACATCAGAGCGAAACACACTGTTTGCAGATCTGCCTTAAAAACGGATCTGTACAATATCGTGCCGCCTTTGCAGAGAAGTTTTCTGTTTCTTCGCCAACAACATCGAAGCAGTTTTTTATTTACTACAATTAACTTGATTTATTCATCATCTCCATTTTCACCTGTGACAGACAAATGTACCATTGCTAAACTAATTTTAATTTTAATTTTATATTCTTTCTTTTCAGAACCATAAATCAATCTTGCTTTCTTTCCAAAAAGTATACATACCAATCATGAAAGAAGTTATAAACAAAATTAAATACTCCATAAATAAACTTTTAAAATACTATATACACCTACAATTTCTAGGAGGATGTCTGCAAGTAGGTGCAGCACCAAAAGGGCTGATCCCTAAATTCCCAACCCATAGTATGCCGCTAATAATACGAAAACACATGATATCAGTCAACCTTGTCAACGCCCTACATACGACTAACATGCTATACATTCAATATTATTATCTCTGTACAAACCAAAAAAATCTTCTTGATAACCTTCTCAAAATTTCACTAGTAGCTTTTCCTCACTTGTTCATCGAAATACAAGATCTTATATCAAAAGCTACATTTAGACTTACACACGAAAACATCAAACAATCTCGCAAATTTCAAAATCTTCTTAACTTTTATCATCAAAACCACATCAAATTGCCGATAAATTACGAACACGAAAACAAATTTGGTGAACTGAATTTGACTCAAACGGACCTATCACAACCATTCCTCATCCCACCACCGCCAATAAAACAAAACCAAACCACAGCAAATTTACCATCACATGAAAACATAGTAAACTTATCATCACTTCAATTAACTTCCACAGATAAACAGCTAATAAACAAAGGCCTAAGCTTTTGTCCCACCAAAAAATTGGACCGTATAAAAATTGTAAATGATTTCGTACAATTTGGCCGAAACTTACGTTGGAAACACTACTGGAAAACCCATACCCCATCAACAGAAAATCAAATTCATAACGCACTAAAACCGTTCCAACCACCGTCGCAAAATGAACCACCCCCACTACCCTCTAATCATCCCATCGAAATTTTCATGACTAGTATCCTCTCAAAATTATCCGATGACAACTTTATAAACAACTTACAAGAACATTCAAACAATCTTAGTATAGAAGAACGCTCCTCACTAAAAAAACTTCAAAACAATACAAATATTATGATCCTACCAGCAGACAAGGGATCAACCACCGTTATACTCAACAAATCAGACTACATAGCAGAAGGACTACGCCAGCTAAGTGACACGAGTTTCTACAGTCCGGCACCAAGCGATACATGCGGTCAAATAGTAAATGTTGTCGAGAACATTGTCCAAAGCAGAGGTACATCAGAAGGACTCTCCGAAAAAGACAAAGAACTTCTTTTGCCAAGTCATCCGAGGACCCCACATTTCTATTTACTACCCAAAATACACAAACCAAATCACCCCGGAAGACCAATTGTCGCATCATATGACTCACCAACAGAACGAATATCTGCATTCGTCGATCATCACCTCCAACCAATAGTAAAAGCCCTACCCTCGTTCATCAAAGACACTAATCATTTCATTGAAATAATTCAATCATTACACCTCCCTGCCAATACACCATTGCTCCTTGCAACCATCGACGTCACCTCATTATATACAAACATACCTCATAGTGCCGGCCTTTCAGCTCTCTGTGATCATCTTAACAACAGACCTGCACCTCACCAACCATCAACAAATTTTATTACAGAACTGGCTAAAATCATCCTCGAAAACAACTATTTCACATTCGAAGAAAAATTCTATCACCAACTGAAAGGAACAGCAATGGGTACTCGGATGGCACCAAGTTATGCCAATCTCTACATGGCTTCAATTGAAACTAGCTTTCTTACTTCTGAACGCTTACAACCTCTAATTTGGAAAAGATTCATCGACGACATATTTGTGATCTGGCCGTATGATATAGACTCCTTTAACAGCTTTCTAAACAGACTCAATCAATTCAGTCCACTTAAATTCACCCACGAAATCTCCAGCAACAAAATCACATTTTTAGACGTTGATATAACACTAGGAAACAACAACCACATAACAACATCAGTACACTTCAAACCCACAAACAAACTCCAGTACCTTCATTTCAACAGCTGTCATCCACCACACATTAAAGCATCTATTCCATATTCACTATCACTCCGTGGCCGTCGGATATGCAACAACACAAACACACTTGAAACATACCACAACACAATACATACAGGCCTTCTAAATCGCAACTATCCTAACAAATTCCTTATTAAACATATCCACAACCGACCGAGATACCATAACAATAGAAATACACAAAAGACCGACACACAAGCACGCCTCATCACCACATACTTTCATGGAAGCCATAAACTTAAAAAACTCATCAAAGACTTTCAACCCATCCTGACACAAAACAATGACACAAAAGACCTTTTACCTCACAACATTCAAATAAGCTATAAACAAAATCCCAACATTAAATCCATTCTCACCAAGACAAAGACAAAACCATCCATTCAAAACACAACCACATCACCTGGCACAGCACCATGCCGACGGCCACGCTGCAAAACGTGCGCAATAATCAACACTAACACTAACATCAATACTCACCACACATCCAATACCTATCACGCCCAACCCAATAGCTCTTGCAAAACATCAAACTGCATCTACCTTCTGGAATGCAAACACTGTCCTGCTTTTTACATCGGGGAAACAAAAAACAATCTTCACATCAGACTCAACCAACACAGACATACATCAGACTCCATTACAAACAACACACTACCCATCCCAACGCACACACGATTTCACAACAAGACATTCAATAACTGCTTCACCGCACGAATCATTAAATCTTTCTCACCACCACTCACAGACATCCAACTCAGAACATGGGAGGAGTCGTATATTTGGTCGCTTGGTGCCCATTACGGTCCAGGTCTTAACAGACAAAGATAAATGATCATCTACCCATCCCCACACTTATATTTAAAAACCTACCTACTCAATAGACATGTACAATTATTTTTTTTTTTTTTTTTTTTTTTTTTTTTTTCCTTTTGTCTTTTACTTCATTTGTCTGTCAATCATCTACTCCATTTTATGACATTTGTAACATATAATATTTATTTTAACTAATTCCACTGAGGCCGACATCAAAAGTCGAAATATATCTGGAAGTAATCATTGTAACAATGTGTTTTTATAGATATATATAATTTTAACTAAAATTTATACTTGCGATTGTCGGCACTTGGTGAAACTTGAAACACATCTTGAATTAAAACACTTGTACTTGTAGTTTCACTTTATTAATTAACATAACATAAATTACAACTAATAATCTAGAATTTTTTCAGCACAAACATAAGAATGACCTGAAATAACCCAAGAATTCGAATCGAATTCAAAGTTTGAAATTATAACTTTTTTTACTTACCTACTTTTTCAGCCAGTATTCTTTATAGCGGATTATGGCGGATCTACCCATAGCAAAAAGTTTGGCTAATTTAGAGGTTTGACTCTTGTTCCGAAATGTATGGGAAAAGTATTTTGCGATTTCTGACATTTCTAGTACTCAAACCTCAGTCGGTCTAGTAGAGACTTTTGATCCTCATAAGAAACAGGATCGATTAGCTTAAAAAAAAGTTTTTGTTTAAAATGACCATTTTCTTGCTGACTGTACATTTTTTCTAAAATCTGTAAATGCAGTTCAGAATATCTTGAAAATTTATGGATCGTCTAATAAAAGCGTTTACCTTTAATTATAACGGTTAAGGTACCTGCCCTTACTGTCCCGTCTCAAAAATTCACCCTGTATATTTATACCTCATGTCATTCACAATTCAAATTTTTACACTCATTCGACTTTTGCCGGCCCCAAAGTGAGCCGAAATGTATATCGAAAATAACCCAATTGTGATTTTGCTTGTGTTTACGAGTATAAAATTAAATGAAAAGCGTGTTGATACACTAGCCTCATCCTACTTACCAATGACCTGCTCCAAGGCGGGCGCCGCGGCGGAGGGAGCTGAAAAAAAGAAGCAGCGCAGATATGTAGCCCTGAGTACGGACTACATGTTTGCGCCCTTCGGCGTTGAGACACTCGGACCGTGGGAACCGAGTGCACATTCTTTATATAAAGATCTGTCAAAACGCCTGGTCGATGCCTCCGGGAAACCTCGGGCTGGGACTTACCTCGGCCAGAGAATCAGTCTCGCCATACAACGAGGTAACGCTGCCAGCCTTCTAGGTACTCTTCCGCAAGACTATTAGCGACCTTGATATAATTTTTCATTTAGTTTAATTTATTTTATTATTAAGTTTTAATTTTAGATATTAATTTTATTATTTTTTGTTATGTATTTTATTTGTTTAGTAATAAAGAAAATGAATAAAATGAAAAGCTAAAATAGGCAAATATAAATATTTATTTCAAAAATTAGTTTCACACTTTCCTTAGATACATGAAAATAAAACTGCTAAACTAAGTTAGTTCCACATAAAATGAGATATTCATAACTTTCGTATTTATTAATTCACTTGTGCCACCAGACCTACTTGTGGAATTTCAAGTTTCAAAGTCAACTGAAAGTGCCCTATAGTTTATGAGCCAATTTGTGTAAAAAATGTTACGTAAAGGGCAATACAAACAGCACCATCAGGCTTTAAGGCGATATGCGAAAAAAACGGGTGTTTCTTTTCTGTGTATTTCATGAAATACACGGGAAATTTTAATACATTTCTGGTATTTGCATTTTGACTATATAATCTAGGATTTTGAAATTGGAAAACATGTTTGGATAAATTTTCCTCGATGGAAATAATTGTTGAAATGAGGTCTTCAAACACACTTTTTCTCCTCGTTTGACGAACAAGAACCATATACAGAACTCAAACACATTTTATTAGGTGTGTTTCAACAATATCTAGCAATTGGATATTTGAAATTTTGCTAGCTATTTTAGTTTTTTTTATATAAAAATATAAAACCAACTTTTTTCCCTTTTGCCCTGAATCCGCCTTTCTCGCACTGCGCGATTTTTCGCTTGGAGTGACTTTCGCTCTTAATATTATGTAAGAGGTGTCCGTTTCAACTTGATATCTTTCACGGGTCCCAAAAAATGGATCTTGTACACGAATAAATAAGATAAAGGTTCACCTTTTTTAATTTTGAATCACGAAACCCTAATTAAAGAAGAAAGTCTACCGTCCGCCGACTGAACCACCTATACTATCGAAGTACAATTTATAAAACTTTTCCAACTAAAATGGCGGCAAAGTTAACCAGCGCCGATGGCGGATTAGATTTAATTTTTGATTATGTTTACCTGCTGAGTACGATCCGCTTTTAATAATTCAGCCATTTTGCAGCTAACAGTCGGCACGGACAGACAGACACAACCATAACTCGAACTGTAATATTCAACGTTTTATGCATTGTAAGTAAAATAATGGGATCTGTTTTGTAAATGGCTCTTCTAGATATTAAATTTCCGTTCGTATCGTATTTTGCTTTCTGACGGAGAGTTTCACGCTTACTTGAATATTTTAGTGCAATTCTGAAATTGAACAATGCGCAACACTAAAGTACTTAGCCCCACTCGCGCCAAGCAACATGACCTAAGTTAACTAACTTTTTATGCATGTCCTTAATTTTATCGTTTGATGTGACAAGGACAAAGCATTAAAAGTTAGTTAAGGTGATATATCGTCCGTGCAAAGGTCCCCGTTACTCCAGGTGGAAAAACCCGCAGTGCGAGAGAGACGGAATCGGGGGAAATGATCAAAAAGTCGGTTTTCAATTAAAACAAAATTATCTAAAATAGCTACGAAAATTTCCATAACCAGTAATCTACGTATTGTTAAAACCCATCTAAATAAGTATTTTTGAAGTCTGTGTGGTATCCCAATTTGTCAAAATATCAAAAAAAGTGTATATTTAGACCTCATTTCAATAATTATTTCTATCGAGTGAAATTCCTCCAATCGCGTTTCCGATAGCCCAAAATCTAGAAAAAGGTCCCAAAATTGTTATACTTTGTTATAATTGTTTCTTGAAACTTCTTTAAAAGAGCAGACAAATAACTTGAAAAAATGACAATTTTCACGATATACCCACTTAACTTGGGTTAAGTAGCTTGATGCAAGTGGGCCTTAGTGCACGATTATATATATTTGTTTGCTATGCCGTTGCAGAATGCGCCATTGTTACCAAGACACTATTAAACCTTGCTTTGTAAGAGTGATTCTCTGTAAACCGAACCTGAACAAATTCGAGTTCGAGTATTCTCTTACAGCGTAATGCACCCTCAGACCACTGAAGTTACGAGACTATGCGAATTTTATTTTTGTCACTGTCACTCCAAGCGAAAAAACGCGCAGTGCGGTAAGGGCGGATTCAGGGCGATAGGGAAAAAAAGTTTTATATTTTTATAAAAAAAACTAAAATAGCTACTAAAATTTCTAAAATCTTAACTCTAGATATTGTTAAAAACCATTTCATAAAATATGTTTGAGTTCGGTACAGGGACTTAGTTTCGTCAAACGAGAAGAAAAATTGTGTTTAATCAAAGACCTCATTTCAACAATTATTTCTATTGAAGAAAATTTATCCGAACATGTTTTCCATTGACAAACCCCTGGAATATATAGTCCAAATGCATATACCAGAAATTGATTATAATTTTCCGTGTGTTGCATGAAATACACACAAAAGAAGCACCCATATTTTTGTTACATATCGCCTTAATGATAAACGTCAACTGTTCTTGTAAGCGCTAGTTTTACCGTAACAGACACAACTAGTTACAGTAGTCCACCGTCCTTGATTTGACGGGATAAGCTGACTGCGTTTCTGGCAGATGCTTGCGCGGCGTGCCGGTAGCCGGTAGGTAGAACGTTTGCCTTAAGAGCGGTTTCGCGGCCGGATTGTGAAAAGGCCGACTTGGGTGATTCATAAAATGATTTGAAAGTAGGATGGAGTCAAGAGTATTTTAACGCGTGCAAAAGAGACGGCTTTAGAACAGAATCATAATATGATTCATTCAAAGCGGCCTTTTTAGAGGACCAGAACAATAAAATTCAAAATTCACTCAAAAGTTATTCAATAAAATCTTATTACCCATGTCTTGTGTATAGTGCCATAGCGAAGTTTTGAATAAAAAAAAAATTTATTCTAATTTACAGAAGCTAATGGAAACTTTGCGATGGCAGCATACACAATACATAGGTAATAAGATTTTGTTGAATAACTATTGAGTGCATTTTGAATTTAAGTGTTCTAAGATTATATATTTTTATTGCGAAATCCATCGCTTTGAATACTCTTGCTATTATTAGAGTACATTACAAACTAGAAATCAATCAGAAACAAATTTAAAAGCACAAATATTTTTAAAAACATTCCTCGGGCCAGGATTTGATCCTGCGACCTCCTGCTTACATGATAGGCGCGCTACCGAGGTTCGTATCTGGAACGACGAATTTTTTCACCTTATCTGTACACCGATTTTTTTGCAACTGCTTAAATGTTCTGTTTCGATTAATTAGAAAAAGGCGGGTTTTTCACAATCCGGCTGCGAAACCGCTCTTAATACTAGAGCGCTCCCCACGCGACACCATATACGTACGATTGCTCTATCTGGGTACCCGTCTAACTACTGTAAGATCCTTATCTGATACTATGTATGTAATTTAATTGTTTCGAAGTAAAGGTAGATATAGCAGCTGTCTCCTCAACTCGTCTTTCTCTACCATTTTCATTAAACACGAGAAACGTTCAACACACGGCTGTCTTCCGAACAGTTTTCATTAGAGAATCACGCGATCCACCTTGCTTTACCACGTCCTACCGAACAAACGATTGATTTTTGACTTTAATGCCCCGAAATTAGTATGAAATTCGTCTGCAAGATTCGGAAGTGGGATGTATTCTTGAAAAGTTGCCTCTATCCATCATTGATTCGCGCTGTCCAACGATTTGACTGCTGATAGGACGGAGGAAATTACTGGTAAGGTTTGGGAAAGGCTCAGCAAATTGTTTGTTCTTTGCTTGCTTCATTTAGGTTAACATTTTTGAGTTCTTGGCAAGTTAAAGCGAAGTTATCAAGTGATTGTTTGGTTAAGAAGTTTGATGCGACTATTTTGCAGTGGGTACTTAATTAATTCCTTATTTGACATCTTTCAAGCCACTTTTTAGAAATATTAACAATAAAGCGTTCCTGTGCAAATTAAGAGCGGTTTCTCAGCCGGCTTGTGAAAAACCCGCCTTTTTCTAATTAATCTAAACAGAACACTTAAATTCAAAATTCACTCAACAGTTATTAAACTTTGTTACCTATGCAATATAGCCGATTCTGAAGGCTTTAATTTTAGTTTTAGTGCTGTCAAAACTAAATTTTCATCATTGCAAAATAGTTCATAAGTCTTAAGAACAGAAGCTAAATTACTTTGGAAAAATTTAAGTCTTGACAGCACTAAAACTAAAATTAAAGCCTTCAGAATCGGCTATATTATGTATGCTGCTTGTAGCCGCTGGCTACAGAAATGCAGAGATGATGAAAGAGGATGGATGGGTTGACACGAGAGAAGAAAAAATTGTGGGGAACAATGTGGGTGCGCTGACCTGGTTGGAATGTTTCGATGTGCTGGCTGAAATGCGCCGCGTGTCGTCTCCTCTCGTTGGGCTGATTGATGACAGGGCTGATCTTGGACAGGGATGTGCAGAATGTCTTGAAGTAATACACAGCACTTATATGTTCACAAGACACGGTGAATACGCGAGATTGTTTGTATCGGCGGCACGAATGTGTACACATGTGTCGTTCTCTAGAGAGTTCGGACGAAACAGTCCGGCCGCGCGAGCGCAGACGTGCGCCTCCGGAGGCGCCTCGAGCCGAAGAGAGTGAGTGAACCGCGGGTTGGCAGCACGCGAGTCTATTGTGTCTCCAGGTGGCGCCAGCGCAGCGCCGCGATATTAGTCATGCACATGTCATGTTCGAACGTCACGCTGGTAACGTAGTGTAGCGTGAACATCCTGGGGGGGCCGGGGCTGCGGCTCCTTTTGAGCTGAGTCCAACGGCAGCCTGGCTATCTTGAACACAGGTCGTCGCAGATTTCCATGAGCTGTGTCCAGATCCACAACTCGTATCACTCCATCCTTGCCAGGTATCGTGCGGAGAATTCTTCCCAACTTCCATTGGAGCGGAGGCAAGTCATCCTCTTTGATGAGGACCAGTTCACCCACTTGAGGAGGGGAAGAAGGGGAGAGCTATTTGGAGCGGGTTTGCAGGGTATGGAGGTAGGATCTGGACCAGAGAGTCCAAAAGCGCTGAGAGAGCGCTTGAATGAGTTGAAACCGTTTAAGGGCAGATATGGGTCTGTCGTCAAAAGATTGCTCAGGTAGAGCGGTGAGCGGACTACCAATAATGAAATGTCCGGCCGTGAGAGGTTCAAAGTCCGTAGGGTCAGATGAAATTGGGCAGAGGGGTCTTGAGTTGAGTATTATTTCGTGCAGAGCGCCGAACCAAGTTATGTGCTGATTCGCGAGCTTGTGAGTGATTGCATCATTGTTTGTGCCGCAGTCTGAGCGAATGAGAATTGGAGTACCGCGACGTGAGATAAAACCTAACAGGGCTCGTGCTGAGTGAAATTGAGTGTGATTGAGTGAATGTACGTCTGCTATTCCAAGTGATACGGTTGGCAACAAAATTGGTGTGTTAGTGACGTTCACTACACGTTGTGCGGAGTTACAAGAATTCTCTGTTGGAGTTGAAGTCATTGAGTGAAAATGAACTGAGTGTGTATGTGATGAGTGTGTGTGTGATGAGTGTGCTGAGTACGCTGAGTGCTGGTTTCATTGAGTGAAAATGAGCTGAATGTGTATGTGATGAGTGAATGTGTGAGTGAAAATGAGCTGAGTGTGTATGTGCTGATTGAATGTGTGAGTGAAAATGAGCCGAGTGTGTATGTGCTGAGTGTGACTATATGTGAAAATGAGTTATTAAAACTTGAGCGCTACCAACTCCAACGTGCGGATAGCTTGTAACTTGCGCGGGCCGAAATAACAAAGGCTATGTTCAAACGGAACACGGAAAATAAACACGACAGAGAGAAAAAAAAAAAAAAAATTTTTTTTTTTTAAAAAAACAACCTGTATATGAGCTGATACACCAACGTGGAACACCCTATATGTGTACCATTAACAATAAGATCAGAGATGAGAAGAGAAAAAATAATTTTTTTTTACTATATTTGTGCTATATATATATCCGGTTAAAAAGCAGACAATAACACGATCAAACTGTCCGGAATACTATTACTGCAACGTGAGATTACCGCAACACAAAAATATCGAAAAGGGCTGATGACCTTGTTCACTCCTATGTTATTATGTTACTTCCCGCTTACACGAATCAAATGCTATTCTATTTATAGAATAAAATACCTATCTACTGCCTCGAACTCATAAACAACAAAGAATGCGTTTACCTCGCAGAAATCGGATCTAAATGAGCGGACAATCCAATGATGCAATGTATACGTATGTACTCAAAATAAAACGAAATAAAACGAAATAAAACGAAATAAAACTCGCACCAAAAAAAAAATATCTCGCAAAATACGTAAACTATTTTGGGTTTAATAAAGAAGTATAGTGGACTGTAATAAACAATTGGGCTGAATGAATATAATTATATTATCTGAGCTGAATAATAATAACAAACTGAGTTTATTCTGTAAAGGGGCGGGGGGGGCCGGTTCTATACCGATAAATGGAATTTTCTAGGCGGCGGTTCTAATTACCTACCCGCAATAGGTATTCGAGACCACAAAATATTTTTTGCCGGGAAAGGGGGCAAAATATGTAACCGGGTGAAAATGGACTGTAGTAAATCGACGGGGGCTGGTTCAAACAAAGTTACGGGCCGGCGGGGGATAGGCGGGGGGTGATATAAACCAAAAATTTTCTTGGATTGAAAATGGACTGTAATCGACGGGGGGTGGGCATTAGAAATTCGCATCTCGAATTTGGGGTTGTTAGGGGTTGTTTTTTATAGGGGTTGGTTGCCTCTTCCAAATGACACCCCCCTCACCCCGCGGAGACGCGTAGTTTTTTTTAAATATAATTTTGAAGTTACGTGAAACGGAACGTCATTTTGCGTTCACGTGTGCATTTTTAAAGGGTTGGATTTAGTATCGTTTGGCAGTTGTATGGGGGTAAAAGTGGTTAAAGCTGGTAGAGGTGGGGTCCCCGATTATAACGCTACCACACTTATTAAAAGGTAATGCACATTTTTCGAGAAATTTATAAAAATTGTTTCTTACCTCAAAGCAGGTAAAAGGCGAAAACGGAACGTTAAAATGGGCGTTTGACAACCAAATCTGCCCTAGTTTATTGTCTGTGGTGTAAAATATTGTGCAATATCGATGAAACGGAACGCAACAAAAAAAACTGCATCATGTTACTGTCATTCGTAATTCGTTTATTGGTAATTTTGAATTGAATAAATAAAAAATGTATGAATATTTTGTTGCTTTATTTGTTTTTACCTAGAAATTCTGCTCAAAAGGAGGTTAGTATACCCCCACTTCATAGTTAAAATAGGTTGAATCTGTTTCAAAACCGAATCAGAGCACCCCGACTCTATACAGTCTTGTGGCTACTACCCCTAGAGTGTATATAAAAAGCCGAAGGCGCGAAGGGAGGGCAGCCCCCGCCCGCAGTAATAAAGCTTAGGCACCTGTGTGAGCCGTAGCGGCTGAGGCTGGTCGCCGAAGGCGACCAACAAGCCGAAGCTGCGGAGGTGAGCACGGGTGCCTGTGCTTTGTTACGCAAGGGCGAAGGGGCTGCACTTCCCGCAGCGCCGTAGCCGATGCAGAAGTGAATTTGTGATATAAAAGCGACTTCAATATTGATAGGTTCAAATGGTTCAAAAATTGACTTCTGCACTGGTAGGTTCAAGGTTAAAAGAAGGGGGGTTTCTGCACTCCCCCCTTATGAGGAAGTTTTTCCATCTCTCCCCACGTTTACTTTAAAAATATAACCTGGATTTGTTGATTATAACCTCAAAAAAGTAAAAAATTTAATATAAAAAAACGGTGGATTACCTTTTAATGGGGGGGTACCAGGGGGTAGTGGCCACCCCCCTTCACCCCTCCCTGACCCCCTCCCCCTCCTCCGCCTGCCAAACGATACTAAATTTTAACCTTTTTAAAGGTTAATAATACGATAAATTTGTTGTTATGTAATTATTTATTCTGCTTTTGTAATTATTTATTGTTGTTGTAAATTATTTTACGGAGGGGGGTAGTGGTACCGGGTAGCCCCTCTCAACTTTTCTCCCTTAATTCGACACTATTTTAGTCTAAATGATTGTTCGGAGGTGACTTAACCTCAAAACTTTGATCATGAATATCTCAGTAACTATGGGTTTCCGCGGGGGGGGAGTGGTACAGGGGGGTAAACCCCCCCTCCCCCCTCCCCCCCCCCCCTCCCCCCCAACCCTTAAATAAAGATGCGAATTTCAAATGCAACCCCTCGACGGGGGCTGGTTCAGTAACGGTTCGAAGGGCCAAAAATGTAGCCGCTGGCTACAGAAATGCAGAGATGATGAAAGAGGATGGATGGGTTGACACGAGAGAAGAAAAAATTGTGGGGAACAATGTGGGTGCGCTGACCTGGTTGGAATGTTTCGATGTGCTGGCTGAAATGCGCCGCGTGTCGTCTCCTCTCGTTGGGCTGATTGATGACAGGGCTGATCTTGGACAGGGATGTGCAGAATGTCTTGAAGTAATACACAGCACTTATATGTTCACAAGACACGGTGAATACGCGAGATTGTTTGTATCGGCGGCACGAATGTGTACACATGTGTCGTTCTCTAGAGAGTTCGGACGAAACAGTCCGGCCGCGCGAGCGCAGACGTGCGCCTCCGGAGGCGCCTCGAGCCGAAGAGAGTGAGTGAACCGCGGGTTGGCAGCACGCGAGTCTATTGTGTCGCCAGGTGGCGCCAGCGCAGCGCCGCGATATTAGTCATGCACATGTCATGTTCGAACGTCACGCTGGTAACGTAGTGTAGCGTGAACACTGCTATAGCAAAGTTTCTATTGGTTTCTGTAAATTTGACTTTGAGTTTTTTTCTCAATTCATAATTTTTGATATTCTAATTTTCAGAAACCTATGGAAACTCTGCGATAGCAACATACACAATACATAGGTAATAAGGTTTTGTTGAAAAACTATTGAGTGTATTTTGAATTTAAGTGTTCTGTTTCGATTAATTAGAAAAAGGCGAGTTTTTTACAATCCGGCTGCGAAACGGGTCTTAGGGATAAGGAATTCGTTCCGATTTTACAAAAGAACCCTTTGTTTCATAAATTACCTTTACCCCACGTCATCGCTTACCGAATAATAGAAGGAATGTATCACCCGACCCATGTTACTCAAATAATAGAAGGAATGTATCACCCGACCCATGTTACTCAAATAATAGAAGGAATGTATCACCCGACCCATGTTACTCAAATAATAGAAGGAATGTATCACCCGACCCATGTTACTCAAATAATAGAAGGAATGTATCACCCGACCCATGTTACTCAAATACATCGGAAATTAGTATACAAAGGATATGCAAAATATTTGTATCTATTCTTGTTTTATGTCCCTTTTCCCTTATTGTCTGCTTAGTCATATAATGTGTACCATCACGATGGCAGTAAACGGGCAGACTTGTAAACTCACTTTTCACCAACGGTTATCACGTCTCAAACTACTAATATTATTTTCAATGCAAGTGCTCGTAAAGGCCCACTTTTTATGCATCAAAACCGTACAGAAAGTCGATTATTTTGCCCTAGGGCTTTATTATTATTATTTTTTTAATTTATTTACAATGGTTGCCTAACCTGCAGCCTTTCCCGTGTACCATAAATGTTATACTTTTTTTTCCACTGTTTAATGGCTCTGGATACAGTCCTTTTGAGCCAATCATAATTTAAAGTTCACAAGATTATATTTGTTTTATTTCCTCACACTAATTACATTTAAAACCATATAAGAACATACTTTCAGATCAGTGAAAAAGATAGATGCGCGAAGAAAACAATTTATTTTTGGTTTCGTCAGAAAATAAGTACAAAAAACCTATAAACCACAAATATTACACCAGAAAATTAGCCAGAAAAGCCTTAAAACCTTACAAATTCAGTAACTATTATAGTCAAAGAACTGAAAAAAAAAAACTTAATAGCTAAAATAAATAACGCCTTGCATAGATAAATTTTTTAAAACGAAGTCGGAATCACTATTCTTACAAATATATGTTATCTAAGTCTAACTAGAACATTTATTTTTATAATTTAACTGTTAATAAGGTTATGTTCATAAATTAACAAATAAGTGTGTAATATTTTTTATATTTTTACGAATAAGTTTTACGGAGAATTTTTCTGTCCACAAACGGTATTACAGTTTGGTAGAATTATTTGTTATTATGTCAAATTTCTTACGGTAATAAACGTCAGAAATCGCTTCCCCTTAGTCAATTACTATTCAGGTTTTTTTAGAGGGCTCGTTGATAACCTGAACCAGCATATGCTACTCTCTATAGAAGAAATATTGCACACAGCTTTCAAAATACATATAAACAGTATAAATTGTACATACGTTAGATGTGAAGAAAGCGTAGACAAGACAATTTGAAGGCCTTAACCCCGTTTAATTACTGTCCTTTGTACACAATTTCCAAGCAAACCCGGGGGCGGTCATTAATCGTAGTTCTGCCGGAACTAAGGAGAATTATAACGGTAACTTCCGTTCCTTTCTACCCTTTATGACTGAGAGGATAGAGTTCATTATTGAATGACACGTTCCGGAAGTGAGTTCGGAGCTTTATGACCCGTCGATGTATTATAGACCGTCAGCTAGAGACAATTTGAATGATATCTCAAAATCAATTCTTATACATACGTATATGGAGTTAACTTAAATAAAATTTAAAAGTAAATTCTTTTACCCACGACATTTTTTATTGGAATCTGTTATGTTACGATATATTTTGAATAAATAAATGTGGATACTTACTCAAATATGTTGGAAAATTTATCGTGGAAAGTCGCAATCAGCGTATCAATGAAAGAATTAATCATATTTTATGAATATGCTAATATTCATACATTCATACTTATTCGTATTATGGGATATAAATCATGAAAAGTTATGCGTAATATATATAGTAGTCATAAAGATGAATACAATTTTAATACACTACCACTCGGAATTCGTAATAGTCCAACTATTATTATTTTCAAGAAGAGAATTAAAGAGTATATTTTGTAATTAATTCCTTTTACTAATTTTAGTATAGGTATGTATTCATAATTATTTTGTTTTGTAATAATATTTATTAAATTTTAGAGTGTATATAAATTTTTTTAAAGTATTTATTTATTTTATTATTTTATAGACTGGTATTTAATGGTTATTATTTCTTTTTAAACTGTTTTTTGTGTTTGTGTGCACTTATAAAATCTATCACCAAGGGTTTGCTGGTAGAGATCTCTTTCAGAGATAAGCTCGCTTGTTGCTTAAACTATAAGATTACTGATATTTGTAATACGTTTTATTCTTGTGTGCAATAAAGGATTTAGAAATTAATTGTTTTTTTTTTAATTAATGCAAATTTATACAAATTAGCCAGATTTATTACAAATTAAAATTCTTAATTTGAATTTCAGTCTACTTAATTTAATCAAAAATCGTTAATATATATGTATGTATAGAACATCCCACTAATATTATAAATGCGAAAGTTTGGATGGATGGATGGATGCTACTGAAACGATTAGGCTGAAACTTTGCACAAATGTAGTTCTAGACCTGGAATAGGACATAGGCTACTTTTTATCACATGAATCAGTTCCTATTGGAAGGCAATGGGGTGTCAAGTCCCTGTAGAAAAGTGGTGTACTGTTACTCCTTCACGCCGGTGAATATTAGTGGGATGGGATAGTGAGGATGGGATGGGATGGGATAGTGGCATTAGTAAGATGGGATGGGATGGGATTCAATACGACTATACAAAAACTTAAACAACGCGGGCGAAGCCGCGGGCAAAAGCTAGTAACATAATAATATTGCTTCGATAGGAAAAATTTAGAAGAGCTGTCACAGAGTTTCCCCTAATATAGGTACTTAATACACTTAGTGCAAACTACTAAGCCAAAAAACTGGTAATTTCACTTTTATATAAAGTGAATTTTATTAAATCAGTAACAAGGATCAATGACGTAGATGGAAAGGATATCAAGTCAGACAAAAAAAAAATCTTAAAGTTGAATTCTGAAACCTTATTCAAATATTCTAATGATACCATGACAGAAATAAATTTATATATTTGAACACTTGGCGATTTATCCATCGCAAAGAGATATAAATTAACATTATATCATTGCGGTATAGAAACGCAGAAAGAAAAGTAAATCTGGATGTGTGGAGCTCTGAACCGCGATTCAAACCCGGGACCTCTCGTTTCCGTCCGAGAGATCCCTAGTTCGAATCCCGGTTCAGAGCTCCTCACGTCCAGATTTACTTTTCTTTCTGCGTTTCTATACTGCAATGATGATATAATGTTAATTTATTTTAATGATTTTTGTACCGCAAAAGTTAATTTAATTACAAACCTCATGCTAATCTATTTCCACCCCTAGACAGCCGTAATATGAGTAAGAGCTGCACGCGGCCATAAAACCTTCTCGTTGGGCCTGCAATAGAGGGCCGGCCGGTACAATAGGAATTGCAATTAGGCCTCAAGCGACGCATAGTTCGCTCGGTATTTCATTCATTACTCGTCATCTTCCAGCTGAAGCTAGTAATTGATCGGGTTCGAAGGGAATGTGCAGCGATGTACGTGAAATGGTGCTTCTTGTAGTTTTTATGTCGCAGTATTTTTGGTTTTATTGGGAATGAGTTATGTGATTGTAGAGACAAAAAACCGGCCAAGTGTGAGTCAGACTCGCGTACCTAGGGTTCCTTATTGTCGATAATAAATTAAATTTTGTCATTTTTTTTTTGAATTTCTCAACCGCTTTTATTTTTGCTGTAATCTTTACGTAAACACATATTGATATGTAGGCAAGTTATTGCTATTTTTGTGCCAAATTTAATGTCTTTATCTTTAACGGTACTAAAGTTATGAGGCTGTGACATACGGATGGACGGACGGACAGCGGGGTCTCATCATAAAGGTTCCTTTGTACCTTTTACGTACTACGGAACCCTAAAAAATCATTAGGCGGACGCATAAAAATCGAAATAGATACATTTTTTACATAGATTTTTATACTATTGCGCTGTGTTAAAAAGGAAATATTTTCCATATTTTAGTAAAACATAGAAATTATTAAGCGCTTGAGTGATGAGTTACACGCATAGTAAGGGGGCGTGGCTCTTGGGAACGCATCAGGCCAAAATAGACCTCATGCGAGACAAAATGTGAATTTATCCAAACATGTTTTCCAATTTCAAAACTCTAGATTATATAGTCAAAATGCATATACCAGAAACTGATTATAATTTTCCATGTATTTCATGAAAAACACAGAAAAGAAACACCCGTATTTTTTCGCATATCGCCTTAAGTAGTATGTAAATTATTATACATTAATAAAATAACAATGATTATGATGATAGATCCCAAATTAGTATTTTACAGTTTGTTGTCTTTAATTTGGGCTATGAGACCTTAACTAGGTGCCAAATTTGGGCTATGTGCCAAATTTCAAGGTTCTAGGTCAACGGAGATACGAGTACGTAGGTTTTGATGATGGAGTTAGTTTGAACTAATGATTTATATAAAAACGGCTCACCTCAATACGTTTTATGATCGGGAAAGTTTCATCAGATTTATACTGCCTTCATCTGGGCGAGTGAAGACGTTTACGCGACGACGATGAAGGCAGTCTAAATCTGCTGAAACTGGTCGGCTTTCCCGATCATAACACGTAATTAGGTGAGCTGTTTTTATATAAATCATGAATTATCCTCTAGTCTCATTTAATTCTATAAGTTTGAACTAATTTGAGAAAGCGCATCTTTTTCTCCTTTCTTACGGATGGGGCAATTGACCTTAGGTTTGGTACTAGTTAGCAGTACATAGCCTTCCCTTTTTAATGGAACACGGATCTTCTCAGACAGACGAAACACAAAGACTTGAAGGGTAAGCGGGAAGAAAAGTCATTGTCAGTTTTTTTCACAAATTGAGTTAATAGCGCCATTTTTTAAAATATCTAGAGAACAATGATTGAGCAAAAAAAAACTAGAAAAAATTACACAGACCACAGAATATTCGCTTTTAAAAATATACCGGACTCAAGAAGCTTAAAAACCGAACTTAAAAAAGGGTCATAATTAGAACAGAAGTAAAAAAAAACTAAAATATTGTCTATGGATATGGAGCTATGGGCTGAAAGTAAAGTTTGCTTTTGAAGAGAAAAAAAACGGTGATTACAATAATTAACTATGATTAACAATAATTGCCCACTAAAAGTTCCTAAATAATACGTTTAAGCGAGTTTTTTCTACTCATTTCAAAACTACCTTCTGTTGACTATGATCCCTTTTTCGCTTACCGTTCACTTCTCATAAGGAACAGTGCTTATTTCTAAGGTACGGAACCCTAAAAATAAAATCGATCCCCATAAAAGGTTCACCGGCACCAAACACTGAAACATTCAGCACGTAATTTATACTTCACGTGCCATTTAGAGCCTGTTCCATAAATAAACTTCTAATTTCGTACGTCCGTAAAATGGCCGTTAAAGCAATTTGCTCCCGCGTTCCTTCTCAACCAAGATCAAGCTTGGCAATGGTTTATTGTACTTTCGCTCCTTGAAGAAGATATGCGGAAACATTTACATACATATGAGTATTAACCTTCTAAGCATGACGTAGTTTTGGAGTTAATGGTTGAGGCGAGGGTATTCTGAGAAATCGGTCCTGCTCCAACGCTTTCATTTTATACTTGTCTATCTTGCTCAGTGGAAGCGGGCCGCTAAGAAATCTTGTGATTTTAAGGTATGTATTATTTCAATTTAGAAAGTTGGGTAAGACGGTCGAATTGTGAAATATGACATATATATTTTTTTCAAATTTGATTATGACAATTTCACGGTTTAAAATGACTTTGAATAGAAACAGGATTGGATGAATTCTCCTGTTGTGTCTTTTTAGGGTTCCGTACCCAAAGGCCAAAACGGTGCTATATCTCTGTCCGTACGTATGTCACAGGTCTCTAGCTCGTAGAAGAAATGAGTTACAGACCTGTAATTTTGATATTACTTGTCGAATATTAGACCAAAACCGAATATTGAGTAAAAAAAATTAAATAATAATTTTCATAAGGAGCCGAAAAAATCTTTCTGGCGAAATACTTTCGAAATGTTTTAATCTCCCTTTTTCGCAAAATATTTGCTTTTCGCCTAAAAGTGGAATAATTTCGTATGATCGCGGAAAGGGTTATGAATGAATGAATGAATGAATGAATACACACTTTATTGTACACGGTCAAATAAAAAATTGAGTACAGAGTTTTGAACACACAATGTTGTACAAGGGTGGACTTATCACTTAAAGCGATTTATTCCAGCCAACCTTTGGGTGGTGAAGAAAGTATTATTTTACGTAATGTGGAGGGGGATACCAAATTTACAAAATAAATAAATGAAAGAAAAATCAAAACCAATAAAGTGAATATACATAATGCCTAATATATAATATTATACTCCTATCCAACTAAACTTACACAATATATTTTATGTTTGATATATATACATACATATCGGTTATTGTGTTCTTCTGTAAGTTTTCTTTTTATATGGTCTATAAAGAGTATTTGTTTTGTCTTGTCTTATGTTAGTTCATAAACAATAGTAAATCCAGAGCTATTCAGCACTATCGACAAATATTTTTTATGAGGATCAAACTACCAACGTACCTTTCTCTTATGACTTTAGATTAACCTGTAGAAATAATTTGGGAAAGTGCGAGTCGGACTCGTGCACAAAGAGTTCCGTACCAGCACACAATAGGCGTACGGAACCCTTAAAATATTATGGTAAATAACAACAATATAGATGTCATAGCAACATTAGTGCGACAAAAACTAGCCGTTAAAATGGTAGCGCCTGGCAAAAAATTCGAGGCTTTCACTGAATGTCTTAACCGCTATATTTTTCCTGTAATCTTTATGTAATCCCCTATTACCGTGATTTTTTCATATTTTCCGGTCCATTTGTTTCAGAGATGAGAGGGGACGTGATAACGTTAAAAATGATACTTTTTCTAGGATTTTTTGTATAGGTCCCCGTTGGACTTTTTTTTTGAATTTTACTTTTGTCGTGATAGAGGACATAGTAAAAATTATAACTGGCTACTTATAACGGTTGAAGCTGTAGACTCCTGTGATAGACGGACAGAAAGACAGACAGACTGCGTAGGCTTAGTAATAGGGTTCATTTTGGCACCCTTACGGTAGGGAACCCTGACAATAACATATTTATGTTAGGATCGTAGCGCATAAATGATATGTAGTCTCTGTCTACCTCTTTGTATGAAGTGTAGTTAATATGTATATATATACACTTAATAAAATAAAATTTAAGTTATTGTGAGATATATTTCGGGCCCTATCCTGGGTCCGGCATCAGTCACTTGTATGAAGACAATTAATCAAACTATTGTAATACCAAGATATCTTTTTTAAAATCTCCAAAGCAAGATAAAGTCGAAAACAGTCCATCAGCCAGGTGGAAGTTATCCGAGATCTTTGTAAAGATTTCCCCCTCTCAGTGGACCAGCAGCTTCCTTAACAGAAATAATGGAGGAGATAACGACAGATCTGGACCATTTGTGTGTACACTTGTTTGAGCAGTAAAACAACCCACAAAAACGCTACATACAAAACATGAATTTACAGTGACGCCTGCATAAAAGACTTGTGCAAATGGCGATATGTTCAGGTATCAGGCATCAGTGACAAAAACCCTTTGAAGTCAATTTGAAATGATAACTGTTTTTAATTGAATTCATTTGATTTTTATAGAGACGAGAGAGACTAGGTATATCTATGCACTTACAGCAAATTTCTCTATCTCAAATAGTTTATACTTTTTCCATCCTGCCATAATTCAATACGAACCGCGTATATCGTTCTCAAAATAAAACGTTATTCTAAATTAACGTAGGTATAGACTTCAGTAGTTAACCATTTTATTATGAACTTCAGGAAACTGGTCTCTTATCTTTTCTGTGTGCTGTATCGTATGAGTTTAGTTGAGAACAGAAGCACTCCTACTTTAAAAGCGATACCAAAAAAAAAATATGGGGTTTTTTCCACTACTCCACTATAACGTCATCTACGTATTTCATTTTTGGGTAAATGTTTATTGAGTATTTGATTAAGATTCTTAGTGAAGAAAAACGATATTGGATGAAATTTTCTCGGTAGAATTTAATTCCGAAAAGACCTTTAAATGTTTAGTCTTATTTTTTCATGTAATTCCGAAATCCTAACTAATTTCATTGTGAAATTGCATTCAAAATGTGGATATTATGTATTTGTAAAGTCTACTTGAAAATCTTTTTGACAAAATAGCTTAGTACATTTTATATTAATAAAAAACCGTCATTTTGCTACTTTTCCACGAATCCGTCCCACTCGCACTGAGGGTTTTTTCGCATATGGGGTAACAGGGACGCTAAAACTTTTACGTATCACCTTAACATGAGATACTGATATAGCAGCCGGTGTATTGAACCATTACCGAATTGGGAATCCTATTCTTTTGTTCGAGTTTACTTCGTCTCCTGAAATATGATCTGCGGACGGCTTTGATTGTCGTGGCCTTGTCCGTTCTATTTGGAGGAAAAACTCCTTGGCTCGGACCTTCATTAAATAAAGGATATCAATATAAAAGGGTAGCTGAGTTCATTGAGTTGAAGGATACTAGAGATTATAGGCGCATAAAAGACGTAATACGTAAATGTCAAAATACGTTTGGATGAAATTATGTGGGGTTGTGGAAACTGAGTACTGGTGTTTAGAGATATACATTTGACAAGTAACTTAGTAGACAAATGACAATGTGACAAGGTTAGTGAGTAACACACAACTAATTGAAAAGTTGCCGCGATCGTACAAGTGGAAGGCATAAGTTCAATCGTATGATTAAAATTTATTTTTACCATAACCAAATACAATATTTACATTAAAAAAAAATATTTATATTGCTTCTCTATTAATAGTGAAACTGAAGATGAATTTGTAAAGCTAAAAAAATAATAAAACACACACACATCATCATCCATCATCATCCATCAGCCTAGTTCGTCCACTGCTGCACATAAGCCTTTCCAGGACTTTGCCATTCCCGGCGGTCTTCCTGAAAGAATTGCCTATACTCACACACGCTGGGCGGGTTGGTGAGCGCGGTGCCGGAACCCACGCACTAGTGACGCCGCTGCCCGTCACCAGTCTGTTCCATATAAGGCCCGGCTATTAGGGATGGATATACCGCCATCCATCGGTCCCAGGCATGATGGGCCTCCTGGTTTTTTGCCTGTGAGCTGTCCTCTTACTCTCCCCCGAATTACTTCGAGGGGGTCTCCAAGTAAGATGGTGGTACCACCACAGTCGAGCCCGGCATCAGCTCTACCACCTTTTACACACACACGTCGGTACATAAAACTTTATTGAAGAACAGTTCCAAGTTATATTGCGGTTTGAGTAAGAATTCCAATTTCGCTAAAGTAAATAGACAAAAATAGTGTCAGAGATATAAAAGTTTGTTAGTTCTAGTGTGTAGTAAAAAAGATAGTAACAGCCCCATATTTCATACTTACGACCTTTATCGCCGGAAACCGTAACCTTTCACATAAATGTTGTGTGCCATTTTTTTTGCCGAATAAATACAGGCTTATTTATTGTAATTTATTACTTTACACAGAGTTTTTTGTTAGGAAAATAAACCAAAAAAATATATTGGGTTTTTATCAATAAATTTAGTTATTTGAATAAGGAACATTTATGTTTGATAAATGTACAAAATTAAGAGCCTTGTCTGACTATAGACAACCTCGACGTCGCCGCATTAAAAATTTAAATATTTTTTGCAACTTTTTTGGTAAATTGGTGAATTGGTTTCTTCTTACCGTCTTTTAATGTATTAAAATAAATTAATTTGTTTCAAATACTTATTTATTTATGTCATAGTACCGTGTCGAACTCGTTAGCGGACGGACGTTACGATTACCAGAGCAAGCTGACTCATCCGTGAACTATTTTGTTGATCGGTAAATTGTGTAGATACGCAGTAGTTTTGAACTCTTGCAGTTTTATTGTTTCAAACAACAATGAACTGCTTTAAATGTAATGAACATGCTTCGGATTTTGTGGAATGCGGCCAGTGCAACGGCCATCTGCATTTTTCGTGTTCGGGTGTGTCTGAAACTACTTGGAGAAAGATGAGTTTGGACAAGAAGGCGGCCTGGCGTTGTTTTTCTTGTCGAGTCTCCCTAGCAACTACGGAACCCAAAATTGCCGATGTCCTGCAGGAGCTCAAAGCTTTCAGGGAGGATTTCAGTACAATGAGAAGTGATGTTAAAATCGCAAGTACTGGTATACAGGATCTGAATTCTAAGTGGAAGGAGCTTGAGTCCCGTTTCACAACAATGGAAGAACGAATCACGATCGTCGAGAAAAAAGTGTCAACTTTCACCAAACTCCAAAAGGATCTTAATGAAGCCAAAGAAACCATCACCGATCTCAAACGTGAAAACAACGATCGTGATCAGTTTTCCCGATTGAATAACATGGAGATATCTGGAGTACCACTCAGCAGCGGCGAGAACCTGCAAAACATTTTGTATTCTATTTGTGCTAAAGTGGGGGTTAATTTGGGGGACTGTGATATAGACTCGATTCACCGGGTTCGCCGTTTCGATCGCGGTGACGGTAAACAAGCGCAATCTACCCGCGAGATGCGTACTCCGGCGATAATTGTCCGGTTCACCCAGCGCCGATGCAAGGACAAGTTGCTGGCCGCGGTGCGCGCGCGCCGAGGGCTCACCTCAGATGACATCGGCCTGCCTGGCGCACCCACTAACCTGTATCTAAGCGATCACCTTACTCCTACCAACAAACTATTGCTTAAACGAGCCCGGGAGCTGAAAATCGAACTAAACTATCAATTTCTGTGGGTTAGAGACTGCAAAATTTTAATGCGCAAAAGCGAAAAATCTAAAATTGTGCGCATACAAAATGAACTTGATTTGTCAAAACTTAAGTGACTTCTATTACGCACAAATTGTCTCAAAACATTTGATATCAATGCAAAAGGTTTATGTTACATCATAGGTTTACGTACTTACCTCATTCTCTCGCTTTTAAAGTGTTTACATTGTATAGCTAAAAACGGCTTCATGTGGCGTGTTATTATAATAAGAACAAAATTTGCAAAGATATCTATTCGTGGTTTTAATAAAAGTATTTATGTTCGAAGTGACTCTTGTCTGACTTTAAGACAATTTTCTATTGAAATTTTTACTGATGGCTAATCAGGATTTACTGAGCATTTACTATCAGAACGTGAGGGGTTTACGAACTAAATCGCATTCTTTCTTACAAAACGTATTAGGATCCAAATATGACGTAATTTGTATAACAGAGACGTGGCTATCGAGTGAATTTAGTAATGCAGAATATTTTCATAGTGACTACGATGTATACCGACGTGACCGCGGGGGGTCGGGGGGTGCGGGGGGCGGTGTGCTGCTGGCGCTACGCCGCGGGCTCACGGCGCGTCGGCGCGACGAGTGGAGTGCGCCTGATCGCGAGGAGCTGTGGCTTACTGTGGAGCTGGGTGCGCCGCCGGGCCAAGCCCGCGCCCGTACCGAGGCCGACCCTCGCACCCCGTGCCTACATATCGGTTGCGCCTATTTTCCTCATTACCCTCGTAACAATAATCACTACTCTTTATTGCAACAATTTTTTGATAATGTTTCTGAAATTATGTTTAGCCATCCTCATGATACATTTTTGATAGTCGGTGACTTCAATATTACGTATGCGGACTGGGTCTTCAGGGATGGTTTGAGCAATCTATGTATTCAAACAAATAATAATAACTTAGCACACGCTTTAAGTGACTTCATGAACTTGACAGATTTGAAACAATACAACTGGTGTACAAATACTAATGGGCGCATACTGGACCTAGTATTATGTAATGCAAGCTGTACTCTCGTAGCATGCACTGAGCCTCTAACACCCGAAGACCTTCATCATAAATCTTTGGACTTTTCTATCTCCTTGCCTAGCTGCCCACTCAAAACCGAGTTTAAAGGAAATAAATTTCTTTATCATGCCGCAGACTTTGACAAAATAAATGAGGGCCTTTCTAATGTGGACTGGCGAGTTTTATCAGGTATGAATACGGAGCAAGCAGTTACCCATTTTTACACAATCCTATATAAATTGTTTAAAGAGTTCATTCCAGTGCGTAGGGGTTGTAATAATAGTCACTTTCCAACTTGGTATTCTAGACCCCTCATAAAATTAATTCGCGAAAAGCGGAAAATACACACCAGATGGAAAACTTATGGGAATCCACTGGACTATCAAGATTTTAAGTTACTGAGAGCTAGAGAAAAGAAAATTATTAAAGAATGCTATCAGTCTTACATAAGTTTCGCAGAAGATAATATACATAAATCACCTAAGTACTTCTGGAGTTTCATTAAGTCAAAATTTACTGTTAACGCTGTTCCTGAAACCATGGTCTACGATGACAAAACATCATCTGATCCCGAAACAATATGTAACTATTTTAATACCTACTTTCACTCCGTGTTTGTCACTAACAGCAATAATGATACAAGCGGGTCCTCAACCAATATTTCAGAAGAAAGTCCAATCGATATTTCTTTCATTAATATCAGTGAAGCTCTCGTACTTAGACAATTAGAACTAGTGGATATTAATAAAGGTGCAGGTCATGATCAAGTTCACCCTATTATAATACAAAAATGTGCTAAAGAACTGTCTACTCCAGTAACTCTTATTTACCGCAAATCCCTGGCTGAAGGCTGTTTCCCCGAAATCTGGAAGAAAGCACTCGTCACGCCTATCTCCAAGGGTGGGGACAAACACGATATCAAACAATATAGGGCTATTTCAAAGCTCTGTCTTTTAGGTAAAATACTTGAAAAGATAGTCACCGAACAGTTGACCAAGGTTGTTGCACGCTACATGTCACCTTCACAACATGGCTTCTTTAGAGGCCGGAGTGTTGATACTAACCTTATTACTTACACTGATTTTATACTAAACGCCATGGATGCTGGCTGCCAAGTGGATGCCGTGTATACTGACTTCTCCAAAGCGTTTGATAAAATAAAACATAATACACTTTTTTCAAAACTGGAAAGAGTTGGTATACACGGTGATCTATTAAGGTGGCTAAAATCATACATTAGTAATAGGAGTCAGGCTGTGTCACTAAAGGGTTTTACTTCTAAGTATCTTATTATTGAGTCCGGAGTGCCTCAGGGCTCTCACTTGGGTCCATTTTTGTTCTCTTTATATATTAATGATATTAGCATCTGTTTAGAAAACTCATGCCATCTGTTGTATGCAGATGACACAAAAGTATTCAAAGTTATCCTATCCGAAAACGATTGCGACGAACTACAATCGGACCTAGATAGATTTGTCAATTATTGTCAGCTAAATGAACTTGTCCTTAATACTGACAAATGCTACACAATTAGCTTTACTCGGAAACATAAGCCTATTAATTTTGAATACAAGTTTGAAAGAAATGTTATCAAACGTGTAGACCAGGTGAGGGATCTGGGCATAACTCTCGACTCCAAACTACATTTCAATATACATATTGACAATATTATTGCCAGAGCCTATAAAAACTTAGGTCTAATACTTAGACTTTCAAAGCCCTTCAAACGTGCTGCATCTTTTAAAACATTGTTTTTTGCATACGTTCGTAGTATTTTGGAATTTGGTTGCGTCATATGGAACCCTCAATACGCAGTCCACATTGATAGACTTGAAAGAATACAAAATAAATTTCTTAAATCACTTGAGTATCGAACAAGAAACTTTTTTCAAGGTTATGAGAGAGCGTCTAAACACCATAGTATTCCATCCTTGCAAAGTAGACGCAAGTACCTAGATTCTTTATTTCTCTTCAAAATTATTAACAATAAAATTGATTCCGATGCATTACTAGAAAAAGTAACATTTAAAATTCCTCGTGCCTCTTCACGTTCAAAAGATACTTTTTATTTACATTTCTGCTCAACAAATTATGCAAAAAATACTTTTTTCCGACGTGCTTCTAACACGTATAACACGTGTCTAAGCGATATAGATATCTTTGCATTATCCTTATCTGGTTATAAACATAAAGTTGGAGAAGCTTTATTCTGAATGTGTTCTTTGCATTTTTTATTTTAAATTTTTGTGTATATATTATTGTTCAACTACTATTATTATATAAGTAATTAATTAATGTATACTTAATATTGCTTGTTCTTTAATGTTTAGCATATTTTTAGTTTATTCCGTCTTGTTTAATTGTGTTCGAAATTTTTCAATAAGTGTTTCACTTTTATGGAACTTTAGGTCTGTTTGTTATTGTCTATTTATTTTTTATTATATGTAAATGACTGTTTGTTTCCTAAATAAAATAAAATAAAAAAATAAAATATGTCTTTTTGTGTCAACTTATACAGTACGGTGCGCGGCAGTAAATAATGCACATCGGCTATCTTCGGCTTCGTAGAGCGCCGTCTCTGTCAACGGACTGTTAGTTCTTAATGCGACAGAGATGACGCTACGATACGATGTGCATTATTAAATGCCGCAACCTGTACCTGCTTTTGCTACTGAGGATACAATAACCTATTGGAATTAATTTTTGCTTCGAATACATGTTTTATCTACTGCCGTTTAAAGGTAGTTTAGACGTTTAACATGCAGCCGTAACTTACAGCTTAAATAGCGCACTAGCTCTATAAGAGCTATATAACGGCTGTTTAACCTTATAGGCGAGTAACCTTGAGAGTTACGGGTTTTCTGAACCCTAAAAACAGAAGACTTAAATAACGCAGTCTTCGACCGGATTACTTTTCGATGGTTGCCCGGAGAAAGCCCGTCAAAGGGACAGGCGGTAATGCCTTTGCAAACACCAGGTACTATCGATTGTGCCCTTTGCCCTTCCTCTGCGGCAACTTTAACCAACTTTAGATTGTGATGAAATTTTGTTATAAGATATTGACATGGGTTTGGGGTTGTTTTCGTATTAGCAGACACTGTATTTAAAATTTCAACTTGGACTAACTATTGTTAAATAACTTACCCACCTATTAAATTTAAATAATATTTTTATATAACTGCCACGTAGAATGTAGGTGTAATTTCTCGCATTGATTTAATTTATTTATTTTTAAGAATACCTATTGTGTTTTATATAATTACCTTACATTAGTCAAAATAAAAGTTTTCAATTATAAGTATTATGATTTTTTTTTCTGGTCCTCGATAAAAAATTTCCCGTTTAAAATTACTTGCCGACCCCTGCCATAGAGTAATAAATAAAATATTAATTTTAATAATTGCTTCTATAAGGTTAAATAATGGTAGTTGGCGAAACTCAAAATATAGGTAGTACTAGTCTATATGAATAATTGTTTGTATGTTTGTATTTGTATTCGTGCTGGGGGCTCGGTAGGTGATCATTGATCCTTGTTCCTGGTCCCTGGCCGGGTCTCCGGTGTGGGTTCGGGCGGTTGATTGGATTTCACCTTGTATAATATATATTTTATCTATAATTTTAATCGTATATATATTGCTACATAAATTAAATAAACCTTTAATCTAGTTCATGTACATTTATTATTTTATTACATATATATTTTTTTATAACATACAATTTTGACTTGTGAAATGTGTATTTTATATACCTACTTTGCAAAATAAAGTATTTGAATTTGAATTTGGGAGCTAACCGAAATTCTTAAAATTTGTTTTCACCTTTCCATACTGGACCAGTCAGCTGATCGGAGAAATTTGTATGGGAGGAAGAGAAAAATAGTTGCGAATTTCGCTTAGCTCACATACAAACAGTTGTTCATATAGACTAGTACTACATATGTTTTGAGTTTCGCTAACTAATATTATTTAACCTTATATATCCCGTGGAAAACATCTACTAATCCTTAAGGTGCCCTATAATTCCGATAAGGGTAATTTGCCAAAATTCATAATTTAAAAGCATAAGCCTTATTATAATTGGGAAAAAACTTTTCCTCTCGTAATTTCCCTTCAGAAACGAAGCACAAAGTTGAATGGTTCAGTTAATGAATTATGAAGAGTGAAGTCCTACATCTGATTTAGCTGTGAACTGCCTCTGCGATCGTCCAAAGCCACATATTTTTTTAATTTATAATAGGTATGTGGCCTTGGAATTAGCGTTTTATTCGCAGTCCTAATCTAGGCCCTAGCATTAAGTCTTAATAATTATTTGTGTTACAAGGGGCCCAAGTAATATTTTGTACATCGAGGGCGTTATTTTGAATTCAACATCTTTTTTTTTTTAAATTAAAACTGAAATGTCCCTAGGCATGGGCAAATGAGCAAAGGCATTTTTTACATATCTGGCCCTGCCCCTATTCTGGTAGAAAGCTATCACAAGATCGTTCCACTCCTTTTTAAGTATGCCTTGTTGCCGATAGCAGACGTAGTAAGTTTTACCCACATAGCAGACGTAAGCCCCTTTAGACGTTGCTGATTAAGCATTGCTTACTCAACCAGTGTTGCTAACTCAGCAACGTCTAAAGGCTTTTAGATTAGCTGGCTGCGAGTCTGAAAGGGTTTAGACTTTGCTAATTAAGCATTGCTGACTCATCTAGTGTTGCTAACTAAGAAACGTCTAAAGGCTTTTAGATTTGCTGGCTGCGTGACTAGAATTTGCTAATTAAGCATTGCTGACTCATCTAGTGTTGCTAACTAAGCAAGGTCTAAAAGCTTTTAGATTTGCTGGCTGCAAGTCTGAAAGCTTTTAGACTTTGCTAATTAAGCATTGCTGACTCATCTAGTGTTGCTAACTAAGCAACATCTAAAGGCTTTTAGATTTGCTGGCTTCGAGTCTGAAAGGGTTTAGACTTTGCTGATTAAGCATTGCTGACTCATCTGGTGTTGCAAACTAAGCAACGTCTAAAGGCTTTTAGATTTGCTGGCTGCGAGTATGAAAGCCTTGAGACTTTGCTAATTAAGCATTGCTGACTCATCTAGTGTTGCTAACTAAGCAACATCTAAAGGCTTTTAGATTTGCTGGCTGCGAGTCTGAAAGGGTTTAGACTTTGCTAATTAAGCATTGCTGACTCATCTAGTGTTGCTAATTAAGCAACATTTAAAGCGGTTTATACGACTGAGGTGACCAGCCTAGCTCCATCCGCAGTAGGTGTAAGTATTCTCATAAGTAGAAAGTTTAAAAAAAATCCCAAGATGATACAGCTTCATTTTAACGCTCATTTTGTAGCCCGAACCCTACCGTTGGCAACGAAAAGCAACTTTATTACATACAGAGCGTAGGTACTAGCTTTTGACCCGCGCGCCCTTTGTGCGGGCTATTTTTTATTCATTTCTACGGATTCAGGCAACTAACTCCCTTGCGGAAGCTTCGGGGTGCATTTTGGATATTCCATGTTACGGGCCACTGAAAAAGGCTGCTACTATGGTCCTTAGTGAATGGTTATAAAGTTGGTAATTGATTGACGAGGTGCTCTGTTTAATGTTATCAGTCTGCGAGTAAGTTCATTCGCGCTCGGTCGCTTCACGAATAGAGATTTTTTTGCGAATGTTATGTGATTCTGCCGATTCAAAAGATACATTTAAATTCATATTTTGTTTGTTTTGTTACAGGTATGTTTGAAAAATCAAATGGAGTGGTAAATTCTTTAGCCGTAAGTAGATATATCAATCGTTTTCTAGGAATAAACATATTTTTCTAAAGTAAAAGCAATCGAGGACTATATTGTAAAAACATATTTGAGTTCCGTTTTATTTCGACTCACCGCTTGCCCTTACTAAACAATACTTTCTCGGATATGGTTACATACAATTGAAAATAGCTTTTAAAGTAACAGAAAAAGGACCCATTTATCCTAAAATGTCGAGCGAGATATTTTTGTCATCGATATTGGCCATAAAATGTCATAAATTACATAACCTTTCGCTAGGGCGGGCGGGAGATAAGGCCAAACTACAAGTATCAAAACTTTTTTGTCATAATACGCATTGTGCGCAAAAGTGATTTGCTTATCTCCGAAGTCCTTGCGGTGTGTTTACACATCGTTTAAACTTATTTTGTTATGCAAAAACTAATTTTATGTTTTCTAAATCATTAGTTAATACAGATTTAGTATCCCTTATCGGCTATGAGAGTTGCCACTAAAATTGTAATGACTTAGGGATTATATAATAGATAGCTAGCTATACATGGCGTGCCATCTCAATGGGTCTTGGAGGAAAAGTTTAAATTTGATAGGTAATTTAATTTAATTCATTTTAAAGACATAATATATTTGTTTTATATAAGTTAGATTTGCATTCGAAGATTTTCAAAATTTGCCTGCTTTAACCGAGAATCAAACCGATTAAATAAAAATAAAAAAAACTGGTGCTGTTTGAATTGGTTAATTACAAGGTGTTGCATATTATAGTAAAGCCGAAATGGTAATTTTCTCTATGGCAATGTTTTTGTATAACTTCCTGTAATCTGTTACTTCCTTCCTGGATCGAATGGTGTACAATGAACCTGCATCGTGTTATCTCGAATTTTATTTGGTATCGGTGGTCCCAGGAGCATAAAAACAACAGCTTCGCACACAAGGGCCTATTCATTACAGACAGCATAGTATCTTAAATTAAAGAAAGACCAGAATAATTATTATTCAATAGAAATTTTATTCAACAAAATATTCTTGAATTTCAAGCATCGTTTGTTTCACTCTCGTTTTTTTTCGGACATTTTTGCTATAGGCGTCCTTAGCAACAGTAAAAATATTTAACAGAAATTTATCCCTCCGGCTGCCATGGCAACCAAGTTTCGCAACCAGCGGGTCTACCGCGTAATTCTCATTTTCATCAACATCAACTTGAGATTGAAATTTGACGTGCGTGCGACGACGCCCGCCTAACATGCCATCTCTTTTGCACGCGTTGAATTTCGCATGCATTTGCTTGAAGTTGATACAAATGAGAATTACGCGGTAGAGCCCCAGTTGGCAAAAAATAAAATCTTATTTGTGTAACTCTCAATTTATAATTTTAACGAAGTACCTAAAGGGTGGTTTATATAAAAAAAAAACTTCGATCAAGAATGTTTCAAATATTTCAATTCAAAATCTTTGTATGCGAATCTACCAATTAAAATAAATGTAAATAAATGTTATTAATTTGTTTTTAAATGTAGTTTTTATATGTAGATACTTAATAAATAGCAGCTTTTATTAAAAAAAGTAGAAAGAAATATATATATGTATAAACATAAATTGATTAAAGCAAGATATATTTCGAGCCCAAGTTTATATTAATTATAATTAATGTTTAAAGAAAAGCCGAATGGTTACATATATATTTTATTATTATACTTAATAAAATGAAAAAAAAACAGTTTTTTCATAAATTTTGTTTGGTTAGCTTTGTCACTTTTCTATAGAACAGTTATATATTTTTTTCACAATTCAATGGTTGGCTTCATAGTAAAATTTGTTTGTATGGAAGAGTACCATCGTCAGTTTCCGGCTTCCACAACATAAAATAACATCCAGAATATTCAAAAAATTAAATTGTGGCTCCTTTAAGCAAGGCCCATTGAGATTGGTCGTCCTTTATAGTGATAATGGTCAATGACCAAGATATAGCGGTTATAAAACACGGTCAAATTACTAATATATGTGTGTACTATCCACGCGCAGGTTTTCCGAAGGCTACATCTGCGTGCGGATAGCACATTCCAGGTCGGAGTCAGTAGACAAATTACTTATCTTTTACCTAAATACCCAAGTATATTGGCTAAATAATATTGTATGGAATGAAACTAGTATGCCTTCTCAATTCTGTCGCTTATGTTCGAAGAAATATAATTTTATTGTAGATAGGTAGGCTTAGAATTCCGGTGTTCAGGGTCGATTCAAAAATATTAAGAAATAGCTATGACAACTTATTGTTAAATGTTTGCTATATGCGTATATATATTTTAATGATATTATTGTACCTTTAAAATAATTGGATTTTCCATAAGCGTGATATCAGATTATTTTAGGAATTTACGGCTGTTATCACGACTATGGAAAAGCTAATTTTTTTATAGCTATTGTGATATCATTAAAATATTTTTACGCATATAGCAAACATTTACGGTAAGTTTTTTTTTTAGCAAAAGTGGTATTTTGACCGTTATATTTCTTAATATTTTGTTATAAATCCGAAGAAATTACCCTTAAAAGCTTTTCTTCTTTTGTTTTAACTTATTCTGGCAGCTGCTAAAATTAAACATAAATATGTATGGCAGTCATTCAGTGTTAGTAATATACAATACGCACCAAAACAAAATTGTAAGAAAACTGTCAAGTCTAGACAGACTACTGTGCTACCATGTAACATTTAGATAAAAGTAAATTACGTACATATACCCCTATAAATGAATCTTTTATAACACAGGCTAATTACAATGTTTTTGGACAATATTTTACATATAATATGAATACACTATTGTTTTGATTATGGCTGTTCTAAAAATTTATAAAAAGTATATATATCTTTTAGTTTGTTGAGCCAAGTTAAAACAAACCATACTTTTTCTGTCAGTACTGTCCAATGCAAAACATTATCAACTTCATTACAATGCAAGAAAAGGGGGTAACATTTTATTTTTTGGTTCACGCCATAAGCAACTCTATAAGCAGGCTTTAAGGATTATTCTTCATTGTGGTAGTAGTAAATATATGTTGGAGGTATCAGGGGTCGTATGCCGGGTTCTGACAACCGTCTGTCAGTTTATTTTCCGCTTGTCCGACCATGAGGGCTAGATTGTAGGTGGCCTTGTGTGGACTCAGTGTTAGATCACGCTTTGTTGCTTTTGTTTGATATTAAGATTATATTCATAAATGGCGAGAGAAAAATGACAACTTTGGGTAACGAGGCTAAGGAATCCAAATTTTACCTGTTCCAAAATTTATACATTTTGTGTATTAACAATCAAAGTCAAGAAATTAATAGAATTTAATTAATTAATAGAAACTTTATCAGTGCTTAAATAACACATGAAACCAATAAAAAAAGTGTATTTGAAAATATCAATCGAAAAATAATAATTATTATTGTTATTATAATTCTTATATATTATTAATATATAAGAATTATAATAATAATAATTAATTATTATTAAAATACATACCCAGAAACAGTAGGCGTGGGAAAAATTATACGAAACCTTATATTAAATGGCTAAGGACCGTCATAAGTACCCAAAAACAAATTAAATTACTAATCCGTACCAAGATTTAGTTATGTCGGTACGGTCGGTACCCATTTTCGCTACGTCTAATAATAGGTCTTTACCTATGAAATTTCCGAAATTTTCGTACATATTCATGGGTTAATAATTCCTGTAATTAAATAGCTATTCCAATTATTTGTTTTTGTTTGAAATTTGATTTCAAGGTTTTACATCTACATATAAAATGTTTTTTACTTTCAGTTTGATTAAAAACATGTATATTCAAAAACAGTTCGTCCTAAATGCCATCCATTTCCATGATAAGATTCGTAATATTTTTTTACAGCTGACACTTTTTTAAAATTTAATTAATGTTGCTGTTATTAATTTATTTATTACTTATTTTGGAAAACTAGCGACTATTTTAATAACAAAAGTAAAAAACTTAAATAAACTCTAGCTAGTCATTTAAAGTTTCCGCAGATAGAAAGCCTAATGTTGTCTCATTCATACAATTAAGAAATTACATAACTTGGATTTTTCATTCCTAAAAAAATGCAAAAATTTTAGTACTGAAAATTGAGTTTCCTTCAAATTCTCTATAGAAAACAGCAATTTCATATGTAAACTAATATAATACGCCCTAGAAGAGAAGCTTTCGAAGCGAGAATTTTGCGCTAGCTACGAGTACGCTTTAGACCTTGAAGAGTAACTTATATAACCAAGATAAAGACAAACATCTCTCACAATAAAATCTCCCATAACTAAAGGTATTATATCCTTCGATACACGAATACTAAACAACGAATTCAGACATTTCGTACAAGTCCCAAACACAAAAGGTCAAGGCTAGAAGTAAATCTACACATAATCGCCCTTATAGCACTAATAAATAAGAGCAACAACGTCCAAGGCAAAAACAACGTTTAATCAAGAGAACTGCCAGCCTAGATCAAGTTTGGCTGGAGTAGAATCATGTCGTAAAAACCTGATGAATTTATTCATATGTCCTGGAACTGATGTTTCTTCTTAGACATAAAGCAAGGTTTTCACTGTTTTGCGCGTAAAGGAAGATAAAAGAACATGCATGAACATAGATACCTACTTGTTGTTTCGTAAATAAATGCTAGATTATAGATACCATTTGCAGAATATGGCCCTAGTTTCATAAATAACGCCACGAATGGATGACTGTGCAAATTGTCGTTCAAATGATTGATTTTAGGGTTCCGCACAAAACGGATTTCCTTTTAGCAGAGTGCTTTTGTGCGACTGTCAGCGGAACAAAACTTGGTGCAGAGTTCAACGGATGATAAATATAAATTTATATGTAGGGTTATATCATTATATCTTTAAGCGGTGCATCATTGAGAGAGTGTTCGAGTTGTGTTTAGTTTTAACAACGCATATAATTTTACGGTATACGAGTATTTAAAGATCACATTTTAGTATGATTGTTCTCTAAAAAAAAAAATGTGGGTTAAAATGGCGCAAACACCGAGAAAATATTCTGGTTCCGTTAACCTGAATATACCTATAGTTCTTTAAACAGAAAACACTGTACTATATGTGACGTCTATATTTATTGTTCAGTTTACTTGAACAATGTTCAGTTTACTTGAACAATCTAATGTATACAACAATTCAAGTTAACATAACATAATTCTGTTTTTGTTAACCAGGTATTTTTTACAAAACTATCTGGTAGTATTGTAAAAATATTTTTTCTCCGTGAACCGGTTAAAATTATTTGATTTACTGTTTTATTGGTAAATTTAATAAATGGAAACTAATTTAATTGAAATTTTAACAAAACTGTACCATTTAATGATCATTATCGATTTGCACCATTTTGTCCGACTCTTTTTTTTCTTTGTATCGGTATCTTGGACGAATAAACCAGATCGGTATACACTACATTTATTGTATTTGAACGGGCGCTTACTACGTTTTTTTTTGTTTTTGTGAATTTCCGATATTTTGGCGAAATTACATTCGCCATGACCGTGGGTGGACTGTAGTTTTGTGGGTGTCAAAACTGAGAGGGACCGGACCCAAGTCAGTATACTATAATTTAATTTAAATTAGAATGAGTTGAAATGAGTACCCCTGTTATTAATGAGAAAGTGTGTTTGTTGGTTTGTCTTTCTTTCACGCAGCAACGAAGCAACGAATCGACGTGATTTTTCGCATAATAGTTTATACTCGTAGGCTGGAGAGTAGATCATCGCGGGTGAAGCAAGCAAGCAAAGGCTGTCATAAATATATGCTTTGTTACGGACAGGAATCACTTGTGCCTTACTGCACACTTGAACAAGTGAGTCCTACCCATAACAAAACATTTATCCATATCTCTTTTTTTTTCTGCGGCTGCGTTCTGAACTATGGTACACATAAAAATACATAAAACAGTGGTAAACATTTTGTGCAACTGTAACATAATGTGAGACATCGGGACACGAGTTTGTGAGTTTCGTAATAGACTGCACGGGTGTCCCAATGTCTAGTTATGTTCAGTTGCACACATTTTCTACGATCATCAAAAATATCGTTTTCGCGTGACATTATTAATAACATTTTCAGATGAGAATTTCACGAAAAATTAAAAAAGAACACTCGTTCATGAATCTCGGGTGCGTCGTACGGTGTTGCTGCCTTTGGGCTAATCAGAAGCCACAACGAGGAAAGAGGGCGTGGCGTAAGAAATAAGGGCGGGACTTATTATTTTTGTCGCTGTTGCTGATTGGATCTCTAGCGGTGTCATAATAAATTAGACCAATCACAGCACAGAATCGTTATAATGTAATGTTATAACATTGGATAAACAATAAAGGTACTTATTGTAGTATGGAGTAGATAATAGCACAGATAATATAATACTAGATAATAGTAGTTTGTGAAACTGACACATAAAGAGGTTATTAAAACACGAGTTTTTTAATAGTATACACAAGTGTTTTAATAGATAGTTATGTGTAGTTTCATACACTTGTCTTATTTATCTACACTTATGCAATAACTTTACCTACCTATTTTCCAATCTATAAGGTCTTGGTAACTTTTGTCGTAAGCTTTTTTGATTTTGCTGGTTCGTTTTGATAGTCGTCATTTTTATTGCTCAGTATATGCTGTCAGATAATTTTGACTAGAATAAAACTTTAGAAAAACAAAAAGTAGGAAAAATTTAATGAATAAATAAGGCACAAAATATCGCAGGTTCTGAGTGCATCTCAGGATACAGGAGTGTTGTGTGCCGTGCATGAAACAGATAACAATTAATTTTAAAGACTAAAATATTTTTGCTGGTAGTAGGAAAATACTTAAGTCATCACCTGCATCTCATCCCTGCGCTTCGCCATACATGCCAGTTTCCCGTAGACCACGAGACATGCAACTGCCACAAAACTACTTTGCGTAAAAAAGTACAAAAATTTTTTTGGTCGTTGTAGACCCGATTATATATATTAGAATATATAAGGTTAAATAATATTATAGCACACTGTGCGAAAAATGACCGCTTTACGCACGCTGCGCGTGCGTAAAGTCGGCATTTTCCGCACTTGTGCTATAAAAAATTATACGAAGCTCGTGCGAGAAACTTTTTCTCGACTCGTGTGATTGCAGCACTCGCCTTCGGCTCGTGCCGCAAACACTCGTCAGAAAACGTTTCATCGCTCTCGTATCGTAATATACTATTAGTTGGTGAAACTCAAATCATAGGTAGTACTAGTCTATATGAACAACTGTTTGTATGGGAGCTAAGCGAAATTCGCAACGTTTTTTCACTTCCTCCCATGCAAATTGCCCCGATCAGCTGACTGGTCCAGTATGGAAAGGTGTAAACTAATTTTAAGAATTTCGCTTAGCTCCCATACAAACAATTGTTCATATAGACTAGTACTACCTATGTTTTGAGTTTCGCCAACTAATATTATTTAACCTTATATATATGTTAAAAAACTATATTTTTAAAAGTAATATCATAAGGACACAGTTTTACTTACGCAGACATTTACATGAAATACAAATTCTGCCACATTGAAGGCTTCAGCGGTTTTACGTCTCTGTTTACGATTATGGACATCGGCTAATGTATGGTCTATATCGATATTGATGGCCGACGATATCGAGTCGGTGCCTTTATTGCTGTTTTGATTAATGACGCCGAAAATGGCTACAATTTTGTTACATATTTGGCACGATAATTTAGGCAGTATTGGCGTTCTAGCAAACAAAAGTTTATATTTATAAAACCTATTTTTAGGGTACCTTCTTGGTAATAAGTTTTTTTTTTAATAACTTACTTATTTAGACTACTTGCAAATATTTGAAAGCACATTTAAATAACTTTCGTTATAAAGAATTACTGTAAAAATTAATAACGGTATGTAAATTGCACGCTAAGTAGAATGTACAGGTTTTGTCAATGTTAATGTAATCCTACATGAATTTTCAAAATATGTACAAAATGTGACATAATCAAAGATTTCCGCGGACAGATAGACAGGCATATGCTAAATACGTATCCTTTTTTGGATGGATTTCTACTGAACACCTGTTTTCCTGTTTTTAGTAGCTTTAAACATCTTCCATTAGGGTTTGATACGTACCAATTTTTTTGGTAAATTGTGCTGTTCATATATAACTTTAAACTCTCGCGTTTTGTACACATTATAATATATATAATCGGGTCTACCGCGCTCAATTTTTACCTTTTTACGAAAAGGGGACGCCCGACGTTTCGAGACAATTGCATGTCTCGTGGTCTACGGGAAACTTAGGGCGTCCCCTTTTCGTAAAAAGGTAAAAATTGATCGCGGTAGACCCGATTATATATATTATAATTGTGCTGTTCAGTGTGAAAAGTAGAAGATGAGGTGCTCAGTAACCGATGTTGGTACATGACATATAATATATGACATATTATATGACGTGTTATCCGTGCTACGGTAAATTCAAAATTGTAATAACACAAAAGTCCACAAATTGTAATAACACTATTAGTGCATGCTACGACATATTATGTGTGCTACGTCGTAGCGCGTAGTAAATGGAAGGAGCTGCGCTATTATTGTTGGTGTAGCTGCTAGTGCTAGCTGTTGTTCTAGTAAGATTCTTACTGATTGTTTTTGATGTTATCCTCCAGAGTCCAATCGTACCTTATAAAAATATTTTTAACCTCCCTTGTTTTCTAGGGCCCGCGGTTTTTTTTAAAGCGGTCCGCGAATACAAGTAGTTTAAGAAACCCTGGTGTAGTATGTTCACAAGTTGTCATAACTATGAGTGCATGTTATGACATATTATCTGTACGAGGGTGGCGTAGTGCGTAGCAAATGGAAGGTGCTGTCTTACATAATTTTGTCACATAATTCTGATGACAGAATTAGATAAACCGGCAAAAAAGAACATCAATATTAACGGAACCCTAACGAAGCCACTGAAATATTTAATGATAGATGTTACTTTCCTTACATCCACTTACAAGACGAGTGCCCCACATAGAATTATTCGACTAATAAGAATACCATGTATCAGATTGCACTTATGCGAGAGAACAGACACGTTCATTTTCTGTGTTATTTATTTAAGTGTAAGAACGAGATGGGATGTGTCTACAATGTAAGTAAAGGATAAGGACGGAAGAATTTCTAATGAACGTAACATGAGCGTCGGTCGGGTGAAGGGTCATCGACCTTTTCTTTAGGGTGGATCCCCTTCGAGCGGACCATGGAAATCGCTTAGCAAAGCAAGTTATCTATCAAAGATCTTATTGGATTGACATAAGCTCGAAAATGGTCTAAACTACATGGCAACGTATGCGGCGCGATTTGTAGGCGGGTTGTTTTGCTGCATTTTCTAATTGAATCGTTTTGATATTTTACTTGCGTCATCAAAGCTATTGGCAGCTATTTTGCCGTATTTGTGTGGAGCCTCCAGGTTTCAATGCATTTGAACAAATAAAATGAAGCTTATTATTACTGACGTATTAAAGATTTTGTGGGGGATGTAAAGGGGTTATTAATTTTTTTTATTGGTACAAACTCAGATTGATATAATGGATACAATCTCTCTGGAACAAATACGAGTAGAGTATAAGTTTTATGAATTACTTATTTTGCCATATTTTATGTCGCAGACAAATAGTAAAATTCTCCCGTTTACAAACGGCTTCGTCTTTTTTTTAACGCTCTCTATTTTTCTATTTAACGAGTCTTCGTCAAATAGTAGAATTCAGCATTTTATAATTTGCCTCGGTATATATAGTAATTCCGCTTCGCTTGGCTCCCAATATGTACTTACTAGTAAATGTAACAATCTAACACGTCGCACCTATTTTCACTTTTTGTTGAGAGGCTTTCAATTTTGGCTTTTTTTTCCGGCCTTCTTACAAACGGCGGGCATTTTTCAATTTGCCGAACGGCAATCTGCAAAACACCGAGCGTTTAGAAACTGACGACGCCGTTTGTAAACGGCGAAATTTTACTATTTGCCTGCCACATATACTACATATTAGTAGAAGTAATTGTTGATGGCAGTTTATATAAAACAATGTAAGATTCTGAGTAGTAAAAAACAGAGCTCGGAATTAGGTAGTGTTATTTTTGAATTTGGAACTGAATGTTGATATTAATAAGACCACGTCACCAATTCATTTTAGTGTTCGAGTAACTAAATCACGGCTCACACATAATAGAATCTAGCTTGGTAACAATATTATACAAACAAAACTACAGGAGGCTTGTGGCACACACTTAATTGTCAAACAAAAAAAAAACAAAAACACGATTCACCAAATTTTTCAGGCAAAAAGAGTGAATGGATGACAATTTTACATTTTTAACTTTGACAGGCACGTTTCTTTACGGCCAGGGTCAATCAGTTCAAGTAGGTTTAGTACACAATACAGCACGATAAATTTAAATATTAACCGTGTGTATGTCGTCAGCAAATCGTACAATTGGGCATATCATGATCTGCCTGGACGCGTCTGTTAAAACTAGGAGGGTTGCCTCGCTCAGCTCGTTATCACTCCTATTTTTGACATTTGGTGAAAGATTTCCGATTTCATATTTTACGGTCTACTCACGACATGTATAAGAATAAGGGCTATGTTATTTTTTTTGTATAGTCTTTTTAGGTCTCTCAAACTAAATGGTTAAAGTAAAAAGTATAATGTAAATAGCTGTTTTTTATCATTGTGACTGATTTTGACGGTACATTGATTAAAGTAGTACAAACAACGATGTATTTATATCTATCTACAACCTATCTCAAATGACGTTGGTATTATGATTAATTTGAACCTTTACATCACAACTATGTTTGTTTTAACTGAATGCGTGTTCAAAATAACGATAGTTTGACAAGACGTGTAATAAGTGTATTAAAATTACGGATCTCTGTTAATTTGTAATAGGCGCGAAAATGGTTTGGTCCATGGGACAACTAATGCAGCACTCTCAGATCACGCGGGTAACTTTGCCCACCATGTTGTGCCTACAGTTTCCTGTAGTTGCCTGAATTTGCCCACAGTTTTGGGTATCGGCCCTACTTAGGACCGGCGAGCAAACAAAACAACAAACTTCTAGCTCACGTAATTTGGGAACTTTATTAACTACCGTTTCAAGTTGTTGAAATATTTTATTATATGGTTGATATCAGTGTACGTCGTTGGAGCTTAAAAGTTTAGTTTCTTGCAACAAAAATTGCTACTCATTCATTATACTGAAATTAAAACGTAATTTTCTTAAAGACATAGAAAGATCTATGTTAATACACCTGTATTTGTGTACGCAAGTACTAACTGTTTTTTTCAAGTTGCTATCTTTATTCCTGCGCATATTATCGCGTGAGTTTTGTGTTTTTGCCGTCTCTGCGAATTTTTCGGCATAAAAAGAAGCATATTATGTTTTAATTCAGGTCATGAAAATTACCACAACAAAAGTTTCATCGCGATTTATTGATTGGTTGCAGGGTAAAAATCTTACAGTCAAACAAACAAAACATAGGATAGGGATTTCTGTGTGGTTTATTTTTTGCCGAAATAAATAATTATCCACCAACCAGTTTCTGTTTAATATATTCTGGACACAAAAAGCAAGGTAGGCAGACTTCCCCAATAAGGATGTCTTTTTATACGAATCCCTAATCTTACCTAATCTGACTAACCTGCCAATTTGGATACCATCATGTCACCTAATCTGTAGCCCCTTAAATGATTTTGATCATGTTTGCGAAGTCGAAAGTGCTATTCTGTTAACTTCGTGCACTAAAAGCGGAGCCGTGTTCGCTAAATTGAATCAATTTGCAAATAATCTGCGCGATATTGTTGCGTTCGATACAGCCATCGCCGCCTCGGGTAGCCTTGATTTACGTATTTACTGGCGTTTATCGGTTTTATCTGATTTTATCCGATTTTGTACGTCAACAAATATAAATATACTTATAATGTTACCAAGAACCCGATTTTAGGAACTAGCTTGATTGCTAATAACTTGGCAGAGCAGAAAAAGTGTTTTCTGTTGCCAGGGATCAAAATCTGTTCAAATAATAGGTGAAGGATAAGTACGAATAGGTTGAGCATTGTATAATATCAGAGCCGGGTGAAGCATCTGGTGATGGAAGAAGTTATCAACCAAACTAGTTTATCCTCAAGTCGGTAGGATAATAGACAAAGATACAGTTTAAAGTTGCACTATCATACCCATATATTAATAACTTTAGTTCCTACTGGATTATACACGGTGGTTATAGAGAACAGATATATTTTTTTACTTTTAGCCATGTTTTGAAATAAAGATACACATAATTTGGCAAAATATAGAGAAAAGAAACAAGGCGTTACAACTTTTGCAAATTCATAGGATTCAAATTCAAATTGACTTTCCATACTTGCATACTACTCGTATATAGGGGAATGTATGGAAGCAAGAAAAAAATACATTTTACTTTTCTAAAACATAAATCGGGTTGTCGATTTTTGTCACGGCAATTTCTGTTTCGAAATGTCGCAGGCTAATGTTGTCGAAATTAAAATCATCAACTTCAATAAAAAGATAATTAAGTTAAAAAACTGAATAATAAAGTAGGTATTCATAATATCCGTTTACAGAAGGACTATCTTGAAATGCACACCTATGACAACCTTGCCCTAAAAAGGATATTTTTCCCAAAAATCCTGCCAGCGATATTATGTTACGTAACAAATGACAAGTTAAGTCACACATTATCCCGGAAAATTAATATAAAACGTCCCCCAAGATATTAAGCCCAAGAAATTCGCATGACAAAGAACCTGTCAGTCATTCTATTGTAGGCGATATTTAAGAAACTTTGTTCACCTAACTTTGCCTGATGTACGTCTTTTTTCCCGTGCTTACATATGGATTCCTTTTACATCCCATTTTGGGCGCGCAATCATAACTCATTTCGGTTTAATGTTTAAAATAATAATAAATTGGCTTTATCGAGTTCGTTTCGCTTTAAACATTATCAGAAAATTGGATATATGAATTTAAAAAGAAAAACAGATGACAATAATGTTAAATTACTGGAGAAATCTCGTGTTTTGTAAAAATGAAATATTTTTCATTCCTGTAATTGCAGAAAACAACAGCCAAGTCTCACAAGACAATATTATAAGAATGCCACCCTCAGACAGCGATGTCACTATTCTGGACAACCCCACTGTCCACCGAAGCAAAGCCGATTATAATCGCGATAAAAACGCAGGCTAGAGCCTCCCCCCCGCACGCCTCCCACTCTTCCCCTTATCCGATCTCCTGTCAAAAGTCCTCCAATTTATGTATTGCAGCCGACACCCCGCCGTATTATTTATGGCTAGACGTTCTCTCTCAAGTTTTCTTTTTGCTTCTATCGATAGACGTATGTGCTAAGGCCAGCTGAAATGAAGATGTGTGGTTTTCGCTTTGCTGGGGTTAGGGGGATCGACGATCTCTTCAGATGTTAACTTTAAAATCTCGAGATTTTTCATGTCTTTCAATGGGATATTCTAACTTAAGTATCTGTTTCTGTAAACTCGTCAGTTTGAAGTTAAGATTGATAGGTTGTACTTCGTCATTTTATAACTATGTTAGAAAATAATCTGTTTATTTCAGATTTAAAAAATAACAACGTTTCTCTTGTAGACCCACAGAACAATAAAAGTAGTTTATGCTACAAGGGCGAAAAGGAATAAATTACGAGGACGATTTAAAACACAAGCAAAGCGAGTGTTTTAAACGTAACCAAGTAATTTATTGCTCTTACGCCCGTGTATCATACTACGTTTTTCAATGCATAGTGTGAGGAAATAAAACAAATATAATCTTGTGAACTTTAAATTATAATTGGCTCAAAGGGACTGTATCCAGAGCCGTTAAACAGTGGAAAAAAAGTAAAACATTATGGTACACAGTAAAGGTTGAAGGTTAGCCAACTATTCATAAATAAATAAATAAATAATAAAGCCCTAGGGCAAAATAATCGACTTTCTGTTCGGTTTTTATGCATAAAAATTGGGTCTTTACGAGCACCTGCATTGAAAAAATATTTTTCTGTGTGTAGAGTAGACCAATGATGGCACCCTTACTGTGTTAGTGCAACCAGAACGGCAAGCTTTTAGTTGGAAGTTCAGAAAACAACGAAAAACCAGTTTAGGTTATAACATTTAGGTTCGCCCTGTCGGAAGCAATAAAAAACGATTCACACAATTTTTGAAACGTTGAAACTAACCGAAACACCCATTGAGTGTGCCTGACGCACAAGTGCCGCCATTTTTTATTTCCTTTTATCTGTTATGTTGAAAAAATATAAAAACTTCAATGTAAACCTCGCATGCAGTGTGATAGATTATTTTCCGCACGATTTGTGAGCGTCGGTTAAAATTTAGTTCTTTCATCACTGATGGTGGACACAATCTTTTGATTTTGTTTAAAAGCCATTCTTGATTATAATATAACAGAAAACTACTTAAACATTACGAAACTTTTAATTCCCAACCCGTTTGTCTCTCCAATTTAAAGTTTATCAAAATTTTCAGTCATATAGCGGTTGCTACCCTTTTCTTAATGTAAGTGGTCATTAAGGAGCTCTGCACCGCGGGAAGCAAAAACAGAAAGTCTGAAACTTTTCCGACGTCGCCTCCTTGGAGGGTTTGAGACGTTGCAGAACCGCCCTGTTGACATCTCGTCTGTCTCAACAAACCAACCAACCAGAATTGGACTGTATTCCAAGCTGTAACAATAAAGAAATAAAACTCATTTTAGTATAACAAAGAGGTCGGGGTAATAAGTTTGTGGTATGAAAGGAATGATGCACACTATTTCACATAACTAGACACGTAATGTAATAAAACTCGCGTATGATGTTAGATATAAGAGTATAAATCAAGTTATGTGTAAGGTTTTCTTAGTGTTGTTTTTGTTTGCAAGGAACAACGAACTAAAATTTTATGGAAATCTATCTCAGTACATCCCTTCCTAGGATTATGGCCCCACGACACGGAGGTTGTGTGTGATTTTGAGTATACTTCTCGTAAGTACCTCACTACGATAATCGCAATATGATTGGCTAGTGATGATCAAGCCATTCCGATTCTAGCCAATCATAGACTTGAGTCGGACTAAAAAGAATGGACCTAGTTGTAGTCTTTATGTTATTGTATTAAAGACGAAAATTCTAAGAATACTGTACGCGGTAATGTGTCAATCGTTTACAAGGTTATTTAGTTTTTAGAGTTATTGGTTTTAAATCTATGAAAATTTAGAATATTTACGCATAAAAACTGATGCCGTGACTCTTGCAGTGTTTGCTCGGGTTGCTTATGCACCATTTCACGGTGCAACCCGGCATTTTTTTATAATTTGGTTGTGCTCACTAATGCGGACGGCGCGGAGCACCGCAAGAATTATCAATGTAATACAGATAAATATAAGCCTTGCCCACCTGAGCTCATAAATGATGGCGTCAATTTTTAAACGAGTTTATGCTTCCATAAAATTTTTGTTCGTTGGCAAGGAATTGCAAAATAAGAATAATCTGAACTACACTAGTTACTCTACTACTCTCATTTTAAGAGATATATATTATTTAAGTTAATTAAATTGGAAAATTCACATTTAAATTTGATTATTATTTTAAAATAAATAACAATAGTATTATTTTATTTTCTTTGTAGTTAGTGTTTATTTTAAGTATTATTTATTATTTAGTACTATTTATATTTATTGTATACTTTATAATAAAACTTATACTTAATTTAAAAATGCAGTAGTATTTGCATAATTACCACTTCCAGAACGATGAAATAAAACACTGTTACAGGGATGAAGCTAAAAAGGTGTATCAGGATCGTAGCAGATGGCTCTCTGTGGTCTCTGAAGACTGGCGTATGTTAGAAGGGTTACGTCATGTCTACATGATGATTCTGCAAACATGTCTTTATGCTTTATGTAAGGCTATTTGCCCATGTCCATTGCCATGTCCATGTCATGTCCATTGCCCATTGCTTTGCATGGAAATTATCACTCGGTGTCAGTAAAACCAGCCAAGTGCGAGTTGGACTCACGCACAAAGTGTTCCATACCATTATCTATGAAAATGGCAAAAAAAAACATGTCTGTTGTGTCTGTCTGGAGCCCCTTTGAATATTTATTTTATTCTGTGTTTTAGTATTTGTTGTTATAGCGGAAACAGAAATACATCATCTGTCAAAATTTCAACTGTCTAACTATCACGGTTCATGAGATACAGCCTGGTGACAGACGGCCAGATTGACAGCGTAGTCTTAGTAATAAGGTCCCGTTGGTTGTTACCCTTTGGGTACGGAACCCTAAAAAACGGGTGTTTTACTAATGATCAGTTAACACTTTCAATACCTGTAATAACTCCTCTATGTCGTGATAACATTTTTTAATGACGCTTAATTTATCATTTTGAATGTAAAATACTTTTCATTTTGACTAGTCTAGACTGTGGTAGTGCTACACCATAATAATTATTTGCTACTAAAAGACAAATAATGTTTATATGTCCGCTTGAAACACTTCTATTGCGTCGAGATAGAGTTGATTGTCGATTGCTAGAGGATATCTTTCCGAAATGAAACAGCAGACTTTAATTTGTGGTATTAGTAATATTTACATTTTGAGTGTGAGCAAAATAGTCTCCTTTAACAATTTCAGAGCAGTATATTTTGTAAAAGTTTGCGTTTTGATTTTGGCTTGTTCCAAGAATGCAGCAAAAGGGCCTTTCATTATTTTTAGTATAAGTTTAAGTTACTGTTGTCCTCAACTAAGCTCAGAACAAATGATCATTTTATCAAATATTTATCAGCACGATCAGTATTTCATCAGTAATTTATCAGTACCATAACCACAGAATAAAATACTACGTACAGAAAAATCACTTTGCAAAAACATTGAAATAAATAGCTACTCTCGCTAAGCAGCAATAAAGTACAAACTAGCTTGCACCCGCCGTTCGGCAACTTTTTATAATTGCCTACAGTCAGGTACCACACGTGCGTGCAAGCGAGAATGTATGGAATTACTACGCGCTAAAGCTTCTTTTATTGTGACGGCCTCAAGGTCATAAATCACTGTTCACTCGGTAGGGTTGTTTAAAACGTTGCACGCGTGAAAGAGGTATTTTATAAGGTGTTTATGGAGCCAAATTCATACTGGATCCTTGGTAAATGATCAGTATCACGGATCGATAACAAGTATTGTTAATTTCACAAAATTATATGTTGACCTACCTACCATAGTAATTGACTCTTCGCTAGGCTTGCGTTTGTAGGGAACAGGGTTTTTTAAAATAAGGAAATAATTTTCGAATTTCCCAAAAAAGGTCATCGAACCTTGATACCGACAACTTACCGTGTCTTCAGTATGAATTTGGCTGCATAAATTAATGTAACCATATTTTTAGTTTGTAAAATTATTTATAAATGAATGATGTAATATTTTGTTTTATTACTCATACATTATATACGACAACTGTATTGTATATTGATAAATAGACCTGACATGCATCTTGACTGAGAGTAAATTATTTATATATTTATATTTTGACGACCTAATAAAGTATCAAGTATGTATGTAAGCTTTCTTTGACTATCCATAGCCAGAACAGAACATAAAAAGTCGAGACGCATAGGTACAAGTGAGAACGTGTATCACAGAGCGCGCGTAACACTCGACTGACTCTAGTGCCGACGACGGGTTGCGTTGCGGTAGGTATTTATCGCGGGTCACGTGGTCAAGTGAGACCCCCCTGCCATAACTTAAAAACAACTGAAACAGTTTTGATTTCTTTCACCTTAGGCCAAAAATTACGATTAAAGAAGGGTGATGTAAAGTGCTATTGAGCACAAACTGAATGTAAAGCTCAACTAGGCTGTAAATAAAACAATTTCTTGGTAACTGTTTTTTTATTAGACTAGCAACTGGTTTCGTAAAAATAACATCTTCAGGAATTTTTGATATGGCTACGAATCATGCGATGGAATATTTCATCTTTGTTTACATTTGTGATGTGATGACTAACATGACTAAGACGAAATATTCCATCTCATGATTCGTAGCCATATCAAAAAAACCTGAAGATGTTATTATAACGAAACCGGTCGCTAGTCTAATAAAAAAACAGTGGAACAGTTACCAACATTTGTTTTATTTACAATATGTTGCAAATGTTCCATCAAGAACCAACAACGACAAGTATCAATTTCATTCAACTAGGCTGCCCTTGAAGGATATGTAATAATTGACTAATGAGAGACGAAGTCAAAACCACGTTGAAAAGAAGAGTTCGTGTGAAAGTGAAATAGTGTGCAATGATCGTAGCAAATAGAGAACTGTTTACAGGACACCTGACGCTAGAACATCAACAACACCAGGTTTTAAGGGTTCATTGGAAGAAACTAGGTCTCTCCTCATATTGAAGAAAATATATTTGATTTATCGATCTTTTATCTAGGGATTACACCTATAAATAATGTTTTAAGATTTATACATTTTTAAAAAAAATGTTTTCCACCCTCTTTTTTTTGGTTTTCAAACGTTCGCTTCAAGAACGCGGTTAAGAGATCAACTTGTTTTTTTTTCATACAATAGGTAATAGAAATATGAAGGTATATCACCTAAACTCAATATTTTTTTCCGTACAAAATATTTCAGTATTACCTAAAAACACACCAATTTGTTGTTTCGCTGCGTGATCACTAGAATTACGCGTACAAGAACAAGAGGCCAAAGAGCCATCATATAATCGCCTCTATGATAAGCAAATAAGGTCTTTGTCATTATACTTATTGTGCTGGACGGGTAATAAAAAAAGTTGCTAGGGTATGCCATCCTCTTCAGTAGCAATATCTGTGATATCTGTTGGGACACGGCGTCTCGCTAGTCACGAATTTGGAAAGATGGAGCTTAACTAAAATGATTTTTAATCTGTCGGTGTAATTAGCATCCCAATATGCCTTGTTTACACGTAACGAGACTTAGCAAGACTAATCGAATGGACGGAGTTAAGCATATACGCATATCGTATTTATTATATGTATTGCATATATTTATAATATTATTTATTCCTTATTCCTATATTTCTACTTTATTCAAGTGCATTTTTTTATTAAATTCAAGCAAACCCAACCTTTATTATTCCCCTGCATATTTCCCCATATTATTATTTATTAACTATTACCTATACACATAGATTATTTAATTACTTATATTACATTAAAACTGACCTGTAATAATCTGTTATACCTACATTACATAAATAAATATATTTCATTTCATGAGTATAGTAGCTAGACAGTACTCGACCCAGACAATACTCAATAGTATCAGTTCGAGATTAATCGAGTATTATTCGTGTCAGTGTTACAAAACGTACATTCGGTTTTAGTTACAATTTTGTGCATTTTGTGAATGTCGTGAAGAGAAAAACGTGGCACTGCTTGCTTCTTCTTCTTTGTTATCTGGGGCACGATAGTGCCCACCGCCAAGACGAGCCAAAGGAAGCGGGGCACTACGTACCTTTTCTCGAAGCGTTTCGTCATATTTTCGATCCCTCATAGCTTCGGTCTGGATAATACTAGAGATACCAAATTGGATGCAGTCTTATTAAATATGATAAGTTTCATTTGTCTAACTTTTATACTTTGAATTTTATTAACCCTTAAATGCATGATTTTTTCTTTTTAAATGAAAGTGGGATATATGATAGAGAAGTGGTCCAGAATTATGGGAAAAAAAAAATTGACGTTTTTAAGGGGGTAAAATGGTATAAAATCAAATGGACTTCTTTTTTTCAAATGAGTGTAAAAAATTGTTAATTTTTTCATTTTTGTTTTTTATCAGTTAGTACAGTCATTTGACACTAGTTTACAAAAATCCTATTTAATAAAAAAAAGCATGACATTTTCATGATTTTTTTTCGTGACCTCTTATTTTCAGATTGGGACCATTTATTTTACAACTTCAAAATTATGTTCGTATACATTAAAAAAAGCAAATAAAACTAAATTTTACATACTTTTATTTTATTCCGTAATTATTTTTCATACAATAGTCTTGCAGGAAGAAAAATATACGTAAGAAAAAAACAGTTACACAAGAAAAATAAAAAATCAATTATATGTTGCCATTTGGCAACAGGATGTATTTAAGGGTTAATACCTAAAATACGTCGATTTCGTCACTCACTCACTCACTGATGATCATCAAAACCTGTAGGGTACTTCCTGAAGTCCTAGAAAGCTGAAATTTGTTATGCAGGCTAGGAGTAGTACACAAACAACAAGATATAAGTATATATAAGTTTCACCCCCCAACTCCTCTTAAGGGGGGTCTGGTTCTGTATTAAGGCGATACGTAAAAGTTTTAGCGTCCCTGTTACTCCGAAAAAACCCTCAGTGCGTGTGGGACAGATTCGTGGAAAAGTAGCAAAAAGTCGGTTTTTTTATTCAAATAAAATGTACTAAGCTATTTTGTCAAAAAGATTTTCAAGGAGACTTCGAATAATACATAATATCCACATTTTGAATGCAACTTCACAATGAAAATAGAGAAAATTTTATCCAATCGCGTTTTCCTTCAAAGAGAATCTTAATCAAATACACAATAAACATTATCCCAAAAATTTAATACGTAGATGAGGTTATAGTGGAGTAAATGGATTCGAAAAAACCCCATTTGTTTTGGTATCGCCTTAATTTTAATGACTGTATGCCCCCTCCTCTGAAAGACAAGCGTGACGTGAGTATGTTGGTGTAGAAACATCGATACGTTTGCTTTTTATCGTCTGTATTTATCCTCTCGCGACATAAAAGTTAACCGGGGCCACAAAAAGTTACATGTCCCATGTCAAATTCCATCAATTTTCGTGGTTATGGTACTTGTAGTAATGTCGGATCTAAAACACGTGGGATATATCAAAACATAAAATACGGCCAAGTGCAAGTACGACTTAAGCCGTGAGGCTTCCGTGTCGTTATACAAAATAAATTAGTATAGTATACATGAAAAATGAATATACTACTGCCTGTCTAGAACTTAAATTTTCATGATATGCGGAATAAATAATTAATTAATGACAGTATAATGGTAAAACAGGGTTGTTCTTTTTTCCACTTATAAAAATGTTATTCCCAAACCAAAAAGTGGTTGTGGTCGAATTACCCTTAATTTTTTACTTTACTTCAACCTGACTTGGGAAAATAAATGATGAGGTGTTAAAAAGTAACACTTATTTAGTGGATACTAAAGAAGGGGTTTGAAGATTTTGGCATCTATCGACGTTCCGTCGTTTTAAAATGAAGATGGTTATGTTTAATTCCACACGAAATAAATTATGATTTTAGTTTCTTAACATTAAAATTTCCACATTTTTTTGAGACATATTCGTCCGGACAACAAAGCAATCGTATAAGGTCCATTTCTTTTATTATTAGGCAGAGACCCCTAAAAATAAATTGTAATAACGTATTTTATTAAGTGCTCCCTACACGAGCCCATCAAAATGGATCTTAACGATTCCAGTCTGAGGCGGTTACTGAGAGCACAGCCTCCGTGAAGATCGCTACAGAAGTGTTTGTCCTTTTACTGACTTCCTGTTTCTCGCGACTCCGTCCGCGTTTAATAGAATCTCTACCTTCAGCTGCTTTTCTCAGACTTACGTCATTCTGTATGTATGGCATATTGATATACTTACCTAAACTGCTGCCGTTAATTCGAGAGAATGATGACAGATGGAGTGTGGCGATGTCTCGAAAAAATACTACAAGTCAACAAGAGCTTCTTCACGACAAAAATAAATAAAGGCACGTTAAAAAAATATCAACGGTACAACAAATGGGACAAAATAAATCCAAATCATGATAATTTAAACTTTTTTTATAAATAAAAACCCTGGAATAGAATATATATACGATCTTATTATTTGGTAAGGTATATCAGTTTTATAATACGACAACACTGCCTTACACCGCAGATATTATAAACCTTTTTCTGAAATGTCGATTCAAAAAGTCGAGGATTCATACTGCAGGCATTATGATTGCTGATTTGACAGAAATAATGAGCAGAAGGAAATTTTAGTTATAGCACGAGCTCTTTGAAAGGTGACACTTATTTATACAGCCAAACTACCATATTGGCAAGTAATAATTAATAAATCAGCAACACGGATCTTAATACTTTTTGCTAATTTTGCCAAATAAAATGTTGACTTCCTATAGTAACTGACTCGGAGCTGGACTCGGGAAAACGATAAAAACAAATTAACGAGTTTCACAAAAAGGGTAATAGAACATTGATCACTTAGTTACAGAGTCTTAATTCAATATGATTTCCGCTACATAAATAAAATGACAACCTCTATATAAGGTTCTTAAATTCAAGTGAACACAGTATCGCTAATAGACAACTTTTCGCCAAAAATAATATTTTTTGCGCTTTTTTTTAACTTTTCCGTAGAAATTGAGTCAGCTGATTCATTAAGTTTTGTACTAGGACGTGGAAAATATATACGACAAAAATACTTTTTATTAACAAATGGGACCTTTTAACGATATACAATCTACCCTAAAATCATTATGATAAATATAAAATATTGAAATGCAAAACAGTAAAAAAAAGGTTTTATCCCCTGACATTTGCAAACGTCACCATTCTCTCGAATGAACGGCCGGAGTTTACTACATTTACATTTAGCGAGACCACGAGACGAAGCAATGCAGTTCATTTTCGCGACTGTCACCTGCCGTCGCGTCAAAGGAAATGCCGCTGTCTCGACTTGCAACAAAAAAGAGCCGCCGCGCCGCCGACCTCTAACGGCTTGTGACCTGATCCTCGTATCATATGATAATAATGTGTAGTTGCATTTTATAACAGAAGTCATATGTCGGAAGTATCGTTTTCTAAAATTAAGTATCATGATACTGACGGGTGAATAGGCCGTTTTGCATCCTCTCCCTAAATAGCGTACGCAAACCTTTCCTATTAAGATGGATGCGATGGGTCTTGTTCCCAAACGCACAACCTATGACTATTTGTCCCATTTTTGAATTAAAAGTATTAAATAAATGTAATTTATGGCATTAGGCGATCTTAGTTGTCAACTTGGCTTTTTTAGCAAAGTTATGTTACTCCATGCATTATTTTGTAAATGATCCTGCACTACAACTTTGAAGCGTGTCGCCGCCACACGCAAGCAAACTCTACCATTCGGTCTTATGATACTACGTATATTAAAAACGGTTTTTCAAAGTAAATTTAAAACTAAAACGGCTTGCACAATTAGGATTCCGTAGCAATACAACAGCGAGCATTAAATAGACAAAATGAACTTTTTTTTGAATATTTTTTTATTACTTTGTCCATAACAGTTTTTGTAACTTTCTGGTAATCTATCACTCATTCATTATCTACCAACTCTACTTATTAAAATTAAAATTTTAGCTTCAGAAACTTTGGAGATTAGGGGAGGAAGGAACGGTCATTTCTAGAAAACTTTGAACTTCATCATTATATGACTACTGACTTCATCCATACCAAGCTAAACGCGCATTTTATTTATATAAGGTATTTCAATTTAAATCGAAAGTAATTTAGGAGGTGATTCAGTATCGTTAATACATCACATTCCACTGCAAAGCACTTGTTTTTTCGGGAACTTTTTTTTCACTTTTCAGTATAAAGCGGTCCGATCAGCTGACTCAGTTTGTGTGGTCAAGTGAAGAAAAAGTTCTCGCAAAAAAAAGTACTTTGCAGTGGAATGTGATGTATTAACGATACTGAATCACCTGCTAAATTACTTTTCATTTAAATTGAAAGACCTTATATACTACTGGCAGTTTATTATCATATTTAAAATACAAAAAATAAATAAAGAGCATATATTTAAGAAATTTTGTAGAACTGAAAACTTGATTTTATTATTTTCTAAAAAATCTTGAAATTACGTCAGTAACATATGTTTTCGAAGCTATAAATCTCAAAATTTGCAAGAATTTTCTACATACATTACTTGAGACATTAGCAGAAAGGATTTTTAATTAAAAGTCCTAATGTAGTCGCAAATTCAAAATAACTGAAGATTTGCGTGATAGACAATTCAAAAACAAAAGCGTTGGTGCAGGACGGAAGTTTAGCTTGTTGCTGGGCCTTAAGCAAAAATAAAAAAATTATATATTTTAAAAATCGATAGAGCTCTTTCAAATTGTATCTCACGCGATATGTCAATTACTAGTTTTTTTCTTTGGACCAAGCTTACCCACCAAAATCTTATCGTTGATTGGCGATATAATTACCTCTATGATATCAAGACCTAACATTATGCCAATTTTTTAATTGTAGGAATTTATGTTACATGGTTCTCTAGAAAAGTCTCTGTGACAGACGGATGGACGGAAACGAGAGTGATTTCATAAGAGTTCCGTTTTTCCTTATAATAAAGTGAAACAAGTAAGAGTGTTTCTCCATCATATTAAGGTTTATCATGATCCAATAAACAAGCTTTCTCTTCTGACAACATTTAGATATGCGTAGAGATGAAGAAAAGATTAATGATTCGCACATCCAGGGGCGTTGCAGGAAAAGACGCATAAAATCCATCGTACATAGCGAGTTCAGCCGGAAGGGAAAGTGGAAGAACAAGGGAATCACAGCTGCGCAGTTTCATGGGTTGGCATCAGTGTTGCCTGATGCGATGAAATTCCATTAAATATTGCCTATTAAATTTTTTTGCGCCGGCAACACCGCGATAGGGTGGGATCTGTAAAAGTCTTAGATCAAGACTCAGCAACCAGCGGGCGGCACGCGGGCCGCATGCGGCCCGTGAACCACTTTGGTACGGCCCGCAACCGCTAATTGATAATTATTATATTTGGTAGCACATATTTGTGTGAGCAGACATTTTCCATTCTGAATATCAAAAAAGCAAACATTGTTGTTGCAAAATTAAACGCAATAATGCGCATTTCCACATCTAAAATGCAAGCGAAATACAAAAATTTGCAAGTTAAATGCAGCCGCAAGAATCGCATTAGTTTTTTACTAATCAATAATTAAAATGTGTAACACTACAATTAATATGATATTTATTTATATATGAAGATGATAATATGCTCTTGCTGGTCCCCTGGTAACATTTGTGGCCCTCCTATATCATAAGGTTACCCAGTGGCGTGCACAGAACTTTTTTCTGGAAAAGCAAGCAATTAGTCAAGAATAACAATAAAAAAAATATGAAAAAAATTAAATATCACTTTGAAAAAAAAAGTTTGTATAGGAAATATTCACTCTAGGGTAGACATTAAAGCCGATTCTGAAGGCTTTAATTTTAGTTTTAGTACTGTCAAAACTTGAAATTTTCCAAAGTAATTTAGTTTCTCTGCTTAATAATTTTAAGGACTATTTTGCAATGAAGAAAATTTAGTTTTGACAGCACTAAAACTAAAATTAAAGCCTTCAGAATCGGCTTTATTGTCTACCCTGGCGTCATACAAAAATGTTTTTTTCAAAGTGGTATTTAAATTTTTTCATATTTTTTTTATTGTTGTACTTGACCAATTGCTTGCTTTTCCAGCAAAAAGTTATGTGCACGCCACTGACTGGTTACCGATCCCTGTTTGTGGAGCCACGTTTCATCTAAGACTTAGATGAAACGTGGCTCCACAAGTGTTGAATGTTCAAAACAAAAGGAAAAGAAAACGAACGCCTGGCAACACAATGAAAGGCGACATTCGCGAAATCTCCCAGTTCCGGACATAAAACGTCTCAGAATCGATCTCGGTGAGACTATAAATGTTAAATGAGATACGTTGTAAAATACAAATACACCCGAGATTTGGATTACGTAGGAAATACGGAGATGATCGGATTATATCACAGTTTATGGCTTGTAGTACCTATATCAGCCACCTAATGCGCGTTTGCCAGCGCCTTGCTGATTCGCATCGATGCGTAAGCGGCAATGCAAAGCATGCAAAGGGAAATTCTCTCTTCACAGAGTGTGGTTTAGCTCTATATTTGTTTATAAGACGTACATAGATATGTATAGGACATATTTTTGTGTTGTTAGCAAAGAGCTCGCACGTGGATGAATTTACCGAGGTGTTAAAGCTTTTAAGTTTGAAGTTTGTTTATTTATAGGTAAAAGCGTGATACAACTTGTTTACATATCGTTCACTATTATTTTGTTATACTTTAATGTGTCTCGATAAAACACTAGGGAAAATGCTATTCAGTTCATTCTAGATTTAATTGTGACCCTCTGACCTGTTTTCTTTGTTTGCTAAATTGGTTCAACTTTGACACAGAACTGTTGTCAACAGCACGAATATTTTTGCATAAATTACAATGATTTTCAAAAAAACAAACGAATTCTTTCTTTGTTGTTACTTGACAGATATAACACTAAATAATAAATTATGGGCTTCATATTTTTCATGTAAAATGAGTCACAAAACTTACAAAGACTCAAGTTTACTTTAAGATTTATTCACAAAACCTTTTGCAATAAACTCAAAGACACAAGCTAGAAAAGAAAACCTTTGGTATGGCGTTTATTGTCTTTACCTGTGTTCTGTACTTTATGTCTGCAAAAGGTGTCTTTAAGGGTACATTTTGCGTAGCAAGTCCTCTGTTAAGCCTTATGAAATTACATAAATAATCCTTATACAAAGGGTTGTAAAAAAAACATAAAAATACTTGAAAAACATCGATTGAAGAAAGGTGGGTTCCTAAAGTTAAGTTAGATGGTTACTAACCGCCGCAAGCCCCTCTAACCCCTCTTACCTCCCTCTAGCCCCTCTAGAACAAGCCAACTTGGATTCAAACAATTAAAACGATTTTTTTCACCACAAAAAGACTAAACGTATAATGTTATACGGGTTGCCTAAAGGCACTTACACACTTGTCGACTCTATCAATCGTATTTGTATCTATGGCACAGCCTTTTACTCGTAGTGTTCTTAAACTTTAACTTAGCTTTCGTCTCAACAACATATAAAATAGAGAAACATACCATGCATTTAAGGGTCGGCGCTCCGTGGAAAGAAGTCTTGCTCGAACGCTTTTATTTTGTAACTGCCTTTCTCGCTCTAGTCAACACATGGAAATAGTTATTTTGACATTTTTTGCAAAATTCTTGCGTACTTTGGAAAAACTATGAATTTTATTTGAAAACTGTTATTTTATAATGTTGTTTGATGTTTTATTATGATTCTGAAGTAAATATGTTTTGTCATTGTAATGTCTCTAATTAAATCACAGTAGTGAGGAATAGATGATACGATAATGCTATACGAGAGTTTTTCTTGAAATTCCTGATTTTTTTTTCCGAAGTTACTATGAAAATCTGCATGTGATATTTTTTTTTTAGAAATGTTAATATTGACTATCACCTAAAGTGATAATGCCGAACCCTGTTTTTTCCCGATTTTCGAATTCCGACCGACTTAAGAATTCATTTAGAAAGAAAGAATGTTTTGGTCATATTTGCGTGATTACATTTTCTTACAACCTCTAGTTGTAACAATTGTAACAATTGGGTAATTGGTGTTACTGAGTCAAATTAGTTATTTATCGTTTTATATCGGCATGTTGATTTATTTCCTTAGTTGATGTGAATTATAAAATAATGGTTACCGATATTTTTTTAAATCAAAAGTATAGTTTCAATTTTATTAAGAAACCTCGATTTTCAGGATTACGATCTCCTTATAAAAAAAAACAACTTGAATTGTATACTGCATGAGTATCACATATTTCACATATATTTCCATGGAAATCGGCATAACGACTCGCATTGCGAGGAAACGAGACAAAAGTGCAATGTACAACCACCTTAACCAAGTCCCATTATTTGCGGGCGCGTCACCCGTATTTCTACTTGGCCCGGATGTTGTTAATAGGGGAAAATGCGGAAAATTGGGCAATTCATTTCCCGAGTCGACCGCAGCGGAATCGCACAAATACACTGTTGGGTCCACCTGTACAGAGCTTGGTATTTATTTACATAAACTTTGTGTCCGACCTATTTCAGAGTGCTTTTGTTTTGTGCTGAAGTTCCCAATCTGGTTTCAGTGGTCAAGAACCATATCGTTCTGATTAGGTTATTTAACCCATAAATGTTATTTTTTTTCAAATGACGGTTATGTATTAACTGGTATATAATATGATATTAAAGTAATCAATAATAATAATAACATCACTTTAATAAACAAAACTAACAAAACCGGATATTTGATAGATATTGCTGTTCCTAACACCCACAACCTACAAAGTACAATAGCTGAAAAACTCACCAAATACATTGAACTAAAGGATGAAATAACCCGAATTTGGCATCTCCAGAAAGTTATAATAGTTCCGATTATGCTTTCGTCGACAGGCGTAATTCCAAAACAACTGCACCACAGTTAACCTAACACCTTTTGGAGATAGGCATTTTCGAAAATTTTTGCAAAATTAACCGAACCGTATGTCTGTGCCCCTGGCTGCCACGCTCGCGCCATCCAAACAAGTCGCCTCAGGTCCCATCTCGCAGCCTCCTAATCTGCAGAACCTCCCGAATTCGTGTCCTAATATGAACTTGGCCTAGGCCCGTGCATATGAGTAAACCGGTGAAAGCCGAGAGAAAAAAGGAAATAAATAAATTATTATAAAATTCTTTATTGTACAGAATAAAATTATTATACAAAGGTGAGCTTAATACTAATTAGTATTTTCTACCAACTAACCTTTGGCAATGAGGAAATTGTTGGTATAGTGGCATACTATTTAAAAGGGGTAATCATAAGAATAGTACTGAAATAATTGAAATAATTGGACTATATCCTAACAAACATTTAAAGCAAAGTTATAGTTTATAATAAAATACATAAATATATGATGATGAAAAGTCATTAATTACATGCTGCGAACTCACAGTTGGCCTACCAACTCGTAGGCCAACTTTTGAACTCGATACGCGTTAGCGACTGCGTATAATATTTATATGAGAAATTGTACAACATTAGTTAACTAAATAAATATATAATACTATTAAAACTCGCGTGAGCTGACATATAAAATGATTATTAAATTTGTTGACCGGTTTCGCACTCACGTATGCTGAAATTGTATCGGTAAAACATTTGGCATAGTCATAATATATCCATATACTTACGCCTGTCTCCCAGAGGGGTAGGCAGAGACTACAGATTTTCATCTCGTACGATCCTGACACACCTCTTTTGCCTCTTCCACATCCATCGATCTAGTCATACAAGTTCTTCTATTCTGGGTACTTATGGCATTGCTCTTCTTCAATATCTCGCCAATCTTTAAAACGAATGGCGGCTACTTGTCATGTGCTTATCATGCACAGCCTTCCATTTCTGAACGGTTTCTTTCAAGGACCTGAAATTTTGACAACAAAATGGCCGCCATCTTGTTTTTATTGCAATATGAAAGTGGTACTACGGGCCAGAGATGTAAGAGAGACATACATAATACTGCCACCATAAGTGAAATGTACTTTTTTAACCCTCCACTACTAAGCTGGCTTGGAAAAACAATTTTATAAAAAAAAGTTATTACGAGGTTTGACGAAGTACGTCTACCAATCGTGGGTCAGCAATTTTTACGCCAATTAGCTCACACAGAACTAACATCCTCTTTCGAATTTTGTCGTCCGTTTGATTCACCAACTCTGGATCTACTCTACATACACAAACGAGGACGTTGTGTGTATTTTACTTTGGTTCCATGGAGGTTCGACGTAGTCTAAAACACAGGTGAAGTATTTCGAAAAAGGTTATCTCACGTACATTTGTAATAAAAATGTAGTTCTGATATTTTCAGATACAAACATACATGCTCCTCCGATTTCCCGAACACAGCACCAATATGTATACAAATTCTTTCACAGTATCAGCAATCCGGCTGTGGAATAGTCTTCCTCTTAATATCCGTCAGTCTCCCTCTATCTCTACCTTCAAAACCAGAGTCTATCAACACTATCTACAGCTACAGAATCAGTCATAAAACTTGTAATTTTTACATATCCCCTGAGTCATTGTCCTTCTCGTAATTACCTATGTATTGTTATGTATAATATATGTATATTATTGTATTTATGAGTAGATTATATATGTATATACAATATTTATTTAATTCTAATTAAATTTAATATATTATAGTATCTATGAAAATATGTTTCTTGGTTGAATTGATTATAGTAATTAACTTATCTGGCACTACCCTCAAAACTTTCCACATCACCAAAGGTTAACTGGCAGAGAATGCTAATTAGCATTAAGTTCGCCTTTGTGCATTGTATATTTATTTTGTGCAATAAAGTATTTACATACATACATACATACATAAACTGGTTACAACATTGCAATATCAGTGCTCGCGACACCTTTTAATATCATAATAAAATCCTATCGTAAACCAGTAAATGAGCTAAGGTAAGCCGCGGCGGAGACTAAATGAAAAGCGGAAAATTCATTATGACGATACGGCGCGACGTACACTGTATCGCGGACCGTTACCGACGGTAAATGTTGCTCCTAATGGTTTACTGTGGCATCGGAAATCGTAAGCTTGGCCTCGCTATGGCCTCACTTTAGCCTCGCTTTGGCCACGCTTCGGGTGTCTTTGATTGGTGGTTCGCTCGTATACTGCCCGAGATAAAACTTGAGAAAAAGTCGTCGACGGCACTGCTTGATTTTTATTTTTATGACATTTTCTGTTCAGAAGTGTCGTGACATAAACGTAAATTTAAAATAACAATTGGCTGTTTTGCTTTTTTTATTTGAAGCAGTAATAGGATTATCTTTGTACAGACACGAATAATACTAGTTGATATCAGTGTGTATAGCACAAATAAATGCGCATAGAAATGTATAGCCGAGCGACCAGATGTGCACCGTCTGTCATGGATTGTATAGAAATCGTAAGTAGTAACCTTTGCCGAGTAGTGGCGAAGATTTCTATGCGCATTATTTAGCTATGAGAATTTTATTTTTGTCACTGTCACTCCAAGCAAAAAAAAAACACCGTGCGAGAGGAGTGGATTCAGGGCGAAAGGAAAAAAAGTTAGTTTCATATTTAGATTAAAAAATAAACTAAAATAGCCAGCAAATCTTCCAAAATCAAAGATCTAGATATTGTGTGAACCCATCTAATAAAATATATTTGAGTTCTGTACTACGGTTCCTATTCATCAAACGACGAGAAAAAATGTGTTTGAAGACCTCATTTCAACAATAATTTCTGTTGAAATTTATTTATTTGTTTGTTTATTTATCCAAACATGTTTTCCAATAATAAAACTCTAGACTAGATAGGTATAGTCAAATTGCATATACCAGAAATTTATTACATTTTTCCGTGAAATACACAGAAAAGAAGTACCCATCTTTTTTTACATATCGCTTTATATTTAGATTTGGAAAGTTTTGTATACTAATTAATTTATATTCCGGTTTTGCTTGACTAACCTGAGTAGTGAGTACCAAGGAGTCGCCATGGAACCCAGTTTGCCTCAGATGAACGTGTAATGACTTCTGTGAAACCGGTCGGGCGAAAGTTAGATATCTATCGTAATTGGCTGTATACCATTGTAGTTATCTAAAACTAGAAGTGAAATAAGCGATCACTCTAACTTTATTTTCAACTAAGATTATTATATCAATATATCGAAGCTTAATATTTAAATTTCCAAATAATTTCGAGAGGTTTACTAGAAATTGGCAACCATTTAATGAAAGCAAGAATACATAAAAACGTTTTTTAAAACTAATATCGTTTTAAAAAACGTTGCTTGTTTTTTCTGGTATTAAAATATCTACTAAAGTTTTATATGCAATAAAAGTTAAAATATTGCTTAAACAAATATGTTTTTATTTTTCAGGTAAACAAATTGCAGTGCAGACTCCAGGTTGAACAAAATAATTGGTTTGGTTTTTTGAATATAGTATATTTATATTTAATCTGTAAGATGGATTGGAGCCACGATACGAACTGCGATCTATTATTTTAGCAATACTAATAATTAAAAAGGTTAATTTAAATGAGGAACACCGCGCAAAGCTAATTGCAGATGGCGTCACTATTGCTTCGATCCGAATTTCCTTCAAAATCGGTCAAATTCCATACAAAATAAATATTATGAGAGTAAGCGAGACAGACTAAAGGAGTAGTATTAGACTACAGCAAATATTTATTTGTGTAGCAAATTATTTTTAAAGTGTCATTCCGTACATTTAAAATATATATAATAATAGCTATTTCAGTCTGAAATTGATACTTGTCGTTGTTGGTTCGTGATGGAACATTTGCAACATATTTATTGTAAATAAAACAAATTTTTGGTACCATTTACTATATATATCGGTCTGGTATTATTTCAGTGGAAGTAAAAGGAAACACACAAACGAATAACATCAAGTTCCAGGCAAGTCAACTCAAAGTATCTACCGTATTAAGTCTATTTTCGAGCAATACCACAGAAAGAAGTGGCAGCTTGGCTATGAGGGTTCCAGTTTGTTGACGGGTCCCTAAAAGCAGATCCGTAGATCGCCCAGACGCCGCCACTTTGATTTTCCACGCCTGTGGTCACGTCTATTGATTTCCAGGGATTGAAGAGGCTTTGCTTTTTGCCATTTTAATACTTACAAGAGAGGTTTATTTGCTGCTGGCATTTTTATTTTTGTTTGCTGTGTGCTGGGTTTACATTGCTGCGTATTTTTGGCATACTTAAAAAAAACAAAGCATCTTCATCGGCATTGTAGGTATAATGCTACGGTAGCGTAGTATGTGCTACGGCGTAGCACAAATAAAGACCTAAAGGCCCTGTCAAACATGCTGTTAGTTATATAATTGTATTATGTAGTGCACATTCACCTTTTCGTATATGTATAGACAGCAAAGGAAATAAGCTTAAATAAGCTTATTCAATTGTCAAATAGTCTAGATGTGATTAGTTGTGTTCTGTCAAACTTATAATTGAAAATTTTACTTTTATTTTATTTTTAATATAGGTATACTTATGACATATACATACGCATCCACTGAAAATCAGCGTCATGGCGCTAGCCATGCTCATGACACATGTTGAGTGGAGACCTATTTGGTATTATTATTGGTCTCCAGTTATTAGTTTTAAGTTAAAATGTTGAAATACGAAATAAAGCTTTTCTATTCTTTTGTGAGTGATTGATGATATATAAAATACATAATAAATAGTGCGTGTGTTGTATTGACCAAGTATTTCACATCTCATCAAAGTGTTGGCGATGGGCCTGGTTACTTATCTTTTTTGCTGTCTGTAAATACTTAATTTCAAATGATGCCAATGACGCTACATTTTCTGGCTTCTAATAAAATGAAAAAAAAAATGATACAATAGTAGATTTATTTATATTAAAAAATTAACAGATTTAATTGAAGTCAAAGTTGATTAGGTCAGCTATGCGGTTCAAGATGCATGTTAAAAATGAAAATTCACCCAGATGATGATAAACATAAAAAAACATTAGGTCATCAAAACTTGAATTTTTTGTAACAAAAAGTCAAAATAATTGGAACAATTTCAATTGCCGCTGTTTCACAATGAGAAATCAGGTCAATATCAATATAATTGGTCGATCAACAAACTAAATTCAAACTAACTTTTACAATTGTACGATTTCACTCCAGTTGTTTTTAATTTGCTATATTTGAAATTTACCTTTTATACTTGTTATGTCACAGGAAAAGAAAATAGTATTTTTACTAACACAGCTATAACCACAGACATCAGGAGATTTGCTTTAATACAATAATTGTTCGTGTTAATATTATCTACGTTTCATCCCACTTATTTCACCGACATAAACATAAAAAGCTATAGTACGGCACACTTACTCAAATTTACACAATAATAGTACACAAATGTAAAAGAGGCCGCCCCTGCATCAGCCTGTTGCCACGGACAACACAACATATCACATTTCTTCGGTGCATGGGGCCTATATTTTTGGCCTCATGCTTTCGCAAGCGCCACGCCTCTGTCTCCTGATAATTGCAGCTATAACCTTTGCATTGTAAATTTGATTTTGAATCTATTGATAGTACATTACTGCCGCGTTCTGTAATGACTGCGTTGCTGGCAGCGCTGATGATGGTCGAAAGCGTAGCTCCAGGAGTCCAGGCCTACACAGCGCGGTCAGCATTGCAGCCTTTGATGGACAAGCTGGAATAAAGGCCGAGACCAAAATTTGAGGCTTTTATAGCGTGGGTAGCAAGCAAGGGCTGCAATTATGACCAAACTTGAAAGCCATAAAGCATAGCTAAGCTAAGTTCGAAGCCATCATAGCGTGGAAAGCAACGCAGTCATTGCGGATTAAACAGTGAACAATTTGAGTATCTGCTATTCACGTTTTCTTGACTTCCGCTTTATTTTTCTTAGTTGACGCCATTTTGTTTTTATAAAATTATCAGAGTCAGCTCGTAAAAATAGAGCCGTGCCCGAATCTACTCTGTACAAATGCTGATGTCTGCCGTGTGCGCTTGGATAACGTGTTTACATGCTACGAGTAGCGTCCAAGTAGTCATCCGAATGCACTCGATCCGAAAGTATTCGTATAGTAAAAACCCAGCTCTGAAAAATGATTGTAATGTGGTTATTTGCACCTGAATGTTTTTGAAACAAAACTTGAAAATAATAGATTTCCAAAGGACCGACAATGAAATTCCATATAACTTTGCTGGCGCCTATTCAAGTAGCGCGGAAAGGTCGACTTTGCTTAAAGAATTTTGTCAAAATAATGACCACATTATGAGCATTTTTGAGTAAATAAACATTCATTTTTTTCCATTGGGCTTACGCTTTGCCACTATCGCGCCTAAGGGAAAGTGCCGCCCAAAAAGTGCCTAAAAATTAGCATGACCACTCTCTCTCCTTCTCTCTCTTCAAACAACGCTCGTAAATTTGTATTGCCCTAAAATTTTATTTTGATTAATAAAAGTCAACTTGACCAGTTCATAGAGTTCATGTAATAACTATAACTCATTTAATTTTAGAGCTATTATACTCTGAAACTCACGGTGTTCGTGACTGTCCCATTATTGGTATTTTTAAGATAAAACTAAAAGAGCACTATGCCTCTCGCTGTCTTAAAGTAAGTTAAGTATGTAAAGGTAAGTTGTGTATGTATTAATTTATATTAGTTTTATCTATAGAAGATATATCTAATAGTGTACGTACATGGTCCAGTGTATTTAAGTATTATATATATATATTTATTTTATTTTTATGTTATATTTTGTTATATGTTCAATTATTTTACGACTTTATTTGAAGTACACGTATCTATGAGTACTTGTTTTTATTATTATAGTGTCCTCTCTACTATTAAAGTTTGCTGAAGGAAATCTCTTTCCAGAGATATCCTCGCTCAGATATTCAATGTCTATGTGTGTACAATAAAGAATAAATAATCTTGTGGAAAGAAAGCAAACATGCATTAAATATTCACATTTGAAATTCGGAATATCTGTGTAACTAATTGTAATAAATATGTGAGCGATTGCGATGATTGTAAAACCACATCAAAAGCCACTGGCTCTATTACTCTTCTTGCTATCTCGCTCAATCATTCTCCAAGTGAATGAGACAGAACATTGACATGTATGGAAGTAGGGCGGTCAAGTACCATTGATTTGTGGCGAGGGATGTCGACAAACAGGGGACACATCTCTAGGGTCCATCACTTTAGGTCATTGGGTTTTACGGCATGGGGTTTTCGGAGATTGGCTTTTAGGAATTTCGGTTCATTTTAAACAAACAATTTACGTATGTCACGTTAGCTAGAATTAGATGACTTGCGTTGCTGCATGAGCCGCAAGCCGCATTTAGACTAGCTTGTTTAAATTTTTTATGAAATTAAATATATTTATTTATATAATTTAGGTATAACAGATACACTTATTACAGGTCAGTTTTAATGTAATATAAGTAATTAAATAATCTTTGTGTATAGGTAATAGTTTTATGTTATAAATAATAATATGGGAAAATATGCAGGGGAATAATAAATCTTATTTTTTCAGAATACTAAATATATTTTCACTCTTGGTCACATCTATCGATAATCGATATCGTTGGGTGGTATTTTATTATAGTTTTATCTGGTGGTATTATTTAATCTTATGGTTCGAACGTCTCCTCGACTAATCCACAGTCGCGGTTTCAAATCCCGTAGGGGCAAATTGTGTTCGGTCTGCGTGTTTCGAAAGGCATGTTATGGTGATGTATCGTCCGTGCAAAGGTCCCGTTACTCCAGGTGAAAAGACCCGTAGTGCGAGAGGGACGGAATCGGGTAAAATTGACAAAAAGTCGGTTTTAAATTAATACAAAATTAACTAAACTAGCTGTGAAAATTTCCATGACCAGTAATTGAGGCATTATTGAAACCCATCTAAATAAATATTTTCGAGGTCTGTATGCTATCTCAAATTGTCAGAATATAAAAAAGTGTAAGTTTAGACCTCGTTTCAATAATCATTTCCAACGAGCGAAATTCCTTCAATCGCGTTTCTGATAGTCCAAAATCTAGAAAAATGCCCCAAAATTGTTGTACTAATTTAAACATGAATAACTTCAAAAAGTGTCAATTTTGACGATATTTACTCCTTAAGCTGTGGGTCCTCCCTATTTGTGCCGTAAATAAGACGAAAGGGCTCACCAACTACCACGATGGGACGTAACTGCACTTGAAGTAACTAGACATTACTTACAGTTCACAATTTATTCCTCGAAAAACCTCTGACACACACTCGGGGGTTCAAGTCGTGAAATTATTTACATATCGTAAAGAAATACTTAAATTTTGAATTAAAATACGTATTTTCTGGGAAATAACAGCAAGAGTGAGTCACAAATAACTGGTTAGTATGTATGTTGTGATGTCATACAACAATTATTCATAGGTATTTTACTTCATTGGTCACCTTTTCATATTATACTGAATCATGTATAAAGAATGATCACACAAGTAAATGTCAGAATATCTTTTTCAATATGTCGAACATATAGGTAGGTATATCCATATGTTACTTCAACTGTAAAGCAAAGCTAACGATATATGCACTGAAAAAAAAATCGTATGGGTTCCTATATGGTATATATATGGTGGACAGACCCATTAATTAAAATGTTTACATAATTTTTTACTATTATTTCATGTGCACATTTATCCCACATAATTATCATATTACTTATATATTTTTTATTATTTATTTACATGTTATAAACTTTTAATAGACACCAGTTCATAGCTGCTAGCATTTATACTCTACTTTTAGCCATGTAAACCTTGCTTAGATTAAATTAAATTATATCTTCAAAGAAATTTGGATTCTAATTTGTGAAATTTTTAAAAGTCAGTTTTATGCAATAAATCACGTACTGTAATAACCTAACTAGAGCGCCCGCTGCAAAATGATCCTATACAAACTTAAACGTATCCAAACATAGGGGCTCGCTGAAAATCAGCGCTGTAGGAATTCTCGACAAGTTTCCGACAGCAAATGCTGAGCGGGCCACCTTTTGCCAAACAAAAGCTGTTTAATGTATGCTAGCTTAAGGATATGCATGATTAACCATGTAACACTTAATTTATAAGTAATTCATTTTGTAAGTTACTTGCCTTTTTGGTTAATTTGTTAGAATTTAAGTTAGTATTATAATATCTTCGTTTTATTTTTATTTTTTACTGTATTTTTTTTAGCAATATTACGACAAAATTCTATGTGAACTGGTTAACCAGAGACATTGTAAGTTTTAAGCAGCACATTGTAACGATTACAATAGGGAAATGTCGGAAATGTCCTGTGATTAATTAATTTTATTCAAATAGTAGCATTGCAGTAATTGTTTTTAAATATTCTTGTATATTATTATTTATTATAATAATCACATCTCTGAACAAAACTTTTTGGGTCTTTTTTGGCCTTTGTCACAAAGATTAACTATGACTTTAGACCAGGGACCCTCTCCCTTAATCATACCGTTTGAAAAAGACATCCATCATAAACTTTGAAAACGTGTCTATACAAGAGACTCCTTAATTTTGTTAACTATTATTAGAATTGTATACAGTCAACGAAAGTAGTGGGAAATAAAATCGGACAAAATTAATCAGAAATATTTTTAAATAAGAGATGTATATAATTTAATCAAAACGGCTCACCTCAATGTATATTATGATTGAGATAGCCGACCAGAGTCAGCAGATCCGAATCATAATTTTGTTTTAATTAGTTTTGTTTAAATTATCAATTATCCTCAAGTTTAATTTAATTAAATTCGAAGAATAGTATAATGTCCTGCTAATTTACAATACGTATACCGAATATACCCTACACCGGGATACTTTAATCAAGTTTTAACTGAAAATATCAACTTTCCTGCTATTTGAATGGACACTATAGTAATTCTATACGATATAAAATAAATCTGAATAGTCCTCCGGAAGTCAAAGGTCTTTATTCCCGTAGCAGGAGTCATGAACTAGTAAAAAAAAAAATATTTACTACACACAACCTTTCTAAGAAAGTCTTTTTCTTTGGTCGTGTGACACGCTAAAGTGGTGTCACAAAGGAGATCTAACGTCACACTCTTATAATGAATCTACGACTGGCTTGTTTGATCTGCAAACAAAATAGTGTTACCAACAGAACAAAAAAATATAATAGCTTGAACGTCTTTTTACTATACAAGTTAAAATAAGTATTAGGTATTCATCTCTCAGGTAACTATTATTGTCTTGACAGTCCCTATTCTCATTTGCAATTATCTTGTGGCATGCATATGACCAATATCCGTCTTAAGACAAAGTAAAGAAAGAAAAGAAAAAAAAATGGAATTTATTGCCAAACAATAAAATAAACTTTATAGAGGCGAGAGAAATAATTAACAAGTAAAGGCTTTAAAAAATCATTAATTATAAAACTTAAAGCGACTCACATAATAAAAGTACTTATTTAATATGACGTAAATATCTATTTACATTTGGATTGTATTATTTTGATAAACGGTAGCAAGCTCAGCATTTGCCGCTGGAGAAAAAAAAAACAGCGCTGATTTTTGGAATGCTCCGTGGTTAGTATATACAATGGAAAACTTATATGTAGCCTGTGCAACTGCACTTTCTTAAACAAGATAGGCTACATAAGTCACATGAGGGCACATGACCGACGCTCTCCACAGCCGCAACAGTCGCCGTGACCGAACTCGGTCGGATGAATCATCATCATCATCATCATCATCATCATCATCATATACAAATATTATAATAATATAATTACAATAGATAAAGCCCACCCCACGCTATTATTATAAATGCGAAAGTTTATGTGTGTGTGAGTTATTATGTTTGTTACTTCTTCATGCTGTAACACCTAGACGGATTTGGATGAAATTTGGAGTGGAGATAGCTTATACCCTGAATTAACACATAGGCTACATTTTATCCCAGGATAAAAACTGTTTCCTTGGAAAAAAGGATAACTTTAAAAGCATCAAGGTAATGTCAGTAAAATTGGCAACAGGCGGTCCACGCGTCATACACCACTACTTACAATCACAAAATTGTTGATTTTGTTTTGAATCACTGTCATAAGAGTCATCGTCTATATCTAGTATTATTCATGTATGTTTATGTACCTGTATATCTAGCTTTATGTAAATTTACCATTTGTATGTATTATATAATATTCCCTCTTTTTTATATATATATTTTTTTATTGTATTATTTATATATTTATTTTTATATAAGTACATCATGTATATTATTTTTATAGTATTCATTACATTTCCCACAACGCCCCAGGTTAACTGGAAGAAAAGGCTTTATAGCGTTAAGTTCGCCTCTGTACATACATTGTTATTGTGCAATAAAGAATTTTTATTATTATTATTATTACACTACTTGCCTTAGCACGTTCACGTACCTCACATTCCAATGCTTCACTTTGAGTCGGGTGTGGAGTTGATATAGTGCTCCTAGAAATTTAATTTAGCAATTTAACGAATAAAGATATGATTCTATGAGAAAGTCTTAAGTCAAAACAGGCGTTCGTTTTGGTATAATTGATGTATCTAAGATCCAACAAGTCACGATACAAATCTCATTGCCGAACCAACTAATTCTTCAATTCAATTCTATTTAATTTATTTATTGCGATAAATTACAGTTTCATTGGTGTTTCTATAAGTAGGCAGTACAAGTGTGATTTTACCGTTATCGGCATAGGAATATCATAATAATAGTTATTATTATTATTAACTTAATTAAAATTTACATTATTCTAATCCTACTTTAACACATTAAAAAAGAAAAAGAAAAGAAAGTTTTATTAATAATTATAAGGATGTCGATAAAATTTAAAAAACCTAATAAATTATAATTAAAAGATAATAATAACCTATTTACAATTCATAGAACTCATTTAGAGTATATGGACACATAAGCAACAAATATTGTTTTAAAGACTTTAGGAACCGATCACCCGAGAGACGTTTAATGTAAATAGGTTTAATATTATAAATGCAAATTGCCATTTGACTTGTGTTTCTGCTGTAAGATGATTCGGAATCGGAACGCGCCCTGAGCAGCTGTCAAAAACAGCAGCTCCTGTTTTTATTTATAATTTTAGTTTAAATCCCCCTAATTTCATCAATTATTAGTGTTTTATTGTTAATTAGTGTATAAAATACCTAGGGGGTAAATTTATTTATTAGTGAAAACGCCAAAAACTGATAAATTTTTGGCTAAAATTTGTTAGTAACGGTCACCGGAACAAAGGATTCTAAAGGCGAGTATATCGTGTTTTTATGTAATTTATTGTAAGACCTAGTAGTTAGGTAAAATATTGTACCTTGCCTGTACTAGACAAATCTCTTATCATATTTAGCACTGAGTAATCTATTTTTAGATTGTTTCTTGTTTTCTTGCTAATTTTTCTCTATAACTTTCAGCCTTTCTTTCTCTCACTTACCTATTAATTTATTTTCCACAGTCTTATTTTGTATTCTTACATTTATTTCACCTTTTATTCTACATACTTTACTCAACTCTCAGTGCATTATTACTATTGTTTACTATTATTTATATGATTGTAGCTAGGAGATTATTTGCAATTCCATTGATTATTTAGAGTCATTATATACATTTAACATACACAATTCCTTAAAATACATATCTCACACTGTGAGAAACGTCCAGTTTCACACACAAGTGTTAGTTTGGCTCGCTGTGCTTGACGAATAGTGGAAGCACAGTCGAACGCTTGACTAAATTACTTGTTTAATTCACATCACCCACAAAACTCAAGCACCAAACCTACACATTACAAGCATAACACAATCCTGCATAAAGGGCTCTCATACTTCCTGGCTAAGTTTGTGGAAATACTACCGTTCTCCCCCATATCATTTCAGGTCAATCCGTCAAAATGATGACCCGGAGCCAACTGAGCAGGGCTCTAAATCAAGAATTGCAGCTGAAGTTGGCGACCACCCTTGAGGACCTCAAGACTGCCAGAGAGCTCAATGCTCAGCTTCTCCAAGAGCGGAAAGAGAGTGAACAAGAGATAGAAAATGTGAACACTCAAAATAGTCTCTTAAAACGTGAGATGATTGTTATTGACAGGGAGCGTGCAACATTCCATACTCAACGAGATTCATTACACAAGGAAATCACCTCTTACAATGAGTGCATCCGAACACATGAAGCATCACTACAAAAAATATGTGACCTTGAACAGCAGCTTGCAAAGGCCCATAATGAACTGCAACAAGTAATCATGGAACGAGAAAACTATGAAGCAGAGCGAAACCTACAAACATCTATGGTACTATATGATGAATTAGTTAGCTGCGATGAATCTCATTCAACATTACACACTATCGACTCAACTAATGTGACTGTAACACACCAATCGAGCGAAATCACCGAATTGAGATTGGAACTAGAGGCCATGCGACAAAAATATCATGCTGCAAGGGATGAGCTTATTCAGCAGGATGTAACCTTTGCAGAAATGTTGAAGATTGCTGAATCCATGGGTGAAATCATAGACAGCAATGATGAAAAACTACAGTTCCTTGTAAAAGCGACACAGCCTTCAGAGGAACGTAGCTGCATACACAGTAGCTGCCTGCTGTGTAGGTCATCTGCAACTCCGGCTTTTCCGGACACTCCGCCTATACTGACCCCTCAAGATCTGCATACGTCTATGGGCCTCTCACCATCCCAGAGACACCTTGGCATGACTATGACATCACCCGCACAGGATCACACCTCTGTCACTGGTCTGAAAGTGTCCCCAGGCTCTCCTGAAGTGCCAGTGCCCCCGTCCGAGTCCGGAGGTGAGGACTGTCAGCGTTACCAGCGTCCCAAAACACCGGTCTCCACACCTCAACCTAAGAGCAAGGCTACCCGTCGAAGGCAACGTCACCGTTCTGCTCGTCTTCGTCGAGGCTCCGGTCATGGCGCAGAGCCATCATCCACTCCTGCAGTGGAAACCGCGTCAGATCCTGCACCTACGTCTAACGCGCTGCCCACGCCGAGCTCTTCCCCTCAGCCCTCTGAGCCCTTGTCGGTTGCTGCGTCAGCGACTGGATCCTCAGCGTCGCAAGGACAAAATACTGTTGTGTTTACAGACACTATTGGAAAAAACTTAGGGCCCTTATTAGGAAATAAACTTGTGCAGAAAGTCACCAATATTTGCATGCCAGGTGCATCTTTCATACAAATTGTAGAACGTTTGCTTAAAATGGAATATAATTTAAATACTACGATTGTTCTGTTAATAGGAAATAGTACAGGTATCACACAAAGTGACCTTATTAAATATCTCGAGCTAATGTTACAGCTTAGGGTTAAAAAAATCATTATTTGTGAATTCCCTTATTCAGAATTACTTACAGGGTCACAAAAAACTAATTTATATAATTTGAATATGTGCATGCACAACTTCTCGGCGTGTCACAGTGACAAAGTGCACTACTTTAAAACGAATATCCACATTCGTAATTTTTCTTTGACAGAAGGTACTTTGTACCTTGCAAATTATTATAAAAAACAATTAGCTACTAAGTTAGCATGCATTTTAGAATGTAGTGAATCTGTTACAAAGTGTGTAACAGAAAATTTTCCAATACCTGTTATAATTGATGGTATTTGTAATGTTAATTATTTACATAATTTTGTCCCTATTGACACGGTTAGTACAAGTACTAACAAAATTGTAAAAAAATCTTTTTAAAATTGAAGACAACGGGAGGGCTGCCTGTATTAAAGTTGGTACATCAAAATATACAAGGCGGCTTTCTCGGCAAAATACTTTCAATCGAGTTGTTCTTAGAGGAATCAAAAACAGATATTTTGTGTGTAACCGAACACCATCTACATGAACATAATATGCAGTTTAATGTGAATAATTTTAGTGTTCTTAGCTGCTACAATAGATTAAAAATACAAAAAGGTGGATCCATGATTCTTGTAAAAAATAATATAAAAGCAAAGGAAAGAAAAGACATTGTAAAACTTTCTGTAGAACATCAAATTGAATTAGCTTGCATAGAAATGAGTACATATATTATCCTCTGTGTTTACCGACCCTCTGGACAAGATTACAACATTTTTGAAAAAGCAATGGAAGAGGTTTTAAAATTATTATTTGATGCCAAGAAAAAAGTTATTATATGTGGAGATTTTAACGTAGATTTACTAGAAAAATCGATTATGCGCTCAAAATTAATACATTTATTCAAATCATTTAATTTGTCTAATGTGTTCTTAGAACCTACTCGAATTACTCGGGATACTGCGTCATGCCTCGACAATATATTCTGTGATTGCGAATATTCAGACAATAAAGTAATCAACCGCTTGCAGTCCGATCACAGTGGCCAAACTATAACCATTAAACAAAGCGTAAATCAATTGCCCAAAAAAGCTTTTTGCAGGCCTATTACAACTCACAAAGTAGATTGTTTCAAAGCAAACCTAGAAGTTAAATTAGCACATTTTAATCTTCTCCAAGACGATCCAAACGCTCTCTTTACAGACCTTTTCAACATAGTCTCCAAAGAGTTCGAAAATACGTTTAAGATGCAAAAACTTTCTAACAAAAGTAAAATCACCTTCAGTGACTGGGCGACTCCAGGTATTTACAAAAGCAGAAATCATTTATACGAATTATACGACATGAAGTCCTACAATAATAATGTTAAATTTACTGAATTCATGAAAAATTACTCACGCATCTTTAGATTGGTGTGTTTAAAAGCAAAAAGTATCTACTTAAATAAAAAACTTAAAAGGTCCGATAACAAAGTAAAAACAGTATGGAACATCATAAATACTGAAACTGGGAAAAGTAAGAAACGTGATAACGAGCTTAAGTTAAGTATTAACAATGAAGTCGTTACGGGAGATAAAGAGGTTGCGAATGCCTTTGAACAATTCTTTACTGAAATTCCGTCCTTAACAACTAAAGATTTAAATTCAAGCCCTGGGCTTGCGCAGGATCTTTTAATAGATAACGTACCTCAGTGTCTTCCTGTATTTGCTTTTAAACATATTAATTCATTAACTGTAATTAAAGCATTTAAATCGCTTAACTTGAAAAAAACCGAGGACTTATGGGGACTATCTGTGAAAGTTATAAGTTCTGTTATTGATTTAATAGCTCCTTATTTGGCATTAATTTTTAATAAATGTGTAGATGATGGTATCTTTCCTGACTTAATGAAGTTTAGTAAATTGATCCCCCTTTTTAAATCAGGCGACAACGGTGACCCATCAAACTATAGACCTGTGTCAGTTTTACCGGTTTTGAGTAAGGTTTTTGAAAAAATAGTTTTTAATCAATTGTTATTTCATTTTAATTTAAATAAGTTGCTTCACTGTGAACAATACGGATTCACTAGAGGGAGGTCAACCACAGATGCAGGAGTTGCTTTAGTTAAGCACATTTTTGATGCTTGGGAAGAAAAGCAGGATGCATTTGGTGTATTTTGTGACCTCTCGAAAGCCTTCGATTGCGTTAATCATGAAACACTCTTATGTAAATTAGATCACTACGGAGTGAGGGGCAAATCTTTGGCGTTAATGAAGTCGTATCTTAGTGATCGTATTCAAAAGGTAGACATTAATGGGGTAAAATCATGTGGAGCATTAGTTAAAATGGGTGTCCCGCAGGGTTCCATATTGGGGCCCTTGCTGTTTTTAATTTACATAAATGACCTTCCCTATTTAATTAAAGACTTAACTAAGATAGTACTATTCGCAGACGACACGTCACTTATTTTTAAAGTTAATAGACGTAAAGATATCCTTGACGGCGCGAATACAACTTTATCACTGGTGCTTGATTGGTTTACTGTAAATAATTTAGTTTTAAACGCAAAAAAGACAAAATGTATAAAATTCACGTTACCAAATGTTATTCAAGTGGATTGTAATTTGCTTTTGCAGGGGTCCAAGCTGGAGTTAGTTAACGAAACTAAGTTTTTGGGCATTACGGTAGACTCTCGTCTTCAGTGGGGTCCCCACATAGAAGCCCTATGTGGTAGACTTAGTTCGGCCGCATACGCTGTTAGACGCATAAGACAAATTACTGATGTAGATACTGCTAGACTAGTCTATTTTAGTTACTTTCACAGCATTATGTCATACGGCATGCTGTTATGGGGTAGAGCCGCGGATACAGACGCAGTCTTTGTTTTGCAGAAGAGAGCAATTCGGGCTATTTATAATATGAAGCACCGGGATTCATTAAGAGAAAAGTTCAAAGAAATTAATATATTAACTGTTTCTTGTGAATATATTTACCAGGTCCTTAGATATGTTAGAAAAAATGTTGAGTCTCTCCCAAGGCTTGGTGAGCAACATTGTAAGGAAACCAGAAATAAGTATAAACTGGCTTTTCCAAAAATCAGACTCGCCAAAGTGAGTACCTCTTTCGTAGGACATGGTATAAGATTTTACAATAAACTTCCAAAAGAGGTCCTTACTTTGTCAGAGAATAAGTTTAAACAGTATATTAAGCAGGGCCTACTGAAAAAGGCATATTATAAAATAAATGAATATTTGGATGATGGTGAAGCATGGTGTTATAGTGATACTGATTTTGATGATAGTAGGTAATAATTTAATTAATTAATTAATATAATTTCCTAACTTTTGATTCCTCTTAAGAGTTAACATTAATTAATTACAGACTGTAAAAGGAAATAGACTATATGAGACAGGTAGGCAAAGATATATATGTTTTTCTTTTTTCATTAACCTGAATTCCTGCTGTCTTGTATTTTCTTATCCCTTGGTTAAAGTAGATATAAGTAATTCAATGTATAGTTTAAGTTTATGTTAAAAAAAAAAAGACATGATCTTGCCAAGTTTCTTGCCCGTTCTTCTTAGCAAGACTAATCGAATGGGCGGAGGTAGGCATGTATTTATATATGTAACCTATTACTATGTAGTATATAGGATGCGATTTGGTCGGCCGCCTGGATTCGTGCTGGGGGCTCGGTTGGTGATCATTGAACCTTGTTCCTGGTCCCTGGCCGGGTCTCCGGTATGGGTTCGGGCGGTTGATTGGATTTCACCTTGTATAATAATATATTACCTATAATTTTAATTGTATATATATTGCTACATAAATTAAATAAACATTTAATCTAAGTAGTTCATGTACATTTATTATTTTATTACATATATTTTTATAAGATTAAAATTTGACTTGTGAAACGTGTATTATATATACCTACTTTGCAAAATAAACTTTTTGAATTTTGAATTTTGAATTTTGAGACGTGGTTCTATATGAGTTTTTTTGCATGTCATACTTTCTTCAAAGTTCTTTTAGTCTACTGCACTTCCGCTCCGAGCTAATCGGAAACTTCTCTGGAAAACGCTGTACTAATTTGCAGAGTTCTATTATATATTAATTCTTATTCTAGTACAAGCAGCAACAAACATTGTCAGACCATTTCAAACCTTGCTTTATAAAGATAGAATCCTGTGGGAAATGTTTCCAATTTAGCATTCCCTAACGATCAGCGCTGTTAACATCATTCTATAGGTACCTACTCGTACATGCACTATCACAAGGAAAAATCCTCTTAGTTGCTAAGATTTTCCAAGCTTGGAAACGTCGGAAAGTCTCATGATCGACTTACGCTGCCTCGTTTAGCTGCAAATAAACCAGGGCTGCCAACATAAGAAAAATAAAACCGGTGTTGCAAACATAAAAAAATAAAACTAGCTATATTTGATCATGTTTATGTGCGTAGCTCTTTTCTCTTGAGTGTCTAGAAAGTTTTATCGAAGCTTTACATAAAGGCGGGTTAAGATGAGGCAGTATGGAGAAAGTATATACTTGTTGCATGGATTGTGAGTTTGAAATTTTTACCTACTGAACATGTAGTCAATAGTCAAAAAGAACACTTAAAATCCGTCAGGCTCCAGTTAAGAGCGGTTTCGCAGCCGGATTGTGAAAAATTCACTCAATAGTTATTCAACAAAATCTTATTACCTATGCATTTGGTATGTTGCCATCGCAAAGTTTTCATTGGTTTCTGAAAATTAGAATTTCAAAAATTTTGAATTTACAAAGTCTCCGGCTAGCGGCTGTTTACAGCTTCAGCCGCTAATAGGTAACCAGTTGAAATTTTCACATAATACGTATTACTACAGCCTCAATCACGCCAAATATGGGGTCCCATTAAAAATACCTCGGAGAAGAAGCATTTTTAACATTGTTTAGTTCAGCCATATCTTACAGAAGGTAATACATACAAATTTCAAATTTACTCGGAAGTAAAACATTAAATGATAAAAATTTGGGTTCCTTACTCAGAGAGTGCCGAATTGTTTGTCAGGCGAAACCATTTTACCGCCTTCTTTTTGTCACCTTGATATTGCTTTAATCTTAGTTTTTAGCATACTAATCTTAGTTTTTAGCATAATAATCTTAGTTTTTAGCAGCAAATTACTGTCTCTGATATTTATGACATTTTCCATACTGTCCCGTCTCCGCACGCTAACTTGTTTATAGTAGGTAATTAAAAACTTGGTTGATTGTGATTGCTATAGTTGGAGCAGCACCTGATATCGTTTATCGATAGGCTTAGATTACATTACCATGTGCGTTTATCTACAGTCATTTTGTTCGAAGAAGACACTGGTTAAGATAAGGCATCCTACACGAATGTTTTAAATGATCTTTGAACTATACATAATATCAAGAATTTCATGTTATGTTATGTTTAAGTAATTTAAATATGATATGATATAATATGGTATGATACTGCACGTTGTATTGCTGAATAAATTTGAAAACCCATACCCACTTTGATCCTAGTTTATAAATTGTTATTTGGCGGTGTTTGACAATACCCCGTCAACTAAGTCGAGCTCTATATAACGAAATATAGTGTTCCATTCCTTTTTGAACACTAAAATTTACACAGATTATGTAGAAACCCTTATAGAATCGTTACGAATTCAAGAAAGAAGTGCTTCCATACAGAAACCTCTGCAGTAGCGTTAGTTCTAAAGGCGTTCAAGCACGTCTTCACTGCACTCCGCACATTCTCGGATTACCAAAGAGGTTACTAAATAAAGGCTGTATAAAACATTCATAGGATGAACCTGAGGCTAAACGGAGCTCTATATTTTAAACGTGGAACTTGGAAGTTAACGTCTACGATTTTCACATGCAAATGACTCGTAACTGTAAAAAGTGGACGAGATACTTTTTTGTTGTAAGACGAAAATGTAGTAAGAACCAGTAAGATGGTTTACAACACAAGGTTAAAGGTTTAAGATTCTTTATTTCTCATAAGAACATTTACATGTTCACTTAAAATGAGAAATTAATAATTTTTTATTAAAGTTAAATATATTACACGACCAGTGGGTCCAGTGCAAGCTGACATATTATAGTGCTCAAACTCAACGGTTATCATATCGCATCATAGTTTTTTTTTAATTTGGGCAAAGAATTTGACCCTTTTATTGTTTTTGGCAGCTTATGAAACATCTGCGCTCCCTGAAATACCAGACATTTTTTCTCGTAATTTGTTCTAGTTTTGATTAGGGTTAAGAAATTTGCACTTCTTGTGTTATACTTATGGTTCTGTCATGTAAACTTCAAACTACCAAAACACTTCTCGAAGTAAATATTTAAGTAACATAACTTTAATATACACACATCATACTTACTATCACATTAAACCACAATAAACACACTTCATTACTATGACTACACTATGTTATCACTACAAAACATCTTTCCCTTCTATTCTCCTCCCCTTATTTAGAAAGCTCGATAGTATAATATAATGAAATTATATTAATAAGTGAAATCTATTTTGGTGTTATTGTAAATTTTTATGTATTCTTAGATGATTATTAATTCTGTGCTGTTTGATTTCCCAATAAAGAATATTATTATTATTATAAAAAGGAATATAGCGAACTTATGTAACAGTAAAAGTTTCATAACTTACTGATTGCCGTAAAGTTTCCGTATGTGCGTGTATTATTTTACTATACCTATATATGAGACGAAAATATTTTTTTTGTTATTGTATTTTTATGTTAGGCGAGCTGGCTCTTATCTAGGCCAGCGTATAAGTCTTGCCATACAGAGAGGTAATGTGGCAAGTATTTTGGGCACTCTCCCACAGGGCAGTGATCTAGAGCCAATTTTCTTCTTATAATTATTTCTTTAGGATTATTTTTGTATTAATTATTATCTTTCATTAAGGGGGAACGAGTCGTATCCTCTACGAAACGCACAACTTAAGATGGTTGTTCTTATTTTTGAATCACAGATATTAAATAAATGTGATTTATAGCATTTCGCGAACAAATTTTAGTGTCAGTTAGGATCCTCTGGCAAATTTTTTTTATTATATGCATAACGTTGTAAATATATAAAATAACAAAAATTTGCCGGAAAAGCCCAACTGACACTAAACTATGTTCGCGAAATGGTATAAATCACGTTTATTTAATATCTGTAATTCAAAAATAAGAAGAACCATCTTAAGTTGTGCGTTTCGTAGAGGATACGACTCGTTCCCCCTTAAGGAATATTTATGTACCTGTTAATGAAATAATTTTTTATGTTTAAAAAAGTTTTTAGTATGAACGATAACTACAACACATTAGCTTAAACAATTAGTTTAATAGTTACAATAAAACTTTGGTATAGTAAGTGTATGTTTATGATATTGCTTTATTATCTAAACAATTTTTTCGTATTGACTATTAAGCCTTTCTTTTTTTACGTTACAGCGTTATCATTATAGTTAAGATCGAATAAAATATGAATCAGCATGCTTGGTGCTAAAACATGAAAATGTAACTTGGTTGGCTTTTTTTGCTTCATTTTTATGGTATTAGGCATATTTGTAGTAACATGTTAAGGCGATTACCGTCGCCAAATTATCAGCTCGATGTTTGTCTGTATGAATATCGACGAAAACGACATTGAAATAACGTTCAAATCAGTGCACAATGCGTGGTGGCTGTTACGACGCTCGCTGCGTCCTTGAAAGGGCAAAATAGGAGAAAATAATACTTTTCACATGGGCGTCATTGTTAGATTGAATAATTCTATGTTTTTTTTTTCAATATAAAATATTTATTTTTACAACAATTAACTTAAATAACATTAAAGATAAAATAAATACATCTAAACTAAACTAAAAATATCCTTAAAAATAAACTAAAACACCTTAAAAAATTCTATGTTATATTTATAGCTATCAAGTTTATCTATTTATCAAAGCATAAATGAATTAAATCACCTAAGCCGCTTAGGAGCAGTAGGAAATTCAAGCCAAAAAAACACCATTCAGTTGAAACAATTTTTCATATAGAAGTTTTGGTGGTACGAAAAATAAAAATGTTGCATATGTTGTCCTAGAGTTGATAATCCATAATACATTTTTTCAATATTTTTGGTTTTGCCATAAAAGAGGAGTAGGCTTTAGAAAGTACCCATTTGGCGATATTAAGGGCCTTAAGTTTTACGATGAGGAATGCGTAGAAAAATTAGCTAAATTCGCTATGCCGTAGCACTCGTAGAGCTTTCCGCTCTAATTACTACGCCGTAGACGATTGAAGTCGCACCTGGGACCTTTGAACTCTGTCCATTCAATTCCATGTTATTATTACAACTTCCACAACAAAAGTTGAGCTACAAAAAGTCACTCGTCGACTCGACTATTTAATCCTCATAACTATGCAGTAAGACTCCTTTGAGTCGTCATAATGATTATAATCATGAAGCTCGGGCGAGATAACTTTCCTAACATTTCGCTGGTACCTACAATGAAATCGTTTTCAGGGGTGCGTTCCAGAACTTATTAACGGGTTTTAAAACGAAGGTAACAGAAAAGTATTACAAATTGTAGTTTTGAATCGAATATTTTTCTACAACATGTATTGAATAAAAAAATTTACTTGCGTAAAATATACTAAAATACTCAACTACGTCTCCGAAAAGGCAAAGACTAGAAACCTTTCGTACGCTTCTAAATAATAAAGATACAAAAAACTGCTTTTGGACTACACACAATTTTATTAAAATATAAATATGTATTTCAGTGATCTATCCCTTTCTAAGCTTCATCAGGTTTCAGAACGCACTCTCGGTAACAGTAAAATCGTCGTTTCCAAATTGAGAAATGTTTTTTGTGGCTCGTTGTGAGAATACTCAATGAAGTATGGAGGAGCAGGGGGGACAAGATGGCAGCTAAAGGGAGGGGGTGGCTTTGCTTCTGTTTATGTCTAAACCATTCTCCTGAAGCGGTTGGAGATCCTTCGTTTGTTAGGCAATTAACAGAGACGCATTTGGGATTTCATATCTTTGAATAATTTCGTAGTTTACGATTTGATGTTAATATCCTTTTCGTAGAATTTCACATTTATCTGTTTTTTTTTTCACGCGCTTTTTTGGTTTTTGAATATCTACGTCATAGTTGTCTTGACGCGTATATGAGTCATGCGTGCGTGTTTTGGATATCTTTAGATTAAATAACGTTTTTACGTATCTAGTGTGTCTGAATTTAGTGAACTATTATAGAACATGAGTGTTTTTACCATTTTTTTGAAATAATTTAAAGTTTACGAAGTTAATTCAAAATCGATGGATATGTTCATATGTACTCGTGTGTAGCATTAAACAGTGATTTAAAACATTATAATGTTTTTAAAATTGCTCCAGTATTCACTTTTATTACCATTAAAATAAAAAAAGCCATTTTTTCTTTGATAGTACATATATTTGTGTGTCAACCGGCAAAGCATCAACAAATAAAAGGTACTTGTATGTAGCATTGAACAGTGATTTAAAAAATTATAATGTTTATAAAATTGCCCCAGTTTTCACTTTTGTTACCATTGAACCATTTTTTCTCCGACAGTACATATATTTGTGTGTCAACCGGGAAAGCATCAACAAATAAGTTGCGTTCACAACTACCTTATAGTGCGTCCATTCTTATTTACCCTGTGCATAGAAGATGTCTTCTGGCGACCGAATAAAGACCAAAATCGTTTGAAACAGCCCGTGCTCACAATATATTGATCAGACGCACACCATCAATCTTCCTCCATCCACATAAACATCGCGACTCATCCTAAACCGGGAATCAAACCGAGAACCCGCCGCTGCTGACTTGAATACAGATGCCTTTTTTAACATTCCTCCCGAAAAAAAGCTAAAAGGGAGTAAATAGGAGCAATAGTGGTGGAGGGTTGTGACGTCATCTATGAGATGTTTGAAGTGCCTATTTGAGTGTTGAGTTTGTAAATATTGGTCGGTTTTAGAGTTAGAGGGTTTCTGTTTAAGTTGCGTCCTGGCTGATCACTTTTTGTGTTAAATGAACAGATCAAAAGAACGATGATTTTTGTTGCAGCCTTCCTGTAATAATATAATAATAATAATATAACGTTTATTGCGACCATCTAGGCCCATATCACAAAATTACAAATAAACAAACAAACATACATTTTTAAAAGGTTAATAATAACACATTACAATACAGTAAATTAAACACAACTTAATAAACTTACAAAATAAAACATCGAAAACATGTAAAACACGAATACAGAAATCAATATGAACTATTACTATTTATATGTACATGAACCCAGTGTTTTATAGCATGGCCATGGCTGTCCAGTCTATTGGCTAAAGTATTCAAAACAGAGTTAGAGCTACCTTTAGATTAGAGCTACCTCTTACGGATGATGGTAAAGAAACAATCTGTGTGCGCATCATACTACTGAATTCGTGGAATATATTGTTAAATGTATTGTTTCACGAAAATTATATTAGTAAACATAAAAATTAAAATTTTCCCGATGTGTGTTCACAAAGAATATGTTACTATTTGCTTGAATAATTGATCAAATACAAAAAGCTCCATTTCGATTTCTAAAAAAAACAACTTCCTGTTGCGACGCTTATAAAATGGGCTTTGAAGCAGAAATTTAGGATTGTATTACTAGCTTTTAGCCACGGCTTCGTCCACGCTGATTTCGTTTGCATTTTCCCGAGATAAAAAGTAGCCTATGTCACTCTCCGGCCTATAAAGTATCTCTATGCAAAAAATCACATGATCCGTTGCTCTGTTGCTGCGTGAAAAAAAGGACAACGCAATAACCAACAAACCAACAAACAATTCGGATAGCGAAATTCATTGTTTGGGAAACTCTAAATATTATTAAAGTGCATAACAAGATGGAAAGATCTAATAGAAACAAATTACCTGAAAAAAAAATCTCGTACGTGGCTAATAATGTACATACGAGGGCGCTTTGTAAATTTTACTTGAAGCACTTTTTGTCCTCTCAGCAGCTCTAGCTACTAGTATGTATGTATTCTACGTATTTATGTACTGTATCATATTTAAATACATATAATATATATATATATATATATTATTTTAGTACTCTTTGTTTACTTTTTAGACCGTTAGGTAGTTAGGTACACTTTTAGGTTAATAGTGTATGTATTAAAATTTATTATAGTTACATACATAGTATACTCTTTATGCGCTCAATTTAAATTTCAATAAGCCAATGTATAATTTTTCTTCATCTCTGTCATTTATGGTTGACTGGAAGAAATTTTATTCAGAAATAAGTCCGCCTTTGCCCTCTATTTCTATTAATTCTAATCTGTACTTATCTGTGTTTTTTGTGTGCTATAAAGTGTTTATTATTATTATTTTACGTATTTTTTCCAAGGAATATAAAACTTGATTCTAATTGATTTTTCTATCATGTAATGTGCAATCTTATAATATGAATAAACAAGACTAACAATAAACTTAAAACTTATCACTTTTTACATTAATGAATGTGGCACATTATACAACAGCGTGCTATTTTCATGCTGGTTTCTTACTTACGTTGTAGGTAGTTATCAGACAAGAATATGGACTAAGGACTGAGCGAGTCAATGGAGTCATTTGTATTGCTGAAGCAGGGTGGGGTTTAAGCACTGTAACTGTGGCGTATATTGACCACTTGTAGTCGAGGGTGCGTATTAGTTTCACTAGTGCGCACTGGGATCATGTATAGTTTGCAATGCACTTTCTGCTTTTATACATCGCTTTATATTGGTTGGGGTGCTTTAGGGGCAACAATGTAGTTTTCAAGTATTTGTTTACAAAGTCATTAAATTATATTTTAAATATCTTAACATTTCCTGGACGGATTTACTGAAAAATGTATTCGTTTAGTAAATAATTGTAATCTTAAACTTAAATAGCAATTTATGTCTAAACTAAATAAATTAAAAATTAAAATTGTGTACCTAATACAAAAATATTATTTAGAAATAAATAAATAAAAAAGGAAATTTCGGAAAAATTTTTAAGAGATACCTAAGTCAATATGGATAAAAACATTGGAACTTGAATTTCAATAGAGTTTTTCCCAACTCCTTAGTAAACTGTTAGAATTAAAAGAAATTTAAAGTGAAGAGGAAAACAGGGGATTTTTATTTAAAAAAAAATGCTATTTTGTATAATAAGTATGTTAATAAAATATTTTTACAAAACACCGTTCAAGGGCTTATTTTATTTTTTATATTTATATATATGTTATATTCCACATAAATACAAACAGTTAGATGGTTTTAGTCGCTATTTTTCGACCCCTCAGTGGGGTCGTCATCAGGCGAATTGGAAAAAATATTATATGACATATATGTATAGGTATTTGAAGTAAGAAAACCGCTGACATCTATTGATATAAAAATATAAAAAAGTATAATTATTTTGTATAATAATAATAACAGCGTGGAAATTGAAAGAAAACCATATTTACATACCTATCATATATATGAGAATGAAAATAAATACTTTATTTATGTAATGTAAGTACACTTCAACTACACGTCAAAATATTTAAACTAAAGATTTGAAACGGGAAAATACAACACATGAAATTATGTTTTATGTATATATACAGAAATGTATATACGATATACATGATAGCTAGGTACTTATAAGTAATAATAATTACTTACATATTAATACGTTACTTACATAAATACATGTTCATTCGATTAGTCTTGCTAAGAAGAAGGGCAAGAAACTTAGCAAAATCATGTTATATATTTCTCTTTGTTCTTTCTTCTTATAATTATTGTTTTAAGATTTTTGCAAAGATTTTAAAGTGATTTAGATCTAGTCTCAGCACGTGATTATGCAAGTTACGAAATTTCACGGTTTATAGAAAATAGAAAATAAAATATTCTAAAAGGTACAAAAACAAAAAATGGTAATAGTACTAATAATATTCCTTTTTAATGCGTCTATTAGGCCAGTATAAGAATATAATTTAACATTTTGCGATCTTCCTCCCATTTACTGAAGATAAGCTTGTTGTTAACCAGCCTTTTTATAAAAAGGCTTCGGCGTCATTTTTAATTTTCCCCGCAATATTTTATTATATTCCGAGAGCGCTTCGTAATTCTTTTTCAATAATTATTTTATTTAAGCGGCAGCCAGCTCGTTTACATTTTGGTCGATGACATCTGCAGATAATGGGCTCCCGAGTTCTTACATTATTTACGTTTATTGAATTTATCAAAGGATCCCCGAAATCGCTTGAATAATAACTCGATGGAACTTGATACTGTTTTGGAGTTTTCGGCAGTGTTGTGGTGTTTTATAGCAATTTTCAACAAATTATGCGAATAAATTCGGAATTGCAGAGAACCCTCTTTGTTTCGAAAGAAGTTGAACTGTTACAGCGAAACTGTCTATTGTAGTCTTACTACAATAATATGTAGTAAACACTACGTAAAGATGTTTATATTATACAAGTATGTATAAAAATGCCGGAGGATTTGATAAGATTTATATTTCGACCACTAAAATGGTCGGACCCGTTAAAAATTAACTTATTAAATATGAAAATATTTTAAATAGCCTATGGAAATGTGCGCAAACAAACAAACAGACAGACAGACAGAAAATAATTCTAAACATCGCTGATTTGTGTTTTATTTTTCATCTTTAGTCACTCCCTTTCTATTTTTATTACTTTTCTTCAATGTACAGACAGAATGCGTTCTACTCTTTTATTAATGTATATCTATCTATATATATAAAAAGAGAAGTCCTGACTGACTGATTCATTCACTGACTCATTCACTGACTCATTCACTGACTCATCAACGCACAGCCCAAACCCTTCGACCTAGAAAGCTGAAATTTTGCACAAAGCTTCCCTTTGTAATGTAAACAAGGAATAAGAAAGGGTTTTTCGAAATTCTACCCCTAAGGGGGTGAAACGGGGGTCCAAAGTTTGTATGGGGAAACAAGATTAGTTAGACTATTTTATTCGAGACTTCACAGGAGTACTCCTATTCATAAATGAGTAAACACGTGTTTCAGGTTTTTTCAGAATTCAGCCCCTAAAAGGGGGAAATGGGGTGACAAAGTCTGAAAATCAACATGGGTATCGTTTGTATGGTTTATCGGGTCGCTGATTACAAAAACAACAAAGATTTTAAAATACAACGTGGTGGACGTGAAAAAAGGCTTTTCCAGAATTCAACCCCTAAAAGGGAGAAATGGGGTGACCAAGTCTGAAAACCAACATGGGTATCGTTTATATGGTTTATCGGGTCTCTGATTAGGAAAACAACAACGATTTCTAAATCTAACGTAGTGAACGTGAAATAACATCATTTCCTGTTGGGGTACGATGGGGTTGAAATTTTGAAATGTGTAAATATCAATATGGGTGTCGTTTTTATGGTTTTTTTGGACGTTAATTACGAAAATGGCATCGATTTTGAAGTTTGAAAATTCTTGAAAGTATGTGTGCCAGAGCAAATCGGCTGTAACAGACGGACAGACAGACAGCCACACAAGTGATCCTATTAGGGTTCCATTTTTTCCTTTTGAGGTATCTATATATCAAACTATCTATCCAAAATCTATCTATCTATCTGTCTGTCTATCTATCTATCTATCTATCTATCTATATCCCAGCAAAATATCTTTGGAACGGAAGGTGGTACATCCCTGTGGGTTGGACCACGGGGTGCCAAAAAAATTTTAAATTTTTTTTTTTTAAATTTCAAAACTTTGACTGCCTGTATATCCCGAACGGCTGGAGTTAAACCCATGTTGATGGGTGTCTAGGAAAATGTCTCGACGAGATCGGTCTGCCGAAAGTGTCAAAACTTTACAGGCCCGTATCTCCCATGTTCATGATACTCTAAGAAAAGGGTTCGGCGAGATCTAGACGACGACGCAGGTAAAAAAAAAACGAAAATAAATAATTGACAAAATTTTGATCGGCCATATCTCCCGAACGGCTAAGCGTAGGGAGTTCGGGTTTTAACTATAGTGATCGGTCAAGCTGGGGCTACACCACCAAAAAAAAAATTAATTTGTCAGGTTTTGACAGTTTTTTCACAGGTCCAAAAAAGTATTCCAATTTACATGAAACTCGGTATCAAGGGGTATTCGGGGTCGCTGATTACGCTGCCATATACAAATTTGACATTCTTTGACAACTGATAGGGATTTTGATACTTTTTCGGAAAAACTTTGATCGGTGAGTTCCTTTTTTTGGCACTCTGGCGAGGCAGAAGGCCGAGCTAAGCTCCACGAGGCCGAAGGCCGATTAGTGTGTTTCTAGCGAGGCCGAATAACGAGCATGTGAGTTTTTCAGCCGAGCACTACACCTTGACTCCCAGAGGGAGTGAGAGCACTTATAATGTTTGTTTCTGATCCTATTAGGGTTCCATTTTTTCCTTTTCGCAATGACGATTAGTAAGTCTCAGGGTCAGTCACTGAAAACAGCAGGAATTGATCTTAGGGGGGACTGCTTTTCGCACGGCCAGTTTTACGTAGCCTGCTCGAGAGTGAGCTCACCTAGAAGCCTGGTCGTGTTAACAGCTGAGGGCAGAATTTCTAATGTATAAAGAGGTACTTCATGTATGAATTTAAAAAAACCAATAGGTAATAGGCCCCGCCAAAGAGACTTTACCCGGAGGTCAAATAATTGTACCAAAAATACTCCAAACCAGATTTAAATACGTTCTATAAAAATTAGTACACAAAAACTAAATCAACGCGGGCGAAGCCGCGGGCAAAAGCTAGTACATATATAAATGTGTTACGATTATGATATTCTAAATTGTGGTTTAGGCTGATACATATACTCACTCCTGTCTCCCAGAGGGGTAGGCAGAGACTACAGATTTCAATCTGCTTTGATCCTGACACACCCCTTTTACTTCTTCCACATCCATGAATACAAGCTCTTCTATTTCGGGTACTCTTGAGATTGCCCTTCTTCAATTATATCTGATATAAAATAAATGCTGCTCGGTTAAAACATTTAACTGCGCATCCATTACTATTGTCCCTAATTGCTTGCGTGAGCATATCGATCTAATACATTATTTATAGTTGAGAATCGAACCTGTTGCGCACAAGTACGCCAGATGTCACAATTAACTTCCACCTACTCCGCTATAAAGTGCAGAAAATGAGACTCTAAGTCAAACTGATAAGGTTCGAAGTTATGTAAGCTATGTACCATAATTATTCTCGAAACCCCACGAGTTGATAAGGACACTCGGTACCGTCAGCAGGATAAACACTCGAGTAAATGTATGTACGAAATGTCGTCTTGGAGAATCGAATGTGCGAACGGAATCGTGATGTCTTTGCGATGTTTAAAAATGATTGTATGTAGGTAAAGGTGAATTGTTTAAATTTTGTTTCAGAGTTATATTTTTCACCAAAAACTAGGCTGGGGCAGTAAGGATTCTGGGTTACAGAAAAATCTCAAGAACAAAAATTATAATTAATATGTGTAATAAAATCTATATGTTTTCTTAATCAAGACAAAACAGCAAATGAAATCTTTAATTTTGATATTACATATAAATAGTGCCACAATTGAAATTAAAAAAAACGTTGTTGCCTAAGTACCTATACAAGAATGTAGGAATTTATCAAACAATATATATCGTTACGACAAGAATCCCCATGGGGTTTTTAGAGGTTTTCCCGAGTGTGAACTATGAAACGCAAGTGCCATTTCACACTCAACTGGATGAACAATCATCATCATCATCATCATCATCATCATCATCATCATCATCATCATCATCATCATCATCATAATCATCATCATCATCATATATATAAAAAGAGAAGTCCTGACTGACTCACTCACTCATTCATTCACTGACTCATCAACGCACAGCCCTAACCCTTGGACCTAGAAAGCTGAAATTTTGCACAGAGCTTCCCTTTGTAATGTAGACAAGGAATAAAAAAAAATTTTTCGAAATTCCACCTCTAAGGGGGTGAAACGGGGGTCCAGAGTTTGTATGGGGAAACAAGATTAGTTAAGACTATTTTATTCGAGACTTCACAGGAGTACTCCTATCCATAAATGAGTAAACATGTGTTTCAGGTTTTTTCAGAATTCAACCCCTAAAAGGGGGAAATCGGGTGACAAAGTCTGAAAATCAACATGGGTATCGTTTGTATGGTTTATCGGGTCGCTGATTACGAAAACAACAACGATTTCTAAATATAACGTGGTAGACGTGAAAAAGGCTTTTCCAGAATTCAAACCCTAAAATGGAGAAATGGGGTGACCAAGTCTGAAAACCAACATGGGTATCGTTTGTATGGTTTATCGGGTCGCTGATTACAAAAACAACAACGATTTATAAATCCAACGTAGTGGACGTGAAATTCCATCATCCCCTGTTGAGGTGCGATTGTGTTGAAATATTGAAATGTGTAAATATCAATATGGGTGTTGGTTTTATGGTTTTTTTGGGACGTTAATTACGAAAATCGATTTTGAAATTTAATGGAGTGGACATGAAAATTCTTGAAAGTATGTGTGCCCGAGCAAATCGGCTGTAACAGACGGACAGAAGACAGCCACACAAGTGATCCTATTAGGGTTAATTTTTTTTGTTTTGAGGTATCTATATATCCACAATCTATCTATCTATCTGTTTTCTATCTATCTATCTTTCTATCTATCTATCTATCTATATATATCTATATCCCAGCAAAATATCTTTGGAACGGAAGGTGGTACACACAGTTGATCCTAATAGGGTTTCATTTTTTCCTTTTCGCAATGACGATTAATAAGTCTCAGGGTCAGTCACTGAAAACAGCAGGAATTGATCTTATGGGGGACTGCTTTTCGCACGGCCCGTTTTACGTAGCCTGCTCGAGAGTGAGCTCACCTAGCAGCCTGGTCGTGTTAACAGCTGAGGGCAGAACTTCTAATGTAGTATATAAAGAGGTACTTTAACTATGAATTTAAAAAAACTAATAGCGAATAGGCCCCACCAAAGAACTTTTACCTGGGGATCAAATAATTGCACCAAAAACATTCCAAACCAGATTTAAATACGTTGTATAAAAAGTACTACACAAAAACTAAATCAACGCGGGCGAAGCCGCGGGCAAAAGCTAGTATTCTACAAAACTATAGTTTGAAAGTCAGAAACTATACAACGCGTTCATAACCACAAACTTAAATAATAAACGCTCAGTTTAGTCCATTCATATCAATTAAAAGTTATTATTTAAACTTTGCTTTGTGGACGCTACCCACCGGCACAGATGACCGCTGGGCCTCAGAAAAGATCATTTCAGGAACACAATTAAACTTTAAACTTAATTAATACCGTATTTTCTTTTCTCCCCTATTTAAGGGATAATACGAACATTGTCATAGTGATTACGAATATTCGTTAAAGCCACAATGCCGCTTTTGCTGTTTAGCCAAATTTTAACTTCAATGATTAAAATCGATACTTAATACAGTTTTTTTTATTCAACATTATTTTTATACCCCATACTTCTCAGAAGATTTTATAAGCCAAAATGTATGCTTGTGAATTTTTCCAAACATTTATTGGACATCGTTTTTCACGTTAAGGTGTGTCACAAAGCATTAAATTGTGTACCTACAGGATTAGAACCATCATACTCCTGTTAGTGATTGAGATGTTCAAGCCACTAGACCACAAATGGGGTCATGATTTAAATTATTCATCAAATAAATCTTAATTTTTATTTATATGTGTGGTCTAATATAACAAATTGTTTTTACTAAAATATTACTTTATGCCAATTTATGAGATATCTTCTCCACCATCTAAAATTATATTAGGCCTAACCTCATTGGACAGCGCAATTATAAATAATCGCATTTTGCCGAAAGCACGGCACCGAATATCCGAATTCATTTCAAATTAGATTCCCCGCATCACTAGCTCACATAATGGCGCTCCCGTATTATTTTCGTGCTATTCCACCCCCATTGTTTTCCCTTAACAATGAAAGGCGTATTTCACTGTTTGGCTATTGTAGAAGAGCCCCAGTTTTTTTTTTCTTTAATTGAAGCACGTCACAAAATATTAAGTGCCTAGCCAAGAGGCCGTTTTCTTTTTATGGCACCGTTTTGTACGCGGAGACCTTAGTTTTTCCATTACTTTTATTACACTTCTTCATGTTCCCTTAATCACTTTATATTGCTTGTAATTAAAAGAAAACCAAACAAGTTATAAAATGGCACGCTGAGATTATTTCTCAAGCGAACAAAGTCCTTGTGTTGTACAGTTTATACAATTCGTTAAACTGAAAAAGGCTTCATTATTATTCTTGTAATAAAAAACATTCTATAATTAAATAATCATGCAAGACATATTACTATTAAACAATACAATGGGTATCTATCTATATATTGATGCTATACCTATACCTAACTTATGTATAGGTTTGCTTATTGTAAAACAATTTATTGACTTGAATATATGCAAATTTTAAGAACAGCGACGCTTCAATTGCTTGTCTGTATGTCGATACACTAACCCAGAAAATATTGGCCGTATTGTATTTTGTGCAATAAATCATTTTATTGCAAAATCCAAGTATGGAGCAGATAGCGTCAGCATCAACACTTTGTATTATTGTTTCTGTGTATTTCTTTTTTTGTATTCTTTTTAAATTTTAGTATTTTAGCAATTTATTTATAAATATGGATTAATTTATCTGAAATAAATGAATATTATTATTATATTATTATTATTATTTTATGACAATACAAGAATGAAACAAGTTTATATTATTTTTAATTTTTGTTAACAAGCAACCAAAGACCTAGAAAACTTGCTTGGTCTGGAAATTGTGTGTAGGTACGAGTATGTAATGCAAACAACTAATATGTAATGCTACTTTATTTGTATGTATGTATTAGTATGTAGTGTATTATATTAAAATATTAGGCTTGAAGAAGATCATTTTTCTTTTTGCATAAATATGATAACTTGTAATTTTTTTTATTTCTCCACACCATCGGTTGACTGGAAGAAATTTCTTTAAGGAATAAGTCCGCCCTTGCCTTTTGTTATTCTGTATTCTGTGTTTTATTTCAATTTTCTGTGCAATAAAGTGTTTATTCATTCATTAATTCATTCATTACATTTCTACATGCACCCACATGACTTTTGAATAACGATTTTTTAGCTGTACTACATCGGGGCTAAAAACTCTTTGGCCAAAAGTGGTTATTATGTATCACACAGTCTTCGGGATTAATATTTCGACTATTAAATGGTAGCATTTTTATAGTTTTTTCAATGCATGTGCTCGTAAAGGCCCACTTTTTATGCATCAAAACCGAACAAAAAGTCGATTATTTTGCCCTAGGGCTTTATTATTATTATTTTTTTTAATTTATTTATAATGGTTGGCTAACCTGCAGCCTTTCCTGTGTACCATAGATGTTATACTTTTTTTTCCACTGTTTAACGGCTCTGGATACAATCCTTTTGAGCCAATCATAATTTAAAGTTCACAAGATTATATTTGTTTTCATTTCCTCACACTATGCATTGAAAAACGTAGTATGATACACGGGCGTAAAAGCAATAAATTACTCGGTTACGTTTAAAACACTCGCTACGCTCGTGTTTTAAATCGTCCTCGTAATTTATTCCTTTTGGCCCTTGTCGCATAAACTACTATTAAAGCATTTTTAGTCTCACTAGAGTAAACGGAATAGGCAAAAAAAAAAAACTATAAGCACAGTTCTTGCTCTCTGTTACAAAACTTAACTGTAGAGTATACTTATGCAGAATATTCTCGCAAGTTGCAGATGTTATTCCTTTTGAAAGAAAGTCGACTTGAACAGGTGCAGTGTTGAAAATACCGTATTTTCTTGAATAACAGACGGGCGTATCGCTTGGGATACGTGTTTTCATATGAAACTACTTCGGAATTTATTTCGGATACATAAGTATGCTGGATATATTTATATGCATAGTATTTAATACTTTCCACTTTCTGAACAGCTAAGGAAAGCATCGTATTTGTGGCCGAATAACGGCGATAGGGCTCCCCACCCATCACGTTGGGACGCAATAATCGTCGATGAAACGCGGGTATACTGAGTGTAGACTGTGACTTGCATTTCACAGTTCACACTCGGGAACACGTCTGATACTCCCTTATTAGTCTTTACATATGAAATTGCCGTTTTCTATAGAGAATTTGAAGGAAACTCAATTTTCAGTACTAACATTTTTGCATTTTTTTTAGAAATGACATATCCAAATTTTATGATTTCTTTTGTATATGATTGAGACAACATTAAGCTAACAGCAAATTTAATCAAATGTTTGAAAAATATCAGCTTGAAAAAATATTACAAATCTTATCATGGAAATGGATGGAATTTAGGACAAACTGTTTTTGAAGATTTAATTTTCATAATCAAACTGAAAATAAAAACAAAATTTAATACGTAGATGTAAAACCTTGAACTCAACTTTCAAATAAAAAACAAATAATTGAGATAGCTATTGAATTACAGGAATTATAAACTCATGAATCTGTAAGAAAATTTCGGCAATTTCATATGTATTTTACCTCACGCTAGGAATAAGCAGCAACGAAAGCTCAGTCTACAATCTCTTGTAATACTGGCCTGAGTTCTTTTACTGCCTTTCGGCATGCACGCATAAGTTTGTAATACTTATATAATATGCATTTTGACTGATAAAGCTGAATTCAATACCCCTTAAATTCAATAACAATAGATATCTTATTTGTTTGTATCGAAATAGGAAACACTTATACTTGCAATCTTATCTTGTAAGAACGGGAAATGTGAGAAATACTAACTATTTTTATGTGTACGTGTAAGATTACTAAACTCAAGTGAGCTCAATTTTCATTTTATTTTATTATTGCTACTAAATTTACCCTACACACTGTGAGAATTGAAATATACTTTCATTACATAAGCATATATATTCGTGCTTAAATATGTTTCTTCTTTTTCTTTGCGTTTTATTTTTCCTATCACGACGGGACTTACAAATCACCAAAGTTTGTCATAGGGATCATCATCATCATCATCATCATCATCATTATCAACATCATCATCATCATCATCATCATCATCATCATCATCATTCAGCCTACATCCACCCACTGTTGGGCATAGGCCTTTTCTTCTCCACGCCATTTTCGTCGGTCTTTCGACAGCCTAATCCGTTGCCCACCAACAGCCCTGATGATATCGTCTCGGCATTGGGCCTTTGGGATACTTAGCATAAAATCTTTATAAACAGAATAAGTGACTATGATTAAGTTACAGCAATTTACTTTCATTTAAGGGGCCCCGCCGGCCATTTATATCAATAACCTATACATTCCCCAAATAGGTTTTAAGCAACAAATAAATTAGTCTGAAAGCCGTCCTAGACGTCCATCCGTTGGCTCATCCATCCTCAGCATGGTATCTGGCTAAATGCCAAGCTTTTGGGTCATGCCTTCACGCCAATAAACCAAAACACACCTTATCCCCCAACCCGTAACGCTCAATTTCAAGCAACATAAACTCCCCATTAATCCTTTTAGAAATACCTGGCTCTCTCTTCTCTATCGCGCTATCTGAATAAGAATCTGCCGAGTTCAATTGAACGTTATGGCTTTAGAGACACGATTTATTTTGCCGTGAGGCTTTTCTGCGCTAGTTGCTAACTTCATTTTGGTGTCGTACTATCTCTTTGTACGAGTATGTTGATACACGTTTTGTAGTTTGAAAGGCACGCTTTTAGTTTTTTTTTATAAATACGTTATGAAATAAGCCGAAATTGATTGCCATATCAAAGAAGCCTATTAGGGCCTTTTTTGGTCCATAAATAGCATACGGCCTTAACTTACGGTTCACTGACATCTTTGTTGAGTGATAATAAATAAATCAGAAGTCCAAGCTCAAGGAAAGCTAGCAAGCGATAGTAGGTTTCAAAAGAATCAGTCGTATATTCGAAACACCCATCTGCGTTCCAGCTGTCACCATATGTACAGATAGCGGCACGGTTTATGAGGTCTGACCTTGACTGCGCTAGTAATTTTTTCTCTATCGCACTTCGTAATTTTGTGCTCGAATGAACACATGCGCTAATCCCCCACCACTTTCAATAAGCGGTCAAAAATCGTTCCGTGACCTGTAGCGTTTATTCGTCCAAACCTGTAGCTGATGTTGATCAACCGTTTCCATCCAGACTATTGTACGATAGATCGCCACCAAATGGTGAGATAATGTCTACGAGGCTTTTTTTAGACTCAACAAAGGCTTTGTTAGCAAAAATCATTTCAAATATTTCATTTTATTCCTCTTTTTTTAAATAGCTTCAACCGTACCCTTTGTCCTGTATTTTAATCACCATGATATAATCAAAGCTGCAGATATTTCTTTTGATGGCTAACATAAGTACAAGTATTCTCTTCATTTGCTAAGCTTGAGTTTAAAAAACGATATTTTCTTAAAAGACGCCTTAAAATACCATTGCCTTCACAAATATATGTGATTGTTTTAAATAAATGAAACTTTAAATAACTGAAACTTCAATCATTAAACACATGCGCTAATCCCCCACCACTTTCAATGAGCGGTCAAAAATCGTGCCGTGACCTGTAGTTGATGTCCATCAACCGTTTGGATCTAGACTATTGTGCGATAGATCGCCACCAAATAGTGAGATAATGTCTACGAGGCTTTTTTTTAAGACTCAACAAAGGCTACGTTAGCAGAAATCATTTCAAATATTTCATATTTTATTTTATTCCTCTTTTTTTTAATAGCTTCAACCGTACCTTTTGTCCAGTATTTTAATCACCATGATATAATCAAAGCTGCAGACATTTCTTTTGATGGCTGCATTCTTACTATAACATTAGTACAAGTATTCTCTTCATTTGCTAAGCTTGAGTTTAAAACACGATGTTTTCTTACAAGGCGCCTGAAAATACCATTGCCTTCACAAATATATGTGATTGTTTTAAATAAATGAAACTTTAAATAACTGAAACTTCAATCATTGAACACATGCGCTAATCCCCCACCACTTTCAATGAGCGGTCAAAAATCGTGCCGTGACCTGTAGCTGATGTTCATCAACCGTTTGGATCCAGACCATTGTACGATAGATCGCCACCAAATTGTGAGATAATGTCTACGAGGCTTTTTTTTAGACTCAACGAAGGCTACGTTAGCAAAAATCATTTCAAATATTTCATATTTTATTTTATTCCTCTTTTTTTAATAGCTTCAACCGTACCTTAATATATTCCATAAGTATTGTCCTGTATTTTAATCACCATGACATATTCAAAGCTGCAGACATTTCTTTTGATGGCTGCATTCTTACTATAACATTAGTACAAGTATTCTCTTCATTTGCTAAGCTTGAGTTTAAAACACGATGTTTTCTTACAATGCGCCTTAAAATACCATTGCCTTCACAAATATATGTGATTGTTTTAAATAAATAAAACTTTAAATAAATGAAACTTCAATCAAACTCAATAACATAAAACTTTAAACAAGTAAAACTTCAGTCAAACTGAAGGTAGCACCACCGTTTCCAATTGTTTCCAATTATTTATATAATTATATAGGTACTTACTAGTGTTTTGCGTGGTGCGCGGGCTGCAGGCAGCCCGCGTGAGTTGTAATTGTTCTTTGTTGTACTCTATTCATTGTTGTTTGTTGTTGCATTTAGTTGTTGTTGTAACTTTTTCGTTAACGTGACAGGACAAGGTATCGAGTAAAAAACACGTTTGAAATTGAGTTGCAACTAATTATCAGACGACATTCAAGTAATGGGCAGAAGTCAATTGTATCACGAAATGTCATCGGCCATGATCGGGTGGGAAAAAAGTCATCGGTCATGATCAGTTTTCAAAATTGTCATCGTCGTAAGCGTAATAGCGCGTTAAAATACGTGCGGTAACTTTGATTCAATTGAAGTGGACAAATATTTTGCTATTGTGTACTCTGACAGTTGTTAAAAGTCCAAAATCTTAACGGTCGAAATGTGCTTGAACAAACTTTCAACGGAGTCGAATCCCGCTAAGCCCAATCTCAAACGTTTTCGAGATAGGTCCAAATGAAACAGTCTTGTACTGCCCCCGGGGTTAAGTGAACTCGGCCTCATGAACTCACATACTCGGCCTTCGGCCTCCTATGTTCATTCATCGGCCTCGATTATACTCGGTTCGGCCTTCGGCCTCACAAGCTCGGCCTCCGGCCTCGCCGCTTGGTACTGTTTGGCCTCCGGAATCGTCCTCCGGGGTCGGCCTTCGGCCTCTCTATGACATCAGATATGACTCTGGTGGCCGCGGTGTCGTGCTCGGCCGAAAAACTCGCATGTTCGGACTCCGAACGCTGCCAGCTCGGCCTTCGGCCGCACTGGCGCGTTCTCCGTCCTCACATGCTCGTTTTTCGGCCTCGCTATGAAGACACTTGTAGGCTCGGCCTTCGGCCTCGCCGGGATCCTTTACGCGAAATGTTTCCTCTGACATCTGTCAAGTGTCCAAACTGTCAACGGTCAAAATGTGCTTGAACCAATTCAACGTAGTCGAATCCCGCTAAGCCCAATCTCAAAGGTTTGGGAGATATGTCCAAGTGAAACAGTATTGTAATGCCCCCGGGGTAATGTGAACTCGGCCTCATGAACTCACATACTCGGCCTTCGGCCTCGTATGTTCGTTCATCGGCCTCGCTTATACTCGGTTCGGCCTTCGGCCTTCGGCCTCCGGCCTCGCCACTTGGTACTGTTTGGCCTCCGGACGATTCCTACAAGGCCTCCGGCTTCGCCTCCGGCCTCGTAGGAATCGTCCTCCCTAGAATGACATCAGATATGACTCTGGTAGCCGCGGTATCGTGCTCGGCCGAAAAACGCGCATGTTCGGACTCCGAACGCTGCCAGCTCGGCCTTCGGCCTCGCTGGCGCGATCTCCGTCCTCACATGCTCGTTTTTCGGCCTCGCTAGAAAGACACTTGAAGGCTCGGCCTTCGGCCTCGCCATTAGATCCGATAAAATGTCCAATCCATTTTTTTTTCGAAAAAGTGTCAAAATCCCTGTCGGTTGTCAAAAAAAAGTGTCAAATTTGACAGTGGATTCGTAATCACCGACCCCACCTGCCCCTTGATAACGAGTTTCAAGCGAATCGGAGCACTTTTTTGGACCTGTCAAAAAAAAATGTCAAATTCTGTCAAATGTCAAATTTTTTTTATGCGGTCGCGTAGCGCTTGGCGGACAGATCACTAAAGTCGAAACCGCAACTCGCTAGGATTTACGGTTCGGGAGATATGGCCGATCAAAGTTTTGGCAAAAAATATTTGTTTTTTTCGACTTTTTTTTTTATTTTATTTTCAGAAAGATCTCGTCGAGCCCTTTTCTTAGAGTACCATGAACATGGGTCTAGCTCCAGCCGTTTGGGAGATACGGGCCGTTAAAGTTTTGACACCGGGGGGGGGGGCTAGATCTCGGCGAGACCTTTTCTTAGACACCCATCAACATGGGTCTAACTCAAGCCGTCTCGGAGATACGGGCCGTTAAAGTTTTGACATTTGAAAAAAAAAAAAACTTTTTTGTCACCCTATGGTCCGACCCCTAGGGATGTACCACCTTCCGTTCCGAAGATATGGCCAAAACAAAATTTTTTTGTAACAAATTTTAGAAAAAAAAAAAAAACCCATCCCTAGTGACCGGGGACAGCCCTAGGAACTGCGCCCGCTCACGCTTCGCGCTCGCGGGCTTGTTCCGGCGAACTTTCTGTCAATAATGTCAAAAATGACAATTTTTCCCATCCCTAGTACCCGGGTACATCACTACGAACTTCGCCCGCTCGCGCTTCGCGCTCGCGTGCTCGTTCGTGGGCTCGCCCGCTCACTCGCAAAACTCCCATACAACGACCCGCCTCACTAAAATGTCAAAAAACCATGTCAAATGTCAAAAAATGTCAAATGTCGAGGTTTTTCCCCACTCAGTATTAGACACCCGACATTCCATACATACAACACTATAATGTCAGAACACTCTTTCCAACTAAACAACCATGTCAGTCAGTCAGTCAGTCAGTTACCGTTTTGTAGCTTTATATATAGTCAACAATTATTATTATAATTCATTTATTTATTAACTGCTATCTTTAAATAACCTTTTATAACTTTATTAACTTCCTAATGGTAGAAATTTTGTTTTTGATTTTTACTTTAATATTGCCACCGGCTCTTAGCAATTGGTCACCTTATTTTGTATATTGCATAAGGTCGGTTTTGGAAACGGGCCTCAACTGAAAATCAGCGCAGTGGCTTGCCTCTGCATCATTATGCTGAGTTGAGGACCTTTTCCACTACCACAGCACTTACATTATTTATTAGTTTTAGTTGTGTTTTTTCTTTTTTCTTTTTTTAATTGTAAAATGTATATTTTTTCTTTTCTATCTATCTATCTACCGATCATTGATGTATAAATCGTATTTTACCTGCAACATATATAAATCACTGAAATTTAATGGTTCCAGAAAAAAAAAACTGTTTTCTTTCTCCGAATTTATAGAAGACTGTCTTAAGAATTAGGGAAATTGTAAAATCGGTTTTACCGGAGTTATAAGCAAAAAAACAAACATACCTACGCGATGAATAAATAACCTTTATGAAAACTGCTACAAATATGGCAGTGTGATAAAACCTTTATAACAAGTTTTACATCTCTAACATTTTTAGCTAAACATCAGCCTTACTTACCGGAAAGTTAAACTAAGGCAAGTTTGTACAAAAAAACTAACTAGCGCCGTAAAGACGTAGTTAAAGGTACAAGTTATAATTTCCGGAACCGTTCCCCTATAGAGTAGCCGTTTGAATGACACAACTAAACTTTTCAAAAACCGACCTTTGTGTCAACCAATAAGAGTCCCTTCAAGTGTCTTAGTATCGCAGTAATTGTCCACTGCAACCAACTTATTCGTAAATTTAAAGTTTAGTGTTTTGAACCTTATCCCTTGGCAACAAAATTTAAACTGACAGTATAAACTTTTTTGCTTTGTCGCTAACGGAGATTCCTTTGTGAGTTTGACTCTTTGTTGTGTGAGGGGGGGGGATGGGGCAAGGCTGCAGGGGTGTCGGGAGGGGGAGGTGTAATTAGAACGTCGGAAGCGTCTCACGTTGACGAAGAGCACTCTTTCTTTGGAACTGGACACTGTTGGTCGGTCGGACTACCGGTATAGATCCGGAATACCTGAAACAGGGATTTTGGGTTCCTTGGTCAAACTTTAATGGATACCAAAACTTTATCCAATGAATTTTGTTACAAGCATAATATTAATTACTAATCCAGATCTTCTTTTCTACATATATGGGCATATAAAATTATAACGTAATCAGAACTGCTCCACAAGCATCGAAAGTTTATCTGATACGTAAATAACGATAAAGTAAACATTTATTAAATTATTATTACATACGGCTTGAACACTCACGTGTGATTGTTGTTGACTATATCCCAACAAACGCCCAGCGCACGAGCAATGCGTGCAGCTCGCCGATCGGCGGCTGCCAGTGCCTGATTGACAACGACGGTAAACGCCGCGTCGTCGTCCTAAGAACGACACTCGCCTTGATAATGCCAAAATTGTATCGGTGAAACGGTTGGCATATAGTTAACAACAATCACACGTGAGTGTTCAAGCCGTATGTAATAATAATTTAGTATGTCAGCTCACGCCAGTTTTAATAATATTATAACCATTTATTTATTATCACGTCATAAAATATACAAAAAAAGGAATTCATGCCACGATTATGAGTTCCTTAAATTCTTATTGTGGTCTGCTTGAAACTACGCAAATTTATAAATTTTGCAAAAGAGTAACAACATGCGGCCTACAGTGGGGATCTCATTAACCTATATACACTTGCATAGTAACTAGAGATGTACCAACTAATCGCCGCCTAGTCGGGAAAGCCGACTATCTGGCCATATTTACTCGGCGATTAGACGGCAAAGGCGCCGACTAGTCGGCCCATTCCTCTAAAAGATATAGCTACTTTAAATGTATTAAATTTAATTCACAAAACGCGAGTTTCCACAACACTAAACAAAGAAAATGCGTCACATACATTTTTCATGTACCCTAATTATTTTTATATGCCAGAACTCCACCGAAAGTAATGTTCGGCTCAGCCGACTAATCGGTCAATCAGCTAGTCGGCCCCTCTCAAATTCATACATTAGCTCCTGTAGTGAAGAATATAAGATAGGTACAAAGTCCAATGTGTATAGCTTGATGTGATCTTCTACATATGTAAAGTAACTTTATATCTGTAGGTACAGCCTTCAACTGAATCTTGACTACAATGCTGTCGTGAACGAACAAACAATAAGCCTTCACTGTAAGGTTTTCCAATTTTTTTGCAGAACACTAAAGTAGGGTTTTCTTTTTTAAAAGAACCCAGAAATATACATTACTTGCTTTTTATTGCTTCGTAGTTTTGGCAGGAGGTGGCGGCGGTGGAGGCAACAAATTAGACGCAATTACAGAGAGCCGCCGAAATATTTTTATTCCGTATTTTTGTTAGCCAGCAAATTTCAAATTTGGCTTCACGTATTTCACTCCTGTTTTTGTCTAACTAAATTTTTGACTGGTTTTTCTTTTATGATAGTAACGTAAGTTGAGTTTCTTAGAGTGCCGTAAAAAATTAAAACCCATATAGCGACGCTAGGGATCTGTCTGCTGGTGGTATAAGTTATAATGGCTAAGCTGACGAGCTTAAATGAGTTATGCAGATGGAGAATTATTCTGAAAAAACGAAAAATTACGAAAAATGTTCAGTGAAGTAACAACTAAAAAAATATTATTAAAATTTGAGCAAGGTGTTAAAACAACTAAATTTGAAACAAATTCGCTTAGATTAAATTATGTTAAGGTGTCGAAAACCAATTCAAGATTTAGGTTTAATAAGCCGTATTTTAGAACTTGTGATCTAAAAAACCTCGTAAAAAAAAGCTTTTAGAAGTTAAGAAATTTTGAACATTGTTTACGACGTACGCACTTTATATACATTTATTCCTTAAGTACGGAACCCCTAAGGTGCGGATCCTACTCGAGTACATGTCCCTCTTATTATTAAAGACCACGCTTTTGACATACAGTCATCCATCACGAGACAGATCCTATTTTGGAATTGTACCTGATGAAAAAGTGAAAAAATAACTTCATTATATTTTTTTGTGTATGTTATGTACCTACAATTTTGTTTACACACATTTTGTCTGGAAATCAAGTCAAAAGATATTACCTTTATATAATACGTAGGTGAACGTACCTATATAGGTATCGTTAATATTTTCATGAAGGGTTTTTCGTCTTCATACTACCAATTCAAAAGCAGAAACTGCTTATCTTAACTGCCGCAAAAACGAGCCATGTACAAACAAATCACTTTGAATATTGACTCAGTCGCACACAGTTCTTAATGCAATTCCAGTAAGGGTCAGAATCAAACAAAAAATACCTCTTTTAGTCATAAAATCTTATAGCAACGTTGACCAGCGATGCAACCGCCAACACCTGCAGCGCCATCAAATTCCTTTATTTACAAAACTCTGCACAGTTTACTTAGTCATATAGTGAAGTCATCCTACACGTTCCATTTTTTTTCCATGTTTGTTATACTTACATGAAGGAACTATAATCGAATAATGATCATTGGAATAGTGGCTATTTTGGCATAAGAACAAGATAGAAAGAGAATAGAGGTGGATCGGAATACGTACGACCACAGAACATTTAAATGTTCTGAGCGTACGACACTGAGCATTCGCCGTTTGTTCATAATTATCTATTTATTTTTCTACCTCTCTGACACACGGCTCTTTTGACAGGTTGTTAATTTGTGTATATGAGTTATGTACAGGTAAATGTTGTAGCGAGTCATATTGTAAAATTTGACACATCATAAAGTATGAAATAAGACATGTACGAAGATCTATTTAAGCGAGAAGAAGCGTGTGAGGTTGCTGCTGATCAATTGATCATAAATTCGGAAACAGCTAAGCAGAGCGGACGATATGGCCAATTTTACGACATGGCTACGACATAGACACTTTTTTTACTTCCGTGAATGCATTATCGTTTAAAATGAAAGGTTTTGTTCTGTTCCACATAAAAGAAAAAAAAGAAAATTTCATGCTTTGTGATGTTTTGTAGGATATGACTATGATGTAATTTTACTGAATTGTTTTGTTAATCTATGCTCAGGGGTTGCGGGGAGCCTTATTTCGCTTATGCACAAGGCATTCCACTTTATTGATATAGAATATTGGAAACACAACGGCTTCAGCAGCACATTTCGATTCAAAACTGTTTTTGCCTTCATGCTTCCTGATTTTGAACTTTATTATTATAACATTATAGCTTGGAATTGAAACCCATACGTTAAAAACGATGATATATAAGATTTTTCGGGATAGCTGGTGTGACTACTTTGTCATTAATGGAAACTAGGCTGTTTTGAATTATTGGTGTTTGTGAGATGAAATTAATGGATTTTGGTTTTTGCTTGGCATCTAAAAGGATTTCAAAGTCATTGTGGTTTCGTATTTAGGAACAAAATTTAGAATTGTTATTGTAAAAGTACAAAACAAAATCTTTTAAATATGAAATTGTTGTTAAACATCGTTGCATTAAATTTATATAAGCTGCTCATGTTTAAATCATAATAAATATAAGTATAGTCTCTACTCGAGAAAAGTATATTTTAAACCTTCTAGGAAAGCATAAAACAGCCTCAGACATACAAACTATTGTCCTTTCCAACCTAAACACCAGTCTACCCTAACGCCGATTTCTTGGCATCACCCTGCCAATAACTGGCAACCTGCCAGTGTTCGCCACCCGACGGCCAGAGAAAGCCTTAGGCTATGCTGTTCTATCCATGCAGAATTGAAAGTAGTAATAATAAAATTGTCTGGAGCTCCCGTTACAATGCTTTTTAGGAATGGCGACCGCACGTCTGCATTTAATATTTTTGAGTCCGTTTTTGTAGCGTTCTGAAACGCTTTATGTTTTGATAATTGCATTTTTTCTAAAGCGGTATCTGTCTTGTTACGAGTAGAAATAGTACTTTAAAATTAAAAGTAGCTGTATATTTGAAATATTTAAATAAAGCAGCGTTTCTTTTCAATGTACTTCCAGTAGTTTAACAATACTTGAATTAGATGAATACCTAAATGTACGGTGTTATATTTTTGCAGCGAGTTGTGATCATAGCTGGTCATTAATCGCGTAGCGGTCATAGTCATAATAGACGGCGTAGCATTGTACCAGGGTTACAAATTCGTGCTACGTTGGCGTTTAACTGCTACGAATCTTTGGTTTTAACGCTTTATACACCATCTATGAAGTATTTTAACACATAAATACAAAATAGTAGTTTATGCTACAAGGGCGAAAAGGAATAAATTACGAGGACGATTTAAAACACGACCGTAGCGAGTGTTTTAGACGTAACCGAGTAATTTATTGCTCTTACGCCCGTGTATCATACTACGTTTTTCAATGCATAATGTGAGGAAATAAAACAAATATAATCTTGTGAACTTTAAATTATGATTGGCTCAAAAGGACTGTATCCAGAACCGTTAAACAGTGGAAAAAAATTATAACCTTTATGGTACACAGGAAAGGTTGCAGGTTAGCCAACTTCTCGTATATAAATAAAAAAATAAAATAAAGCCCTACGGCAAAATAATCGACTTTCTGTTCGGTTTTAATGCATAAAAAGTGGGCCTTTACGAGCACTTGCATTGAAAAAGAAATTAACTTGTTAAAGCTAAAGTCGAGTTTACAAAATGCATGTTAGCCAAAAGACCACGTTGTAGCATCATTATTTGTTAAAACACCTCTGGCACTAAACTCCATACAACCAGCATGGCCAAGAATAAGCTTCCTGTTTAGAAATGTAAAACTAGAAAGCAATTTAGCTAAAATGTGTTTTGGCTCCTTCCGGCGGGAGTTTAGGCAAGTGACCAGACGCAAACTAGTTTTAAATGGCTAAAGTGCATTCTTAAAGTGCAATGTCTATTGTATCTCAACGTTCTTAGTTTACTTGGAATTTAATGTGCTAACTTTAACCACAAATATTTAATTAGTTTGACAAACTACGTATACATAATACATAACAACAGTATCTACAGTAGATAAGTAAAAAATATATCCAATAGGTGTGTCAGTAACGTAACAGATGAAGATATATGGTATCTGCTTATCCTTCTGGGAAACAGGCGTAACCATAAATATGTCGCAGATAAATTGTCAAAGCTAGGTTAGGTTGGGTTAGATTTTAAAAAACCTAACAAAAACTTACACGGCTCTGACAATTTACCTGCGACATAGATATACCTACCTATATGTAACCAAATCAAAGCCAATAATCATAAATAATAATAGGGTGCTTGCAAATTTGACCTATTCCTTGAAAGGAGTGATACTAGAGATCATTTCCAACAAATAATGCCTATCAACTAGGGGTCTAAAATAATACATTTTTTTTTAAAGTAAAACACGTCGATATTGCAAAAATTCAAAGTAAACAAGGTTATTTTCTACTTAGACCTTTTATTTCTGAGATTATTGGAATTCAGGGCAAGTATTTTTTTTTTATAAATGCTCACTCATTTATCATTAATCAGAAAAATAACAAATAAGTGCCGACAGAGGAGTAGTTATTTTTAAATTATTTGTTTTAGTTACCAGTCTGAAAGTCTGAAAAATATTTTGAAAACCTCCGTAACTCGACACCTAGCTGATAGGACTTAATTTGTTGGAAATGATCTCTAGTATAACTCCTTTCAAGGAATAGGTCAAATTTGCAAGCACCGTATATGAGTAACTATAGTTCGCGTCAAACTTAAAGGCGGCTGAGTGAAGTAGAGTTGCTGCGGTAAGACGTATAGAGAGAAACAGACGACAAAGACAGATGATCGAGAGAAATAGACAAAGACATAGACAAACTTCAGAGCCGACTTTAAATTTGAATACCTCTGTAGCTGTAGTAAGCTAGACTTTCAAGTCAAACACCGAATCACAGTGCATCCATTCTTGTTACACATGAACTAATATTTTATTTTAAATGTTTATCTGTGAATAGTTAAAATATTGAAACCATATTGTAATTACTCTTGTCCAAAATACAATCTCACCTAGAGACACGTAAAAGACTTGAATATTTGCTCATATACAGGAAGGCGTTGGTGACTATTTTTACAGTTGTATACTATCACAGTTAGCAACAAACAATATTCAGGTCGAATTCTTTGTTTAAATGATTTATAATATGTTCTAGTAATCTAAGTTTAATTACCTATGTTTGTTATTTGTAAATTAATTTGTCACATTAAACAATTTTATGATTATGATATATGATATGATTAACTACTCGTGTAGGAACAAAAGTCTAGCTTTATACGGATTAAAGGATTAATTTGACCGATTCAAAGTGAAACCCACACAGTAATGATCCCAAATTCCAATAAGTCACTCAATTTTGTCTTAAATTAAGAATCGTTGCACGTACACTTAGCGCATCCCCATGTCCCTGTAGGGTGCATTGCTAATGGATACAAGCCAAACCTTTTCATTCAATATTGTACTCTGTGACTAGCACATAAGAGTTAAAACCGAATATTGTTAACTTGACGATTGTGAAGATAAATAATAGTATATAGACAATTTGTGGTTAATAGCAATAGCCATTATATTGAATTTATTTTATTTTAAGTGGAATCCATTTGAAATGTGTACAGTTTACGCAAGGGATTTAAAATGGTCAATTAACTATTGCAATACTCATATATATTTCAGACAAGGCATTTTAAATGAAAAAGTATCGATTTAATAGTAGTTTATGCTACAAGGGCGCAAAGGAATAAATTACGAGGACGATTTAAAACACGAGCATAGCGAGTGTTTTAAACGTAACCGAGTAATTTATTGCTTTTACGCCCGTGTATCATACTACGTTTTTCAATGCATAGTGTGAGGAAATGAAAACAAATATAATCTTGTGAACTTTGAAATATAATTGGCTCAAAAGGACTGTATCCAGAGCCGTTAAACAGTGGAAAAAAAAGTATAACATCTATGGTACACAGGAAAGTCTACAGGTTAGCCAACCATTGTAAATAAATTAAAAAAAATAATAATAATAAAGCCCTAGGGCAAAAGAATCGACTTTTTGTTCGGTTTTGATGCATAAAAAGTGGGCCTTTACGAGCACATGCATTGAAAATAAATAAATACCTAATTTATACAAATATTATACAGGTAGTTTTTTTTTGTTTGTATAGGGAGAAATTTCTGGAACTATTGACCCGACTACAGACTCTTTACCCGCTAGTCTACTGAAACAAACCATATCGAGCTCGATAGTGCGTGATACAGCGCTGTCTCTCGCTCTGTTGATCTACCTCGAGAGGGAAAGAGATGTATCGAGCGGTTAAAGCTCGATATGGTCTGCTATGCTAGACCCCCTGGACATATGCTAGTTTGTTTCCTGGGGATGAGCAGTTCCGTAGGGACATATTCATTAATTACATTCACGCTGGTGAAACCGTGGACAAAGGCTAGTTAGAATTTATAGGAAACTAGACTATTACGAAGAATAATATAAGACCATTTGTTAAAAAAAAACTTCTTTCTTTGCGAAACAATCAATTTCTATTGATTCTGTTCAGTATTTGGGTCCGTAGGGGTCAGATAACGGGATTACGTCTCCCGCTGTCACATGTCTACGGAACCTTGACTTCTTATAAAGAATTAGATGATAAAATTGTTCGAAGGACGTTTCGAAAGAGATACAAATACTATCCCACTAATATTATAAATGCGAAAGTTCGTGTTTAAATTCAAATAGCTTATTTTGTAAATTAGGTACATACACTTATTACGAGTCAAATATAATCTTGAAAAAATATATGTAATTAAATTGTAAAATGTACATGAACTTAGCCAGGTGGTAGCTTGGTGGTAGAGCTGATGCCGGGCTCGACTGTGGAGGTACTACCATCTTACTTGGAGACCCCCTCGATAAGTAATTCAGAGGAGAGTAAGAGGACAGCTCACAGGCAAAAAACCAGGAGGCCCACCATGTCTGGGACCGATGGATGGCGGTATATCCATCCCTAATAGCCGGGCCTTATATGGAACAGACTGGTGACGGGCAGCGGTGTCAAGTTGTGTTTTATTTAAACAAAGTTTTAATTTATACGAGATCTTCGCCGTTCCAGGGTAGCTCATAAGATAAAAGGTTATTTATTTATTTTCCACGAGAATTTACATAATAATTCACTCATTCAGTTTCAAATACTGCAGAAAAAAAAGCATGAATTTCATTGAAAACAGGAGAGGAAAGATTTGGGCACGTACTTAGGCTCCCTTGCATATCCAATATATACTATATACATTTACTTACTTTATTAAGCACAGATCGGGATAGAATAGCAACTCAAACTAATTACATGTAACATGCACATACCCGTACTTACCTTCCCGGAGAGAGGTAAACCAGAAACTGCAGATTTCTATCTCCTAACCGTTAGCAGCTAACGCATTTTTTTTAAATATTTGTTATTGTTTTTATCTAAAACAAAAGGTGCACTTTCACTATTTTCTGCGACGATAGCAGATTAAAATCACTTCCTTTGCTACTTCCGTAACGGCTGCGTCACTTTTTTGCTATGGGGCGCGCGTAGCAAATGCTAGGACTACGACGTAGTGGGTCTACTAAACTATTTAGTCGTAGCGCTTGCTACGCCGTAGTAAAAGCGAATGCTTTAAGTAAACAGTTAAACTATTTCTTTTTAAAACAAACACACAATTTTTATAAAAACCTACATAGGATATGAAAGTTGCAGCCCGCTGCATAGAGAGCTTATATGCACTTTATTATGCTAAGTTCCATTTGAGAAGGGTGTTAGCGAGGATAAACTTAAGATCAGTTTAAGTATAAGATTTTACAGAGACATAGAGCGCCTGTCAAGGGGTCGCTTTGAGCATTTTATGTTTATAGTGCATTTTCTTCTCTTTAAGTTTGTTATTCAATTTTAGTAATGGAAACCGGGTGTTGGTTTATATAAGGGAGTTTTTTAAAGAAATATCTGAGGAAATTAAGTTAAAAAATTAAAGAATATTTTTCCTGTTAATTAAGGTATCATCTTTCTGAAATTGGTATATGAATATATATTAGTATATACATATAATATTGTTTATTAATATTAGTATGTATGTAGATATGTAGATAATAAGGTAACATAAGAAATTTGGTTATTTATTACGTATATATATATTTTTTTACACCACCTACGCCTTATCCTCTATTTTACATTGTCTTCCACCCAAAAGTTGTCTGGAAAAAATCTCTTAAGCGATAAGACCGCCTATTGTACCCTCTCTGTTAAAAATATTTTATAACTTCTTGTTTTATTGCACAATAAATAGTATTTATGTTATGTTATGTTATGTTATTCGGGGTATCATGTCATGAATGTATATATTGATAACAATTGTAGTTAATACAATTTTTATATTTTCCCTCGGTTATTGTTACACATACTTGTGTGTGGTAAGTTCAAGATGAAAAAAAAAGTGTTTTTTGTCTTCTGTACGTCTGTACTCTGTACGCAATATGTCAGTTCTTATTATTACCCAAGAGGGCATTTTTATTCTCTCGTGAAGTTTATTATTTTGATTTATATTTATGAGTAGTGATCTCTGTGTTTGTGTCAATGTTTGAACAAGATAAAGGTTATAAAAATAAATATTTGTTGAAACATAAAAAACTAGCGTTTGCTCACGACTCTGCATGTGCTGGATAAGTAATAAAGTTACTTCATAAACATCGTTTCGGAGATTTTGTAATGAGTCGTTGAGTGGTATTTCAATTTTACACAATTTATTTAAAATAATGTTTAAAATAAACAATTCATCTTCTTCTTCATAAAAGTGAAAAAGAAAAGGTAGTTCCAAAGCCATGTTGCAAAAGCGCACAAATTGCTCAGACTAATTTACGCGCTGCACATTGAGTCCACTTGAATAAATGACTGGCCAAAGTTTGCCAGCAGAAATGGCGACGATAAAGGGCAAAGCGATGGAACCCTCGAAGTTTTACCTAAAAAACTACCAGAATTGCACTGGGCTATTCCGAAATTTACGTGAAGTGGTAGTTGCAAAGTTGCTCCACGCCACTCGCGTGAAATTTAAATTTATGGAACGTGCAGTGTTTTGAAATTGCGTTGTTTTCAGTCAACAAAAGCAGAAATGAAATGAAAACATTTAGGTTTTACCGCGGCAAAACGGTTTTGAAAACGCTGCTGTCAAAATTGAAGATAAGTGGCATAGCCAATAAACAGCCACCAAATCTAAATCTATTCGCATATTCCATGCAAACCAATGAAGACATACAACGGTCCCGGATCGAGATGTAATGATATGTGTAATATATTCATAAACGCGTTTCCGCTACGTATGCCGCTGCACGACTCGCGAATTTTCGCGGCCAGCCAATTTTACTCGACATGATGAGAATTTTTGTATATTGGCGTTAATGTGGCGGTTGCCAAGCAACCAGAGGGAACTTTTTTTGCTTAGGGTTTTTTACTCTATGTTGGTAATAGATGTTGCGGAGTTATATCTCGGGCGTATTTCAAGTACCATTTCAAATTAGATCATTTTAAAGACCATAAATAAGTCTTAACATACCTAGAAGCAATCAAATGTTTTACAAGTTCGAAATTTCGAAATTGAATACCAACTCTGATTGGCTGAAAATGTTTTTTTCCTTCGAAGTTATTAGCCATTCAAAGAACAGGTAATCCCATTTTTAATAGTATAAGCCAATAAGTAATCTATTCTTGGAAACGTTTGCTCAACTTTTCTTATTTCTTATCACACTTTCTTAAATATCTACTTACTCATTCATTTTTATTGATCAACTGAAGAAGTATAAATGTCATCCTGGGAACAGCTATATATCATACATTTATTAAACCTTCAGGTAACAACGACATACAAATCAAATCAATAAAATCAAATAATTTATTCTGTAACGGACTATTTGTGGAGCGCATTATTTAGAACCGTGTGAGCCATTATTTAAAAAGTTTGGTATACTTCCTTTGTCATGTGTATACATCCTGGAAATTTGAAAAAAAATATTCGTACCTATTTAAAACAAGGGCTGAAGAGGGATGCAGGAGTGTTCGTCATCATCATAAACTGTATGCCCCTAAATTTAATTTAAAAATATTCAGTAATAATGCTTTTTATATGTGTATAAAGTTGTATAATAAATTACCTAATGATCTCAAAGAATATCGTATGCCAAATTTTAAACACAGGCATAAATTATATTTACTAGATCAATGTTATTATAGCGTAAATAAATTTCTTGATCAATGAATTGTAATAAATAATTAATGATGACATGTTTTTATAATAATGTATATAATTAATTTACTATTAACTAATATATTTTAAGGAATTAATATTTGCACACCACAATGTGGTCGAATTTGTGAATCAATTTATTATTATAATTTTGTTATCTTTAATGTACCAAATTCTGAAGCAAATAAACGTTTTGATTGATTGATTGATTGAACGCAGTTACATAATTTATTACACTTATTACACGTTAATTTTAATGTTAGAGAACAATATAACTAAGTATAATAATGTAAAAATAAAAATAGAGTAAAAATAATAATTTAATAAGTAAAAGTTATGGGAATAACTGTACTGGGAATAAAGGTACATATAATCCATTTCGGGTTTCTATAGAGTGGTGCTCACCGAGCCCCGGGAAAGTATCGATATTTTTCCTGACATAATCTAATAACTCTAGTTGTATAACAGAATCGAATACATAGTCACGAAATTAATCCTCGAGGAGGTGTTAGTGGTGTTTCCGAGTATAGACTGTGAAATGCAAATCACATTTCACACCTAGTTTCACCGACGATTATAACGTCCCTGGGTGATGGGTTGTGAACTATTTTACTGTGGTTCGATCACAAATATGGAACTACAGCTTAAGGCTGTTGTGGCCGCCAACAACCTGGAGTCAATCTGTGTCGGTACAAATATCGACAGAAACTATCCATCAGCATAGTTCGTCCACTGCTGGACATAAGCCTTTCCAGGACTTTGCCACTCCCGGCGGTCATCCTGGAAGAATTGCCCATCACACGTGCTGGGCAGGTGGGTTGCTGAGCGCGGTGCCGGAACCCTCGCATCAGTGACGCCGCTGCCCGTCACCAGTCTGTTCCATATAAGGCCCGGCTATTAGGGATGGATATACCGCCATCCATCGGTCCCAGGCATGGTTTTTTGCCTGTGAGCTGTCCTCTTACTCTCCCTCGAATTACTTCGAGGGGGTCTCCAAGTAAGATGGTGGTACCTCCACAGTTGAGCCCGGCATCAGCTCTACCACCTCGACAAAAACGAAATAAACAGAAACTATATTGAACCATAATCAGCGCGCTCTGTATTACGTCACTGGGTCTTCTCCGGATAGCGCAAAATAGGCGCTTAAAAACACGTAAAAATTTATAAAATTATGTAGCAAAAATTCTTTAAAAATAATCGGTAGAACTCATTCGTTGTTATAATATCATCAATTTGATTAATTTGTTATTTGTTTATTTGCATACTTCATTAATTAAATTGGACGCTGTTTTGGTATTATTTTATTAAATTATAGATAACATTTTAAAATTCTAATCAATGCCATCATTCCACATATTCTGTTGTATATCATATATATTTTCAAATTTTTTACTAAATTAACATCTGAGTAAAACCTGACCTTAATTGTGGCTTTGTCGGTCACCAACTGTAAAAGCCACCTTAACGTGCCTTCCAAAGCACGTTGACTAAACACGCAACACAAATGTGTCCCTATGGGATTTGAACCCGCCATCTATAGATTAGTGATAGAGTATTTTAGATCCAAATTCAAAAGAATAACAAAACTTATGGCATAAAAAGGACGAAAGAAGGCCGAAAAAACTTTTCTAAATCCATGTAATATCCCCATTCTTCCTCCGAAATCCCGAAAAAAATATACCTTGCACGGCGAATTGAAGTACATTCCTTGAGATTAACCTAGTTTTTTCCTCGCTATATTAGTCGTTCGCCGCAACACGGTTCAGCCTGACAAATGTGCGACGCATTATTGCGCCGCTTATATTTGTTACGTAATTTATCGCACTTTATTCTCTTTGTCCGTGAATGTGATGAGATCGGAGCACAGTGCGGTGGTATTTTTCATTACGTGATTTTAGAAAAAAAACCTTTTTTGTTTTATTTATCAATTTTAGCTGGTTTGTGGTTTTAGGTGAAAGGCTAAATTATGTTCCCTAACAATAATTGGTAAAATGATTTAGATTTTGACAAGTACATAAAACAAATATTCAACCAATTATTATGTGTATTTTATGTGTTAAAAGCATAAATTTGTTAGTTCTAGGGTATCGTATTAACCCTCTTAATTCTCATTATCGCTACAACAATAGATCACAGTCCTGACTGTGACTCCGATCCAACTTTCAGATAAAGTACTTTTATCTTTCATATGGGTATCTTTCATAGGCCATTTGGTTTATCGCGCTTGCAACTTTTGCTACAGCGCGTAGCAAGAACTTCGATTTTATTGTTTTTCAAGCTTTTGGACTCAATACGTTTCGTACGAACCTACACTACGTATGTGTGAAATAAAGCGGCATTGCAAATGGCTCCTAAAAATACCTAAGTAAGAACAAGTGAATGGTTATCAATTGTTTGAGAGAGGTAGTTTCAAAAGCTGGATACGAAGAGCACTCCTAATTTTAAATCACTGAACCTATAGCAATAGTCAAAAATCCATTAGATTTATCAAAATGATGTTGCGAAAACCGAAAACTGCGGGCATAATATTATGTATCTTTAGTTGTCAACTGGACTGGGTGCCTATCATCAAAAACATAGATATACTGTCGAATTCCGATTGTCTAAGGATATGTTCGCACTTGAAGTGACGTCACAGTTCGTAAATGGTTCAATACCCACTAAAGGCAATTTTGAAAGTTCAGATATAATCTTTGTTTTTGATGACAGGCACCTAGTCCAGTTGGCAACCAAAGATACATAATAGAGGGGCTGGCAATAGTACTCTTCAATACGAACAACATTCCGTGAAAAAAAAATTTGCGAAATCAAGAAAAAGAAATCTGTTGTTTCATACCAATTCATATTTGGATCTCAGCTCATACATAAATATACCAGCAATATTAGACTTATGCTACCTTTGGGAGACATCTACTAACCAGGTTCATAGCCCTACAACACCCACAACTCCTTGAAACATGAAACACGCAACTGAAATGAGTCTTCATACAGAATTAAAACACGTCTCGCCGCCCGGCTCCGCCTGCCTGCTCGCATGTTCTGAATAAATAATGGCAGCCATGTCTGAGCAAACAGAATTATCGCGACTTCATCTAAATAACACCCGTGTAATTTGACTTAATTTCGTTAAAATGACACGGTGGGTACGCGCTGGTTTTATGTATGTATGTATTGTTTGTGTGTTCGTTTGTACCTGGGGAGGTGATATGTCGTTTTTGTTTGTTTATGGTAGATAAGAAATGGTGGAGAATAGAATGGAGGTAGTTAATGTGATAATAGAATTTTGTGCAACTGTAACATAATGTATAACTTTAAACTCTCGCGTTTCGTACACATTATAATATATATAATCGGGTCTACCGCGATAAATTTTTACCTTTTTACGAAAAGGGGACACCCGGCGTTTCGAGACAGTTGCATGTCTCGTGGTCTACGGGAAACTGGCAAGTATGGCGAGGCGCAGTGATGAGATGCAGGTGACGACCGAAGTATTTTCCAAACTTTACAAACACTTTAGTCTTTAAAATTAATTGTTATCTGATTCACGCACGGCACACAACACTCACAGTATCCGAAAATGCACTAAGAGAAGAAACCCGCGATTTAATTTTTACCCTTTTCGTAAAAAGGTAAAAATTGATAGCGGTAGACCCGATTATATATATATTATAATGTGTAGCATAATGTGACACATTGGGACACAAGTGCTTATTTACGAAACGAACGAAGTCATTTTCGTAATAGACTTGCACGAGTGTCCCAATGTCTAAATATGTCTAGTTGTACACAATAATTTATCCGTCCGTCAAAAGCAATTTCACGAAAAATTAGAAAAATAACACTCGCCATGATATTGTAGTTAATACTCTTCATGATACCTGAGCTAATGGTATGTAAATACCTTAGACCAATCAGAAGCGAGAAGAGTAAAAAGGGCGTGATTTAAGAAATTAAGGCAGTGCGTTATCGCTCGTGATGAATGAATGAATGAATGAACACTTTATTGCACACAAATAAGAAGACAAGATACATACAAAGAACAGATAGTAGGCAAGGGCGGACTTATTCCTATAAGAAATTTCTTCCAGTCAACCTTGAGAAAACATAAAACATTTTTATCTTGGAAATTTAAATCCAAATCAGTGCATAACATTATTTAAAAGTTATTAAACCTAAAACCTAAACGTAAAAATTTACTGATTATTGACATCGGTCAAACAGTGTAGGTACTTATAAAACCGCTTTTCATGTTGTAATTAACTTTTTGCACTATGGGAGTAGATACAATATAATTTACTTTATATTTTGTATTTAAGACACACGATTTCATGAAATAAAATGAATATATAAAAATAATTATATTAAAAAATTATATTGCCCGTAAGATAAGCGGCCGTTGGTGTTCAAGTTTGTACTAAGTTTCAATTTGTCGGTCGAGCATACACCAATGAGTTTGAAGTACCAGTCTAAGCACTAGCAACACCATCGTGGGCATGCGATATGTCGTCATAATTTGTTTTTATGTTGTATTAAGTAATGGTGATTTTTGTGCTATTAGTTCGTTTCGTAATAGGCTACACGAGTGTCCTAATGGCTATTTTATTTTGTCCATTTGCACAATATACTTTATCTACAACCATCCAAAACATTTTCACAATAGATAATACTGTTAGTGGCTTTGTTTAAATTCAGACAATCACAGCCCATAATAGTCGTGTTATAATAAATATTATGACATGGGTTTTTAACGTCAGAAAAACAATGTAGCTACGTATAAAACCGTTTTTGATGTTGTAATTACCTTGTTGTATTATGGGAGATATGGAATTTAAAGAACCTTTTTTATCAGATCAGAAGTACACCCCGTATATAAGGTAGGACGTGCATTGTTCAAATAATTATTGTTATATTACTTGTTCCAGGTAACGTAATGAAACATGAACAAAGAAAGAAGGGGAGACTCAACAATGTGTGAGTTGATATTATAATTCATGCGCACAGTCTTATAGACATGGAATACGGGACTGGTGGAGTCTCCTTCATTATAAGGTTTTCTGTCGACATGTTTTTTAGGGTTCCGTAGTCAACAACAAGGAACCCTTATAGTTTCGCCATGTCCGTCTGTCTGTTTGTCTGTCCGTGGCTTAGTTTAGGGACTTTTAGTACTAGAAAGCTGTAATTTGGCATGGGTATACATATTTATCACGCCGAAAAAGTGGTATAGTAAAATTTTGAAAAAGATTTTTTATTAGGGTACCCTTCCGACACGTAAAGTGAGAATGTTTTTTTTTCTCGTCTATCCCCTAGTGTGAGGTGTCGTTGGATAGGTAATTTAATAATATTGAGGGTAAGACAATTTTTCGTTCCAGGGTTCCGTTTACCAAATATTAAGCTTAAAAGTGTTAATTTTTGTTAGAGTCAAGTGTCCCCCCCCCTGCCAGCGACACGATTGTATTTGGAGACGTGAAAAAAATCACGGTAGTAGTATACATAACAAAATTAAAAGGAAATCTATCACAGCTAAGTAGGCTTTACAAGTTAACGAGTACAGATCGCGCCAAACTTTTGTCCCCTCTAAACACGGGGCGAGTCGCATCAGCAGGAACAAAATATATGGGCCGTTCTTGGGAAACGCAACTTCCGAGTGTACTAGAAGTTTGGCACGATCTGTATTAGTCAACAAACTTATAAAATGTACTTGGAGAAGAAGTCCGCATATTGTGCAGGGCAACTACGGAACCCTACACTGCACGTGGCACTTGGCCGATTTTTATTTTTTAGACATGTGAGTGTGCTCTATAATTTTTTCCATGGAGCATGAATTCCCTGTTTGAAAATTTTCGTTGCAAGACTTGCAAGCATACATTTCACTACCATTTATTCTTACTACTAGGGACAAAAAAATACTACATTTCAATGTTTCTAAATGCAATAGTATAATTTATATCAAGATGTAAGCAAAAAGTCGAGTCGATTGTAAGCATAAAATTACAAAAACGATAGAATAAAATCCAATCTCCTCAAACACATGATTCGTGAAACGAAACGTTTAGCCATAGATATTGACATCTCAATCGACAACAAGAATCGATGAATCGGTGCGGACATTTTGCGATATACGCTACTAGACAGTTTTTTTTTATGTCTTTTAAATTCACGTAAAGAATTCTTAAAGATTTATAAGTTTTTCCATCGAGAAAAGTACGATAAATACGACAAAACAATTATAATCAAAGAATCAGTCTGGCCATTCAAAGAGGAAACGCTGCCAGCCTTCTAGGTATCCTTCCACATGACGGTGGCGATCTAGATAGGATTTTTTATTTAGTTTAGTTTATTTTTATAAGGTATAGGTTTTATAAGGGTTTTATTTAGGTTAGTGTTTTGTTTTAGGTAAGTTTTATTCTGTAGGTAGATTTTCAAGTGTTTGAATGTTATTTAAGTATTGCTACAAAAAAATTATAATCCTAATCCTTAAAAATAGTAGTAAGAATCAAAGTGAGCTCAATGGCATGTATTGTGACGTCATCCTATACGATTTCATACTAAAAATGATAAATATCAATATCGCTAACTTTGGTACTAAAGGGAATTTTTCAGAAATTCAAAAATTAATCAGTTACCATTAAAAAGTATACTGAGGAGACGGGCTTATTGCCGACAATTGTAGGCATAAATAATTTAAAATATACATATGTAAACGCCCTCGTGAGCTTTCTGTATGTGCAGTACAAGCTAGTATAGCAAGCAGATGCAAAAATAACAGTGGACAAGTATGATCAAAGAATTCGCCGGTCTAGGTAGGAGTCTCGGTGGCGCAATCGGTAGCGCGATTGTCTTGAAAACAAGAGGTCGCAGGTTCAAATCCTGGCCCGGGGAATTTTTTCAAATTCTTGTCTTTGAATTTGTTTCTGATTGATATTTTCTAGTTTGTAATGCAATCTAATAATATTTAGAGTATTCATAGCGATGGATTTCGCAAAATAAACATAATCTATACATATGGAAGTGCATTTTTTTTTATCCAGGCAAATATTGATGAAATCAACAGTTTTATTCCTAGCACATGCACATCAAAGCAATGAATCAACTGCAAAGGTGTCCACTCGTTCAAATGAGCACCACAAATAAAATGAAACGGAAAAGTGTCAGGACAGAAAAAAGAGAGGTGTTAGAGATAAAAAAGCTTTTAAAATATCGCGAATGAGAATGAATGAATGATGAATGAGAATCAATTCACAGACTTAAATTAAATTTTTAGCCGACCTAATCCAAATATTTTTTTGGAAATTGATTTAAAAAAATTGCAATTAAGGCTGATGAACTATTGAATAAAACTCGTAAAGCAAGCGCCGACTTTTATATAAGGTTAAATAATATTAGTTGGCGAAACTTAAAACATAGGTGGTACTAGTCTATATGAACAATTATTTGTATGGGAGCTAAGTGAAATTCGTAACTTTTTTCTACTTCCTCCCATACAAATTGCCCCGATCAGCTGACTGATCCAGTATGGAAAGGTGAAAACAAATTTTAAGAATTTTGCCCAATCGTAGCCGAAAAAGTTGTTCATATGGACATGTTCTACATATGTTTCAAATTTCGCCAACTTTAACACTCTTAAGGATGGAGCTCGCCATATTATTGCGAGAGGAAAGGTCACGTGCAGCTTCTTCAGTATAAACGAGTTACCCTAAAAACAACTGTGAACTGGCACTGTTTCCAGTTAACCTTAGACTATGGTCGTTAATAATGACTCGTTATTTCAATGAAGAAAAATAAAGCGATCTTTCATGTAAGAAGGAATGAAAGGATTGAACAAAACAGCATATAAGAAGAAAGATATTATGAGAATTCTCACGAAGACGGATAGGGAGCCACTCAAGCTGAGAAAAAAAATCGCGAGACATAATCATAGTAAAAAAATTTACTTATGATAATTATCGAAAAACTCATCGAACTTTAATATTAAATAAAAGATTGTTATTATACAAGGGAGGTAAGTCGTCACTCTACTTTTCACATCACTAATGCGAGGAAATAAAATACAAGATACAAAAAGTACACTTTCCGACGATTTTACTTTCTTTTCAGTTTCGATGTTTTCAGTCCACCACTTGATAAAATCGTTATAGGTTCTAAAATATCTCTCGTTTGAAATCGGAGGTAGTTAGTAGGTTTTGTTCGACTGCCTTTACTAATTTTTTCGTAAATTCAGATATCTGAAAACCCAAAAACTTTTTTAACAAAATTTGTGTGGCGTCAATTTTCTTTTTCTTTTTTTCCTGCGATTTTTTGCTGGCCAGTGCGATCGTTTTAAAAAGAAAACCGATGTATTGTGTCACTTTTAAGCGTTTACTTTTAAGGGGTCTTGCCTTAAATATGAGGTCTTGTCCCAAAAAACAAAGAAAGGAGCCTCGTTCGATTTTCAAATTTACTTATCTCCCTAAAGTTATAAATCGCATTTTTACACCACCTGCTCGATAATGTCCAATTACATATCATGCAACCTCAACGTAAAGTAACGCATTATATCTCAAGGGATATGAAAATCCCTAGGGATTAAAGTGATTTAAATTTGGAACGTCAAACTCGTGTGGAAACTCGTGGAAAACAAATGCCCATATGGGATTGTAAAGAGGTTTGTTCCAAAATTGAACTGGCCACCATAAGCAGAATTCAACAAAAAGAAAATAAGCGTTTACGAAAAATGTGAAACAAAAGACGGTGTTTGGTTCTGTGATTGTCAGTGAATTTTATTGAATTATTAATGTTGATAAAAAATGTCGAGCTTTTTATTGTCTCGCAGAAGGTTTGAAAAGTAGAGTATGCTCCTCTGGAATAAAGCCTGTCTTTGTCTTGGGCAGCTTGAACCCCTCGCTTTACTCAGGACTCTATATAAATCCCTTGCTACGCTCAGGAGTTAACTCTAGAGTCCCTCGCTACGCTCAGGGTGCAATATGCCACCCGTGACGTAAGACACTGCTTTATTCCCTTAGTGCATAATCTACTATTACCTCCCGCATATCGAGTTAAATACAACTTGTTTTCAAAGCATTAGAGATTAAAACACAATTTACTCGGTAAATGTTAAATTCAAAAAGAGCGGAACTACGAAAACGACATTATCTCATAACTTTAATTAAGTTTTAAAATCGAATCATGCAATGATGAGTCCCGGAACCCTAAACTTCTTCTGACCTTTTAATGGTTCTGAAAAAACACCCAAGTTATTTTTCTTTAATTACGGACTTGCCTTGTAAAAGGAGATGGTAAAGAGACATTGAATGTCTGTAATTATTAGGCTTTCTTTTTGTTTGATGTTAGATACGGTTAAGGTGGGCCATCACGCCCAGCTACCATCGAAATGCTTTAGGTGTTTATGACGTCATGATGGCTTTGATCTCAATGAAACTTTCTACACATCTTTATATAGTTGCTTTTCTCCCCCACAACGCACTCTGACCCATTTCTCATCAAGAGGTGCAAGATGTTGAGATATTCTAAAAGCGCCGAATTTGTGAAATGGTTTCAGGTAAAAACTGTTTTTCCTGAAACGGTAACTGTTGTTGAATTGAATGAAACTTAAGAATAAAACATGATTATTGCAAAACTTAATAATTAAATTTAGCTTTTTGGGCTGTATAGAGACGTAAATAGATGTCGCTAGATAATACTTATAAAAAAAATATAAAGAAAATAGGCTGTTGACTTCAAATTCAGTTTTTACATTTTGTATGAATCTTAGAAAAATCCAGGCGTTAAATAAATCTTGCATTGTTACAAGTTAAATATAATAATATTGTCTGCTCTCATAATTTAACCTAAACCATCTGAAAAATTTAGAAGAATACACAAACACGTTGGTAAAAATATTAAGTAGCTTTTTGTTGTAACATGAGAAGTGAGGTGGGGGAAAAGTATTGTTATGGTTTTAACATATAAATACAATAAAGAAGTAAGACTCTTATTTCTTTCGTTCATTTTCGTCTCAAGGAAGCGTAGCAGATCTTCGTTCACGTACATCGTTGTATCACACAACATTTCCCTTATCACAGGGTGTATTCTTTGTATCCGCTTATCTTGACAAATGGCTGTATTACGCCGCGCCCTGTATACATGCGGTATAATCAGGAGTTTTGTTTAGCGTACGCTATTGTTCCGTTTTTTTATTCGAATGTTATGCTATATCTTTTTGTTCAAGAATAAAAGATGATTTTACTCACTGGGCTTTCCTTAGCTGTTTGTATTTATATGAGTTTTCGTTCTTTCATTTCTCATTTTATTAAGTCCACAATTCGGCATACAATGGGACAAAAGGGACTTTATACCTTCAGTATCGTATCATACCGAGATCCAAAAAAGTTTTTATACGCCCGTATAATAACTTTTTTGGGAATTACAATAATAGCATTTTACATGAAATCATAGTAGTTGTTTGTTGCGAGTGCCGAGTTTGAATCCCGAGCAAGCGAAGGATTCTGTAATTGAATCACGAGCGTAGCGAGTGATTCTAAGTTAGAATCCTGAGCGTGGTGAGGGATTCAAAGGCACAAGAAACAGAATAAATTTGCTCTCGTGTGATTTATACAACGTTTCACCTCACTAGCGAGAAAACACAGATGTAAAGACACCATCTTTTCGAACGAACTTATAAGAATTCAATGGTTTTTTTTTTAAGCAATACACCATATAAAAATATTGCACATACAATAAATTGTAAGGAGTGTTATTTGAATCCCAAAAGCCGTGAAAAATCGGAAAATCTTTGATAAACCTATCGAAAACACAAAACATAACCATCACACGGGAGTTTTACTCTATCTATCCGTTTCCGGATTCCATACACATTAGGAGGCCATACACAGGTTTTCGAGAAGTTTACCTTGTCTATGGTATCCGACAAGCTGTGGGGCTGTGTATAGCCTCCCAAAGTGTATGGAATACGTATAGAGTGAAAGAGATAGCCGCCATGCTGATGTTTGCTGTCTCTCTTTCTCTTGAGCAAAGGATATGGGGTTTTTTAACAATTCGCAGTTTTCTTAATTTGAAACACTTTTCTTCACTGTATAAAACCAGTGAGTGAAAATCGATTTTGCTCACTGTTTTAAAGCAACAAAGGCGCGCTTTTCCAGCTAGTGAGGTGAAAAATATTTTTGAAATACAACTCTGCGTAAAAATGTAAATAAAAGCTATACAAGATTTCTTGGAGCATAAAATGGATACATAAATAGATACAAAATGTTGCGTTTTATTCTCAACAGGGTTGACAAGGATTACAAATTTCCATTTGCTACGATCTTGGCACACCGCCTACTTGAGTTGGTGCTGCGTTTTACCTTAAGGCGCCTCTTCCCAGCGTGATCCGAAAATGACTCTATTTATAAAATGATTTCTCTTAAACGATATCTTTTAAAATTATAAAATAGGTATATATTTATTTAGTTAAACTATAAAGAACAACTTCATTTAAGGAAATTATTGTCGCGTATAAGAAACAGTATCAATATATTGTTTTTAGACAAAGACAAGCTGGTTTTAGAAAAAAATTAAGTAAAATTGGTTATCTCTTCGTAACCACTAATGGTATTTGAATGGTTTTTGCATTAAAATACAAGGAAAATATTGCTTAGAAAAATCATTTATGGATTTTTTTCCGTCTATCGCTTCCATGTGAAAAGTATCATAATAAAGTGCTCGCTTAGTTGAACTTTATTTCAATATAGCTTCTGTTAATATTTGTACCAACACAGGTCGCCTCAAGGTCGTTGGCGGCCACCTGCCCCTTAACTATCTAATTGTGAACGGTAAATTACTTTTCTCATTCTCATTTCATCCATTCTATCTACGAACACATGTTTCTAATTCACATTTTCATTCTTATACTGAATTAAGAGGCATTTCAGAAAATCACGGCTTTTGTATGGCGTGCCCTTCTGGATCACAATTTTCCTAGAATTTGGAGTAATGTTTATTTTTTTGATCTAATTAAATGAAGTAATTATCAATAAAATTACCAAATTCGATTAGTTAAAGATAATATGTAATTCTGACATGAAATTTTGAATGTGATTATGCTTTATTCAATACAAAAAGTCGTTGTAAACTGTTGACATTAATCGGCAAAATTTACGGACTTATAATTTTTTTTCGACAAATAGTGGCACAAAAAATACATAATATGTGTCAACAAATTTATATCTCAGATGTTTTAGCAATTTTTTTTTGCAAATTTTTATGTTTTTGTTTAGAAATTAGGTCCTTAAAGTTTAAATGTGATCAGTTTTCCATAAACAAGGTGTGGGAGATTGATCACTACAAAAAATACAAAGTAGTATTTGGAAATGTGGTACATTAACTGTCAATAGGAAAGATTGGTCTATGTTTATCATGTATTCAACAGTATAAAGGTCTTTCTTAAATTGGTAAATTAGACGCTTTAAGTTTTAGATTTCTCGCTAAAAGTGTGAAATGGCTCTTAACGAAAAAATATTTCTGTGTTTAGTGTACTCTATTTTTTTACTTGTATCTGTAAAAGCATCTAGGATCACTGATTGTCTATTAAGTTAGACTTTTCTGTTTAACATAATTTTCTCAAATAACATGACCATGGCCTTTTAGAAATTGGGTTCGGAAAACTGTATTTTGTACAAAATTCCTTTGCCTTCGTTCAAACTAAAATAAGCTTTATTGTTAAGTATTAAGTTTTTGATTTCATGTTTTTGTTGGTCAAGTGATTGTATGAGGTCATGTGATAAATTTATTAGACAGAATATCTCAAATTCATGTTGTGCTTTTAATTAGTTCGACCGTTAAATCGTTTAAGATAATCAATAAAGCTTTCATTAAAATGATACTTGTGAAACGAAAAACGTAACCAACGCATGTATTTAAACGAAATATAGCAACTACAAACTTTGCACTTACTTTCCACGGGATTTCACAAACCTGGCGTAAAAAGTTGCTTACTTTTTTAAAATATTTCAATGAATAAAAAATTAAATTTGTTTTTTTATTTTGGTGGCTCCATGTTTTAGTCGCTTAAGGGTCCGTATAGTGTCATATGCACAGCTTCAAATGACCATTTCACATTGTGTAACTTAGTCATTCGGTTTAATAAAATCATTATAGATAGTAGACAATACTTTTGATTAGCTTTAGTTCACTCGATACAAAAAACATATATCTAAAAGAACGTCTATTAAACGTCGATGTACAGAAATTAAAATATAAAATATAAGATCTCGTCCTATATCTCACTTAAGACAGAACTAGGTCATGGCTTTTATTACATTAACTACACATTCTTCACACTTCCGTGGAAGGCTTCACAAATGGCACAAAGGTTTCACTTACATGCCGCCATCTTGGATTGCACAATGGACGTACGATTGCGAAAAGCGCGCTCGTGCACTCTCCTTATAAATTGATAAGAAAGGGTTGATAAAACATTAATCGACAGTAATGATCAGAAATTGTTTTTTTTTCAAAAACGAAGTATCAGTACACTTTTTTTGAATGTATAATAAATAAATGAATATATCTCACTTTTGATTTAAGGTTAAACATCAGTCGCTTGGTGCAAAGTGCTCAAATAAACTTTGTTTTTCTTGTTAAGAAGTTTAACGTGGAAAAGATATTGGTCTACGGAAATTCACGCCAATAATTCAGTAGAAGTTAGGTTTATAAATCAACAGATTGAAATTTAATGCACAATTAGCCATTATTTGGTTGAAACAAACTTAAAATAGCATTTTAATCTTGTTTCGACAATATTGTGACCAATTGTGCATTTAATTACAAACTGTTGATTTATAAAACTAACTTATACTGAACTATTGGCGTGAATTGCCACAGACTAATATCTTTTTCAATATTAACTTCTTAAGGAGAAAAACAAATTTAAATTGTGCTTTTTGTGCCGAACGACTGACGTTTAACTTTAATGTGTTTTCTCAAGTAATGAAATTAAAAGACAAAATCATCAATACCGTCATATTTATTCACGCCATAAATATTTCGAATTGTTTATTGGTTTTATGATTTCTTACTTATCGATGTAAACCAAAATTACTTACTTTAAAATTACCTTTCTCATGTCTTGACCTCGTAAGCTTTTACACAGAAATATGTTTAATATTCTTGTATTATACCATAGACTAAGTATAATATTTAGTCTATGATTATACTAAAGTAAATCTCATTGGTGCACACATATAAACAAACGCTGTCAATGCTGTCACACACAACCATAATACCTACCTCCCAGGCCATAGGGCTGGCCCAGCTGTAAGTTACCATCCGAGTCCCTATTCAAGTCGAAATCTCCTTCGGTATTGTGTTTCTGAATCGGTGTCGCCAACCGCTTTCATCGAGCCTAAAGTAATTTATGTAAGTACGGAACCCGTCGTAAATCTAACCGATACCGAACGACAAGAATATTTATAGCTTTAAAGTTTACTCTTATTTTGTAGCAGTAAAGGCTAGTTTACGGTGTACAAAGTGTAGGGTTAAGGCTGTCGAGGTATTTCCGAACAACTGTTCGGTGTCCGCGCCTTCGATCTAAGGCTTTATTGGGGGTCCGCTGAAGTGTAAAATCAAAATAGTTTAAGATAAGACGTCACGATGTATATGCTGTTTGGAACTTAATGGCTTATCCATATTTAGTCGTTAACGTTAACATCATGTACCCAGGCTGTTTTTATAACGCATCGTATAAAAATGGAAGCTTGACTTGGCCGAGACTTTATGCCCAAAACTTCTCACATATTTGTCGTATGTATGAATAGTACATATTATGTTACAATATTTTAATAAAATATTTTTTATAAAATACCGTTTAATGGCCCTTTTATTTTTTGTATGTTAGATTCCACATAAACATAAATACTTAATTAAATGGTTTTAGGCGCTATATTTCGACCTATCAGTGGCATTGTCATCAGGCGAAAAGGAAAATATTATATGACATATATAGGTATTTGAAGTTAGAAAACACTTGACATCTATTGATATGAAAATATAAAAAAAGTATATTTTTAATCATATTATGTTACAGACAAATTCCGCAGTACAGGAATTACTAACAATATTTGGGTAAATTTAGCAAAGAAACCTGAATTTTAGCAGCAGGCACTGTAACACTAAAACGGTAAAACCCATAACTGCTTCAAAGCCCCATCATTGAGTTTACTACTACACCCACGCAAAGATAATGTTTGACATACATTACCAAATCTGCCCAGGTAGTGCCAGTGCTGCGTATATTGCCCTTTATTTTATGAAACCTAATTTTATCTCGTTGCTACCTAGTATTTTTCGTATCTTAAGCAAACAATTTTTTGAATGTGTTGTGATTTCGTAATACTCGTAAGTTTTGTTTAATTCGAAATTTTCTACGTTAAAGATGCGAAAACCAATCCGTACTTTTTCGAAAGATAAATTAGATTAATCTTATTTAATTTAGTTCCAAGTAAGAACACCTTGATTACTACTGTATGTAATGTAAGTACATATTTCAAGAACTAGGAGCTAACAGTTCCCTTTCTCCTTTGAATGAACGACGTTGTAAACAATATGGCTTCCTTACAAGGCTACAACCTTTAAATAACTTACGTAAATAATGTAGATTGCATCAACCGTATATTAGAACTTTTGCCTATAATTTTAGGAACTATGGCAGAAATAAACCCAAGTAGAACACGAGTCACGAGGTACTTGAAATTTTTATCATACGGTTATAATACCATTTAGTCGTTAAGTTATTTTTTGGAAGTATATTTTAATACTGAGAAATGTGCTTCTCTAATGTCTAGTGTTCCAATAGAACCAATTAGAAACTAACTGACTTTTTATTATTTACTACGAAAAGAAAGAAATCAGAATATACGCAAACTTTGTGAAACAATTGGCTTTCATGAATCTTAGATTTATTCCCTATACATATTTGCCGTCTGTTTCCTTGAAACAAACTTTGGTTTTCTTCAAGTTGTGAACTTATGACTAGTATAAGGCAAGTCGGTCAAACCCACAGGCTTTGTTTCAATAAAAACATTAAATTTCAATTTTATTTTGCTCTAATAATCTTTTCATTTAATTAAAGACTTATAGGCACATTAAATATGATTATTTTCGAGATATATTTCGGCCCAATTTGGGGCCGGCATAGTTGAATTTCAATAACTAAAACAACTTAACTTGACACTTGCGATCAATTAAACTCTATATATCTAAAGGGTATATTAAGTTGGTCATAGATAACTTCCTAAATAATTAAATAAATGTAGTTTTCAGATTTTTCCCTATGTGTGTGCTACAAGAACTACGCGTAAACGAAATTTCAAGTTTCTAAGTCAACTATAAATTACAAATATTTAATTATTTAAGAAGTTATAATTAGACCCTTTAGATACATAGAGTTTAATTGATCGTATCAACTTAAGTTGGTCATTCAAAACTGCAAGTGGAATTATCAACCATAACATTGTTAAGGGTTCCGTACCCCTATTGCGTGGTGGTACGCAACCCCCTGTGCGCGAGTCTGACTCGCACTTGGACGGTATTTTGAAATAAGGTTCTGTTTTTTTTTTTGCGATAAGAATGTTGACGTTGACTGTTTAAATTATCATTCACAAATTGTATCACTTATGAATGAATGAAATGAAGGAAATGCATCGATCCCAGAGTGGCTTGACCGGACTCGATTAACGAATTAACCCAAAGATTTACATTAGCACCTGAAGCCCCATGTTTTATGGGACTACAGAAACAAGTGCATATCACAGAGTAGACCGGGGGGTGCTATATACCGCCGGGTGGTAAGGAAGAAGTGCCTTTAGTATATGGAAAGGGTTGGTTTGCGCACTGGATATGCATCCTGGAGTACGCATTAGATTTGTGGAGAGACAGGCATGTATCATAACATAATGAATAAATTATATGATAATATATTATTTAAACCTACTTTAGATAAACAATTTCACCGCCCAAGTGCCATGATTCGTCGCAAACTCCAATAAGCCCTATCGTCAACCGTCAGCCGTCAAGATAACAACTTTACGATCCTCTCATAAACTACAGACAGGTTTATGTTTCGGCGACATTACTGTAGTTTCGGCGACATTACTATAACTAATGCGTTGCTAAGTATTGTTTGCTTGGGATTGTTTATTATTGTAATCATGGGCAAGACTACCATTTGGAGTTATGCATATGATTTGTGCAAGGAGACCATGTATTGTGTGTGTAGGTACGGACGCCAACACGACAGGCTACCTATTTTCAGTTCTTATTGCGGCAGAATAGCCGTTAAGGTGAGGCATCGAGTTTCAAACGGGCAGTGTCACTCCAAGTGGAAAAACGCGCAGTGCGAGAGGGACCAATTAAAGGAGAAAGATAAAAAAAATACTTTTTTATTTTTATAAAACAAGACTAAAATTACTAGAAAAATTTCCAATTACTAAAATGTTAAAATTACTAAACCCACGTAATAAAATATGTTTGGGGTCTGGGCATGATAAATTAATTGTCAAACTATGAGAAAGCGTGTGTTTGAAGACCTCATTTTAATAATTATTTCTATCGAGTGAAAGATTTTTAATCGCATTTCTGTATTACAGAAATCTAGAAAAAGGTTCCGAAAATGTTTTACTAATTTATCAAACTAGTAACTTCTTACTGAACGTTGTAAAACGACTCCAAAAGTGCCAATTCTCCGCGGCGTCGTCGCTTTAAAATCGTTAACAAATAGGAAGCTTGAACTGATGGTCGTAGATAAAGTATTGTGTGCAACTGAACATAATTAGACATTAGGACACTCGTGCAAAACTATTACGAAACTCACGAGTTTCATAAACAAGCACTAGTGTCCCAATGTCATGTTACAGGGTGCACAAAATACTATTGTGACTTTTTTATTTGGTATGTTTCTTCAGGAAAGTTGTTCAGTATGTGGTTTCATTATTATCAACTGTTATTATCAACTTTATTATCAACTTTATTATTATATTATCAACTGTTCGAAGTTCGGCCGAAAATTACTTTTTAATGTTCCACACATATCGACGTAAAAATATTGTAAAATGTAAAACATACGTTATTCCTTTGTGTTTTTAAAATTTGAAAATGTTATGGACCAAAGCGATGCCTTTACAATTTAGTTATAAATTGTTCCAACTCCTTAGCATTACTTACAGCCACCGTCTAAAACTCGCAGGTATGAGCAGTGGCAAAACTTAATTTTATTAAAATAACACCCTGTACTTTAATTGAACAAAGAAATGAAAAATACAAGACAGGAGAAAATTATGACATGAACGCAAAGAAATATACAAGGTGACTTTTTGATCATCGTCCAAATTCATACTGGTGGCTTGGTAAGTGATCAGTATCATTGATCAATAACAATTTTTGTAAAATTCGTAAAATGAAATTTCGACTTCCCATAGTGATTTACTCGGAACTGGAAGTGAATTTCTATGAGAAGCTGAAATTTAATGTAACAAATTTCACAAAAATTGTTATTGATCCAAGATATTGCTCACTTATCAAGCCTCCAGTATGAATTTGGACGATGATCAAAAAGTCACCTTGTATAATACCTTTGTCTACCCCCCATGTATAGTCAATCAGATTTTACAGTCATTTCATCTAATAACTAATTAACGTTAATTCTAGAGGAATCACAACATAGTTAGGAATTTATACTAACTTCTATTATGACAAAGATCACTATGATAGCTCCATGCTTTAGCTTATTTACCAGCTTATTTACCCAAACTGCAGTTCTTGCCACATTATGCTGGTACACTACATACAGTAAAGCAAGAAGCAGTTAATCTCAGTGTCAGATGACAGTTTTATGACGTCCTCGAACCGAAGCAGCTATAGTTGAGAGTAACTTAGATAAACAGCGACAGAATCGCCTCTTGTGATAAACTTGTGGGATGATATGGCTTCCTCTTTAAGTAAATGGTGGTAGGTAAAGTTACGATGTTTTTTTTTTATCAAAGACAAAAGGAACCGTGCGTGGTGTGGTTCTAAAATAGTTCCATGAAATAAAAGATGATTATTTTTAGAGTTTTTTTTAAAAACCTTGAGTTTCGTTTTTAGGGTTCCATAAAGCAAAAACTTAAAGTCAGCTGGACTTGTTCACGCCACGAGCGTGACGTGACGGATGAGTAATTTCGCAACGCAGCGCCTGGCGCCAACTCGAAGCGCGCGCCGGCGCTGGTTGCGTTCTCTTCCGCGCGAGACGTCTCCCGAAACACACGTGTGCACACTCGCGCCGCCGACACAACAAATATCGCGTACCTACCAGTGTTGTGTTCACATTATATACCAGTGTTGTGTTCACATTACTCCACGAACCAAGACATTCTGCTCATTCCTGCCCAAGGCGCCTGCTCAACCTGCCCAACAAGAAGGGACGCCACGCAGCGCATTCGCCGGCCCATCCACAACCATACAAAACAGGTTAGTTCACTCACAATCTTTTCCAATCACATCCTCAAATCCCATCAGCTCTGCATTCCTGTAACCTCGCGCAATGTGTAGTGAACGTCACTAACGTCACTAACTAACGTCACTAACTATTGAGCTGATATTCAACAAGTAGGTAGAGAGTTATTCAAGAAGCTTGATAAAGTTCTGTTCTGTCCGCCTGAACACTTGTAATTTTAAAATCGCTTAACGGGTTTTGATTCAATTGATATTATTACGTAGTGGGATAAATAAAAAAAATAGCAAATTAGAAATTATTGTTAATCTATTGGATTCATATTTTGTTAAAGCAATAGATGGCAGGCGTAATCCCGAATCTATTTTATGGGTTAAGTGTAAGTATTTTTCATGATAAAATTTCCAAATATAGATTTTCGGCACTAGTTGAAACTTATTATGCATCTTTGTTGAAATTAAACAATTTAAATTTTACTTACGCCATCCTATATACGAGTATCTAACCTATTTTCCCCTATATGTCAAATATCAGCTTACCTTAGTTACTGTTCTTGATGTGTATGTGTATGTGTATGTGTATGTATGTGTGTTTAAGTTAAAGCGATATGTAAATGTTTTAGCGTCCCTGCTACTCCATATCCAAAAAAAAACTCTCAGTGTTAAAGAAACGTATTCGAAAAAAATAGCAAAAGGTCGGTTTTTTATTATTATAATTTTATTAATATAAAATATAATCAAGTTGCAATCAAAATTTCGTTTAACCAGGTTAACTGTTAAAATCCATCTCATAAAATATAATTGCAGTCCATATGTCATTCCAAATTGTCAAACCAGGAGAAATGGTGTCGAAATCGACCTCATTTCAATAAATATTTTTATCGCGCCGAATTTCTCCAATCGCGTTTCTGTTTAACAGATCCCTAAAAAAAAATTGCAAAAATAATATACTATATTATCAAAATAATTCCTTCTTTACTGGAGTAGATATGCAAGTTCTAAATGTGTCGATTTTTTTTCCGTAGCACCTTAACGCCTTCCATTTAAAAGAATAAATTACAGCTGATGGTGATGATGAGGATGATGATGACGATGATGATGATGATGTGCCATAATTTTAATCGGAAGCTTGACCTGAGAGAGTAGAGAGTTGATGCATTTTTATAATTTTTATAATGTCAACTTACTGTAATTTCAATGATATTACATAAAATTTGTTTATGTAATGTGTTTCTAACATCTTTCTTCCTCATAATTCTCACCTTTTTCTCATTAGTCTACCTTCTTATCCAGAAAATTCTCTACTTCATCCTCCAGTCTTGCAGATGCCTCCAACCTCTCTCAAACCATTAAAAACCGGGGGAAGATGGTAGGACACTTGATTCGACATGACAGTTTCTTAAAAAAAAACATCATAGAAAGAAAGGCCAAGGGGAAAACAAGGAAGAGGTAGACCTAAACGAACCTATTTCACTCAAGTGAAGGAGAAAGTTAATGTTATGTTATATAGAAATAGAAATAGAAAAAGTTTATTTGTCTAAAAAAAAACACATAAAAGTAACACGACATAATTAAACACAAAAATACATTAAACAAAAAGGAGACAGCTCAGCATATGCTGTGAGCATGGTAAACATGTCTACACAGCGCTGATTTTCAGCTGATCCTGTATCATCTACAATTAAACATAAATTTCGGTAGGTGATGCACAATATACAAGCAACTATTCTACGACATAACAATAAAATAAAATAAATATATATATATAAAAAAATACACACCAATTACAATTTTGCAGAAACAAAAATAAATTTAAATTAAAACCACTATTGAAAAATAATATTAGGTAGGTACAAACATAAACAAATTGAGCACAAAAAAAAACATTTGGTTTTAACGGCTTTCCTTCTTTTGTTTGTCAAAAAGATGTTTTTTTAATTTTGACTTAAACATGTGAACTGTCACAGACTTGCGTAAAGGGGGTCAGGTCAGGTATCAAGAGGTCAAGTCAATAGCAGCAGAAAGAAAAGAATGGCGGTTACTCCACTGATAAGGGCATAGCTCCTTAGTTATAGATAGATAAATGTGAATAAATTCGACTAAGGCCGGACCCATTGCAGGCCGAAATAAATGTCATATCATTTGCTTTTCATATTTTTCATTGTCTTATAAACTATGTGAATATCTCAATATAGAGAAATACAATATTTATTCAAAATTAATGTTCATAAATAAAACAGACAACATTTATTAAAACTTTTGCTGTATATCAAAGGACGATTAGTAAATAGGTCAGAGTTAACTTTTGACAATTACTAGCAAGTAGTTTTAGGCTCGTTTATAGTTTGATCGAATTTTAACCCATAAATAATAGCAGGGTACGCCTCCTAATGCAATACGGTATATTTATGTGCGCCTCGGGGTTCTACGGGATTATGGGGATAATTTGAACTAAAATTAGGACTTAACGGTTATGCGAATTTTATTTTTGTCACTGTCTCTTCAAGTGTAAAAACGCGCAGTGCGAGAGGGGTGGATTCAGGGTGAAAAGTAAAAAAGAAAGTTTTATATTTTTATAAAAAAACTAAAATAATAAGCAAAGTTTCCGAAATCAAAACTCTAGACATTGTTAAAATCCATCTTATAAAATATGTTTGAGTTTTGTACATGGTTCCTATTTGTTAAACGAGGAGAAAAAGTGTGTTTGAAAGCCTCATTCCAACAATAATTTCTTTTTAGAAAAATGTATACAAACAATGTTTTCCAATTACAAAACCCTAGTTTATATAATCAAAATGCGTATACTAGAAAAGTTAATAATTTCACCTGTAATTTATTGCAAGAAATGATATGAAATATGTCGTGGGCAGACGTTACGGACCAAAGCGAAGCCTTGGACAGATTGTAAAGTATGAAATCGATAATCCTTCACAAAAATAGTCAAAATAGTTGCGATGACAAACGGAGCGAGGAAGAGCGTATTAGGTTTACATGTAAATAAATTTAGGGAGCCGAGCAAAGCGGAGCGGAGCAAGGCTACTTCCGCCTTTTTAACAGAAATAGACTGATCATAATATCCCTAATTCTTCAATGTACCGACGACAGATACAAATAAGTTATATTTTGCGTAAAATTTATAAGTTTTGTTAATTATTCCTACTTACAAACTAATATGAAACGTACCAATCATCATTTTTAGTCAGCAACTGAATACAGAAAGCACATAATTACAGACTCTTCTGGGTACACATCCAGAACATGATGAAAATATAACATCCTATGTCAAAATTGGACGCACAAAACCAATATCGGTACAAATATCGGGCTAATATCGGTGAACGTCGGTTTAATATTCGGAACTACCGTCAAATCTTTCTCAATAACCACAGGCAACGACGCTGCTGCATTCTGCCAACCGGTACTAGTACCTTTGTGTTAAGAAGTTACAGTTTGTTGGCATCGTGCAGGGCATCCAGCACAGATATTGATCTAAATAGATGACACAAATAAATTTAAAAAATAGGTTTTGAAACCGATTACAACCTATTTACGCAATAATGCTGCAAACATTGCTAGTTTTAAACTCCTAGGAGGCTGTTCATATATTACGTAAGACTCTTGTCCCTTTCTTTATTCTTTATTAGCTCTTGCCTGGGGCTTCGCCCACGCTGATTTAGTTTGCATTTTTCTGGAATAACTTGTAGCCTCCATTCTCCATTTGTTGCTCCGTTGCTGCATGAAAGAAGAAAAAATCAACAACCAACAAACCAACAAACACACTTTCGCATTTATAAATACGGATGGCAGATGAAAAAAAACATGAACCTGCAAGTCGAGCTTATTTCTATAGAAATCTCTTCCAACCAACCTTCGGTATGGTGATAAAGTTGTGTTAACAGTGGGCAAATAAATGTGCACATCTTCTAGGACAGAAAAATCGCTCACTAATATATAATCACTAAATAATGTGTAATAAATAATAAGATTTATAAGATAAGATTTGTTTGAACTCCTTCGCCTCCAATCAATTTTACGTAAGATAAAATTTTAAAGGAAATATTAATAAACACCTAAATTTATTTATTTATTTATTGGCAAGCGTATAAAAAGGCTACAATTAAGATGAAAAAAAAATCTACATGCATGTACGAACACCTGTCATTTAGAAAGTATACAGAGAATACAGATCTCCATCTTCTACGATCTTCTTGGCACATCTCTTTCGCTTATTCCACATTCATTAATCGTGTCATAAAAGCTTTTCTATTTTGTCTGCTTTTAATAGGCCCTTCTTCAGTATTTTGGACAAAAATTTGTTAACAAGAACATGCATTGCACCTTCTCTAGCCAACCCTGGTAGCTAGCACGATGCTACACGGACCTATTCGCCTGAACAAGGCCGGCTATGAATAATTTCTGTAGCCATGTCGCCGTACCAGCCCGTGACATTCGGCGCACTATCCGACCAACATAGTCTGCACAAACTCGCCATAAACGTCTCTATTACCGGTCAAAAAGAGTGGCAGTATTTGATGTCTAGTTGTCTAGTTGTGTCCGCAGTACCGTGGTTACAGCCAGAAATGTAATGGATGAGAATGTAGTTTTCGGTGGAGATAGATCACGCAACATTGCCTTAGATAGATCTGAAACTAGAAGCAGAATTATTTGGAATTCAATTATATGGTTACAAAACTGCTTACAACTTTGTGACATGAACTCTAATATTTTTAAGTGCTTAAGTTGAATCACCAGGTTTATTTTGACAAGCCTATCTATAGTACCTCTTGGATGTTTCCGGTTCAATAAATATTTCAATACTATAAAATTTCATTTATTTTTAGCGCTGAATTGCTTATTTGGTTATTGCTCTCTTATTTGAACTTAATTATAATATAAAGCTAGTTATCAAAGTATTTTGTAATATATTTAATAATAAATAACTGAAGTAACATTAAAAACGTCGTTTTCCTAAAAATGCCATTTTGTTGCTTACAAACTTTTCCAGATAACCAATTCAAATGTAGAACATTTTCTTTAAATCAGGTAGGCTATACAGCAGCAAAAGATGTCCTTATATCCATGGTCAAATGAACTTCACCATAAACATTACTTTCTATTACGAGTACTTCAACACTTAATAACTGATCTTTTGTCTCATTTTTGCTAAATCGCTTATCCTTTTGATGTCATGGATTTTCGAACCATAAACAGTGTTTATTAAACACCCTACCGCGCTGCTCTCTAAAATTTTTGCCACACGGATTCCATATACAAATTTTTTGAACAAATAAAGCAGTGTTATCTTTATTATTTTGGTATTTATATAGCTCAATAAGATGAGGTACTATGTGAAGTAGTAAATATATGATGCACCCAAAGCTTCACCTATTTATGCTGTGTACATATGCACATACAAGAGCCTACATACCATATATCTGATGGCTATTTCTGACTGAGTAATATAAATGCGCTATAAATAAACACTGTTTAATATTCAGATTTACATTCTAGAAACCGCATAAATTGACGATTACCTTCATGTAATCGATTGACGATGATTCACGACCCAAGAAGAACCTCATTTGCTTTTTTTTTTAAGCTTACTTTAAAGAAAATCATAATCTGTAATTTCAAATATGATTTTTTGCAAGGAAAACTACGGGTGTAATTTTTTTTTGTAATGCAATTTTCCTGCGAAGAGAGTCTAGATAGTCAACCAAGCCAAAAAAGTTCGAGTGAAACAAAAAGTTATTTTTGAAGATCAGTAAAAGATTGTTTCCAGGTCACTCCATATTTTAAGGCCTGTCAAGTATTTCCAGTGTTCCAGTCGGGTTTCAGAAAATCAGATCGCACAGAAACTGCTCTCGACGAATTGTAGGAACAATTTAGAACTTCCTGTTCGTAACAGTAAAACTAAGCAAAGATTTATTAAGGCGTTACAACATGCAAAATTGATGCCAATTGAAAAAAAAAAATTTTTTTACTTGCTAGAATAATTATCGAAAATCAGCTCGAGTAAAACTCTACAAATAGCAATGAACTATTTTTACATAGCAAAGTTTTCAGAAACAACGCTTTTTCATAGCTAGAATTTAAATTTATGCCAAAATTGGCCGTTTAGGAATATATAAAATTTTATCTCATCGAAGAGATTGTCTATGAAAACTTTGCTATGTAAAATATTTCATTGCTATTTCTAGACATTTACTTAAGTAGATATTCAGTGATTATTCTAGCAAGTAAAAAATTATTATTTTTCTAAAGTGGCAGCACTTTTGCATGTTGTAACGCCTTAACAAATACTAAATTCAGTATCTTCAGTATCTTTCAGTACATTGAATGTATCTTTTATTAGTACAAAAATAATTTACTTTGTTTTGTTCACTAATTGATCGTGTTAGTTTTCCAATAATTAGGTAAACTAATTATTATCTGTGCCTAAAGCGAAATTTTGAATGTTGCAATTTCCAATATCACGTCGGTTTCCTCAAGACTGTTAGTTTCTTTCCTCGTGTAAAAATATACTTTCAGTGTACTTTTTCTAAACTCTGCTTTAAATTGCATCCGAAACTAATTTTAAAACCTGAAAACTCGTGACCAATCTACTCCTCGTCATTTTCATTATCAGCAGAATAAGGGACGAAGGCCATTAAAGCCTTACAGAGGATAGGATACACGCTAAGGGCCGGCGCACACTGAGCGAGCAAATCATGAATATGATTACACGGAGCTACCAACTAAGGGATTAAATTTTGTAGCTCAATGAATCTCAAGTGGATATATATTTTACACTGTATGTTTACATGAATTATTATTAATGGTGAAAATGAAGCTGAAATTTCATCTTTTTATGGCCAATAAATGTTACAGGATTCCTTTTACAGGGTTATTGATTGGTCTAGCAAAGAAACATAACCTAGATAATTGTAGGGCAGCTACAAAAGGTAACCAATGTAACAATATCGATCGACAAATTCAAGGTTCATACCTCAAATATTCCAGCCATTAGACTACGTACCGATATGGAAAATTGAATCTGTCCAACCGATAACCATCCCGCTAACCTATTGTACCATAAACCCTATGTGAGGTAACTTAGATGGGCAATGTAGGCATTTTATACCTTTTGAGCTGGGAGGCTACTCTAAATTGAAAAAGATCGATTGATTCTTATTTATAGTTCGGTCGTATATCCTTCTATATTACACTTTTAATGCGTGTCAGAGACGGACGTATGCTAGCACGATAAACGATCGACCGAATCGAAAACAAAGGATATATGTTTTGTTGTATTCCACGTCCCATTTAGGTTAAATTTGAAAATCCGGCAGCTTTTTGCATGTTCAACAGCAACGTGCCAGTTTTTGTCTTCAAATTATTTATGTTTATTATTTTGACTAAATTGTACCTAATTTAATTTTAATTTTTCAATTATCTTGTAACGTAAATATAGCATTCTCACACCTATCTCTCAGTGGGGTAGATTGAGAATACAGATTTCCTTCTGCCTTGATTTTGAAACAACTCTATCACCTCTTCCACATCCATCAATCTAGTCGCACAGGCTCTTTTATTCCGGTGTTTTTGACTTGATCTTTTTCCAGTATGTCGCCAAATTGGTCAGCATACGTCTCTTTAAAAGACGGCCTGGTCGAACTTTGCTTTTCACTTGTCCTTGCCACTGTTCTTTTATTCATCTCTCTTAAAGTCCAAATGACTTTTTGAGTGCCAGTTAGACTCTTGTATCATTGGTTCATCGTAAACCTTAGTGTAATCATAAAGCTAAGTGTGAAAAGTAAAAAGGGCAGAGGTTAAAAAATATTATTTATAATATAAATATACGTATAACCTTTCAATTTTTGCGAAAGCTTTATTAACCCGAGCGAGACTATTAGTGTCAATTATATTGAGCACTTGTTTAGGTATAATTCATTCATAGTTCATTCTCTGACACCCCCTCGGGGTCACCTACGAAGAGCCCTCGAGTACACCTATGACGCCCATTCAGGGACACCTCTGACACCCCCTCGGGAAAACCTCTGACACCTCCTCGGGGACACTTCTGACACCCCTCGGAGACACATGTGTCGTGATGATGTATAATTATGACGACTACACTGCGTATACAACGCTTATATTCTAAAAGCTTTCTCTTAAATTAAATAGTGACACTAATCACGAGTAATTCTATGAACTTGAGACAATAACTCATTTTATTAATCCCCTTTCGACCCTTGAATTCAGTAGGGGCTTGGGGTGATATGGATTATTTTGAAATCTGACACTTTGAGTGACCACTGGATTAACAATCTAGGGGAGAATAGGAATATTATTTTATTAATTTTGCATTTTGATCGTGTTACACTAGAACCAAAAATTATAAAGTAGGTAGAATGATCTTTCATATACGTATGTTTATCAGTATCAATTATATTTAATCAATGTTAGCCAATATTTTAGTTTAATTAAATAAACAAACATAATTTTCTCATTCTTACGTTTTTATTTTCATTTACACTTCGGTAAGGACAGTTACTTGGCCGCCTACTTTTCAATCTGCCCTGCTTTGTACCAAGCAGAAATGACTATTCGTGATCCTTGGACAACGAAACTTGTCAGAAATATTTAAGTCACTTACGGGTAATGCTATAAAAATGGGTAGAAATAGGTTTACCCTTGGGTGAACTTAGAATTACCCAAGGCCCAAGCCACTTGAGTAAAGTTAGAAAATTTGGCGTTTACTCGTACACATGTCTCTATCTAGGTAATGTTAGGTGTTGCGTCATTTTTGTCGCAATAACAAGCAACATAACACGCTCCTTCTTGTTTCGCTTGTTGTTGCACCTATTTTTATTTTTTCATTTCACTGGTTAATATAATTACCCAAAAAGCGTTTGGTAGACCTCGGAGTTTACCCAAAGAGCTTAGATTTTTATAAGTTTACCCAGGTTAACGTAGTTTAAGTCGCTTGTCTAGAATTATAAGCGGAATATGATACATACATACATAATTATATTCACGCCTGTCTCTCAGAGGGGTAGGCAAAGGCTACAGATTTCCATCTGCTAGGATCCTGACACACCTCTTTCGCCTCTTCCACATCCATCAATCTACATACAAGCTCTTCTATTCAGGTACTTTTGACATTGCCCTTCTTCAGTATCTCGCCAATTTGGTCAGCGTATGTCCTCCTAGGGCGGCCTGCCCCCCTATTCTGTAACTTTAATTGCCAACTGGACTAGGTGCCTATCATCAAAAACATAGCTAAAAACGGAACTTTCAAAATTGCTATTAGTGGTTATTGAACTATTTACGAACTGTGTCGTCACTTCAAGTGCGAACATATCCTTAGACAATCGGAATTCGATAGTATATCTATGTTTTTGATGATAGGCACCCAGTTCAAACGGCAACTAAAGATACGTAATAGGCCCTCTGGTCGAGCTGTATAATATAAATAAATAATAATTTAATATCTGCCATAAATTTTTTTCGTCACTCTACTTTTATTCATCCTCTCTACATGTCCAAACCACTGAAACATTCGTTTTTCTATTCTAGTCATTACATATTCTTTTAGACCGCAACGTGATATACTTACATAAAGCTTAATTAGTACATAATGAGCGCTTATATTACGTGCGAACTATTATTATTCGAACTATTATTAACCTATAAAATAAATACAAAAACCGGCTCGTACCACCACACAATACGGTTACGAAACCCTTAAAACATAATGGTAAATAACAATAATATAAATGGCATAGCAACATCACGCCGCGCCGACACTAAACAAGGCGCGAAATGGTAGCGTCTGACAAACAATTCGGCATTCTCTGGGTACGGAACCGTAATTGTTATTATTTGTTGGTTTACTTTACCGTTTTTAAGAGATCCGTCAGGATCCTTTCTCGTGCTGCGATAGATGCGCACGCAAAACTACTTTTTATAAAATTAAAGCTGACACTAACATCCGAGTACATTTTTCAAGTTTTCGTTTTTATAAGGAACAACCCTGACCTGTTCCCGTCGAAGGCAAGTTCTCAATCGTACATAACCAGGCACTCGAATAAACTCAAAATACTACTCTATAAACTGACGAAGTCAACTAAGTATGTTTATGTAGCAGGTCCAAAAACTTATAATTCTCTCCCTACCGACATTAAATCTATAACTGAAAAACCACAATTCGAAACAAAGCTGAAGACATGGCTCACACTAAATGCCTCTTACAACATGAAAGACTTTTATGATATTAATTTTAAGACAGCATTGTAATATTTCCTATTTGACCTTATCTGACATTTAATTTTCTAATAAATCACACTGTATTATTATTATATCAATTGTAATTGTATACCGCATAATTGTATTGTTTGAAATGACTTGTAAATGTTTTTGTATTTTACCAATAAATAAGTATGAGTATGAGATAGAGCTGAAACAAATACCTAACGTTGAAAAAATGTTGTATTATTTTGTAATGTAATGTAATGTTTTGGTGTAAAATGGTGTATTTTTTTTCTTCTCCGCGGCTTAGTGGAACTCAAATCTCAAATCTTTATTGCTCATGTTGTTGTATAGGTCTTACTTAATCACAGAGTTTCAAACATGGTCCAGTTTTGGCATTGCAAATTTTAGTTTAATTAACTTTAATTTAAAGTTATTTAACATAATATTAATTATGTTAGTATTTATATAATATTTAATTTTTCTTACTAGAACTTATTATTTATCATTTAACGTCTAAAAACTCATCCTGTAAAAACTCTTGCAGAGAATAATAGCATTTCTTAATTTAGATGCTTTTTAATATATTTTTAAATTTCTCATGGTTATCAATACATTTTATTATATCTGGGATTTTGTTATATATGATTTTGTTATAAACTCTGAAAATGTCAGTTGATGTGTAAGAGATCTTAGACTTCAATTACTATGTCAACCAATAAACAAGATGGAAAATCACACAAAGTGAAATCTTGTAAGAATTAGATTTAGTTCAAATGAAATTCTTTTACCCTTAGCTCTATTAACATTTTAAAACGTTACCTTAACTGTATTAATTGCATTGCTGTGTCCATTACTGCTTCTATTCTGAGATTATAAAAATTCAGAGAATTATAGGTAGCAATGAACAGCACGATACAGTGAAACACTCGAATGTACAGAGTACCTATGGTAGTAGTCGCCGCCGGCCATTGTTCATTTCTCTTTGTTCTCTCAGAAATCAAACATGGTTCTCTCATTGTCGGCTTCCCCTTTCCACGGTTTTTAACACAGAAACTTTAGTGTTTCGGCTACAGTCTTTGTGTTATTCGTCTGCACTCTTCGTAGGCATAAATTACACTGTTATTAAACCGCAGTGAGGTTTTGAAATTTGTTGTACAGAAAAACGATAATATTGCTCAAAGGAAAACTGAGTAATACAGTTGATTGCATTTGTATCAGGTTATAAACAGTTATCATAACAATTCAGAGCAAATTCTCACGTGGCTATAAGAATCTCTGCGGACAGCCGTGCAAACGACCACCCTCTCTCATTTACAGGAGTATACTAATTCGTATACGCAATTTTTCGGCCGTTACCGCAGCTCCCTCTCCCCGCTGTTTACGGCTACCCCTCGAAGAAACGTGACGCGAAAACAAATAGAAACATTCGGAGAATATCGTATTTGTTCGTGCTAACTCGAGCGTCGTTCCAACTGCCACCCACAATGTTATTCAAAGAGAATCCAGTTACAAAATAATGAATGCTTTGCCCCTTTCCGCGAGGATATTATCGTAAATAATACGACATTCGCCACCCGTAACTATCTCTACGATGGCCTATAAACGGTTTTTGCCGATCGCTTTTCGATCAGATTTATTTTAGGTCCGCAAATAACTACGCGTAATTTATATCGGATTCCGATCGCCAATGATAAAGTCCTAAGACCCTAACACTATTCCAGTGTAATCCAATTACCGATCAAGTTATTGGTTAGGACGGTTCGTATCTCGGCCATTTTCTTACAATACGGAACCCATTTCATATCTGTGCGGAACAATTATTGCCCCCACATTGTTTTGAAACACAAGGGTGGAATGAAATATGCCTATATTGCCCACCTTGACTCTTCACTTTCCATGGAAAAGCGACTCTGTTTTTGAGCCACAAGATCTTTAGTCATTTGTCTCAAACGATGTGTGAAATTGTGTTCTATGATTATCGACATTGTTTCACTAGATATAGGAGTTACTTTCGCTCATTTAAGGTTTTTAGTTCGAAGGCATGCCAACTTAGAGAAGGGTCAGCAAAATAATGAGTATCAGAGTTAAATTCAAGAGTCCAAGAGTTTATTGCCGGTAATTCAAAGTGCAATAGTACATTGTTCACCGAGGGAAGAAAGGGGAATCGCACTTTCTCCCGAGTGATACATAGTGCTTTATACTACACCTGCGAGGAAATAGTATCATTTTACTTTTAATCAAGATACAATAAAAGAAACCGACTGACTCGCGTGCGATTGTCACTTTTTATTTCCTTTTTTTTTTTTCATTTTCCCACTAAGTGGAAAGGCAAAGGGATCTTAGCCCATACAGCCATGTATGCAGCCAACATGCCATGTTCTGTTGAGGATCATCTGAAAGGTCTGTCCTGTCTAAGTCACTGTCCTGTCGTTTCCGCTATAATGATAGCCTTATAACGCAAATACAACAGGGTTAGAAAAAACACACGAAAAGGCACAGCCCGCACTTTTGTTCCATTGGACAACACACTACACAGGTTACGGCGATTTTAATTCACAATATCCCATCACTATTGTTGATCAAAACACCCAAAATGTAATATTTTTTCAATAAAACAAAAAAACGACGCCATCACGTCTTCGCGCCTTTTTTCCAACCTTTTATTTCCTTCTTATTTTTTATTATGTGCAGGAAAAGCAAGTGGCCAGTATCATTTTTCGAGTTTTATGTACGAGTTCGCAAAATAATACTGGCCACTTGGCCACTTGCTCATTCTTTATGTTATTAAAAAAAAAAACAAAACACGTTAACAATGGATTTGCATATACTTTTTCTGCCCGCTCAAGCACGTTAACAATGAATTTTCATACACTTTTGCCGCCCGCATATTTGTATGACAGTAATGACGTATTTTCTGCATCATTTTCAACAAAGAAAGAAGGTACTTTCCGAGCAGGTGTAGTATAAAGACCATTTGTTTGCGGGCATGTTTCATTTGACAGTAATTGATAGAGAATATCCCAAGTATCCTCACTCATTTACACCCCAAACACTGTACGTTACTTGCTTCAAATAAAAAAAAATGTTGTGTTAATTCTAAACCATTCTTTAAATTTTGTTTTACTTAAATAATACACAGTAACCAACTCTCATTGCCGACATAATTGTAAGAAATACTTACTTATTTACCTCTCTTAAGATCTCGGTAATAGTGAAACCACATTCTAGACTAGTTCTTTTTTAAGATGGTAAATGTTTTAAAGTCCCTGTTACCCTACATGCGAAAAAACCCTCAGTGCGAAAGGAACGGATTCGAGGAAAACTAGCAAAATTACGGTGTTTTATTAATATAAAACGTACTCAAGTTGCTATCAAAACTTCGTAAGACCAGGTTCTAGATACTGTTAAAACCCATCTAATAAAATATAATCGAAGTCCACATGTCATTCCAAATTTTAAACCCAGAAAAAATGGTGTCGAAAAGGACCTCATTTCAATAAATATTTTTATAGAGGCGAATTTCTCCAATCGCGTTTCTGTTTAACAGATCCCTAAAAAATATCCCAAAAATAATATTTTATTTTGTCAAAATAATAGCTTCTTTACTGAAGTATTCTAAGAGTGTCGAATTTTTTTCCCGTAGTGCCTTAAGTAAACTGTGAATTTGTTTTCAAAGAAGGGATATTATACGCTTATAGCGAAAGCTTAACATAGTTAAAACGCTGTTTTTTGAGAATGACGGGGTGTTAAGACGATATTGCTATTAATCGTCCATACGAACAACTTTTACTGTGTAAAAAAAAAAAAGTGCGAAAAAAAATCTGCTATTTCATTAAAAAGCTACACACCTACACTGCCAAAATGTATGAAGCGATTTCTGAAAGAAATCTCTTTTCAGAGATAAGCTCGTCTGTGTACATATTTTCTAATTTATTATGGGAATAAAATATTTTTTCTGTGTATAATAAAGAATAAATAAACTGCTTCCTTTCACGATATCTCGATTTTATTACACTTAAAGTCGTTCGTATGGCCGAGTACTATCGATAGTTTCCAGCTTCCACAACACCATTTTAGCACTTTTTATAATCCGCCAAATGAAATATTTATAAATATTTTGCATTTTATGCCCATTTCAATATCGTAAATAAAGTAAACAAAATAAAGAAAGCATTAAAACAAATTTCAAACGAAAAACTAACTTCGTAAACAATAAAACTTTTCACAAATCCGGCACTTCTGAAACTTATGTTAATGCGAAATTAACACACACAAATGAAAGTTTCGTGCCAAGTTTTCGAGGAGGAAGTATCATAAACCGTCTGCCAAGTTATTTGTTGATGGCTCAGGTAAACTGCCCGACTTGGCCACATTAAGATAATATCAAAGGAACATTTGGTAGAGTAAACATGTTTGCCTCAGACAAATGGGTTTGGATTAGTCCCACTCTGTTGTTGAGTACACCTCTCACCTTGTGTTTATTTATTTTACATTATATATTTATTATAAAATAAATACTTATTGCATTATGATTCGCATTCTTAGCAACCCTAAACCTGATTTAAAAATATAATACCTAATCAACAGTAAAAATCTTATCATTTCATTATGTTTTTATATTATAAATATACTCGAGAAAACACATGAAATTAAACTGAGTCTGAGATATACCTACTTTAAGGTATGGAAAAAGAGGTGCGGAACTAGGAGACAACTTTAGTTTAAACAGATTTCATGATATGGCCGATCAAATCATGGATTGCTCAACTCTACAATATGGCTACGACATGCATGTGCATCTGTAGCGAATGCTATTAATTTTCGGCGCGTGGAACGCTTCGTTGCTGACGGTACCAGTTTTAAAGTGCTGTTCTTTCTAAACGAGTATGGACTATGGACCAAGTTTGAATTCGGATTACTACCGATTGAGAAAGGGATGTTAAAACAATACGTTAACAAAAAAATTGTTTTTAGTAAACTACACCGATTTCGATATTGAACCAAAACTAAAAATTAGTTTTAGCTTCATAATAAAGCCGATTCTGAAGGCTTAAATTTTAGTTTTAGTGCTGTCAAGACTTGAATTTTTCCAAAGTAATTTAGCTTCTGTTCTTAACACTTATGAACTATTTTGCAATGATGAAAATTTAGTTTTGACAGCACTAAAACTAAAATTAAATTAAAGCCTTCAGAATCGGCTACAATATATATCTTAAGCTGTATATATACAGTTGTCAAATTCATCTTAATTTATGAATCGCATGCTTATATTATACGTATCGCATGCTTATAATTATTGCGCTGTAGAGACTTAAAAGAGACAGATACAGCAAACCGGGTTTGTCTGGAGACGCGTGCAGGGACAAACAACAGCCGTCTCCTCTTTAATTTCTATAAGTAACAGCTGGGACTAACAGCCTAACTTGCTTTTTCAAGGTAAGTACGCAGACTAGGCACAAATAGGGCCCCTCTGGGATTTGAACGCTTGACCTCAGGATCAGTAAGCCGAAAATTGAAAATTAATTCACGGAAGCAGCCATTCATAACTTTAAAATGCTTCAAAAAGTAATTTATTTCTTTTAAGAGCCATTAAGCAGCCAGATTGTGAAAAATTCGCGTTAACTACGCTAGCGACCTCATCTTTTATTGCGTGTTGTATTTAATTGAGACCAAAAAGTTGTCTGTAAGAATTTAGGCCAAAAGGTTGTCTGAAAGAAATTATTAAAAGCGATAAGACTACCAATTGCTTTGTACATTTTTCTTACGTTTATAAAATTACGTGCACAAGATAGAGAATTTGTTTTCTGGGTACGGTTTTTTGTGATATTTTAAACTAAATATAGGATCTAAACGAAAAAGGTTTTTTCGAAATGTCATGGAATTGACAGTCTCCTTTTAAATTTGTTACAAGTAATGTAGAGCCTTGAGTATCCTAATTTGCGACGGGGCAGCGTATAAAAGCACTAAAACTTTAAAAGTTTTTCCGCTCTTTAGAGCTACGTCGTAATCTGAATGCATAAATCGTGAGAAGACACGAACGTGTTAGGGATATTGCTCTAGGTTCCGTTGAACTCATTTTTACAGAAAACTAATTCCTGTATTTTCGTTGTTTCAGGTAAACAATCAACCACGGATGCTGCTCTATAACGATGAAACGTGATTTTATAAAACTTCACAACACATATCTCTGAATATTTTAAAATAATGCAGAAACATTTTATTTTATTTTAATATCAAGCATCAACAAAACATGTTAGAGTTAATATGAGTGAATAGATGATGATTTTATTTAAAACATTCGCCACTTCAATTCACACATCATTTGCAACCCCTGTAGCATATTGTACCCTGTCTACGCGTTTCAAAGCGGCAAAATTAAGTAGTCATAGCTTTTGCTACGGCTTGCAAAAACGGGCGGTGAATATACAACTCCTGATGCATTAACCCGTTCAGACTACAACGATGTAGTGGATCTACAAAGCGAGAAAACTATCGTAGCGCTTGCTATGCCGTGATGTAGCGGGTCTACAATGCAAGCAAACTACCGTAGCGCTTGCTACGCCGTGATTTAGTGGATCTACAAAGCGAGACAACTATCGAAGCGCTTACTACGCTGTGATGTAGCGGGACTACAAAGCGAGCAATTTATCGTAGCGCTTGCTATGCCGTGATGTAGCGGGTCTACAATGCAAGCAAACTACCGTAGCGCTTGCTACGCCGTGATTTAGTGGATCTACAAAGCGAGACAACTATCGAAGCGCTTACTACGCTGTGATGTAGCGGGACTACAAAGCGAGCAAACTATCATAGTGCTTGCTACGCCATGATGTAGCTGGTCTACAAAGCGAGCAAACTATCGTAGCGCTTGCTACGCCGTGATTTAGTGGATCTACAAAGCGAGACAACTATCGAAGCGCTTACTACGCTGTGATGTAGCGGGACTACAAAGCGAGCAAACTATCGTAGTGCTTGCTACGCCATGATGTAGCTGGTCTACAAAGCGAGCAAACTATCGTAGCGCTTGCTACGCGGTGATGTAGCGGGTCTACAAGCGATCTAACTATCGTAGCGCTTACTACGCCGTGATATAGCGGGTCTACAAAGCGAGCAAACTAACGCAGCGCTTGCTACGCCGTGATGTAGCGGGTCTACAAAGCAAGCAAACTATCGTAGCGCTTGCTATGCCATGATGTAGCGGGTCTACAAAGCGAGCAAACTATCGTAGTGCTTGCTACGCCATGATGTAGCTGGTCTACAAAGCGAGCAAACTATCGTAGCGCTTGCTACGCCGTGATGTAGCGGGTCTACAAAGCAAGAAAACTATCGTAGCGCTTGCTACGTGGTGATGTAGTGGGTCTACAAAGCGAGAAAACGATTGTAGTGCTTGCTACGCCGTAGCAAAAAGAGGCTGTGAATGTGAATACGTTAACACACCTCTCTCGACGCATAAATCCGTTCAAACTACAACGATGTCGTGGGTCTACAAAGCGAGATAAGTATCGTAGCGCTTGCTACATCATAGCAAAAAGAGGATGCTATGACGTTACGTATAACTAAAGTCACTTTATGCTACGAGAACCATTATAAACTTTTGGATGTAAATGCAAACCTAAGAATCCCTTTAGGCTATGAGAGTATACACGAGACTGATAAAGTATACACGGTTTTGATTTTAAAATATCACCTCCATTTTTTACCAAAAATAATAATAATATTTTTCGAAGCTATGGCTACGCACTCTTATTAACGCAGTTTATTCACCTCGTAGCGTGGTCTCAACCGATCACATTGTGTTATTGTGTTCTGTGCTATTGACGCTATCAGAGGTCAACGAACAGCGAGGGTGTCCATGACGTTAGTTTATTTTAATCTTAACTTTAGCTATCTGTGGAAACTTTAAATGACTAGCTAGAGTTAAATTAAGTTTTTTACTATTGTTATTAAAATAGTCGCTAGTTTTCCAAAATAAGTAATAAATAAATTAATTAATTAATTAAGTTCAACAAATCATGGTATTGTGGCATACTGGTACATTATTTAAAATTGCCGGTATTTTTTTGACACTTTATAAGTCATACCCTTAAAGAATTCTTGCTTTTGCTTTTACACCCAGTATCTACGTAGCACGATATACAATCGAGACATCTCTGCGCTAATGTAATTAACACTTTAAGCATATAAGTATAAGGTCTACAATAAATTGAAACCAAGCACAAGATGTTGGTAGTACTTGGTGTACTCTGCTACGAACAATTATTACGGGAATGCTACGCTACGTAGCACTAATGTACTACCGTTGAATATTATATCTTTTGTAAAATGTGCTTTATCCTTATTTCTACAAAGTAAAATAATGTAAGTATTTGGGTTATGAAAAGTATTAAGTATCATGTTACGTACAGATATGTATGTTAAGTATAAAGTAACATCGTTGTTTTAATATTTCTGTTAATAACATATTAGTTTTGCTTTCTAGTAACTCATTTGAAATGATAATAGATTTATATAGATCATAGATCAATAGATATAATAAATATTTTTTTATAAAATGCCGTTTAAGAGGTTTTTATTTTTGTATTTAATTAAGTATTTATATTTTTGTAAAATACAACATTTAAAAATTCTCGCTAAGCTGTGGTCTGATCTTACAACTATTGCAAAACGGCACGTTGACGCAATTTTAATAGTTACTAACCTAAAAAAAACAAAAGAACAAAACGTTTTTAAAAAATCTTTCAACATACGCCTCATTATAAAGAAATGTCCAGACAAGTTTTCCATTTTAAATTATTTTATCTCACCCTACATCCAGAGGTAGAACTCAACAAATTCACACACATTCACTAATTAAGGGGAACCGACAATTAGACGTTGACACTTTAAAATGGCAACGTTGCCTTAAACATTTACAAAGAGCAAATGTAACATTGCCGCCATAATAGCTTTTATTAGAAAAGACGTAAAGAATATAATTCTTCGTTTAAAGTGACAAATTCAATTGGAGCTAAAATAATATTTGATGAATCCAATTTTACTGTGTGATGTAGAAACGTCTGACTTAAAGAATAACTTTTAATTGGGCTTATAACTTGTCAGCGCGTTTTAGCACTAATTTATCATTCAGGTGGTAACAGGCCATTGTTTTCTCTTATACGAGTACATAGCTTAAGTACCTTGAAAACGTCCTTAAATGTGTAAAGCAGTGCTTCTTAGGAACCTTCCAGTCGCATAAAGTCCACTATATCAAAATGTCCACGGGATCAAAACGTCGACAGTATCGAAATGTCCACAGTTATGTGGCCCAATGGGATTTGAACCTGCAATCTCTGAATTAGTGCTCCAGGCGCATACTGGTGTCGATTCGGTACAACATGATTTAACTTGTTTCACAGGACTTAACTTAATTTACACCGTGGCCCAAAATAACGTTGACAAAATTAATAAGTTAAAATTTCAAAAATGTAATAGTTTGCGTTATCTTTTGTTTTTGGTTGATGTAAACTCATTCATCGGTGTCATTTTGAACATAGTTCGTTTACTAAAAAGTGAAAAAAATATATTTATTTCGCTATGTCAGTGCAACGTGGAGCCATAATTTCATTGCATGACTGTGGAAAAAGGCAGTGTGAGATAGTGAAGATTCTGGGTGTTAGTCTTCAGTTAGTTTCTGCAACAATTAAACGCTATAATGAGCCTCGGCAACATCGGAGACCGTCCTGGAAGAGGACGCAAGAGAACTGTTAGAACTTCTAGAAACCAACACATTATCAAACAAAGATTAGTGCGTAATCCATAGACCAATGTGAGGAAAATGTCTCGAGACTTGGGGATTTGTCGCTCCACCATACAGCGTATAGTAAAACATGATCTGCAATTGGTACCATACAAACCGAGAAAAGCGAAATTGCTTACGGAAAAAGACAAAAAAGTTCGACTTGAGAGATGTCGTTTGCTTAAACAGCGCTCCGCAGCGTCAAATTGGGAAAATATCGTATTATCTGACGAAAAATTATTTACGATAGAACAAGCCCATAATCACCAAAATGACAGGATCTGGTCTTCCACTCGTCCTGGAGTTGCTGCATGTGTTCCACATCGCCAAAACGTTGAAACAGTTATGGTTTGGGGTGCGATTTGTGCCACTGGCAAAACTCCCCTAATTTTTGTAGAAAAGGGTATCAAAATCAACCAAGAAAACTACCGACGAGACATTCTTGAAAATGTGCTCCTTCCTTGGAGTCAACAGCACTTTGGTAATCGTCCATGGATATTTCAGCAAGACTCCGCTCCAGCTCACACCACAGGGAGGACCTTAAGTGTTCAACAGTGGTGCAAAGACAATTTTCCTGGTTTTATCAGCACCAAAGAATGGCCCCCCTACTCGACTGCTCTTAATCCTACGGATTACAATTTATGGTCTATCTTAGGAACTAGGTCTTGTGCTACGCGTTATACTGGGTGGCGCAAAAGTAATGACCCTATTTCGTTTAGCTACAACTACTTTTCTATAATAATAAACTGTCATTAGTTTTTTCAATACTATATATTTGGCTATCAAATTTCGTCTCATCAAGATTTAAATATGATGTCTATTAAGTAGTGACCTCTGGAGTTGATGCACATTTGAGCCCTATTTATGACATTTTCCGTAACTTGGCGCAACACTTCCGGTGATATGTTCCTTATTTCTCGATGAATATTTTCTTTTAGGGCTGCGAGAGACTGTGGCTTATTCACATGCACCACAGATTTCAAATAACCCCAAAGAAAGAAGTTTGGACTCGTCAGATTGGACGATCTCGCAGGCCAATGCAAATCGCCAAAACGGAGATCATACGGCCTGGAAAGGAGTCCCTCACTAAGTCCATAGCTGTGTGTGCCGTGGCGCCGTCTAGTTGTAACCAGATGTGCTCCATGCCCAATTCATCCAAACTGGGTGTCAAAAACTCCCGTAACATGGTACTGTAGCGGTCGCCAGTTACAGATACCGCATTGCCTACAGTTTCTTGGAAAAAATAGGTTCCGATCACTCTTTCGGCATAGACGCCACACCACACTGTAACTTTTATTGGGTGTTAAGGTGTTTCTTGAATAATGCGCGGATTTTCAGGACCCCAGAAATGAGTATTTTGCTTATTGACATGTCCCGAGAGATGAAAATGCGCTTCGTCGCTCATAAGCAATTTTGAAGGAAAATCATCCTCTTCAAGGTTGAGATTGAGGACGCGCTGGCTGTACTCTAGGCGAGCCCGGTGGTCAGTAGGCAGCAGCTGGTGAATCATCTGAGTTTTATACGGAAATATATTCAAGTCTTTCACCAAAATACGGTGCAAAATCCGCCTAGAAATGCCCAATTGCGTGACACATCGCCTCGTTGATGTTTCTGGACACTCTTCCACATCTTCGTGCACAGCATCGATATTTTCAGCTGAACGGCCAGTTCTTGGTCTGCCAGACTTAGGTTTATCCAATGTGGAGCCAGTTCCTTCGAGGCGTGTGGCAAAGCGTCGAAATGTGCGACCAACCAGTGCTGGGCGGTGGGGAAATCGTCGACGGAACTCACGTTGTGTTTTTATCACTGATAAATTATTCCGTAAAAACATTGACACGATTATTTCAAGTTCTTGGGGAGTAAAACGATTTATGTTTATTTTTGGTGTATTTTACATTTGTTTACTACACAATTTTTTATTTTAAGAAGACAGGAGACGCCATTAAAAAATATATATAAGCATTTTCTACAGTGCCATTACTTTTGCGCCACCCAGTAGAAGTGTTGATGAGCTAAAAGCAACACTTACGCGGGAGTGGGACAAAATATCTGTAGAGGAAGTGCGGAAAATTGTAGAAAATTTTACCAAGCATTTGTCTCTTTGTATCCGCGCTTAAGGAGGTTATTTTGAAGACAAATATGAATTCTTGTATCAAATAAAGTGTATTTTTATAATTTATAACCTTACTTAATGCACGTATAAAGTTGTCAAAATTTTTCGTAAAAACTCTTGTCAACGTTATTTTGGGCCACCCTGTAAGTGTTCTGTCATGTTCTTTCTGTTTCGAAAAGACAAAGGCAGGATGCTTAAAATAAGTTTAGTCCTGTCAAATATGTCAAGTCATGTTATACTAAATCGACACCAATGTAGACTTATATAAAACGAGTGAGTGAAGTAAACGGAGTTCTCCGAGTCTTCTTGAACAATCCGGGGTTTGTATATATGAATGTTTGTCCGATGACAACTTGGTTATTGTTGATCGGAACGTCATGAAACTTGTTAGACGAGTAAATGAGACAAAAAGACTTTTTAAATTCGAACATAATCAAATCGGTTAACGTTGAATCGGGTCGAATTTCAATGAAAATATTGTCTTAAAATATTGAAAGAAACATATGAGAAAGAAAAAAACATGCAACAACTAGTTATAATTTTCTTTTTCATAATTTTTCCAAACAGTTAATTGTACCGGATTCGCGTGCTAAGTACCCGAGTTAAGTTCAAGTTAACAGTTAAGTCATTTACAACTTAATCATAGAAATCGATTTAAGATTACAAGAAGCTAGAGTGCCTTTATATAAGATTTCGGGTTTCGGGTTTTCCGAAATGAAAAATTTTTGGTAAATTATGAAAAACTTTTCAAATCTAGTATCACTACAGATTAAAGACAATTTTTCTGTTATTCTGAGTTCAGATTTGTATATCATTTATGTATGTATATAATATATTAAATATTGATGCATTTAATTTTTAACCTAAGAATATTTTCTTTGGCGATAACTTTAATTATTTAGTGAGCATCTACCGAACGTAGATATGAAATAGTCATTTGTGCAACAAGAAAGCAGTTTTTATTTTTGTTGCAATTGCCGAGTTTGAACCCCGAGCAAGCAAATTGAATCACGAGCATAGCGAGTGATTCTCAGTTTGTATCCTGAGCGTAATGGATTCAAAGGCACTTGTAAATTTGTTTTAGTGTATGAAAAAGGGACAGACTGAAAATCAGCGTTGTGCTGCTGTTCTACAACACACAACAAATGCTGAGTCTGCCCCTTTTTATAACATTTTAACTAATTCAATATGCATTCATCTTTTTATTCACAGATATTTTTATTTTCTCTAATTTTATACGTATTGTTTTATTTTATATTTGTTGAATAATTTGATATGTATATTGTGTGTGTAGTTATTATGGTGATAAATAAATATTTTTTCAATTTCAATTTCAATTTCAAGAAACAAAATAAATTTGCTCTCGTGTGACACATACAAATTTTCACCTCACTAGCGAGAAAACACAAGACAAACAAAGGACACTGTAATTTCAAACGGACTCATAAATTTCAATGCTTATTTTCTATAAATAATACACGATATAAAAATATTGAATATGAAAAAAAAATTAAGGAATATTAATTGAAACCCAAAAGCCGTCAACAATCCGAAAATCTCTGATAAACCGACCGAAAACGCAAATCAACCACAGACATGTGTATGAAATCGACACGATCATCACGCACGCGGGCGTTTTGCTCTATCCGTTTCCGGTAGAAGTTCATAAATTAATGGAGTCCATAGTTTAAGGTACAGATTCCATACACGCTGCGAGAAGTTCACAGAACTGCCTATATAGCCTTCCAATGTGTATGGAATCCTAATAGAGTGAAAGAGATAGCTACCGTGCTGATGTTTGCTATTCCCTTTTCCCTTGAGCAGTTAATTATGGAGTTGCTGAACGTTTCGTAAGCCAATCAAATACGAAAGGTCAGTTCACAGGTTCTTAATTCAAAACACCTTTTTTCGCGCGCTTTTCGAGCTAGTGAGGTGAGAACTTAATTTAATCAAAACAAATGAAAAAATTCCTTCATTAATTACCTATTCTTCTTAAAATATTTTTATATCTCCGCTGATATTTCTTAACGCCTTATTCATACAGTTTTATTTAGTGAAAACCGCCAATAGATCTTCCTGATCTTAGTTGAAAAAAATGTTTTTCGCATTAATCTTTCACAGAAATTAATAATTTGATACACTTTCAACCTCTACTGAGATCTCTGTAAAGGGGAAAGTTGGCTAATTATTTCTCTTTCATCGACTCTTCAAAAGGTTTAATTTATTAACCGACGAAGGCAGGTGCGCGTTTAATGTTGCTATGTTTGCTTTTAAATAATCCCCCAAAAATCACTTATTCTTGTTTACTGCATTATCCAAAAATAATGCGATACCATTATTTATTAATTTAAGCATATAAATAGGTCTAAAAAACAAATTAGCGCTTAGGTACCAGTTTTTTTATTCTTCATTTGTGTGGAAAATATTTTTACGCGTGAATTGTGGGATGTTGTTGGAATGTCCTGGCGTGAACTGTAAATCAATATCGGTCAGATGAAGGGATAACTTTTGTTCTTCGACATTTATGTAAATTTATCGTCGGTTGTTGTCATTTTGTTCGTGTTGATATGTGATTTTTATCGAGCTTTTCAATAAACGCAAAGCAGATAGTGGCAGGTACGAATTTTATTTATAAACTGCTGCTTCTAGATTCCCTGATTCTTAAGAGCAGAACTGTGTATGCGTCAAAAGATTTTTGTTCAGTGTTTGAAAATACACAGGTTTTTTATCATAAGTAGTAATCATACAGCTAGGAATCACAGAGGTTATTTTCATGAAAAGTCTTATCATTTATTTGTTCATAAAACTTAACAATAAAAAAAAAATTAGTTGGAGTAAACTGACAGTTTGTGATAGTAGGAAATGCGCTTTTAATTCCTATATTGCACGAGCCATTTCACATTGTCGTGAACTTTTGAATATTGCAATAGTTATAATGTAACATGGCTCATGCGCCACAGGAGTTAAAAGCGTATTTCCCACTATCACGAACTGTCGGTTTACTTTAACTAATTTAAAATCCAACTTTTTACATATTTTCATGGATTCTGATTTTCTTATTTCCAACAAAGTGAAAATACAATCAATAAAAAAATATTCATCTGTATAGGAATAAAATATTTTTATATTACTATGTAGACAATATCAAGACAGCTTTCAAAGAAAAAACTTTGTTTTTTTTTCGAACTGGCGAGGACGTCTGCCAAAATATACCTACGGGTATCGGTATATTTGCGTCCATTTCACCAAGCAGTTTTGAACAATACTAACAGACAGACAGACAGACAGAAAACGATACCTGACAATAAAATAATCATCTGTGAAAATATTCATCTGTATAGGAATAAAATATTTTTATATTACTATGTAGACAATATCAAGACAGCTTTCAAAGAAAAAACTTTGTTTTTTTTTCGAACTGGCGAGGACGTCTGCCAAAATATACCTACGGGTATCGGTATATTTGCGTCCATTTCACCAAGCAGTTTTGAACAATACTAACAGACAGACAGACAGACAGAAAACGATACCTAACAATAAAATATGTCCTATCTTGAAGGAACCCTAAAATACTAGCAAAACTTTGTCTTTTATAACAAATCGGAATTCGATAGCCAAGTGACGAGAAAGAGATTTATATTCAGAAGCAATTTGGCAGCCAGAGCTTTTTTATTGAGGCCCGTTTCCACGCAGCTGTGCCAAATGCACGATCTATACCTATCTACCTATCTGTTACAGATAGGTCGTCTATGTGTTTCTTGGGTAGGTAAATGGGCTTGGAATTGATGAACTGCCACATAATACCTGTTGAGTAAAATCTCGCTTTGGTACTCAAAATATTATCGGAGCGATTTACAAGTATATTTCAAAAAATCAATCTTGTAACATATTTTCTGATAAACGTATACCAATTTTTATTTTTTATTTAATTTGGTATTTTCGGAATATAAAATTTTTGTTCAATATCCAAATTGGCTATAAAAAAAAATATTTCGCTGGCGCAAAATGTGGGCTCCAAATACTACACTACTTGTTATGGTTATAATAGGGGCTGATAAAATGTAAATGTAGCAATTCTATATAAAGCTAGATACAGTTTCTACACAAAACTAGAATGATTTATTGTTTGGTTTTCACTCTCAGTTGCATTCCGTTGCATTCTTTATCATAATTATATATCATAATAACATTTTAACTTTGTAAGCGTATTATAAATTGGAAATATTATGGTTGAAACAGTTCATTTTCAAGAAACCCGGTTTATTTGGGTTTTTAAATCGATTGTATGAAATTATAATTATTATTAACATTCTATTTACAAAAAATTGAGATGTCGTGGGCAGATCTTAAAATTGGGCCGATCGTAAAATATGAAATCGAAAATCTTTCACCAAATGTTAAAAATACGACAAGCGAAACGAGGTAGAGCGTTTAAGATTTAGATGTAAATAAATTTGGGGAGCCGAGCGAAACGGAGCAGGTGACCCCCCTAGTTTTAACAGAAATATGATATGCCTGCGCAGATCATGATATGCCCAGTTCTACGATGTGCTGACGACAGAGATAATAATCTATCCGTTTCACCGCATAAAAAATTCACTGGTCTTCTTTTCAGTCTTATGACCTCTGAAATAAAGCAAAAAGTGGATCATCGTAACTTTTTCTAATGGTACATCACAATAGCTTTTCCAAACCCCATGTGAAACGCAATTTTTTTTCTTTTTAATTGTGTCTTTTTTGCACCACTTGAGATGACGTCCGTTTTCCGACGTCGCGGCCCCCGGAAGCGGGTAATGAGCGGGAGGTTTTTTTCTGACTACCCGCGCATTCACGGAGAGAAGGGCTCAAATTATGAGGCGCTGCTTTGCCGCTGGTGTTTTGGTTTTCAGATTCTGCACTCCAGATTTTTTGTTCTGGCTGTAAAATTAAATAAAACTCGAGATGGATTTGTGATCTTAATAAATGGCTCACGTTTTAATAACTGGGCTATCAGAGAAGGAATGAATGATATACATTAAACTATACACTTATTGTTACACATACATTTTTATGTAACAATTAAACTACCAAAAATAATTAATACATTTACAAGAATAATTAGATCTAGAAGGCGTTTAAAAAAAAAAATTTTCTCTCTTGTCTCATCTATCACCATTTACGGTTGAAATAAAAAAAATAACACATATTAGATATTGAAAAACAATAAAAATCACTAATAAATTTATTTCCGTGTCGTTATTCAGATAGCTTGTACGAGTATATAGTCAGATTGGGCACCTCATTTTGCATCACTCAGAACCATAGAATAAGAATTATTCTTTTTCTATGCTCAGAATTTTCTTTTTTTTTATAAAGTGTTCTGTGCCGTGGCTATTACAACCAAGAAACCCGCGTTCACGAAAAACCGAGTTTTTATTATTCAGCTTCTAGTAGAAATTATTAAAATATTCTATGTTACACTTACAAGGTCGTCTGTTAATTTATTTTTAATACAAATTTCAAGGTTGTGTTATTAGAGTAAGGCACTAATTTAAAATAACATTTTGATGTAACTTCGTTTTTTTTTTTCTGTCGAGTCAAGTTACAGCTAATTTTGTCAGGCATACTTGTCACATACATATGTCACATGTATTGTTGATATATATAATACTACAATCATCTTGAAAAATCCGGACGTGCTTCGGCAAAATAGTTGGGTAGGTACATAAAAATATTTTACCTATAATTTTAATCGTACATATATTGCTTCATAAATTAAATAAACCTTTAATTTAGTTCATGTACATTTAATATTTTATTACATATATTTTTATAAGATTAATTTTGACTTGTGAAACGATATACCTACTTTGCAAAATAAACTATTTGAATTTGAATTTGAAAAACTACTCCCAAAATGTATTTTTTTAAATCAACATACGCGTATTTTATTTTCAAGATTATTAAAAAAAAAGTAACGGGGAAGAATAATTTATATTATTTTATGTTTTGTAATGTTAATTTTACGAAATTGCAACTCGAGTTGCTTTACACCCTGTCTAAGGCTCAAATAATATTATGTATGAATTTAAAGGCACCTGATAACAAGGGTGCATATTTTCCTAACTCTTTGTAAAATCAAAGGCACCGGGGAAAATTCTAAAAGTAATTCATCTCTCAAATAGTCAGAACCCTCGTCTGATACATTTTACATAGCAAGGTTCAGGTCGGTACACGAGGGAGTACGGAACCCAAGTGAAAATACTTTCTATTGATTATTTTGTTACGCTACCTCTTCTATGCATATTAGATGTTATAAAATTTGCATTTTTTATAAGAAAATAAAGGTCTTCGGAACAATTTATCTAAGTAATTCTAAATTACAAAAGACGTAAGGGAATAAATTTAAATAAAGGGCTCATTTGTTTCAATTTGAATTTTTCTTGTCAATCTCGATCAAAAGTACTTCCTACACACATAGGAAACAATTCGGTCGTTTTTAGGGTTCCGTACCTAAAAGGTACAAAAGGAATCTTTATGGTAAGACTCCGTTGTCCGTCCGTCCATACGTCACAGCCTCATAACTTTAGCACCGTTAAAGATAAAGACATGAAATTGGGCACAAAAATAGCATTAATTTGCCCACATATCACGGTGTAAAAAAAAAAAATTTGAAATTGTTCAAAATATTTCTAAAACAAAAGTGAGAAAAATAAATAATATTCTCCTGAAAGTACAATATGGGTATCAAATTGTAGGTATTAAAAAGCCGATTGTAAAAATATATACTTTTACTTTATAATATAAATTTAAAAATATATATATTTACTGGCACTGGTCTCGAGAAATCTTTAAAAAACCACAAAAATATGTATGTGCCCCCTTATCTCCGAAACTGGTAGACCAAAACATATGAAAAAAATATATCGATTATAGATTGATCATAACTGGCCAGTCACAGGAAAACTGCAGCGATTAAAAAAAATTGAGCACAAAAGAAAAATATAAAAAAGAAGTAAAATAAATAAAAAATATTTTATAAAATTACATTATGGGTATTAAATTGTAGGTATTAAAGAGCTGATTGTAAAAATATATAGTTTAGCTATATTTAATTGCAGCTATTTCGAGAAATCCTTGAAAAATATGTGCTTACGTAAATATTACAGGAAAAATTAAGCGGTTGAAAAATTCACGAAAAAAATTACAAAATTAAATTTATCATCCACACTACCGAACCCTAGGTACTTGGCTAGGTACTTGACTCGTACTTGGCCGGTTTTTTTCAAACTTTAATGAGCTATTTTTGTCTGCTTTTTCGAATAAATGTATAGATTAATATAGGTACGTAATGCCAATGAGTAATTTCTGATCCTTGTTGAATTCACGTGTGGTGATGACGTCACTGAAGGTCAAATGAAAGATATCACTTTTTTTCAAGTAAGGGATAATGCACGGTTATTTTTTATCCGTTTACTAGAAAAAGTTAAGAGTGGTTTCGCGCAGGATTGTGAAAAACCCGCCTTTTTCTAATTAATCGAAACAGAACACTTAAATTCAAAATTCAATCAATAGTTATTCAACAAAACCTTTTTACCTATACTTTGTGTATGTTGCCATCGCAAATTTTCTATTGGTTTCAGTAAATTAATTTTTAAAATTTTTAAATTCATATTTTGTAAATATTTTTAAATAGCAAAACAAGGTTGTAACACATTTTGTTTGTATAAAAACTGATTATTCGCGGTTGTAAAATTAATGGAACTTATATAAATAAGTAACAGTCGTTATTTGTTCCCAGGTTTGTATGAAAATTGCCTCGGACCATACACTTTAAGTTACAGTTGAATATCTTCTTCTCTGAAGGTTTGCGCGGGTATTTTTCTCCAGAGAGTTGTTTAGTATGATCCGTACAGTATGTGTTTTTTTTATTCAATTTACATTATATATTTATATAAAAACACTTATTAAAATAATTATTTCCAGATATATTTCGACATTTATAGTCGGCGTCAGTGGAATTAGGTACAATTAATACAGTATGTGGTTTTATTTAAAGGTCACAGACTATTTAAACCCAGTATATTCAAATATGAAAAGTTGACAAGTAAATACAATTTTTGAACCAAATTAAGTCTTAACATTAAGGTTACTCTTTAGGTGCGTAAGAAACCCCATAAATTCTGTTACCTAAAAAATTATAAACAAACGTCCCGATTCAAAGTTGCAACAAAAATTACGTAATGCTGATAAAAGATAGCTTTTGAGATCTTTGATGCTGATAGCAAAACATATTGATTTTATTTAGGGTTTGGCGGCTAAATGAAAACTCAAGCGCGGAGTAATTTTCAATATCCCTTTATTAACGAAAAGAGGGATTGGATAAATTGACTTCAGCTTAGGTACCCCAACACAAGATAGGTATATCTACGACTATTAAACACAGCTTACAGCTCTTATTGTGTACCATTAGAGTTTAAATTATAAGCGCGTGAGTCTACAAAACTTGGTATTATAATTGTTTTGTGATTTCGTTGTTTGTTGAAGCTACAACAAAAAATGAGTTTGGTAATAAAGCTAACGATTTACCTTGATTTGATATTTGGGATAAACGTTTCCAATTAAAAAAGGATCCGTTGTGATATGATGGGCCTTATCTGCTTGATTGTTTGTTCATCTGCCATGTTATTAGGTACGGAACTTTTTTTTTTTTTTTTTTTTATTTTTTACCGGCTCTGGATTCGAGCCCTTTTGCCGATTTTATACGGATCTGCAATATTACAGACACAGACCAGTATGGTCCAGTATGACCAGTATTATATGGTCTGTGATTACAGATAATCTCCTGTTTCCTTGGTTAACCGTCCGTCTGTTTGCAGATTCACATTTCAGCGGCAAAATCAAAACCAATGAGCTTGTACTGGTATATATATATCTATCAGAACTGGGTCATTGGTTTTGATTTTGCCGCTGGAATGGGCTTGGGCATATATATATATTAGCTGTTGCCCGCGACTTCGTCCGCGTGAAAGAAGATAATGCGGCCACAGTGTAATCCCTTAGGAATCATACAATAAAAAATATCCCAGTTTTTATGTTCGATAATAAGTTACAGAGCAGTGATTTCCCTTCCTTTTTCCTATGTAACAATGTCTCACTGCTGAGGATCGTACAGTGGTAACCGCATCAAAACCCGTTTAGTAATTTCTGCGCGATGCATTAAATACCGAAAAAAAATCGTTTTTTACCTATCAGTATATCCTACGCCACTATTTTTTTTTGAATATCATTAATGTACCAACAGATACAGCTCTTTTCTTTTACACTTTTAAAAGTATTTAATATACTGAGCTTTACAATTTTCAGTTATTATTATTTATTATTATAGTACCTAGACCGTTTCATTAAAAAAGGTACCATTATCTGATGTACAATTGCTGCAAATAATTTCGCATTAAAACATAATAATTAAATATTTATTTATGTACCTTCTAATAATGAACAGTGCCACCTGTTGATTTTCTTATGCAATAAAACTTTATACGCTACAAAATTCGAACCAAAAATTTTATCACTTTTTTTCATTTAAACAATCGTTCGTGACGTCTATAGGCCTTCATCACCAGGAATTGTTATTTGCTATGTAACTTTTAACTTTTAACAGTAGAAAAGTAAATTCCAAAAATCTTTAAATGTCAACAAAAGTCAAAAACATATGCGACGACGAGCGAAGCGATGTCCATGTAAGATAAAAAGATATGGAGCCGAGTGAAGCAAAGCGAGGCGACTCCTGTAGTTTTTAACAAAATTAACAATCAAACGTTTGATAAAACCACTAAACTGTTTTATCAAACCGCTGAACCTTGAGCAGCGAGCAGGTTTATACAATCCTGCGTGTTGTTATAAAACAGCTGAAGGTATTTCAGCTGTCTTTTTAACGGAGCTGTTTTGTAAAACAACTAGCGGTTTCGTAAAACCGCGGATTTTACAATCCATCTGCGACTTATACACCCGCGACTTTGTTCGGGTTTTGGGTTTTCCAAAACGGAGGCTTTTTGTTAAAAATTTGACTCCTTTTTTGAATCCCTTGTGGTGTGGGCTGTGAGTTGTCTGTCAGTCAGTTAGTCAGTCTCAGGATAAAGCTTTTTATTTATATTGATTGATTGATATATAACTTACGTAAAACGTTAAAAACCGGCCAAGTGCGAGTCGGACTCGCGCACGAAGGGTTCCGTACCATTATCTATAAAAACGGCAAAAAATATATCTGTTGTATGGTAGCCCCCTTAAATATTAATTTTATTCTGTTTTTTAGTCTTTGTTGTTATAGCGGCAACAAAATTCCATCATCTTTGAAAATTTCAACTGTCTAACTATCACGGTTTATGAGATACAGCCTGGTGACAAACGGATAGACGGACAGACAGAAGGACAGAAGAGTCTTAGTAATAGGGTCCCGTTGGTTACCCTTTGGGTACGGAACCCTAAAAAGCGGCATTACCTTAGGTGGTAGAACGCTTGCCTCTCAATCTTGAGACCGAGCATGCGCCAATGAGTTTCTGGGAATTTATCTGCAGAGTATTTGTGTTACTTAATATTTACCAATTACTGAACGGTGAACGAAAACATCCTGAGGAAACCTGCATGCCCTACGAAGCCTATATTTGTGTCCGAATCACGGTTTTTCGTGAGCGCGTGTTCCTTCGTGGTCGTAACAGCCACGGCTGAGAGCGCGCTATAGGAAACGTTATAGAGTTCAGTTCTGATTGGTGCAAAATGAAGGGCTGAATCTGACTTTATGTGTAGCCTAAACGAGATTTTCTTATAATATTATTAAAACTCGCGTGAGCTGACATACTAAATTATTATTACATACGGCTTGAACACTCACGTGTGATTGTTGTTGACTATATGCCAACCGTTTCACCGATAAACGTTAAACGGCAATGACATACCCACTGAGTACATGAGTTGCATAGAGTTTTGTTTACGTAGTGGTTATTTTGTCTGGCGCGGAGACTTTTACTTACAAGTAGACGGAGTGGCTATGGGTTCACCTATTGCACCTGTAGTAGCGAACATCTTTATGGAGTGGTTTGAGGAGAAAGCGCTGCAGAGTGCGCGTGATAAACCAAGATATTGGTGGCGGTACGTGGATGATGTTTTCGCGGTAGTCAATAAAAACAAGTTAGCTGGATTGACAGAACATTTGAATAACATCCATCCAAAAATTTCCTTTACGGTTGAGTGTGAGAGGGATGGCAGGTTAGCATTTCTGGACGTCTTAATTATTCGTGGACCCAACGGTCGTTTGGCGCATACCGTTTACAGGAAGCCCACACACACGGATCATTACTTGAAAGCAGATTCTCATCACCACCCTTCTCACCTTGCGTCAGTGCCTCGTACTTTAATAAATCGAGCGTTGCGGTTATGTGACCCACAGTATGTGGATGCTGAATTGACCCACGTAAGACACGTACTGGAGGCCAATGGGTATAATTGGAGACAGAGTAACCGGCTTGCGACTCCATCAACCCACCATCGTCCATCCGTTGTTGAGAGGGCTCCGATCTACTTGCCCTTTGTGAGAGGCGTAACTGATAGGATTGGACACCTGCTTCGCCGGAAGTACAGTGTGAAGACTATCTTCCGAGCCCCCACCAAACTACGGAACTGGCTGAGATCCCCAAAGGACCGAGACCCTCTCAACACACCTGGAGTTTATAAAGTCCCGTGCGATTGTGGAAAAAGCTACATAGGAGAAACCAAGCGCAACGTGTCCACAAGACTGACTGAACATATTCGATCCATGAAGAAACTGGACATTAACGGGTCAGCAGTAGCAGAACATGCACTAAGTTCGGATACGACCCACTTCATCCGTTTCGACAAGGCTACAGTATTAGTGAAGGAGAAATATACCATTCCTCGCAAAATACACGAAGCCATCGAGATAAGTCGTAACCCCAACTTCAACAGGGATCATGGTTGGCAGCTGGCTCCGTCTTGGAAACCGGTTCTCGATGGATCGAGCAACTTTAGGACAGTGCCCAGTGACAGTGACGATGTTGTGAGTTCGTTTTGTTTAATAACCGCCCCTAATAACAAACAATTGGAACAATCAAAGGAATTAAGTGCATCCACCAACCCACCCCTATCGACGACGCAGCCAACGCTCAGCGCACGAGCAATGCGTGCAGCTCGCCGATCGGCAGCTGCCAGTGCCCGTTTGACAACGACGGTGAACGCCGCGTCGTCGTCCTAAGAACGACACTCGCCTTGATAATGCCGAAATTGTATCGGTGAAACGGTTGGCATATAGTCAACAACAATCACACGTGAGTGTTCAAGCCGTATGTAATAATAATTGAGATTTTCTTAATTCAGAAACTGGGCATTAGTATCTAAATTAGGCCTTAGGTCCTTAAATGGATCGACAAACTTGAGATTGAAGGTTCCTTATCTGACGGGACCCTAAAAAGTTAAGTAAAGAAACCTAAACAAAAGGGTGTCATCACATCACTTTCCAAGTCACGTATCATTACGGGTTGTTTAATTGTACATTTTGTTCAATTAACAACCCTTGAAGAATTCATTAGGACTCATTATTAACTTGGCAAGTATGCGAAGTCGTTGTAAAAGGAACCTTATGGCTGTACTGGTAGATGTGAATTTAGGTAGAAACAGAATATTTATAAGGTATCGTGTGAATGTTTTAGAAGTTTATTGTTATTAACACTTTTGTTTTCTATGTATATTTGAAACTTGGGCAATTCAAAAGTTTCCATTTGTTATGAGTATGCTTTAAAATTTTACCGGCATACAATTTTTTATTCAGTAGTCTAATGACCTCTTCACATTGCGTAACTTGGTTAATCGATTTGATGATAATAATAATAAACATATAGTTAACATATGTTGTAGTATTATAAATAATGTTAAATAATTTGTTTATCTAAAAAATATTTTACCCTTCCCAAAACGGGAGGTAACGAAACCGTAAGTCACGTACTTATACGGGACTCCAAAAAAATAGCAGAAACCTTTCGTAAGACGTCCCTTTATGTCCTATAAAAAATATTACGAAGCCCTTGCAACCTCCAAATTGAATATCAAATCAGCACGATGGACTTTAAGGATAAATTTAATGAAGTGAACGAAGCTCGCTGGGCACTTTTGTAGTTCGCAAATCTTTTCGTACACTTTCATTTTCAATGTACCCTCACCTTTTGGGTGAAAGTTTGAAACATGGCGATGGTGTGAAGAAGTTTTTTTAATAAATTTCGTTAGAACTCTGGAGACCGGTAAAGACATTCATTACTTTAACTTTTCCTGAGTAATAGAGACTATATCCTGATTTTGGGCCGTAAGATTTTAAGTTGTATTCATACGATTTTTTGCGAGTATACACGATCATATTTTTTTTTAAATATACTTTTTGTTGTACAATTGTTTTAGCCTCCATAGACAAAACTTACGACAATAATTCCTGATTATTGTTGATTTTATTTTGGCATACGATTATTACTCTCTGATTTACAGCTGAGCCCTGTTTCGGGGTTCCATAAAAAATTAAAAATAGAAATAAAAATTTTGTCTGACAGCATGATTAAGCTTGAATGTTGAGACATTATATGTCCGGGACAATGCAAATAACTCAATATAAATTAATAACAATAATTACTCACCTTTATACGTACCTTATTTCATTTCGTCCGACGATGTCGAATTGACGAAACTAGTCGCGCAACTCGCGCATATAAAGTGACATGTATTTATGCAGCCAAATTCATACTGGATTCTTAGTAAATGATCCGTATCACGCATCAATCGCATTAATAGCGTTATTGGAAAAAGAAAATTTTGACTTCCCATAGTTCCGACTCCGCAACTCCCAAATTTAACATACTATTTAAACTATTTTCCGAATCTTCAGTATGAATTTGGCTGCGTAAATAAATGTGTACTTCCCTATTATACAAGGTGACTTTTTGATCATCGTCCAAATTCATACTGGAGGCTTGGTAAGTGATCAGTATCTTGGATCAATAACAATTTTTGTGAAATTCGTAAAATGAAATTTCGGCTTCCCATAGAAATTCACTTTCAGTCCCGAGTAAATAGCTATGTTGAGTCGAAATTTCATTTTACGAATTTCACAAAAATTGTTATTGATCCATGATACTGATCACTTACCAAGCCACCACTATGCATTTGGACGATGATCAAAAATTCACCTTGTATAATGACTTGTAAGATATTAAACTACGTGGCCTATAATTTAAATCAGATTAGAAGAACGTTAACGGAAATCTTACATTAAAAAAGTAAAAAGTAAAGAATAAATAAATAAACGAACATCGAAGAGAATTTTCTCCTGATATTTTTGATCGCATCTCACTTTTACTCACGAATTTTACCGCTAACTAGGGAATAACTTTTCACCATAAACTACTTGAAATTACGAGACACTACCACCGTTATTTGAGAGAAATTTTCGTCGTTTCTTAAAAGTTTCAAGATAAAAAAGGCTTCCTTAAAGTAAGTTTAATGAATCTTAATATCTATGAAGGGAATATTTCAAGATGTTAGCGCTTAATGTACCGTTAAAAGATAAACGAGGTACCAGTTTATTTATGAGCTTTAAACCCTTCGGAAGTAATGTGCATTACATTTTTTGTGACAAACACTGAGGTTTTAAGTGTCCGTATAAGGTCAAATGCACAACTTCAAATAACCATTTCACATTGTGTTAATTGGTCAATCAGTTTTATAAAAATAATATAGATAGTAAACTATGGGGCTGATATAAAAATTTTGAAAAAACGCAAAAGCTTTAAGTGCGCTCGATAGAAAAAAAATACAAAATTACCTCTAAATTTCATAATTTTTGAATGTTAAAGGGCCTTCCTTAAATTTTACAGCCTTGAAACTTGTATTAAAAATAAGTAAACAATAACTCCGTCTAAACAATTTAGAACATTCTAATTATTCCATGTAGAAGCCGAGTTATTAAATAAAAACGCAGTTTTTCGTGAGTGCGTGTTTCTTGGTTGTCGTAACAGCCACGGCTGAGAGCGCGTTATTTGAAACTAAAAGGAAACGTTATAGAGTTCAGTTCTGATTGATGCAAAATGATGTGCTCAATCTGACTTTAAATGCAGCCTTAAGCGTTTCTCCCAGAAGTTAAGAAACGGAATACTCTATGATGATAAATGGTACATGCACGGCAGTAATAGTATAGGTGCTCGTAATATAACGCAAGGTTTTAAGGCGATATGTAAAAGTTTTAGTGTCCCTGTTACTCCATATGCGAAAAAACCCTCAGTGCGAGAGGGACGGATTCGTGGAAAAGTAGCGAAAAGTCGGTGTTTCATTAATATAAAATGTACTAAAAGTTTTATCAAAATTTCGTTTAACCAGGTCCTAGATACTGTTAAAACCCATCTGATAAAATTTAATTGCAGTCCATATGTCATTCTAAATTGTCAAACCAGGAGAATTGGTGTCGATAAAGACCTCATTTCAATAAATATTTCTATCGAGCCGAAGTTCTCCAATCGCGTTTCTGTTATAACAGATACCTAGAGAAAGATTTCAAAAATAATATACAATTTTATCAAAATTAAACATTATTTACCGAAGTAGATATAGAAGTTCTAAAAGTGTCAAATATTTTCCGTAGCGCCTTAAGAAATACAAATACAGAAACGTGTATCTTCTTAAATTTTTGCTGTGAAGTTTTATGTTCAATTTCAAATTATGTATATTTCAGAATCTTAAAATAAACCTCGTTTCTGCAATTAAATTTGCTATTGTTTCTTATTTTGGTGTAGGAACATTTGAAATTTCCTATCGTGTAAATTTTTATTAAAATAAAATTTACTTGTTTTATCTGTAGTGTAAAATAGTATGTATTGATAGTAAAGTAGTAAGAAGGTTGCGTCTATACACTGAATATTTTTGCAAAATTTTGAAAGAAATGGATTATTAACATTAATACTGTTTAAGCTAAAACAGTTGCCAACGCGACAATTTATTGTCTCATCTATTAGACAAATTGCAAGCCAGTGTATATCTGCCACTATATTGTTATAAGATATCTTATTGGTGACCAATAAATACTTTTTTTTAAGTTCTTAAAAAAATGGCAACTCTGTTTTCGAATTAAATGTCTATACGATTTCTACTAACCATTCATATGTATATTCTGTTAGCCTAGGCTCCGCGGAAACAGCTTTCCGTTTTTAACTTGTGTTACAAATAGCTGTTTTTATTAAGGCTTGGTCCATGGTACACAACAATCTTATTGAGCGATTTTGAACTTAATTGTATTGTCAGAAAGACTACATTAGAACGCTCGCTTCGTGAGCTGAGGGCACGTATAATCAGTGAACTTTCAAGGTATTTTTGGATCTGTCTGTCTGTCCGAAAAATAAACAATGTTTTCGTGTTATAGCAGTAATTTCAGACATAAAACTAACACCGCTAACTGTAGTTATTAGAAAGAAGGGCTTAATTAAAGAAGAGTGACTTTCAAGAATACGGCCAAAGCATTTTTTCTCTGCCAAGTGTTAAATGAAGGAATTACTCCATGCACTCCATGCATAGACAGTCTACAAGTAACCCCTCACCACTCAAACACATTTTTTTTTTTAATTTACAATGGACAAAACACTATAAAATAATGGCTTTTTTTTCTAATTACGTCCAGTTGTATAATTTTTCCTCAAAGCTAGCTGGCATAACTAACAAAAAATAACTTAAATTTCATTCCAACGTAATTGAGAACTTCGTACTTCAAAAATTAATTCAAAAAGTGACTAAGTAATATGATAAGTCTATTTTTAAGCCCATTTTGCTTAGTAAAGAAGCTAAATGACCTTCTTCGCTAGCAAAGCTCAATATTTTTACATAATTACGCCATTTTTGCTAGCTGTATCTCAAGAACCAAGTGAGATAAAAAGAAATGAAAAATACAGAACGATAGATATTTGAAATATAAATCATTTTATGTCCAAAAGCAATTTGGCAAAAAATCTAATTAAGCCTTTCTTTGCAATGATGGCAGCTTAGACATAAAACGTACTTATGACTTAAAAAGGTCTTTCAAATATAAAATATATCGAGTGGAATGTGTCCAATTAGGTAACTTCCCTGACAACGGAAAGATAAAGGTCTGAAAAAATATGTGTCCAAGTTTTACATTGACCAGGTAAGTAGTTGACTCAGCATATTTAAGCAAAAGCCGTTGAAATTCCAAAGGCAAAGCCTTAACCTTTGCTGTGTATTTCACGTTTACTTCAATACATTCAATATTTTCTTTAAAAATAATCATATGGAACTGTAGAATTATCCCATTTTAATAATATTTTCGTGAATAGCTTAAAAATATTGACAAGAAAGTAATTTAGCTTCTAACTTGCTTATTTAAACATAATTTGCTTACAGAAGCTTTAACAGGACAATATAAAAAATGGAAATGCAAAAAAATTGGCTAATTACGAACAAATAACTTGCAAGAAAAACACAAATACATCATTACATGTATAGTACAAACACATCTAAGTTCTAATTTGGTTCCGTATGTGTGTCAAATAAACTCCACTTACAAACGGAAGCTTTAACGCACCAGCGGAACTGCAATTCCACGTAATGTAAACTTATTACCGCTTAGTGTTGTTTATTCTTTAAGTAAAATATAAATTCCTGAAATATATACGCAAGTCGTTTTGTAAACGCAAAATGGTCAAAATACGATGAAAATTTAAGACATTTTTTTTTGTTTGAGACGATCCCAAAATCTTGCAAAAAAATTGCCGTGACATACAAAAGCGTTGTAAAAATATTTCCTACTTTACCAAAATGTCCAAACAACTGAATTTATTTCGCTATTGCAATTTTATTACTGAATATTATATAGCAAAAGTGTCGTGACGGTCGAAGTCTTGCACTTTTTTCGGCTTAAGTTCTAGTCTGGATAAGGAATTTCATTCCAAAAACGCAGCTCATTAAAATTAAAATAAAACTGCATGAAGTACTTGTACTGTGTAAAACTATCCATAACGCTCTTTTACGCTTTAAAAATGATGTCTTTACGGCTTTTAGTGACGATAAAAACACAAAACTATGTAGTTCTAAAGTAAGTTCAAAAGATTTAATCAGGAAGAAAAAATAAAATGCACTACTTGTATGCAAGACGCTGGGAGACGACGACAAACGACACCCCGAGCACATCGCAACACTCACACTTTTGTGATTCAACCCTTGACCCACATCCGCTCTACATGTCTCCTGTTACACAGGAAAAACCCCCCTACCTCCCCGTAACCACTGACAAGCCAACCCCACCTCTCGACCCACCGCGTAAAGATCAAACTCCCTTGAAGGATCATCTAACTCAAAGGCACAGTCCCCACGCAATTTAACACTTTGTTTTTCCTTCAAACATGGCAGAATATTCAATGCCGGTGGAAAATGAGTTGAGATTCCACGCCAAATGATTCGAAACTGTAGCCCTAATGTAATAGGATTCGTTTTCAAATGCCGTGTCTTTGGTTTAATAATGAATTTTTTATCCAGCTTCCGTCGACACTATGCAATAATACGTGTAATCTAAACCGAATTCGCTATCCGATCTGTTTATTCACCAACCGAATAGGGATATTAAAATTTATGAAAGGTTACAGATATAGCTGGCTGTATTATGCATATTTCAAATATTTTTATTGAACATTTTTGCGAGACAGCCTTAAAAAGGCCATATGTTTGCGGAATATAGCCTACTTTTGCCGTCGTTACGTCTCCGTCGATATAGCCTGTATCTTTTTGCGCTCAACAGCGATGTCTTGTAATATCATGTAAACCGATTTCGAATAAGGCACATTGATGTCAAGAATCTGCAGAATTTAGGTGAACAATTTTATATGTATGAAAGTACGCATTTTTATAAGAACTTTGTGCCTCCTTAAAGCGATTGTGAAAGACAAAACACATACATAGAATAAGTATAAATAGAATTCAGAAAATACTATTTGTCAGCTAACCTAAGCATGCCTTATACCAATACAAAATAAATTATTTAAATCTAATTCAATACAGAAAATTATGCATCTGTTACCAAAATAAAATAAAATTATTTTTAATAAATTACTCACCTAAACACAATCAAACATGTGTTTTGTATTTATACATGGCAGCCCGTATCACAGTATCAAATAAAATGAGGCAGAAAGGGTGCAAACTTCTGGAACAAATTCTAAATTTGTTGTGTGTTGATTCACTTAATGTTACCAACTTTTAATTGGTTTAATAATTCGCCTTTCTGATCTCGATGTATAAAGTTTCAACTTTTTCAATTATGGCTGATGAACTTGTGAGCCTTGATTTACGGATTTGCTTATCTTTCTTAAAGGGTTCCGTACCTAATGGGTAAAGATGAGTATTTTGATGATGGTACATTATCTGTTCATCTACCTATTAACTTCCTGTCTAAAGGGTTAAAATTATGTTGGGGTTTATTTTTAATAGGTATGTCTTTTCAGATAAAATATTTGTTTAAAGGTAATTGCACAGGTTCATCTCGTCAAATTAAGTAAGATCCACAAAAATACCCTTTTCCTAGATTACACAGGTCAGGCAAAAGAAAGGAATCACGCTGTCTTATCAATCAGACTGGTTTCTGAGACGAGTTGAATTACGTTACAATTCTCGCTGGAATACTTGTTTTCATCTACCGGACACTGGACCAAAGATCCGCTTTCTTTGAACCTCAAACATTGTTCTTTTGTTTTCAAAGTAAAATGCTATTCAATGTCTTTTTAAGGCTCTGTTCTGAAAAAATAAAACTAATATGGTGACCCGTATGTCCATCCGCCTACCTGTCAGTCTATCCCAGCCACTTTTCTCTGGTTTCCTGAAACGTAGAAATTTCCCTAGTTTAGAGGTTTTTGTCTTGAAATATTTGTCTTTATTTTAAGGGGGGTAAAGTGTGACTGTACAAAAAGACCCCGGTGGCAGTGCGTAGGACTGCTTATTTACACCCATATATTGTAGAGGCTGGTATTCACATGGCCTGTAGTAGACAGCAGCTGCACTTTTTACTGTCTACACAATACTGTCACTTGCCCGACTTGTTTTTACTGCGACTTTTGTCACTGTCTTCTCGCGTTCCACATGGTGCCAGTGTTGTCTGTTGGCCACGTAACTGACCTTGCGTCTAAAATGAGAGTCGGGAAGGGTCAGTAGACAGTAATACAAAAATATATGAAGTAGCTGGCCGGTAACTACCACCTTCTTGGTAACTGCCTCCTTCTTGTTTTCACGGGGCGAGTAACTGTTAGACAATAACTGGCCTTAACTTTCCGCTAGCTACTGGCCCCGTGAAAACCAGGCTTAAATTGTTTAAGCGTGCTTCACACACCTACGAGTATGTATTGCTTCTGTATGTATTACGTAAGTTTGGTGAAAGATAAACTTGCTTTGCAAATAACCTTTGTAGCTTAAAGTCTGCTAACCTTAGGGTGAGTGAATGAACCCATTCTCTGCTTTAATTTATATTTTTAACTAAGTAATTAAATCGGAACATCCTGTATAAGTCATTCAATTGCTACCTGCGCCGCGATAAGAGCATATATTTATTTATATATCATTGTTCGATCCTCTTAATTCTGTATTGAAATCTAATTCTTATCTACATTAAGTCATGATCGACTAAAATTTATTATTTGCCTGTACTTATTTTTGTAACGACTACGTAACACTGCAGTAGCAACCGTTCAACAAACAATTTCTCTCTTTATCTATTGTATAATTATAAATAATTTGTATGCAGGTAGCTATCAGTATTTATTTGTTTCTGCTTTTGTGGGCATAATCTCATGCAAGAATATGAGTATTAACTGTATTATTCACGAATTGTAGGATCAGGACAAACTCATGTGAGTTTATGGATACTAACTATTCATCATGTAAAAGAATAGTGTAAAATTATGAATAAATAAATTGAAAATACTTGGCCTCGCTCGACTGCGTATTTTATTTGCCTTTTACCTAGATTTCGGACAAATGGACTTATTTCATTAAGTCGCAAACCTATTCTCACACATTTGTTTGGTCTTGGTGAAACCAGTTTATCCGTAAATCTGATTTGGCCATTTTTGAAACTAAGTTTGTAACGTATACGACACCGTAGTCTACATATGAATACTCCATACTTATCTCCCAGAAAAATAGACAGAGACTACCTATCTACACATCTCTCTTGCAATTAGTCCAGTTATATTTGTTAAGGCGATTACCGTCGCCAAATTAGCAGCTCGATGTTTGTCTGTACGAATATCGACGGAAACTACATTGAAATAACGTTCATATCAGCGCATAATGCGTGGTGGCTGTTACGACGCGTGCTGCGTCCTTGATAGGGCGAAATATTTCACATAGACGTGATTGTATGATTGAATAATCCTATGTTATGTTTATGGCTATCAAATTTATCTATTTATCAAAGCATAAATGAATTAAATCAACCAAGCCGCTTAGGAGCAGTAGGGAATTCAAGCCAAAACACCATTCAGCTAAAACAATTTTTCATATAGAAGTTTTGGTGGTACGAAAAAGAAAAATGTTGCATTTGTTGTCGTAGAGTTGATAATTCATATTACATTTTTTCAATATTTTTGGTTTGGCCATAAAAGAGGAGTAGGCTTTAGAAAGTACCCATTTGGCGATATTAAGCGCCTTAAGAGGCTATGTAAATGTTATTTTTTTCCCTGTTCAAGCAAAAAAAACACGCAGACGTGCAAGAAAGGCGCATTCAGGGCAAAATTTAAAAAAACACGTTTTTTATTTTTATAAAAAATAAGCAAATAATATCTAGCAATATTTCCAAAATCAAAAATCTAGATATTATTCAATTCCGTCTAATAAAATATGTTTGAGTTTGGTACGTGATTCCTATTCGTAAAACGAGGAGAAAAAGTATGTTTGAACATTTCATTTCAATAATTATTTCTATGGAGGAAAATACATCATGTTTTCCAAAAACAAAACCTTTGATTTTTATGTTGCCTGTATTGTGTCCCACTGCTGGGCAAAAGCCTCCCCTTGCTGGATTATAAAGTTAAAATTCATATACCAGAAATTTATAACAATTTTATGTGTATGTCAGAAAGACACAGAAAAAGGCACCCCTATTATAATTACAAAGCCTATTAGTTTTCCCATTTTGTAATTCTACACAAGTTGTTAATGACTTGCTGATATTTTAACGACCAACAAATCATTTTGATTTTATCTACAAGTTCATACTTGTATTACTATATATGTATACTTTTTCAACTTGGCCCCAACTTCCGTGACAAACGTGTCTCATATTCATCATACAACTTTCCAAAAGGGTCACTAGATTTCTGTTGCCCAGCAAAATATGCCATTATAGTCTTTATTACAATCCCATATGAATCAAAATGGCGCTTTTAATGAATAAACGCAAAAACTTGAAATTTTCCTGAATCGGTCACCCAGTTTTATTTATGTTGCATGTGTTTACGAATAGTTTCGTTTAGGTTGATGTCCTACGAAGGCTTTGCCAAAGGTAATTTTTATACATATACAGACGCGCGCCTTTCTCCCAGTAGGTAGGTAGATCTCCAACTGCTTCGATCCTGAAAAATGCGTCTTCTACATCCATCTATATTCTAGGTAGAAGTAGGAAAAAAATCTCGTCTAACATAATATGTTTTTTGTACCTAATAAATAGTAGATTATGCACTAAGTAGCGAGGAAGTTATATAGAGTCCTGAGTAAAGCGAGGGGTTCAAGCTGCCCAAGACAAAGACAGGCTTTATTCCAGAGGAGCATACTCTACTTTTCACACCTTCTGCGAGACAATAAAAAGCTCGACATTTTTTATCAACATTAATAATTCAATAATCACTGACAATCACAGCACCAAACACCGTCTTTTGTTTCACATTCTTTGTAAACGCTTTTTTTCTTTTTGTTGATTTCTGCTTATGGTGGCCAGTTCGATTTTCGAACAAACCTCTGTACAATCCCATATGGGCATTGGTTTCCACGAGTTTCCACACGAATTTGACGTTCCAAATTTAAAACACTGTAATCCCTAGGGATTTTCATATAACTTTATATCCCTTGAGATATAATACGTTACTTTACGTTGAGGTTGCATGATATGTAATTGGACATTGTCGAGCAGGTAGTGTGAAAAATATATTATATTAGGAAGTTCCGTCAGACGAATCAATAAATCAATATCAGTTGTCTCATCATCACCTAGACCGAGGGCCGAAATACAAGGTGAAATTTAATCAACCGCCCGAATTTCATACTGGAGACTCTGTTATTGATCAGAAACAAGGTTAAGTGATAATTTTTTACGAAATAATAAAAAAGCAGGTTATGTTCAACCGCATATTATTTAGGCGAATACTTCTTGACATTTTGTCATCATGTTCAGCTTTTGGAAAGCATTGTTGTTTTCCTGATATTTAATTTACCGTTTTTAGTAATTCGGCACTGCATTGGATGTCTATCACATAGAAAAGCATAAAGAACTATGTAAACTTCCTGATGGCAGTGCGCACATTAAGCTTATGGAGCCTTTTACATTTTTTTATTATTGCGATCAAATAAAAAAAAAATGTATCATGAATTATAACTAATAACAAATAATGATCGTTTAAAAAACTTACTAGTCTGTAATAATAACATAATTAATCCTTCGTCAAAAATAAAAAGTAATCCTAAACTTTTTTCCATGAAAAGACGTTGCTCTCGTAGATCCCGTTTCTCTCGATCCCGTGGGAATTTCCTAAAATTCTTTCTTAGTGGATGTCTACGTCTACAGTCCAAATTCCATGATCCTAGGTACAGCCGTTTGGTGACTTTTAATTATGTCGCTAAATTCACACTGGAGACTCGGTAAATGGTTAAGGGCCATGGTCCAATGACCCTTTTTGTGAAAAACGCAGATTAAAAGTTGTGCCCCCATACTAATTTACAGATTCAATTTATTATAGAAGACCAAAATTCTATTTTGCGTTTTTCACAAAAAGGGTCATTGAACCTCGGTCCCGACCACTTATCAAGTCTCCAGTATGAATTTGGCTATATAATAGTATATTACGATACGAGAGCGATGAAACGTTTTCTGACGAGTGTGAGTTTGCGGCACGAGCCGAAGGCGAGTGCTGCAATCACGAGTCGAGAAAAAGTTTCTCGCACGAGTTTCGTATAATTTTTTATAGCACAAGTGCGGAAAATGCCGAAGCGGTCATTTTACGCACAGTGTGCTATAAATAATTTCTTGAAAGTTTTCTTATCTTGCTAAAGATCAAAATAAAACAACAAGTGATCAACAATAAAAGTGTTTTTAAAATTATATGGTTTACACACAAAAAAGAGAACTTATTCTACCATGGTAACCTACTTGAGTCGTGGTTCATGAACCGCAACACCTGTACCCATAATTAGTTAGGGGTAGCTGCCCCTGTGATTTATGCTTGTTTTTACGGAAACTGGCCGCCAGTAATGTTATCGTTCACGCGACCTCCGCCACCGCAATTATTACATCGATTTCTGTAATGAAAAGAAAACTTTTCTTTACAAGCTAAAAGGGGATACCTTGGCGAATAGTATTGTATTGAACAGTAGTTGATCACGTAACAATTTGAAATATTCCGAAGTGTGTGTGGTTGATCAACAAATAATTTGGCCAAGTACGAGTGGGACTCGCGCACAAAGAGTTCCGTACCACTACATAATACTGGTAAGGAACCCTAAAAACCTTATGGTAAATAATTCCACTTACATTTTTTATTTAATATAGGCCTTATATTTGTTGGTAATTTTAATTTAGATTTAGTTTAATTTTATATCTCCAATATTGTAATTTAGATTATGTTTAGCTTTATAATGTTATCTTATTTACATTATGTTTGTTAATAAATTTCTTATTCCACTTGTATTTATGTATGTTGAACTTTACTTTATTTTACGATCTATTTAACTCGATGTATCTAAAGAGTCTAAGTTGAACTTGAATTACTTCGTAAATATTTAAATATGAGTAATTTTCAGATTATTTCCTATATGTGTGCTACCTGACCTACTTGTAAACGAAATTTCAAGTTCTAAGTCAACTGGAAGTAAAATATGTATGAAACTGAGTATGTAAAGTGCAATAACTTTTTTCGCGCTGAGTTAGAAACCTGAGGTGTTACTACAAAACGGTGTTTAACTTTAGACAGTGTTTAAATCTGTTGCTGTCACTTTTTTACAATATGAAAGAAAAGGCGACAACAACAGATTTAAACACTGTCTAAAGTTAAACACCGTTTTGTAGTAACACAGCTGATGTTTTTACAGCACCATGGGGCGGTAGACTTATTTCTATAAGTTATTTATATAACTATATTCTAACGTAATTTTGGACTTTAAAAATTAATTAATAGTTTAACCATATCATAATCACAAATAAATTTGTAATTACATAAGTAAGCGACAATAATAAATATTTCAAACTATCTTTTGCTTGAGAAGCATGCAAATATGGTTGCTTAAAAAACGCTATAAAATTTCTAAACAACAAATAAATTCTTATAGCTGCAAAATTATAATAATAAAATAACAGTAAAATTACAAAGAACAAAATGAAAATTTACAAAAAAACAGTCTCATTAAGAATAGAAATAGTGTTTTAGCTTAATTTAATAATAACATAAAATAACATTCACAACAAAGCGCCAAAAGTGACGGAAAGCATATCAGGCGTAGATTCGACTCCCACATACGTCATTCTTGGAATTGAGGGTTCATACCAAAAAGTAACGATTGAGAACCGGTAAAAGTCATCGTTAGAGAGATATAGAAAATATTCGGTGACGTCTGGGTCGTTTCGAACCACATTGCTCCTGGGGTTAAATAAAAATGAAACTTAAAACACACATTTTCAGATTGCAAAAACATTGCAAATGGTACAAACCCTCCATTCTTTGTTATTCGCACAGACATTCACCGTGTTACCACAAAACGGTGTTTTACTTTAGACAGTGTTTAAATCTGTTGTTGTCACCTTTTCTTTCATATTGTAAAAGAGTAACAGCAACAGATTTAAACGCTGTCTAAAGTTAAACACCGTTTTGTAGTAACACCGTCAATGTCTGTGGTTATTCGTTTGTTTTGTGTTTCTCGATGACATCAATTACCACCCTTCCCTGCCTTTCAAACAAACAGCAGTTTAGCACCCACTATATGCGTATTATAGCCAAAACACTAAAAACACTCTCGCCCTGTATTACTTCGATTGGACATACTGGCACATGCCCGCATGCTCCCATGGGCCATGGACCCCCGTTCAAATGGATACCAAAACTTGCATAAAAAGTAAAGCGAAGTCATTCCCTCCAACTATACTACAAAGCCGTTAAAATTGAAACCAAATACATTACTACAAGTACAAGTACTTAATAATCGATTCGATAAATTTGACAGATAACTTTATGATTTCTAAACGATAACCCTTATTGCAATTCATTAACTCTTATTTCAATAAGAGTTACATTTTTGTTTATCGAATCTTTGTCGAGTCGATAGCAAGTTTATATGTACCCTCTGTTCTGACTTCTGATTATACCAAAAACCGCACAAATGAAAAAAAAAAACTTTGTGAAAAAATATTGAAATGTCAAATATCTTCTTTATTTACTTATTCGACTGACGACGGCCACAAGGTGGCCAAAATATATTTCGAAACCAATTAATATTTTTTTATTTATACAAGGTGACTTTTTGATCATCGTCCAAATTCATACTGGAGGCTTGATAAGTGATCAGTATCTTGGATCAATAACAATTTCTGTGAAATTCGTAAAATGAAATTTCGACTTCCCATAGTAATTCTCTTCCAGTGCCGAGTGAATCACTATGGAGAATCAAAATTTAATTTTACGAATTTCTCAAAAATTGTTATTGATCCATGATACTGATCACTTATCAAGCCACCACCATGAATTTGGACGATGATCAAAAAGTCACCTTGTATATTAAAATCTATTTTAAACATTAAAAGGCCAAAGAAAAGGCTTAAAAATATTATTTATTCTAAAAAATAAATACACTAAAGCGCAGTTGCAGAACAAAGTTAATTCCTGTCAAATTAAATTATTACAAGGAAAATTAATATGTGTGATATAACAAGGGACCTAGTAAAAATTCGGAAACAGAAAAAATTCATTAAGTCTTGTACCTACGTTATACGTAATACGGAGAGACCTAGCCATAATAGAGAGTGGAATGGCTGTACTTTTCAATGTCCCCCATAATTTGGTTAAACGTCATCGGGTCATTAACCCGCCCCGCGTGCCCCTCACCCCTTTCACCCCGCAGATCCGTGTTTTGAATAGAACAGTTCAATCGCGAAATTGAACTGTCAAGTACTGTGTTGTTTACATTTACTGTGTTCCGTCTATTATGTTCGTTTATTTAGCTAAGTGGTTGAGAAATTATCTGGGAATTTAACGCAAAGAGTGAAAGGCCCTATGAAACGTTGCACGTGTCTTTAAATTTAATGTAAATAGGTACAGTTCGCTTCAAACTTATATGCGCCTCTGAAGTTCGTCTATCTTCTATCTACGAGTATTACTAATAATAATGGGATTGTAATTAACTGACCATGAAAAAATACAAATATCAGCATCAAAATTACTAAGTTGGCATCCAAAATAATATGTTGAAACCTAACCTAACCTAGTTGATGCCAAATTAGTAATTCAGGTGCTCATTTAGTATTTTTAGATGGTCAATCTATTATTATCATATAAAATGAATATTTTTAAGAATTAAAAATGAAATGGATTATTAATATTGTAATGAGGCCAAAACTACATTTTTTTAGAATTTTTGTCTATCTGTCTGTACGTATGTTCCGTTTAAACTCGACAACCATTCAACGGATTTGGATGTGGTTTCCTTTATTACCATCGTAGGGGTCACTACGAGTTGTTTTTTGTTACTTTTTATAAGATACATTGATTGAAAGACACGTCAACGCGAGCGAAACCGCAGGCAAAAGCTCTGTCTGTCTTGCCGGAGCTAACTTCTTTCGAACACATGTGAACTGCATGTAGTCACAGTATAAAAGTGACGTGACCATCATTTAATTTATTTTATATTTGTATTACTGGGCTGGGTCACGCTTGCGGGTCCCTGTTAGAGCTAAAATGCGCTACTTTGTGAATAAGTTTAAATACAGAACATAACTATCTTCCAAAGGTCTAGTATGTATGAAGTAGTAAAAAAAAAGATCTTTTTTTTTAATTTTGACTGTACCAGATTTATTTAAAGTAGTTACTAGATAATAAATAATGCAGGTCACGATTTCATGTTTTATTTCCAAAGATATTGAGACATAAGCTGTTATTTGATCTTTCTCAATAAAATTTATATGATACCCAATATCTTTGAAATCATAATGTTTTTATAATGCTATCATATTTTTCTACTAGCACCAATCGGATAGCAGCCAAATAAATACAAGTAGGTACAATATTATTTACCGTTTACTAAAACGAATATGGACTCGGTATCTTTATTTACACAGCTAATACAAATAAATACCAGTGCTGAATAAAAATCAAAATATGAGCTAAGTTATTTTATTACACAGATAGATAAGGTATGTGGTGATTTGAAAAAAGGTAAAATTATTCATGAAGCGTTTCAACATAAACCAGTTTTAGACCTATTTTGTGACAAAAAAACGGCCAAGTAAGAGTCAGACTCGCAAACAAAGGGTTCCGTACTACCACACAATACGGGTACGGAACCCTAAAATCATGGTAAATAATTCCACTTGAAGCTATGGAGGACTAACTTAACTTGACACTTACTATACCTATATCGACGATATTTCAAGTTTCTAAGTCAACTGGAAGTGCCCTATAGATTTTGATTCCCTTGCGAGTGTCAAAAATTTGTATGAAATTGAGTATGTAAAGTTATTTTATTAAGATTATGTATACCTTTTTTCGCGTCGAGTTAGAAGCCTGATTTTTTTACAGCACCATGGGGCCGTAGACCTTACCGTAGGCCCCGTATGATATTCAACTTGATATGTCTTACGAGATCCGAGCAAAAGGGTCTTAACAGACAGACAAACGGACAACAAAGTGATCCTATAAGGCATATATGGGCAACGCCCAGCCCGCGGGCCGAATGCGGCCCGCTCCGGCTTTTGAACGGGCCCGCGAAACATCGTAATATTTTTGATACACGCTGCAAAACTTAACTCTCATCATAAATGATGTCCACTGCTATTTGGCACACTTCTGACATACTAGATTGCGGTGTGTGCAAGCAATGAATAACTAACAAGTCGATAGCCACAATTTTATCGCATTAACGTGTTGCGACCGTAACATTTTTGCTACTCCGATAAAAATGTATGTAGAGAATCTCTTGCTTACTGGGCGATTGTTCTACCAACTGAGCTATCCAGGTCTCAACACAACTCGTGAATTTACCGATGTGCTTTCCCATACTGCAATTATATTTCCTGGTTCAGAGCTCCTCACATCCAGATTTACTTTTCTTTCTGCGTTTCTATACTACAATAATACCTATAATGTTAATTTACATCTCCTTGCAATTGATAAATCGCCAAGTGTTCAAACATAGAAATTTATTTCAATCAAAGTTTCTACAGATAATACCTTGCTGAAGAAAAGTACCCGTAACTGAGAGCATTTGCAAGAGAAATAATTTGTGCATTTCGAAGCACATAAAAATATAAACAGTTCTTTTTTATGATAAAGGCTAATAAAACAAAATATCGAACAGTTGGAAAATTAGACAACTTTTTGCGCACTCCTTTTTTTAACTACTTCCTATTATCTACGGCCTGCGATTTCATTAATATCCTAAAGTTCAGCCCGCAACTTTGAAAAGGTTGCCCATACCTGCTAAAAGGGTTCTGTTTTTTTCATTTTGAGGTACGGAACCCAAAAAAAGTTTTAAAACTACACCATTTTAAAGTTGAAACAAATACATACAATTAAATTATTAAATAGTGGATAATAATAGGTTGACCATGTAAAAAATACTAGATGAGCATCTAAATTACTGAGTTGGCATCATTTAGGTTAGGTTTGGTTAGGTTAGGTTATAATATGTTGAATATTATATTTGATGCCAACTTAGTAATTTTGATGCTGATTGTTGTATTTTTTGATGGTGTGTTAATTACAACCCCTAAATAATCTAGCGGATGCCACGCAGCGTTGCTCGCGAGGATTCCGTTTCTACTGATCCCATGGGATTTCCTAAAATCCGTTTTTAAGCGGATGTCTAAGTCATACAAGGAACCTACAGTCCAAATTTAATGTTGCTAGTCCAGCCTGTCTCGGCGTTCATAGATCACTCAGTCAGGGTATTATTTTAAGGGTTGTTATTAACTTACCATAAAAAAGTACAAAAATCAGAATTAAAATTACTAAGTTGGCATCAAAAATAATGTGTTGAAACCTAACCTAGTTGATGCCAACTTAGTAATTTAGATGCTTATTTTGTATTTTTTAGGCGGTCAACCTATTATTATCCTTATTTTAAATATGTCGTGGGCAGATCTTAAAGTATGAAATCGAAAATCTTTCACCAAAAGTCAAAAATAGGTGCGACGACGAACGAAGCGGAGCGAGAAGGAGCGTGTTAGGTTTACAAGCAAGTACATATTAGGACCCGAGCGGAGCGGGGCTACCCTCCTGATTTTAACAGAAATATGATATGCCTGGGCAGATTATAATATGCCCAATTTTACGATGTGTCAACGATATATATATATCTTCGAGAGGTGTTCGAGGTTATTCCGAGTGTGGACTGTGAAATAAAAGTCACAGTCCACATTCATACACCCACATTCCCAAGATTATTACGTCCCAATGATCGGCCTCTCTATCGTTATATAGAGTAACAAATTATTTAATTTGACAAGAAGCTACTTTTTTAATCTTTCGAAAATGAATAATAACAATAACAAGTTTTATGAGACATGCAGTGGGAGCAATCAGTTACCACAAAAAATAGCACAAAGTTGTACCTCTTTTAAAAAATAAATACAGTAAGTATTTATCTTTACACTTCATAAAACTGGTCATTCCGACCTCAGGGCTCTGCGGTCATATATTTAAGCCTCAGCGAAGGCGCTGGGGCCACGAGATAAGGCAACCTATCGGTTATTTACTGGTCACAGCCCGAGGCGCCCACTTTTTCACATATTTTGTAAAATGAAACTTTTTACCCAAAGGATTATTTAGTGCCGCGCAGCCGATAATGGCAAATGGCTTACATTTTTGTTGTAAAAGGTACAGAGAAAAGCAGCGGATGGCGTTCCTATGCCGCCTATGCCCCCTCTTTATTGATAGGGGTAAGAATCAATGGCGGCCATAGATATCATAATAATATGTCAGTGATGGCAGCGTATTCGCTTACGAGGTCATTTTTTTTATTATTCGGTTCAATTAAGCATTTACTTATCAATTTATCATGAATAATAGCTATCCACTTCAAAATCAAACTGAAGTAAAAAGCTTATATAAATTCTTAATAGATTTGTTAGCAGTTCACTAAGAGTTTAAAAATTACGTCAACAAAACTAACTATCGACAATGTTTTTTAAGCTTAGTGTACACTGTAGGTTGGCAACTTGATATGTTTTTTATTTGGCTGGATAATAATTATTTTTAATAATAATTATTAAGTATTAAGTATTAATAATTATTTAGTATTAATAATTATTTAGTATTAGTAATTATCATGATTAATAATTTAAACGATTATTATCCTGCATCACGACTAGGCAGTTGCGTAAAGTCGGTCTATTATCTTAATTCTCATATCACATCACTTGTCATTTACTTTATGAATGTTTGAAAAACTAACAAAACTGCTTAATGTCTAACACAAATTCCGTTGAACTACAGGTTTTTTTATAGTTTCATAGACAAGGATCCCATTCCCCTCGTCTATTCACCTATTTTCTTCAGCTTTACAAAACTTACCTACTAAAATCTTTTGTTAAATTATGAAATAAAAAGCAAGATATTTCTCATTATTGGGCGATTTCCTGCAACTGCGAAGAGAAGCTCTGGACTGCTGTAATTGAATCTGCATCAGTAAGTCCCGAGCGCCTTTAATTTGAGTAAGTGTTGTGTACGGTCTGCAGAGAAAGTAGCTGCAAATGTCCCGAATTCTGTCATGATATTTGAGAATAAGGTGTAGATATGTTATAGGCGATACGCCAGTGGCACATTAAAACTTGACTAATTAGCAAACGTGGCCCCGTAGCACAGTGTTTAATCGCGTGCGACGCGACTTAGTTGATTCACAGTTGCAAGGAGCGTGACATACTGTTTAATCGCAAAGTTTTTATGGTGTATGCCGTTTAAGAAGTTCGAATCATTGTTCCGCACTATATTAATTTCAGGACAGTTACTTAGCCTCGGGCGCCAAGTCTAACCACTGATTTCTTATTTGAGTATTTTAAGCCAAGCGATTCTTAAGCAGCGATGTAATTGGCTCATTTGTGGCTTAAGGCGCTCTTATCCCAGAAGAGTGACTCTCTGTCTTTTTCTTTACGTGTAAGGAGTAAAGAAAATAACCACACTTTTGTACTTTTTCGTTGTTTTTATCAGTTTTTAAATTGTTTTAAAATAAGGGACATGTTTATTAAAACTTACTTACGTGGTCGACCTAGAAAATTTAAAGAGCAATATTACCAGATATGTTTCGTTAATAAAAGAGTGGAATTATGGAAATGGCATGATTTGGAAGGTCTTTTTACATGTTGTGTTCGTGAATTATTTCTATCGAGCAAAGTTTATCTGATCGTGTAACACATGCATGGAAGACCTAGATAAAGGTTCGAACTATATTGCATTTTTTTTTTGGAAGTTTTAGACGATATTTGAAAGTTCTATTTAACTTTAAAATTACTAATTTTGGGATGAGTGCGCCTTAAGTATTTGTTTAAAACAGAAACTGTAACAGAAATAGATGAACGTATATGACTCAATTAATTAATGTGAAAGACGTGATAAAGGTAAGTCAGGATCATAGCTCTCTGGGAAACAGGCGTGAAAGGTAAACCGATTTTATAAAATGTTACTATAAATAGTATGTTCTTTCCAAGTAGCTTTTTTTTATTCCAATTAAGGACTTTTTGCCAGCGTATTGTGAAAGACTAGAAAAATGCTGACACATTGTATTAAAGAAAATCAACACGAGACAGAAAAAGTCTTACAGAGTCATTTGTCTTCGTCACCGATTTTACTTTTGTCGAATCAACCGAGATCCCGATCACCTCGTACTTTTATTTTATCTCCTTTTAGGGTTCCGTTCGTACTTAATTTTTGGTTTGTTTCGTTCTTCCATTTTTCATTTCTACAATGTTTCCAAAGAGCTAGACTTAGAAGTGATATTCTAGGATTCAACCTGCAATTTTAGGCATAAAATTCTGATTGTACTGAACCTCGACGCTTACTTTGCAAACATTCTTACCGATTTTTTTTTTGTTGACTGTACAATTGTTTTGGAATCGCGGCACGTTCGTCTTGGACCGTACTTTGGACGGATTATCCCCCTTTGTCGGAAATTTTACAACTTCAAAAATATGCAATTGTGAGATGACTAGATCGTGCCTTGATGGAGTTATTAGGTATTTTGTTTACTCTAAGGGTTTTTTATTATTTTGTCGTATGGATTTTTAAAGATTATAAAGTGTGTATTATTTACAGGTAAATCTGGAATTTTCAAAATAAATTATTTCAATTTGAGAGTTTTTAACACCTTGACGCATGGTAGACTCTTAAAGAGTCATCAAAAATATTTGCTTATTTTATTTGGATACGGTCACAAAAAATCACTACCAACAGATTTTAAAGCACAAAACCACATTCTCAAAATTCCTCTGGAAACACGAACGCATATTTACAAGCAATTTTTACTGGACGTTTAATAATGTAGCAGTAAATTAAAGCGCTTTAATATAAACTGTGCAGTCAGCCACGCTTAGCAGTAAGCGCTAACTCAGCGCGCTTGTTGCTGATTTATGTCTGCCGCGGCGCGAGTTATAACGGGATAACTTGGGTTTCGCTCATACGACGCACAAACAGATTTTATGTTTATTTGGTATATAGAGTATATATGCGGGTCCCCCCTAATTAAACAAGACAAATAGACCACTGCGATCCAGTGGATTGAATGTCTCCACCACTAATCCGGAGCTCGCAGGTTCAAATCCGGTAACGGCACATTTGTGTTGGCTCTGCATACTTCGAAAGGCACTTTGAGCTGTGGCCACAGAAGAAAAAGTAGTTATATGTACTGTGAGTTCATATCGTATGAACAACCCATCACGCTGGGACTTATTGGAGCACTCGTGCAACCTATTACGAAACTTTCGCTACGTTTTGTAAACAAGCACTCGCATTCCAGTGACTATCATTATGTGACATTTACACATTGCAGCGTAGTTGAAAAAATACCAAAATTAAACGTGTTTTCGAAAAAATGTCACACGAAGGCAAACGAAAGTTGTAGCTTTTTCGTAAAAATATTCACGATCATGATGTTTTATAGACCACAAGTTCGAAAATACGGTATAATATTATGCTTTATAAAACAAATAACTCAATTCGCTTACATTAAATTATGTTAGTGTGTGTTAATTCGAAAATCTTTTCGAGATTTAGGTTAAATAAGCCGTATTTTCGAAGTTTTGGCCTAAAAAACCTCATGGCTGCAACTTCCATTTGCCCTCGTGTGGCGTCACTTGAGTATTGGCTGTTTAGAAATGTGTCCTTTGCTGTCAAGATAAATTTTTAATAATTTGCTTCAGACTTATTTGACAGCTGAATGACAGATGAGTAGACACACAGAGTCAGACTACTTTTTTTATAAGCAATCACACATCACAATCAGTATCATGTCTAAAATTCTCAAGTGACAAGGTCATCGGACAATTCTTTAAAAAACCATAAAAAATAATGGTCAATTTATATACCAAAATAATGAAAACTATGTCCAAAAATGACGAATATTCTGTGAAAAAAAAATTAAAAAAGTCTTTTAAAAATTAAGGTAAGGGAATTGAAACAAATGACACACAAATGCTACAATTACAATATTTAAAAAATGACATTATTTTGTACATAAATCTTAACGGTTAACAAACCCCAACTAAGAAATAATTATAAATAGGTATGTCATTCATTACATTACTCTTAAAATATACTTGTATACTTCGCCAAGAAACCTGATATGTCATTATGTATGCTGCTTATAGTTTTGTATGTCCGTGAAAGCAACATTTTATTTATTTTAAGAGTACCCTCGACTACTTTCACATTTTCATATTCGTTCCTCCTATAAAAAGGTTCACAAAGAGCTGAGAAAAGAAAACAAACGGGCAAAGCAAAGGTTTCTATAAACTTATTACAACATTAAAGGCAGACCTTTCCAGAAAATTCCCCTTTCAGGCTTGTTCTCAATAGTTTTTCTTAAAAACATTCATTATAATTGAATGTGGAAATAGGCCTAGTCCACCAAGGGTCTGAGAACTGGTTGTTTACATATTTATGAATACTTTACTTACACTAGCGATCGCTCGAGAATTCGTTTAGGTTTTATTACCGCGCCCGACTTTAGTAACTCATCAATCTCTCATATTTAACTTTGATACTCATAACAATACATTCACTGCGATTTACACAAACCATTGCGTCGATGCGATTTTATAAAATATATCGGCGCGATCACCCTTTGTTATCGTATCTATATTTATTTATTTAACTAATATTATCAATCACTAATAAAATATTTAATATATAAGGCTTGCGTTGAACGGTGTGTGCCGTCGAAATAATGAATGTATGTGATGTTCTATACTGGGGATCTAAAAAAGCCGTCTTGGGTAAATCATAAAATTATTTGAAAGTAGGATAGAGTCAGGGATTTCTCACGCGTGCAAAAAGACGGCATTAGAACAGAATAATAATGTAATTCATGCAAAACGGCCTTTTTAGAGGCCCTGAGGGCCTATTATGTATCTTTAGTTGCCATCTGGACTGGGTGTCTATCATCAAAAACATACATATACTATCGAATTCCGATTGTTTTAGGATATAATCGCACTTGAAGTGACGACACGGTTTGTAAGTAGTTCAGTACCCATTAATGGCAATTTTGAAATTTCCGTTTTTAGCTATGTTTTTGATGATAGGCACCTAGTCCAGTTGGCAACTAAAGATACAGAATAGAGGGGCTGGTCGTTCGTTCCGCCGAAGTTTGCGTCAGCGGTAATTGGCATGCGCGGGGGTGCGGAGAGCACGCACACTGCACACTGCTGCGCCACAGTATAATATATACTGTGGCAACGCTGCGTGGAGTCATTGTCGTGTGACTTGTGCGCTTGCTTGTCCGTTAATATGGATTTACGTCGACGCCCTCGCTAGCTGCAGCAGAATCGAATGACCACTACAGGTGGGTCTGCGTCGTGGAGCTGCGTCATCCATGAATTTGCGTTTAAGGGCAGGTTATCCGGGACCTGTAGGTATTTATCGCTACCTCAGCCCCCGCCAATTCACCGCGACGTATTTATTTACGATGCAACTGAGCGGCTATAATCGTGACCTCACGTGACTCGCCACCGACCGCCGTACATTAAAATAGGTTCGGGGCCAGTAACTGTACTTCGTACTAATAAGAATTGATTCCGATAAATGAACCAACATAAACTATTCCTACTAAAAAACCGAGTTAGTACAAATAGGGGAGTTTATTACATTGGATCATATGAGCAATATCTAAGCACGCTCTTGTAAAACATTTGGAAGTACAGCTAAAAATATTTAATACACTTGGTAACCAAATGAGCTAACAAAGCTGATTTTGAAGGCTTTCATTGTAATCTAGCAGCTGTCAAAACTAAATTTTGTTTATTACAAAATAGTTCATAAGTATTAAAAATAAAAGCTAAATTACTTTGGAATAATTTAGGTTTCGACGGCACTAAAACTAAAATTATAGGCGTAGTATTTAAATGAGCGAATATAAATTCAAATATATGGTGTCAAAAATACTGAATATAGCGTACTAAAATACTAAGTGGGCGAAAGATTGTGAGCGAATAAAAATGTTGTAAACGGCGACTTGAAATTACAAATTTTAGTTGAGTTGATAATTCTCAGGCGAACAATTTTCTATTTTAGTGTCAATTTAATTTTAAGGTGCTATGTACGTAAAAGTTTTAGCGTCCCTGTTACTCCATATACGAAAAAATCCTCAGTGCGAGTGGGACGGATTCGTGGAGAAGTAGTAAAAAAGCCAGTTTTTTATTAATATAAAATGTACTAAACAATTTTGTCAAAAAGTTTTTCAAGGAGACTTTACAAATACATAATATCCACATTTTGAATGCAATTTGACAATGAAATTAGTTAGGATTTCAGAATAACATGAAAAAATAAAACAATTTAGAGGTCTTTTCGGAATTAAATTCTATCAAGAAAATTTCATCCAATCGCGTTTTCCTTCAGTGAGAATTTTAATCAAATACTCAATAAACATTTACCCAAAAATGAAATACGTAGATGACGTTATAGTGGAGTAAATGGATTCGAAAAAACCCCATTTTTTTCCGCTTCGTTCGGCTCCTTATTTTATATTACATGTAAACCTAACTCGCTCCTTCTCGCTTCGCTCTTCGTCGCACCTATTTTTTGATTTTTAGTGAAGTATTTTCGATTTCATACTTTAAAGTCGCCCACTCGTTATTTTTAGTCGCACGATTTGTTCAGTTGTATGTGTGCTAGTGCTAAGACCCGGTTGCGAGGTGTCATAGCTTGATTGTTGCTCTGAGATAGGTGAAGGATCCACGTTTTCTTATTAAATATTATTTTTATTATCATGCAAAGTCAGAGTTCTTATAGGCATCCCGCGTGTATACCGTGGGTTTAATATACCATGCTGTTGTTTTATTTTATTATTTTATTTGTAAATTTCTATTTTTATTCATTCCATTTCTGAACATGTCTTTTCTCTCTAATTTTTTTTTGCATGACATCCATTACAGTCTATTCCATTTATGAGTTAAAGTTACTTAGTCAAGTTTTTTAATTTGATTAAATACTATTATTTTTTAATTTTATCAGCATGCGACTTATGCGTGCTCGCTATTCAAAATCTTTGCATCATATTCATTGTCACCATCGTCGTCATCACCCTTACCATCGTCTGTAGGATCCACCGTATTTATTATAATTTGGTTATCTATTAGGGCATCGATATGCACACTCGGTCCCAATCAGCGAAATTTAGATTTAATGTTCGTAAAACCACACTTTTCCAATTCGCAGCAGTAACGTTATAGCATGCTTCTTGGAACAACGACAGCATTTTGTTTGTGTGACTATCGACCTTTTAACTTTTTTCTTAAGTGGCGATTTTAATTTATTATCTTCCGGTATATCTTTACCATGCTTTTCCTTACTTATTTGGGAAACAGTTTTTCAACTGATAACGAAAGAGTGAACTACCATTCTGAAACTCACATTCAAAGTAATGTTGTAGGCGTACCACAAACTCCCGCGCTTGACTGCCCAACACTGTTCTTTTAGTGGACAAGCAAGAAGAAAACACACGCACGCAACGTATACAAGGCTTCTGCACCGTACTGAACAGATAAACAATATGGCTGATCGTGATTGCCATGGTAACCATGGTGATTGCGAGGTGGACCATATTTTTAGTAGATTTTTATTTCCTACGACCTCGGTACACAAGAGAATAATCAATTAACTAACCGATTTTATGAGATTTTTTGAGCTACGTCACTATGTTTAAAAGTAAAAAATAAACCATAGAACGTAAACGCGTATTTGCAGTAAAATATTATTTTATTTTAAAGTTATACTTATTTTGAGCACGATATCTAAAAAAATACGTTGATTATGTTTGTGAATTAATTGTATAATGTTTTGAATTGATTGTGGTTTTTTCAAACGGTGATTTACTGTCATAAACAAAGACTATTTATTTTTTAAATTTATGTGAAACGTGCAGAGTTACGTTCTCAGAAGTGTCAAATGTAACCTCGTAAATGGAATAGACTGTAATTACTTTATTTGTAATTCTTTGTCAAATTAATTATTTTTTAGTGTGTTTTCAATATTATTTCAATTATTCAATATTATTTTTATGAATAAATTATTATTATTCATTATTTTCTTAGTCAATAGTATAATTGTACTAGTTAAAATTCTTAATTATTAATTATTATGTTTTACTTCTGTTTGCTATTGTGTTTTGTTCATATGTGGCAAACTGAAAATCAGAGCTGCAAGTTACTTCAACGTGTAGCATTTGATAAGCTTGCTCCTTTTTGCCATTTTGTTTTGTGTTGTACTGTGTCTTCTTTTTTTATATGTTCTGTGGCAAATAAACTCATTTCACTATCACTTTCACTATCTCTGGTATTACAAATTTTATATAAAATTGTATTAGCTTCCTCTCCATCTTCGTCATCCAAAAATCATCATCTCTTGTAATGCGTTCAATATGTGCAAGTTCATTATCTCCTACCCAAATGCCAAAGAGACATAATCGCCGTTCTGTCACGTAAAGCTGTCCTTGTACCTGGTAATACCAATTACTGTTTTTATCGAGTTTTGTCGTACTTGTTGCCTCTATACATTGTCTCGATGCGAAGGTGCCTTGCCCAGTACGAAGATTTGATAAGCTGAAGTTAAGAAATTTTATTTAATCACTTAGTTACATACGATTCATACTTACGCTTACAAAAAAATAATAATACGTAGATACAATAGCATTATTTTTTATATATATATATATTATATATTTACATAATATGTACATTATATATCTATACATTCTGTCTGACTGCAAGAGTAAGTACTGTTACATTTTACTGTTGTACAGTTATACTCGGACTCAAGAGTTGTTTACATTTTTTGCGTAATTTCAAAAGTTGGTTGTTCTGTACGATCAATAAAACATCTCGTTACAGTTTCAAAGAATTGTTTTCTTATCTTCAGCACTCTCAAATTTGATGATTTGTATGGTTCCGTAGTACCTAAAAGGTACAAAAGGAACCTTTATGGTGAGACTCCGTTGTCCGTCCGACCGTATGTCACAGCCTCATAACTTTAGCACCTTTAAAGATAAAGACATGAAATTTGGCACAAAAATAGCATTTGTTTGCCCACATATCACGATGTAAAAAAAGATTGAAATTATTCAAAATATTTCCAAAACAAAACTGAAAAATGTTATCCTAAAAATACAATATGGGTATCAAATTATAGATATCAAAAAGCTGATTGTAAAAATACATTGATATAAAAAAATGTATGTCTTTATCTCCAAAACTGGTAGACCGAGCATTATGAAAAAAATCATGGTAATAGTGTTTACGTAAAGATTACAGGAAAAATAAAGCAGTTGAGAAATTCACGAAAAAAAATAGTAAATTTAATTTATCATCCACAATACGGAACCCTAGGTACGCGGGTCTGACTCGCACTTGGCCGGTTTTTTTCTTCTTATTTCTAGTTTCCATTTTTATTTTTAAACATCCAAGCAAGATACAACTAAATGATTTTTATTTACATGTACACACAACTGATAGTTTGATGTATATTTACACGATTATTTAAATAATGATAGTACACTCTATCAGAGCTTCGAGACGAGTGAGGGGGAACCAGGGCTCAGAAAATTGACATAGGTCTTGCCTCGACAGCCGCTGGCGGGCAACTGGCGGCCGCTCGCCGAGTAGTCGCGAATCAATTTTTCTTTTTAAATTAAGGGAAAAAAAACGATTTTCATTAAAAAAAAAGTAACCACAAACGTTATTAGTACAATAGTTTTACTTTAATTATCTGCTATTTTCATGCAATTTGGTTAAGTACACGTTACATAAAACGAAAAAAATCTTAAAAATCGACAAAGTTTCGGATTTTTTTTCGATCGAGCAAAGTGTAACGTCTCGCAAATTGAACCACAAAAAACACTGCACAAAAGATGTATCTGAAACATATTTTTTTTTCAGATTTTAAATATAACTATTTGATGCTTTAAAATGAGTTTGAAAACAGACAAAATTGGGATAAGCCCCCCTTAACGGTTCATCGAAACGTTGTGCATCAGGATCGCCTGACGGAACGTTAAAGGAATTAAGAAAAAAAAAATACAAAATTTTGAAATTGTACATAACTTTGTTTTCTAAAGAATTGTGATCATTATTTTACGAGTAATGCCACAGCATTGAATAATAAAATTTTGCTTTCAAATAAATATCTTTGCTGTCACAAGTCGCTACGCCGCGCCGCGCTGTAGTAATTAAGCGCTACAAATTCGCAATACTACTGCTTCGTAGCCCTGCTACGTGGCTTCGTAGAGTCAATCTAAAAACTGTTTTGAAATCACAAACAAACAGTATAGTTATGTATATGTAAATACCCATCCCGTTTTTATTAAGGGTAATAAAAAGGGAATAGGGGCAGAGATTTTCGGGAGTAAGGGCATTGGTGGAAGCTTTCATATTTTTATTTTATTCAATCCATTGAGTATTTTGTCAGTTAATTCCAAATGAGATGGCGCTCTCTAACAACTATGAAGCAGATAAATATTTTTTATGGTGGAATATGATTTAACTGAAATGTTTTTCAAGTATTTTGATAAGGAATGTTTTAGAAACTATCTTATTTTATTGTTATAGTAAATAGTAGATTACACTAAAAATGAAAAAAATAAATGAAGAAATAAATAAAATCAGACTTGGAAGTTTGTGCTATTTGAACATGAGCGCTCGAAGAACATGCTGTTGTAAATTACTTATCCTTTTAATTTGAACGTAGTTGGTTAAAATATTGTTTTCAAATAAAAAGAGTACGTTGAAGCCTTAGACCAATTAAAAAATCAAAACGGAGCGCACTCCTTGTACAGCTGTAACTGGTGAAGCAGGCCAAAAGTGAGACAGTTTCGTATTAGTACAAGTCTTGAAACTCACATGTTTCAGTTTTTCAAGTTTTTTCAATCTGTCTCAGTTTTTACTACGCGGCAACACATGTTTACAAAACCGGCCTCACTTCAATGTTGACAGCGCTACGTCTTGAATTTTTATTTGGTCTGAGTTTGCAGCCGAAAAAGATTTGCATTTGGGCAAATCCGGCAATGTGCCCAGCACCAATAAAGTGTCAATTCTCCGGATTTATAACAAATTAAAATAAACTTGTCTTAGCTTGACTTATTCCATAGCAGAATCACTTCGGTGAGACGTCTTCTTACTAACCCATTCTTTGAATAAAAGCTATTTCTTGTGTAAATAACCTCCTTTTAATCTGTTTAAAACTTGTTATGGTTTGATTAAGTATTATTTAGTCTAAGTCTATCTGTGGAAACTTTAAATGACTAGCTAGAGTTAATTTAGGTTTTTTACTATTGTTATTAAAATAGTCGCTAGTTTTCCAAAATAAGTAATAAATAAAAAATAAAAAAAAATTTGCTAAAAGTTGTATTTTTACCGTTATGATTATTTGTCAATATTTTGTCACAAATCCGGAGAATTGACCCTGATTCGAGCAAAGTACTTAACGCTGTATTTTTATGATTTCCTATAATGCTATGTATGACCGATATATAATTTTCTTGTTGCAGGTAAGGACCAGATGGCGCTGACGTGAAGGGTTCTTCAGCAGACCCGAGATATCATCTTGAAGATCGTGCAACGGCAAGAGAACTCCGACAAAGTCCTTAATGCGTTGCATTAAAGATGAAATTGCCCTCATCTGCGGAACAAATTACGTGGCGCGATGGTTAATATTCATTTATGCAAACAACAAGACAGATGTCGCTTGCCGGTATACTAACGACTTTCTCGTTAATAGAGTAAAGGCAGATTTTCGGTTTTCGCCGAAAATTTTTGTCAGGCATACTGAATGTAATCGAAAAAATAGTGATAAATTTATTAACTGCCTCGTTCTGGCTTATTCTATAGGCACAAAATCCGTTTGTAACTAAAATGATGGATGGATGGATGGAAATTTTCGGTTTTCGCCGAAAAGTGTTGTCAGGCATACTGATTTTAATAGAAATAAAATGAACTTTTAACAAAAAAATAGCAACCGACTTCAATAGTAACAGCAGTCATTCACTAAAAAGTTAATAATAATTCTATAAAGACCGATGGTAGCGAAGCAACACTTTTGCCGACTTCTTTCTTCCTGAAACGTTATGTTATCTAGAAGTCGGCGTTCTTATATTGGTTTTTATGTTGCTATATCGTAGGAAATACGCCGACTTCTAGATAACATAATGTTTCAGGAAGAAAGAAGTCGGCAAAAGTGTTGCTTCGGTACCATCGGTCTTTATAGAATTATTATTAACTTTTTAGTGAATGACTGCTGTTACTATTGAAGTCGGTTGCTATTTTTTTGTTAAAAGTTTATTTTATTTCACATTTTTTAGTGTTGCTGGGTTAAATTGTGAAATATGGGTAGTTCTTGCAAACGTGGTTTTAATATGAAACGAAGTTCAAGTGAGTATAAGTAGCTATGTTTGAGTAGCTTCCTGCTATCAATCTCGAGTTATGTGCTGTCATTCGTTAAAGAGTTCTACGGTGATGAAGCCAAGATCGAAGGTCAGGTGGGTACACTGGCAATTTTCAAGCAATGCCCTGCAATGAGCACCATAACACAAACTGATTGCCGCAATCCAAAGTTATGTGCTGTCATCCGTTGAGGAGTTCTATGGTGATGAAGCCAGGATCGAAGGTCAGGTGGGTATTCTGGTAATCTCCAAGTAGTACCCTTGAATTAGCACCCTAATCTGATCCGTTGAGGAGTTCTATGGTGAATATGGTGATGAAGCCAGGATCGAAGGCCAGGTGAAAGAATGATGATTTTCAAGTAATACATTGTAATCAGCACCCAGGTACAAAGCGATTACTTCAATTTCGAGAGGTATGCTGTCATTTTCTGAGGAGTTCCACTGCCTATCTGTGAAGACCTTCATCAGATCATGACCAAACCTAAAATGGGACCTACCTGGAAGTACACTTTTTCAAACAAAAAAAGAATTGTTCAAATCGGTTCAGAAATGACGGAGTTATGGAGTAACAACGCCAAAAAAATAAAAAATAAAAAATAAAAAAAAATAAAAAAAATAAAAAAAAAATACAGTCGAATTGAGAACCGCCTCCTTTTTGAAGTCGGTTAAAAATAGAGATAAATGAATTAACAGCCTCGTTCTGTCTTATTCTATAGGCACAAATCCGTTTGTAACTAAAACAGAACCTAAAATTAGTCTTTATTATTGTATTATTTTTTGGCAGGTTATGGTTTCTGTCCACAATATACAAGGTGAATTTTTGATCATCGTCCAAATTCATACTGGAGGCTTGATAAGTGATCAGTATCTTGGATCTATAGCAATTTATGTGAATTTTGTAAAATTAAATTTCGGCTTCCCATAGAAATTCACTTCCAGCTCCGAGTGAATCACTATGGGGAGTCGAAATTTAATTTTACGTATTTTACAAAAATTGTTATTGATCCATGATACTGATCACTTACCAAGCCACCAGTATGAATTTGGACGATGATCAAAAAGTCACCTTGTATATATATATTTTATTAAATTAGTATTTATGTACTTAATTACCAATAATGATATCAAAGGTATTGCTAAATTAAAAAGTATTTTCTAGTAAAGGATATTAATTGAAATACCGTTCAGCTAATTTATTTGTAATTCACATACCGACACAAAAACGTTGAAAAAAGGTATTTTATTCGTATTAGATATGTTTATTTAAGAATTCCCAGTCAGTTTTGGTTATATCGAAAATTAAGTATAACACAATAGAGTAAAAAACTTCTCCCTGAATGAGCTTCAAATCTGTATATATAAAATTCAAAGTCCTGACTGACTGACTGACTGACTGACTGACTGACTGACTGACTGACTGACTGACTGATATATCAACGCACAGCCTAAACCGCTGGTCCTAGGGACTTGAAATTTTGCATATAGATACCTTATATAGTGTAGGCATCCACTAAGAAAGGATTTTTCCAAATTCACCCCCTAAGGGGGTGAAACGGGGGTCCAAAGTTTGTATGGGGAAACAAGATTAGAGACTATTTTATTCAAGACTTCACAAGAGTACTCCTTCCTATCTTTAAATGAGTAAACATGTGTTTCAGGTTTTTTCAGAATCCCACCCCTAAAAGGGGGAAATGGAGTGACAAAGTCTGAAAATCAACATGGGTATCGTTTGTATGGTTTATCAGGTCGCTGATTACGAAAACAACAACGATTTTAAAATCCAACGTAGTGGACGTAAAAAAGGCATTTCCAGAATTCAACCCCTAAAAAGGAGAAATGGGGTGACAAAGTCTGAAAACCAACATGGGTATCGTTTGTATGGTTTATCGGGTCGCTGATTACGAAAACAACAACGATTTCTAAATCCAACGTAGTGAACGTGAAATACCATCATCCCCTGTTGGGGTGCGATGGGGTTGATATGTTGAAATGTGTAAATATCAATAGGGGTGTCGTTTTTATGGTTTTTTGGGACGTTAATTATGAAAATGGCATCGATTTTGAAATTTAATATAGTGGACATGAAAATTCTTGAAAGTATGTGTGCCAGAGCAAATCGGCTGTAACAGACGAACAGACAGACAACCTATTAGGGTTCCATTTTTTCCTTTTGAGGTATCTATCTATCTATATATCCACAATCTATCTATCTATCTATCTATCTATCTATCTATATCTTTCAATATCCCAGCAAAATATCTTTGGAATGGAAGGTTGAAGGGGTTGGACCACGGGGTACCAAAAAAAGTTTTTTTTTATGTGAAAACTTTGACGGCCTGTTTCTCCCAAACGCCTAGACTTAGACCCATGTTGATGGGTGTCTAGCAAAAGGTTTCGACGAGATCTACCCGCCGAAAGTGTCAAAACTTTACAGGCCCGTATCTCCCAAACAGCTAATGCTAGACCCATGTTCATGGTACTCTAAGAAAAGGGCTCGGCAAGATCTTGATGACGTTAAAAAAAAAGTCGAAAAAAAATTGCCAAACATTTGATCGGCCATATCTCCCGAACGGCTAATCGTAGGGAGTTCGGGTTTCAACTTTTGTGATTGGTCAAGCTGGGGCTACATGACCAAAAAAAAATTAAATTTGACAGGTTTTGACAGTTTTTTGACAGGTCCAAAAAAGTATTCCGATTTGCATAAAACTCAAGGGGCATTCGGGGTCGCCAATTACGCTGCTGTATTCAAATTTGACATTTTTTGACAACTGATAGGGATTTTGACACTCTTTCGGAAAAACTTTGATCGGTGAGTCCCCGTGTTTGGCATTCTGGTGAGGCCGAAAAACGAGCATGTGAGGACGGAGAACGCGCCCGCGAGGCCGAAGGCCGAGCAGGGCGCGTTCGTAGTCTGAGCATGCAAGTTTTTCGGCCGAGCACTACACCTGGACTGCCAGTGGGAGTGAGAGCACTTATAATATTTGTTTCTGAAAAAAAATGTAATTTGTTTCCTGTAGGCCACGCGGGCGAAGCCGCGGGCAGAAGCTAGTCTGTTATGAACTGATGGACCCTCTGCAAAGATATGGAATTTGATTTCTCTTTATCTTTGTTTAACGTAAATTTCTGTTTGAATGTAGATAGTGAGTGTGCCCATTCGCCTTTTTCGCATGGTCTTTTTTAGGGTTCCGTACCCACAGGGTAACCAACGGGACCTTATTACTAAGACTCCGCTGTCCGTCTGTCACCAGGCTGTATCTCATGAACCGTGATAGTAAGTCAGTTGAAATTTTCACAGATGATGTATTTCTGTTGCCGCTATAATAACAAATACTAAAAATTCAAAAGGTTGGTATATTAATAATAATAATAAACGATTTCATATTTTATACTAATTAAAAATATCTTAAATTAAATGAAAAATTTGATTTAGATCGTTGCCGCTGGGGAGAGTACCCAAGAGACTGGCAGCGTTACCTCGTTAAATCGATAGACTAATCCTCTGGCCGAGGTAAGCTCCAGCTCTTGGATCACCAGAGGCGTCGACCAGACGCGACGACAGTTCTTGAAACAGTCGTCGCGCACTTGGGCCCCATGGTCCCAGAGTTTCAACTCCGAACGGCGCAAATATGTAGCCCTCGCCAAGGGCGACATACCCGCGCCGCTTTCGGGACTCCGCTGCCTCTGCGGCCGCGCCAGCACCGACCGAGGTAGCCTGTAGGTAGGACGGGGCAAGTGTGTCTGCACATGTGGCGTCCCACACAAGCGGCTTGCCATGCTTCCATGCAAGGAGCGTCATTCCATCGGGCCGCTTACCATCGTTCCGGGTTAACCCTGGTGGTTCGAGAATGCTCGGTACATTGGCACTGACAAGGGCCCGACGGATGACGTCATTGAGGTTAGATGGCGGGCTGAACGTCCGGCGCTTAGCTGGCATGATAGACCATGGTGCCCGAACTGGCCGACGTGCACTCCACAACGGCAACGGTGTGGTTCATTGATCTTCGTGCCTAAGCGAAGACCGCAAGCCAAACTCAAAGTGTTACGGTCTAATAAGGTGCCGATATTACTAGATGGGATGGCGTTCAACCAATAACCCGACTCGCGTTCATTGGAGGCTAGGAGACGGGCCCGGTCTGCTGGGTCGGTTGCTCCTTCGAGCAGTTTTGTTTGCTCCAGCTTGCAGAGGGGCTCGTCCCATAGCCTCTGCGATGACGGTGTGATTGGAGGGTCCTGATTAGAACATGCTACTGCCCAGGCGCTCTTAGCCTCGTCCAAGCCCGAGACCTCAACGTCAGCAATTGACGGGAAAATTATCTTACCAAAGAGGTCTCGTGTGCTGTAGGCTGCGGACAAAAACGCTGGTAGTGCTATACTCGAAATTTTGCGTATTCCCAGGCCACCAAAACGTACTGGTAACGATGCCTGGGTCCAACTCCGTTCGTCTAGGTTGCAATTCAGAACTTCACTAAGAATTTTTTGTATTAATTTGTCTAAAGTGTCCAAAAGGTTTTTATGATTCCAAACGGGTGTACAGCGCAGAACGTAAGTGAATTTTGGTACAAATAAACAGAACCGAATTATGAATAGTGCCATGTGTGGATTTATTTGAGTTAGACGACTTGATGACTCTTCGAATTTTGCTATTTGATCCGAAATATTAACAGGGATACCGTTGTCTAAAATTGGAGCTCCGAGGAGGCGAAGCGAATCACTACTAATAATTTTGATATTAGGTGCCAGGATGTTGAACTTATCAATTATTTCATTTTTGTTTATGGTATTATCTAAAACGAATAACTCGCATTTATTTAAATTCAATTCAAGTCCTATTTCTTTGAATTTATGTATTATAAATTCTAAGTCATCTAAAACCGTAGTCACCTCACCTCCAATAGTTCCGTCATCAAGGTACCACACATTGAATTTTGAATTTAGCTTCGTTATTATTGGGTTTATAGCCAGGCTAAAAATGGCAGGGCCTAAAGGGTCACCCTGTTGACACCCTACTTCCGAGCTCAAGAGATGGTCTTTGTAAATTAATTTGGATGGTGTGCTATAGCATTGCCAAAGATATCTGTAGATTTGGGGTATGTGATCCTTTATTTGCGTCAACAGCGTGCCCCTGTCGACGGAGTTGAAGGCGTTCTTAACGTCCACCTTCAGCATCACCTCACCACTGCCGCGTTCAAGAAAAGTGCGAGCAGCGTGTACTGCTGCCTCGCACCCACCCTTACTGCCAAAGCCTAGTTGTAGTGGTTGGAATTTTTTGGACAGTGTTGGTAACATGTACTTACAGCAGACTTTGGAGACCACGCGGCGTATGGTATTTCCAACCGCGATTGGTCTTATTCCCCCATCCCTCTTCATAAGCGCGCAAAGATTTGCGCCGTACAGGATGTCCAAGATTTCACTGCATACATTTCCGGACAACATAAGATTGACAAGCTGCGTCATGTCCTCCAGGAGGCTTATGCCGGTCTGACCAGTGCCTCCACAGATGAGGTCCTTGAAGTGTTGAGGAGATAGACCATCCAGACCTCCAGCTGAGCCGTTCCTGAAGGACATGATCGCAGCTTTCACATCTTCAACTGACGCTTTCGGTGTTGGGTCAGAGGGATGGGGTGGATCGGGAAGTTGCAGGGTTGATGCTGCTGGTGGATGCTTTGAAGCCAGTGCCGAAAGGGTTTCCGGGGTGTCGGGAGCTACCGCGTCGTTGGAGAAAAGAATTTGAGCGGCTCCTCTTATGTCCCCATCGTTGAATTTTGATTCGACTTTTTTTAAGATATTTTGTTTGGTATTATTGGTTTTGTTCGTTTCGATCGAAGGGTTTAGTTGAATTTGGCAGTTTGTTTTAATTTTTTGAGTAAGAGAGCCACTCTGTTTTGATTTGGACACGTGCAGTGTCCGGAATGAGAAGGAAAAGAGGTTTTCCCAGCTTTCTTTGTCATTTTTATTAGTTACATTTTTTATGATGGAAGAAAGGGAGTTTGCAACAGAATTTCTAGCGCCACGAGGGATACGCTTGACAAGTGGTATATTTTGTTTAAAGTTGCTGATCTGTTCCCAAAGTAGACGCGCATTCGAGGAGATTGTAGTTGAAGTACTGGTTGTCGCATTTAGGGGCTGAGATTGAATTTGCATTGGTTGTTTATGTTTTCTTCCCATGTGCACTTTTAGACCCCTCTGTCCTCTTAAATATTTGAGACGTGGACACTCGGGGCACTGCACGAGTCCAGACATCGACAACGGCGCGGTAGGATTGGGCTCGCCACCCACTTCGACCGTCTGGCATGCGGTCTGTGGCATATTAACAAATACTGACCTAAAACATAATAAAAATAAATCATTAAAAATTTTGGTTGACAGAGGTCACAAAAACCTTATTTGCTACAAAAGTTAGTAGTATAAATTTTGTCTAAAATATCGTATACAAATCTAAGTTAATAATAATAATTAAAAAAACAATACTTACTAAAAAAATACAATTTGCAACTAAAACTAAATTATTAAGTACACAAGCAGCCTGGATTATCGAGTGTATGGCAGTCGGATGGAGTGGTGGCAGTTGCCGGGAGTTGGATCAACGGTCCTCGTATTTGTTGGACGTGAAAAGGGTTCAGGGTCGGGGGCCGGGGAGTTTTTTTGTTGTAACTGGTTCTGGCGGTACAATTTAGCTTACTGCATCTTCTTTAATTATCAGTAGGGTGTATTTTCATTCGCACAGGATACTGTTAGGGCATGAGGATGGAATAGTGGATAGAGTACAGCGCACGGGGAGTGCGGCGTGAGCAGTCGTAGCGGCGACTCTGCTTAGAGTCGCTGATGCTCGCGACGTTTGGAAGCTGCACCTTCCAGAGCTGGGCCTTCGTGGGTTTACGTATTGATTTTGTCTATATAATAACACTCGTTTTTAAAGAATATTCCTTCTCGAGGCGTTTCTCTTTATTTTTCCAATTGTCAGTTTTTATATCCATAGATTTAGAATCTATTAGAGGATTAGTCTATCGATTCAACGAGGTAACGCTGCCAGTCTCTTGGGTACTCTCCCCAGCGGCAACGATCTAAATCAAATTTTTCATTTAATTTAAGATATTTTTAATTAGTATAAAATATGAAATCGTTTATTATTATTATTAATATACCAACCTTTTGAATTATTAAAAAGAAAAACATATAACCACTTACGAATTTGTCAGGAGATAGAGCGCTATTTTGTGTATTAATCATGTCTGTGCAAATAAATGGTAAGAACACCACACATAGGGTAAATACTAAAAACAGAATAAAATAAACATTTAAGGGGGCTCCTATACAACATACATGTTCTTTGTAACGTTTTTATAGATAATGGTACGGAACCCTTCGTGCGCGAGTCTGACTCGCATTTGGCCGGTTTTTCACTCACACGACACGATGTTATGGGCAAATGTCGGTGACCGAAATCTGAGTGATATTTTTGTATAAAAATGCCGATTGTTGTACGTACGTGTTTGTCGTTTGTGTATGAAAAGGATTTATGACGTAGACAGTCGGAGAAATATCACATTTTTTTGTTTTTTAGGTGCCATCATCAACAAAACAAATTACATAAATCCTACCAAAAAGCTCTTAAGGACCCGCTCCGTATTTTTCGTCCGTTTGATGCGAAGTATTTTTTAAATATTTTTCTCATCTTTACTGCGATGTTTTTTTTAAAAACCAAGGACATACACCACTTCATATTGGCCGTTTAAATGAATTCCTAAAATTTATTTGATTGAATTGTTTCTCTCTTGCGAATTATTTTGGTAGTTAGACATTATGTTCTGTTAGCTCGTAAGTACCAAAATAATTTGCAAAAGAGAAACAATTCAATAAAATAATTTTAGGAATTCATTTAAACGGCCAATATGAAGTGGTGTATGTCCTTGGGTTTTCCAAAAACATCGCGATAAAGGCCAGAAAAATGTTTAACAAAATGCTTTGCATCAAAACTGTCGTCGTCGCGGACCGGGTTCTTAACACCATGTGAACATTTAAGCCTGGACTTTTATCACAGAACAAAAAAGTACTTGTCGCCGAAACTCCCAAGAGCAATAATTCGTTAAGACCTGGAAATAAAAAGTCAGCTATTTGCCAAGCCGAAGTGGCTGCGTGCCCATTCAACATGCAAAAGCTGGTCATAAAATTTGTACTGCTTCGCCGTTCTAAGCCAAAAGGAAATATTTCAACTATTCACTTTTTTCAATTGGTATTTTGGTTTGATACTGAAAGAGATACTATTTAATTTTTAAAAATAAATTTGTTGTGTTTCTAAATTAATAAAAATTTACATTTTAATATTAAGTGTTTATTAAGTACTTTCTTCACTGAAGCTATATTTAAGTTTGATCTATAATTTTATTATTACTGAATAAAGTGTATGAGTACGACCAGAAATATCATTTGCAATATGAAATTTCGAAAATAAAGTTATTTTATTAAAAAAGATAATTTCTAGAACAGCACAAGTGAATTTTGATTCTAAGACTGCTTGTTTGCTGCTCTTCTATTGCTATTTCTTTTTAGCAATAATTGAGCTGATTGAAGTAGTTCAAAAATATTATTTTTGACTAAAATTCTAAATGAGATACCGCTTTTTGCCCTTACGCGTCATGGTAGTACGAGTCTCTTTAATAGTTTATGTGCTGGTCTATGGCGTGGAATTCCGACCATTATTTAGGGGCTGTGCTGTCAAACTAGCGTTCGGACATCGCTTGATTTACACCCTGCGGTCTGCTCTCGAAGGATGCTGTACTCGTTCAATATTATACATACCAGCGGACGCTGCACAGCATTGCTCACGCGGATCCCGTTTCTGTCGAACCCGTGGGATTTTCCTACAATCCCTTCTTAGGGGATGTCGTCGTCACGCAAGAAACCTACAGTCCAAATTGCATGTTCCTAGAGCCAGCCGTTTTGTCAAGGCGTTGATAGACCAGTTAGCCAGTGAGGGTATTCTTTTATTTACTTATGGAAGATACATTATCTTTTATATATTATAAGGAACGCGTTAATAAAATGATGATTAAGTTTAAAATTCAAAGTTTAAAAATATAATATTTTGTTTATCACATTTGTACATTAAAAATAAAAGTAAGTAAATGACACAATTTATGAAAAATTAAATACTATAAAATAATATATATTTAAACCGATCCTGGATTTTCCGCTTGCACAGACTCAATTTCTGTAGGCGTTCCTGTAATTTCTATGTTTTTGGATTCCGTTGTTTCATCATTAAGCTCTGTTATCTCTACGCCGGTTGTTTCTACAGTTCCTGGACCTTCAGACTCTGTAACAACACCCTCTGCGATGTCTTCACCTGGAAGCTCTTCAAATTCCTCGCCTATATTTGTTACTTCTTCAAAAGCCTGTTCTTCGCCCTGACCTTCGCCTTCTACTTCGTCCTGAGCCTCATCAGCCACAGTTTCTTCAGGCCCTTTTTCAACGGTGACGTCTTCCTGTATTTCTACACCAAATTCAGCTGTCGGTGTTGGTGACGGTTTCGGTTCTAAACTTAATTCTTTTGAAAGCTCTTTTGACGGCGTCTCTTTTATAGGTTTTGACTCTTCTTTCTTTACTTCTATTGGCTTCTTCTCAGCTTTTGTTAAAGGAACGAATAACTTGTACTCCTGGGGTAATTCTTCTTCCAAATACAATCGATCACAGAAGTAAATCCTCCGTAGCCTCGCATTGGCATGAATCTGCACTCGGAGTGCTTCCATAAACTGCGAGCCATAAGCTCTTCTTGTGAAGTCAGCTAAGTTGAACTGGATCTGATTCCAACCTGCAGATAGACCAATGGGCATCGTTGTACAAAAAGGTTTTATTTTCGTCGTGGACTGAAAGTTCGAGATTCTAAACCTTCTTCTCATATTTCTATCGTCAAGAATCGTGATCTCAAAGGTGAAATACTTCCTTAGGTTCTTGACAATCATCACTAAGAATGGAAGCTGTATACCCAGGACATCCTTCTTTTTCGGGCAACTTATGTAAGTTGTGGAAACGTTGGTCCCTACTATCTCGAGAACCAATGAATTAACCTCTTTGTCTGTTATCCTTTTTATGTGACCGTTTTTTACTTGTGTGTCCCATATTCCTAAAGGATCTGATCCGCAACTGTAAAATATTGATAACAACCCGCTTTGGTACGTGTTTTTAAACATTTCTAAAGCAATAAAGATTTGACAACGGACTCTTCAGGTCCAGTTGGTTTATATAAATGTCAATAGTGGTTTTGTTTTTGTTTTCTCCATATAAAAGCCAGTAATAATTTTTGATGAAAAGTAAACAAGTTATTTAATTTTGCCAAAAAAATACAGTTTCATTACAATCAGTAAGTGTTAAAATTACACTGAACTGAGAAAAGCCCGCCATAAAGTAAAATTCAGATACTTCAGGAATCATACTATAAAACGAGGTGTTAAGGCGCCTCTTCTCTATAAATTTATTTAAAAAATATTTCTCTTAAACGGTATGTTTAAAATTTTTATAAAAAAAAATTGTATTATTAGTTCAACTTTAGGTATAAAGAACAACTTCATTTTAGGAAAATATTCCCGCGTATAAAAAACAGCATGTAGATATTGTTCGAAGTCAAGCTTTTTTTAGACTAAAATTAAGTAAAATTGGTTATTTCTTTGAAACCACTAATGGTATATAGAACAACATAATTTTAGGAAAATATTCCCGCGTATAAGAAACAGCATGTAAATATTGTTCAAAGTCAAGCTGTTTATAGACTAAAATTAAGCAAAATTGATTATTTCTTTGAAACCACCATTTGTATGCTTCTTTATTTAAAAAAATAATTTATGTAACTTGTTTTCCAACCATCGCGTCCATGTGAAAATTATTATTTTCTCCTATTTTGCGCTAAACGGACACCCAGCGACGTCGTTGTAATGCAGTGCGCGCTGATATGAACGTTATTTCAATATAGTTTCTGTCGATATTTGTACCAAGACAGGTCGCGTCAAGGTCAGTGGCGGTTACCTGCTCCTTAAATACGCACAACATCCTCGTGACCGTTCTTGTGCATTACTAAATAGCACAATTGATGTAGATCTTGGTGGATAAACTAGACAAGTTGCTGGCCCGCGATAGCGATAGCGGGTCGAGCACCATCTCATATTTATTTTTATAATAATTAAATTGTTTTTTTCAAATACAATCATTATTTAGTAAATCTAAACGTTAAATCTAGGTATGCTAACAACTTGATATAAAAAAAACATTACGGTAACTGAAAGGGACCAAACTCAACTACGAGTTGCGAGTTAGACAACTGCAGCTGATTTTTGGTTTGGGCCTTGTTTTACAGTGTTAACATTATGAAAAGTGCGCCGAACTACATTTCGTCATGTTACAAATAAATACATAGATCTTAGTTTAACACATAAACAACAAATTCGAGTTCCCGCAGTAACAGTAGAATATTATAGAAAAAATAATCAAGTCTCATTTAATTCTATAAAAAATAAATACATAGGTAAAATAAATATACAATAATAGAATAATAAGAGATGAGTGGTAAAATTATATGTCCGATGAATTGATGATATGATTAACTTCAGGATAATCATAGGAGCAGTATTTTTTGTAATTCCGGTAAAAAGTTACGCAGTCTAACTTTAAATATTACTCTGAATTTGTTGCTCATTGATGTTCCTATCTTGTAATACTCTAAAAACATTAAGAATTTCCAAAGCGCTGGATTTCGCTACCTTTTAGGTGCGGAACCCTAAAAACGTAGTAATGAAACCTGAATGGTTGAATTTAAAAACAACAAAATGATCAGTCATCGAAACATTTTTTCTTAAGGTGCCGTTGTCAACAATCCTTATAGTTTCTTATAAAGTCCTTATCGTTTCGCCATGTGCGTCCGTCTGTCTGTCTGTCTGTCCACGGCTTAGCTCAGAGACTCTGTACTAGAAAGCTGTGATTTGGGTATACATATTAATTACGCCGACAAAGTGGTTTAATAAAATCTTCAAAAACAATTTAATTTTAGGTTAGTCTTCTACACATAAGGTGGGGATGAAGTTTGTTCTTTCGTTTATCCCATAGGTGTCGTGGAATAGGTCCTTTAAAAATGTTGCGGGTGTGTAAAAACCATTTTTCGATTCAGGGATCCGTTGGCAAAATATTAAGCTTTAAGGTGCTAATTTTTGTTAAAGTCAATTGTACCCCCCTGATAGCCAAACGGTTGTTTTTGGATATTTGAAAAAAATCACAGCAATATTATTATTATTATTATAACGAAGTTAAAAAGAAAACTATCATAGAAGTAGGCTTTTCAAGTTAACGAGTAATAGTCGAGCAGCTTACCAAATATACTTGGAGATGTAAGTTGTTAGTTGTGTAAAACAGATAGGTAAGACGAAGCCTTCCTTAGGCGCACAGTGGCTTTGCAATTATAACCCGTAGACTAACTTTCATAAAGTTGAAAATCGCGTGCGCCAAAATGCGCGTGAAACGATTATTCAGAACGAGTCTAATTTTATGATTAAAATCGACTAAAATTACAATATTGCATTTAAGTCATTTTTAAACTTACAACAGTTAATAAACAAGATTTTCGTATTGATAGTAAAATATGACACATAAAAATCAAATGGATTAAACAGAAAACCAAAAAAACACTCAAAAAGAGACTATTTTCAAAAATAAAATCTATGCGAAAGTTTTCCGATTAGGTAACGCTACTTTCAACGTAAAGATAAAGGTTTGAAAAAACATATACATATATAAGTTTCATACTGATTGCGTCTGTGGTAGATTCAGTATAATCGTTCAAAAACTGTTGAAAAAGGAAGGCCTCGTCTTAATATAAGTTTCATGAACCTTCTAAGTCCGCATATTGTGACGGACAACTACGGAACCCTACACTGCGTGTAGCCCGACACGCACTTGGCTGTATTTTATTTAATATTTTTATTATTTCAGTTGTAGGAATAACGTAATACCGTATCTATCCGTTGGTGTTACGTAAGGAGAAAGAAGGGTTAATTGCAGGTTTATAAGAAAAATAACAAATTTATTTTAGTTTAGACCAAATGAGTACCACACAGTTTGGTTAAATAAGCACCATTCCATTTACTTAATATCATATTATGCAACTTATAAAATTCAATGTTTGTAAAAAACAAAAAATACTTATTTAATCTTCAACAGAATCATCATCGTTTTCATTAGGGGGCTTTACGTTCTCTTTTTCCTCTTCTACAGATCCATTATCACTTTTGGAATTTGTTTCAGTATTTAAAGAGCTCTCTTCTTCATTTCCAAATTCAATGTTATCTTCATCTGCTACATCTTCAATTACATTTACTGCAGCAAGCTCTTCCACTATCTCGTCGACGATTCTTTGCTTGTCTATTGTTTCTTGGATGGATTTTATTGAATCCTTTTTAGGTAATTCTAAACCTTCATCAACTTTTGTATGTTCATTGACTAATGTTGAAGCTCTGTTTTGGCTTGATGTCTTAGGAGATATAGCATTTTTTGTATTCGACCAATGTTCTTTAGACACTTTTTTTGAATCCAAGACATTTTTGTCGTTTGAAGATTTTGACGCGTTAGATATAGATAGTTTTGCTGCTTGTGTATCAGATTTAATGACCTTCTCGAGAGATGGTTTGGGTGCAGAAGCTACTGTGATTGTTTGAGACTTGCGTTTAATTGGAACAGGCAAGTGTAGCTGAAGCAGGGGAGGCAACTCTTCTTCAGTTAACAGCCTCTCAGAAAAGTATATTTGTCTGATTCGAATACTGGCATTAATCTTTAAGTTCTGAGTTTCTAAGTATTCTCGTTTATAAGCACGATTTGTAAACTCTGCCAGATTAAACTGAATCTGGTTCCAACCATCAGCGAGACAAATCGGCATCGCAGTACAAAATGGCAATATCTGAGTTGTTGACTGGAAGTTCGCCACACGAAACCTTCGCCTAGTCTTTGTACTGTCAAGGATAGTTACTTCAAAAGTGAAGTACTTTTTTAAATTCTTTACAGTCATAATGAGGAAGGGCATGCCTATCCCTAAAACTTTTTTGCCTTTTGGGCAAGTCATGTACGTTGTACTTACATTAGTTCCTCCTATTTCTACAACCATCTTCTTTAATTCATGATCAAGATACCTCTCGAGGTAGCCGTCTTTTACCTTTACGTCCCATAACTCGAAAGGATTTGACCCACCACCGTGGAAAATACATAACGCACCATGTTGGTAACTGTTTCGGAACATGTTACGCTTTGTTCACAGTACACATTGGTTTTGTTAATAAATAAGTATTCATCAATATTCTTCTTTAGTATTCTAGATTTTTATCTAGACATCTGTCAAACATAAAGAAAGCTTTTTAAAAATCGAAATGTAACACTGTAAGAATCGAACAATAAGATCGAAGGTTTGATATCGTCGACTATTCTGTAAAGTCATCGAAACATGATAAATCCACAGGACTTGTAATCGTTTCTCAGTATATTTACTTATTTTACCCAACCGGTTTTGGTCACTATTATCAAGGGTTTCACGATTATTGAAATATGGATTAACGACATACTTCATTGCTTAGACACATTGATTACACGTTAAAAAACATCAAATTAATCTTGAAACCATTGATAATGGTGTAAAACCGAAACCGGTTGTATAAAATAAGTAAATATACTGTGAAACGACTACAAGTGCTGTATTTTGACTAATTGGCAGCCGCAAAAAATGTCACTATGATTTTGATTCAGGGAAGAATGTTTTCGTAAAATCCTCTGAGAATATCGACAGTAAAATGTTATAGCTTATACTTGTTTCGTGGCTGATAGACTTCTATACGATGATCAATCAACGAAGCATCGTCTTCTGTAGAGTTCTGTTCAAACCATATACTTAGGATATACCTCATTCTGAGGCATATACTGCCAATGCTTCAAACTTAAATGCCTCTCAGGGGATCTAAAAAGGCCGACTCTTGTGAATCATAAAATTATTTGAAGTTAAATAGAGTCAGAGCCTTTCAGTCTCAGAATAGGTATTCTGAGCTTTCAGTCGTGCAAAAGAGACGGCATTAGAAAAGAATCATAAATATGAGTCATCCACAGTGGCCTTTTTATATGACCTGGGGATCTAAAAAGGCCAACTTGGGTGAATCATGAAATGATTTGAAAGTAAGATAGAGTCAGAGTTTCTTCATCCCTGCAAAAGAGACGGTATTACAACAGAATCATAATATGATTCATCCAAAGCGGCCTTTTTAGAGGACCTGAAGCTCTAGTCTGAAGTCTATCTTTGCTGTCATCTAACACTCCGTCTTACCGTAGCTAACTTCACTAGAACGCATTATTTTAAATTTGACGCGAACTGTACGCCACTATAGACTTTAAGGCTTATACTTTTATATAAGGAGTGCCGGGTCCCTTGATGTCAATCTGAGCGTTTTAAAATCAGTATTTTTTGCGTTACATTTGTTTACTATTGTACCTAGCTTCTTACCAGGTCTATCATGTTGCTGTTACCAATATTTGTTTATCAGTTTCAACAAAGCCCCAAAAATATGCAAGCACAGATTTCATACTCATAGCTAACGCCCGTATGATGAGGAAATGATTCATCGGCATTTCTTTCGCCGAAATGAATGACCTAGTTCAACTTAAGCGAACCTAAAAGCACTTAGTCGCGTCGTCGCCGGCGGAAATTTGCGTTTTACTAACCGTCTCTCGGCTTTTTGTCCTCTGGTGTTTTGTGACTCTCTTTGACCTTCTACAGACATCTTCGTTTTTTAGGGTACCGTACGGGACCATATTACTATGCCTCCGCTATCTGTGTATCTGTCGGTCTGTCACAGTGGTCTACAGCTTCAGCCGTTATAGGTAGCCAGTTGTAATATTCACACAATCATTTTTACTAGTATTTTATTCTACGGTTTTATTGTGACCTCTATCACGGCTAATAATAAAATGAAATTAAAATTTAAACAAAAAGGAGTACGGTTTTTTAAGCATTTGGAACAAGAGGACCGCATAATGAAAACTAATTATAATAATAGGAGTTTTCGTAAAGATAACAGGAAAAATATAGCTAGGATTCCGTACTTAGCGGGAGCCACGAATTGTTTGTCAGGCGTTACCTTATTTTAGCGGGTTGTTTGTGTCACCTTAATGTTGCTATTAAATCTATTTTGTTGTAATTTACCATGTTTTTCGGGTTCCGTACCTGATTGTGTGGTGGACGGAACCTTTTGTGCGCAAATCCGAATCGAAATTGCCGAAATTCTATACCTAAATAGCGAGGATAAAAGAGACAGTCTTGCAAGAAATTTTTTTGTAGTTATTTTAAATGTGTAAGGAATGTGATAAATTCTTTTAATTGTGTGGGTAAGTTTCTTTGTTCAGTTTAATCAGTATAATACGTGGTTTTATTAAATATTATCAGAAATCTTCTTTCTTCGTGGTATAGAATATAGAAGTACCATGTTGATATTCTCAGCTGTTTTTATTCCCACAAATGGAATTAGGTATAGGAAGTTTATGCCAAGGCATGCTGATTGAAAAACCGTCGCGATAATACATTTTTTGGCCATATTTCATTGCTTCTGCAACAAACTAACATAACGAACAGAAAGTCGATGATTTTGGCCTAGGGTTTTTTTTTTATTTACAAGAAGTTGGCAAACCTGCAACCTTTCCTGTGTACCATAAATGTTATACTTTTTTTCCACTGTTTAACGGCTCTGGATACAGTCCTTTTGGGCCAATCATTAACTTGCAAAATTGTAACAATGTAACTTTCAACTTTAATAATTAAATTGTTTTGTTTGACTATATTTGTTTTATTTCCTCACAGTATGCATTGAAAAACGCAGTATGACACACGGGCGTAAGAACAATAAATTACTCGGTTACGTTTAAAATACTCGCTACGCTCGTGTTTCAAATTGTCCTCGTAATTTATTCCTTTTCGCCCTTATAACATAAACTACCTTAAAGGTGTCCAATTTTCATATATTATGGTATGGTAATCGCAATAATATGTAGTATACGTACAGTCGCATGTTACTTTGTACAACATGTAAGTACGAAAGTTAAGCCATAAAGCCAAAACAAATAAACGGGCAACATATATTTACGGACGTGAAACTTTAATAAACGGGGACGTCAACCGTAAACCGAAAAACTTCTACACAAAAACAGCGTAGAAACGGAACGAAACTTTCAAAAGAAACGCTCGCTTTTTTGATTTATTTCACAGTTAGTCATCCTCGACACCAGGAAAATATGTCACGGAACCCACAAGTAGACACACATGACCCACTGCTTTTTAGGGTTCCGTCAAGAAACCAAACCTTGTCAAAATCTAGCTGCTTAACTCGCATTATCTACATGCAAAAAAATATAACAATTGAATCAATATATCGTACAGATCCATGACTACTCATAGGTACAGGTCGTGGCACGATTTTTGACCGCTCGGCGAAAGTAGAGGGGGACCAGCGCATGTGTTCATTTGCGTACAAATTTACTAAATGCGATAGAGAAAAAAACGGTCAAGTTCGAGTTGGACTCGCGCACGAAGGCTTCCGTACCATTATCTATAAAATATAATTCATAATTATGTCATAAGGTTGTATATATATTTTTTGTTATTCATTTAAACTCATTAGTCATAAGGTTGTATATATTTTATGTCATTTACTATGTATAATTCGACTGATGCTGGCCCCAAAGTGGGCCGAAATATATTTCGAAATTAAGTTTTTGTACGGAGTTTTAATTATATAAAAAATAAAAATAAATTATCTAAACTAAATATAAACGGCAAAAAAAACATGTCTGTTGTATGGGAGCCCCTTAAATTTTATTTTATTCTGTTTTTTAGTATTTGTTGTTATAGCGGCAACAGAAATACATCATCTGTGAAAATTTTAACTGTCTAACTACCACGGTTCACGAGATACAGCCTGGTGACAGACGGACAGACAGACGGACAGCGAAGTCTTAGTAATAGGGTCCCGTTGGTTACTCTTTGGGTACGGAACCCTAAAAATGACAAACATATCAAGGTCAGAACTCAAAAACCGTGCCGCTACCTGCATATTAAAGTGTTTTGATCACCATTTTAAGAACAAAATGTAGGTTTAAAAGGTTTAAATATTTTTCTTGCTTTTACATCGTCACAATAATAATATTCAAGATACTTACGCGGATAACGACCCACTGAACCCAAATCCTGTAATGTAAAGTACACTTCGCCAACTTTTTGTCCCCAAATCACGTGACATTTCCACTGTAGTGCGGCTTCCAACCCTCAGAGACATTGCGCGATGTCGCAAAAAAAAACACACACACACGTCACAAAGAAAAATGAAAAAGTGCCTTTTGACTGTCACGGTATGGAGTGCAAGAGCATGTTTTGTCTTGATGTTATTTCGTGCTGTCGACTAACCGCGTCTTCTTATAGATAACAAGGCTTTATTTTTTTGGATAATCGTAAAACGAAGCAGCGGTAACACAGTCGGTAGGACGCTGGAATCTCAATATTGAGATCGGCATTCAAATCCTGCCAGGTCAAACATTTACTACTGAATTTTTTGGAATAGATGTGCAGAGTTATTAGGGTGGTAGCTCAGGGGAAGAACGCTATCTCTCAACCTTGAGAACCAAGTTCGATCCCGGTTGGGCATGCACCAATGAGTTTTTCGGAATTTATATGCATAGTATCTGTTTTTACTTACCACATACTGAACGGTGAAGGAAAACATCGTAAGGAAACCTGCATGCCCTAGAAAACATGTACTTGTGCCCGAAGTACGGTGTACCGAGTATGAACGGTGACTTTCATTTCACAGTTCACACTCGGAACACCTCTGAACCCTTCTCGGGGATTCATGTCGTGACGATATATTTATATAGCTTGTACATGCTTACCTTGCTGTACGGTGAAGGAAAACACCGGGAGGTAAACCTGCATGCCCTAAAAAGCGTATATTTGTGCCCAAAGTACGGCATTACGGCGAACACATTGGGACGTTAAAATTGTCGGTAAAAAACGGAGTGTTGACTATTTTAGTGACAGTCCACACTTTAAGGCGAGGGCATCCGGAGAAATCGATCCTGGTCCGACGCTTTCATTAATACGGGATTCATTAATAGGGACGGAGCGCTTGAATCGGGTTTGGTCCTGTCAGACATGTGACATCGATCTGACACCAATATCTAGTTTAGCAAGTCAACACAGAGTCTTGCGTCTTTTTCTTTTTCTTAATTTAGTTTTTTGCAAATTGTTTCATGTTAGTTCCTAGTATAACATTATATATATTTATTGTTAGCATAGTGAAATCCGTAATTGGCACTATTAGCTGATGTTATATTTAGTTAATATTTTATGTATTTGCTGTGGATTTTTGTTCATAAATAAAATAAAATAAAATAAAATAAAATACACTTGCTCAGTGGAAGCGCGCCGCTCGGAAATCTCGCGATTTCAGTGTTTCTATTTATTATTTTGGAATGAGAAATGACAATGGATGGGTTTTTAATGTGACGGCCGTTTTAACCCTTTATCGAGCACGTAGTATAAAGTGGTATAATAATATACCACTTACAATAAGGTCGATATCTCATGAAGTTTTGTTTTAATACTAAACCTTATTTTCATGAGCATACTTCGATAGCGTGCGGTGCTAACTTAATATACCACTCAATGTAATTTTTACGTATTGCGGAACCAAGCGAGCGGACCTTAGTGGTAGATGAGTATACCACTGCACACGTCATGTCTAACATTTTTCCTTGACAGTTAGTGGTACATAGCTTTATTTTTTATGAAGAAAACATTAAATGTCAATATGTTTATTCATAAAAAAAAACAAATTGACATTATTATGTTACTAATATACCAGTAAAAAGTATGATCAAGTTTGGCGCTTGGAGCTCAAAAAACATAAAGTGCGCTATAAAGGGTTAAAACCTAATTTTTCGCGTTTCGAGGATTGACTTCATAGTAAAAGTATACCGGAGACAGCAGTCCCGATAATGTATTTTATTTATAAACCAAATATAACCCATTTTCGTGAAGGCTTTTTTAACTGAACTAAGAAGAGAAAATAACCTCAGGTATTTATTTAAGTACTAGAGTTGAAAGACTATCCTATCTCTGTGGTGAAGAGGCTACACTGAATATATTTAGTTAGTACATAAGTAAACAACCTTTTGGAATTGTTGGTACACAAAACCGACCGCCGTTGTCCCAATTGAAATAACAACGAAAATAAAGATCGCTGTTTATGTCTGAAAACATTTCGACAATGTAAAATCGCCAGGGAATAAAAAAGGCTGGAAACAGTGGATTTCTGTGTTAAGAGGCCCCTTTACGCCTGGATTTTTCTTAAGATTCATACAAAAGGTAAAAACTGAATGTGAACTGAATGTCAACCGCTTATTTCCTTCATTTTTTTAAAATAAAATATTCGAGTATTCGAAGCGATGGACTTCGCAATAAAAACATATAATCTTAGTTAATGAGAACTGTGAATTTCTTAACTGTCTAATGCAACAGGTATTATAGCGACGACGGCGCCTATGTTCAGAATGAGCAAGGCGGGAAATCACATAACGCCCTCGTGAACGTTCAGTATGTGCATTACAGGCTGGTATATCAAGTAGTTACAAAATATTCGGTGTATAGATAAGATATGGTAAAAAAATACTTGTTCCAGATATTAACCTCTTTAGCGCAGACGGTAGTGCCATGTAAGTAGGAGGTCGCAGGTTCAATTCCTGACCTGAGGAATTTTTTCAAAAATATTTGTGCTTTTAAATTTGTTTCTAATTGATTTCTAGTTTGTAATGCACTCTAATAATAATGTGATTACGTCTCTATACAGCCCAAAAAGCAAAATTTGATGAAACACTATCATAATAGCAGTCAGGATATCGTGAATATTGCCTCGTTTTTACGCTAAGTTTAGCAAGTTGCATAATTTTTATCTATACTGGAAATAAACAAACAGAAATTCGTTCATGTAAAGAAGACTAAGTTTATACACTTTTCTATAAATAAACAGTTACCGTTTCACAAATTCGGCCCTTTTTGAATTTTTGGCCACCTTGCACCTCTTGATGAGAGATGGGTCGGAAAGCAGTGTGGGGGGAAGGGAAAATAATGATGTGAGCTAAGTTTCATTGAGATATAAGCCATCAGGACGTCACAAACACCTAAAGCATTTATATGGCACTTGAGCAGGATGGCCCACCTTAACGTACTATATTGCACTGAACCGTACTGCATAAATGTTAGATATTTTAAATTAAAATTCTATTTGATACAAAATTTGCATAGAAATTAAACCGCTTTGTGTGCCAGAAACAACAAATTTTTTTACGATTTCGTTGTTCATTATAATGGTTACTTTCTAAATTTTACACACATACTTAAAACACTCCAGCTGACTAACTCAAGAATACAAAGTGTTGCCAGATGAGGAAACTGATCTTTATATATGAAATTTCCGAAATTTTCTTACAGGTTCATGATTTTATAATTCCTGTAATTTAATAGCTATTTCAATTATTTGTTTGAAAGTTGATTTCAAGGTTTGACATCTACGTATTAAATTATGTTTTTTATTTTCAGTTCGATTATAAAAATCAAATCTTCAAAAACAGTTCGTCCTAAATGCTATTCATCTCTATGATTAGATTCGTAATAATTTTTAACAGCTGTCACTTTTCAAAAAATAAATAAATTTTGCTGTTAGCTTAATGTTGTTTTATTCATACACATAATGAATTTCATAATTTAGATTTATCATTACTAAAAAAAATGCAAAAATATTAGTACTGAAAATTGAGTTTCCTTCAAATTCTCTATAGACAACGGCATTTTATATGTAAATACCTAATATTACAGTATTGATGGCTTAAAATTAAAAGTGTTTGGGACCAAATTCATTTATTTTCATATTTTTCTCAGTTTTCAACTAACTTATGTGACTTTCGGCGGTAGAAAATTACAGTGTCTCCATGCACTGTAATTTTACTAAGTACCACAGTGGTATAAATTCGGTCTAACACCACTTATTTGCCAGGACTAATCTTATTTTAAGCGTCCCGTCTTTGTCCTTTCGATACAGAAAGAAAAAGACAGAACGCTTAAATTAAGTTTAGACCTGTCAAAAAAGTTAAGTCGTTTTACACCGAATCGACACAAATATGTTCCTAAGAAGCATTGATTTACACTTAAGCCGCTCTTATCCCAGAAGAGTGACTCTCTGTCTTTTTCTTTACGTGTAAGGAGTAAAGAAAATAACCACACTTTTGTACTTTTTCGTTGTTTTTATCGGTTTTTTAGTTGTTTAAAAATAAGGGATATGTTTATTAAAACCCACCACCCATTGCATATATAATAGTAGTTAATGCTACAAGGGCGTGTTTTAAACGTAACCGAGTAATTTATTGCTTTTACGCCCGTGTATCATACTACGTTTTTCAATGCATAGTGTGAGGAAATGAAAACAAATATAAGCTTGTGAACTTTAAATTATGATTGGGTCAAAAGGACTGTATCCAGAGCCATTAAACAGTGGAAAAAAAAAGTATAACTTTTATGGTACACAGGAAAGGCTGCAGGTTAGCCAACCATTGTAAATAAATTTAAAAAAATTATAATAATAAAGCCCTAGGGCAAAATAATCGACTTTCTGTTCGGTTTTGATGCATAAAAAGTGGGCCTTTACGAGCACTTGCATTGAAAATATAAAAAAGGAGGTGGCCCTATCACTTTATCTTATTTAATTGTCCACAAATCGTTCACAAACAGTACCATTACCCTAATCAAACTGCACAAAACAGAAAGACTTAACAAATCGTTAGGAAACAGAAAAGCCTGAACATTGCTATATTTACAAAGCTCATTGCTCCGTGCAGCAAGCGTGCTCTGCATAATGTACGTTACAACCTACACTTTACCCTTCAGTTCACATTCTGAAACTTACACCTTTGTAATAAGGTTCATACCAGCTGAAAAGTTATGGTTTCAGGCTGTATCGAACGGAAGCGCGGCTTCGGGCTTTGTCTACGTTATTTACAGCCGGGCCGTGTATTCACGCGAAAATTGGATTTGTAAAATAAGACACTGTATAAATAATCTTTATCTAAAACATATCTCGATGGAGTCGTTCGTCTCGCTACGGGGCTTGGTTCAGTTTTGTTGCAGACCGTTCAATGGAATTCTTTAATACCGATGTAGTACCGATACGCTGTGTTTCTTGTCGTTATCTGGCACTAATAATTTATAGCTACCTTTTAGTGACTCTAGTGACATGTTAACTTTTCAAGATTTTACTTATTTTATTTATTTTGTCAATTTTATCATTAATTTGTAGATATATTAATAATTTAAGTACAATATTCCGCTAAACACTCTTACCATGCTATTCAAAATGCAAACTCAAGCACCGCCCGCCCTCCCGCATAAAACATGCACAAGCAAAGCAAGCAGTACGAGCACAAAATAAAGCAATCTTAAATAACAAACAAGAAAACTTATCGACACGTGTTTCACCTCTAAACGAGGCATCCTCGGGATGTGTAGTCCGCCCGACCGTTCGACAGCAAATAATTTTGCTATTAATATTGCAAATTATTATTATATTGCAAATTATTAATATATCCACAAATTCATGATGGACTTCCGCAAAGTAACGCCTTTTTCAATATATTTTATTATTCTTTATAGTGCTACTTTTTCGTTAATTATTGTTATACTATTACTGATTTGTGTACCATACTGGTTTAATTACAAATAAATGTTCTGGTTCTACTTTGATAATTAAACTAATTAGGTAGACCAATTTGTACTACTTATAAGACTTTTAGAGGTTAATCATTTATTGTTTACTATCTAAAATATGTATATAGTTGTGTAGAACTAGCACTTAGTGGCTAGTATATATTTTTTATTACATAGATTAATGCTGATGACAAAAATGTATACTAACTGAAGTGCACTTAATCTTCTGTGTTTCACATATTATTCGTATGTTCACGTCTTCCTTTTATTAATACTCATCATTTTATAAGTTACTAGCGACCTGCGCGGCTTCGCACGGGTGCAATGCTGATACTAAATATACTACAGAAATTTATAGGCACGTGCCGCTGGCCCCCCGGCCGGTACCGCCGCAACCGCTATGTCCCTGAAAATATTCATTTAAATTACATGCTGTAAAGGGCCATATTGATCTATACTAAATGCACAATGTATTTAAGGTACTAAATTGTATAAGGATTAATGCTGTATTGCTTAAAATCGCTTTGTAAATAAGCCATCATTACTAGTAAAAAGTAAAGGATAAAAAATGGTTATTGTGGGTTATCCCTAAGAGACAGATATATACCATTGCGGACTTTTTTGTAGACCTTTTTAAGGTGTACAATACTGTAGTACATTATTTTGACCTTCAGCCAGCGTTTGCGCAATGTAAACGCAAAAAAGCGTTTATTTACGATATTACATTAGAAAAATTATCAGAAACACTGATAATTTTTCTAATGTAATATCGTAAATAAACGCTTTTTTTTATATAATATATTATATTCTATCTATTAAAAAAAACTGCATCAAAATCCGTTGCGTAGTTTTAAATATCTAAGCATACATAGGGTCAGTCAGACAGCGGGAAGCGACTTTGTTTTATACTATGTAGTGATAGTGATAATGATGATAGTAGACTAGTATAGTCTGATAAACATGTTTTATATTATTTTTGTTTAGTATAAGATCAATGTACACTGAAAATAAATCAAACCAAACCAATGCAGTAGGTACTCCAGGGTTTATTTATGCAACTTGAATTTTGTTGATACGGCCAAATAAATATGTAAAGTAGGTCTATCATGAGTTTGGATTCGATACACGTTAGCGAATGCGTAAAATATGTTGTATTAGACGTTCTGGTTCCTCTCGTAAACCGCTATATAATATCTCATATAAATATTTTACGCAGTCGCCAGCGAGTATCGAGGCCTACTATACTCATGGTGGCCTACTGGAGCCTTAGAAAGTGATTTGATTACTGATCAGAAACACTAAGGAATTAATGAAAGTAAAAAAACGACCTTTTCGTATTGATTGACTTGGAGCTGAGCTTTAGTTCAAAAATATAGCTTTTTAATTTCCCAAGTAAGATATTGGGTATTGAGGATACTATATGATCTTAAAACTATGCCTATTATATATTTCTAGTCCGATGCCGTAACCTGTGGTAGAGAACGTCAAGCAAGCACTCCTGTCAGGTCTCTTCTACATGAAAATTAATTTACATTATTCATAGCAAGCACAATTGCAAAGCTAAACACAAACTGAAATTCAAGCTTGAGCAGATCGATCTGGTCTAACCAATTTTAGAGTAGAATCTAATTCTAATAGATTCAAAATGTAATCTACAAAATTGGCCCCTGACCTTTATTGAGTGAGCTGTTCCATGAAATTGTAGTCTAAAATAGATTGATCGCAATGCCTCTGTGCAATAGTGGTTGATTTATCTCTAGGCGCTTCTATTTCTGAAAGCCTTTTAGCACCTCTACAATTTTTCTTCAGCTTGTTTTTTGGGCTTTACTAAATTTTGAAGTACATCGTTACAACTTCGCCGGCATACATCGGAGAATTGGGCATATCATGATCTGCCTGGGCATCCGCTTCGCTTTGCCCTGCTTTGCTCGACTTCCCAAATTTATTTATATATAAACCTAACACGGTACTCCTCGCTCCGCTCGTCATCGCACCTATTATTGACTTTTGGTAAAAGATTTTTGATTTCATACCAATTCTGCCCAATTCCCATGGCTTAATTTTTAAAAGATTTTATTTCAATTTTTTTTTCAGAGTATTTACGTCATTTTAGAACATACGTTTCATTATTTTGGTATATAAATTAAACATTATATGTGCATGATTTTTTAAAAAATTGTCCGATATGACGTTACTTGAGAATTTTAGACATTACATTGATTGTGATGTGTGATTGCTTATAAAAAAGTGGTCTGTCTCTGTCTGTCTACTCAACTGTCATCCAGCTGTCAAATTAGTTGGAAGCAAATTATTATAAATTTATCTTGATAGCAAGTACACATTTCTAAACAGCCATTCGTTAAGTGAAGTCACAAGAAGGCAAATAGAAGTTGCAGCTTTTTCGTAAAAATATCCATCATCATGAGGTTGTTTAGACCAAAAGTTCGAAAATACGGCCAATTAAACCTAAATCTCGAAATGGTTTTCGGATTAACACACCTCAACATAATTTAATCTATGCCAATTCTAAGATCCGCCCACGGTAACGAGTTGAATCAGATGTGTTTTCGGGTATGGATTGTGAAATGCAAGTAACAGTCCACACTTATATTTGCCGAATCGAATACTGCATCGACGTCATGAAAGCAGTGGCACAAATAAACAAGTCGTAAAGCTGTGGACAAGAAAAGAAAAAAAAAATGTTTTTCTTTATGCAACGTGTAACAGAAAGGTGTAACCATATTTGAAGAGCATATTCAGTGAATGGTATAGAACAACTTTTACTATGGAGCCAACCCTGAAATCTCAAAAAAAAAATCTGCCCTTCCATACATTTCAGCCGAGTGGCATTGCATTTTTCTAGGAAAAGGTTATTTTTTTTTCCGAAATACAGGGTTAGTTCCATAGTTAAAGTTGTTCTATACCATTGACTGAATAAGCTTTTCAAATATGGTAACACCTTTCTGTTACACCTAGTTAGGTATATAGAAAAAAAATATATATATTACATATATATTTATATACGAATATCAAATTATAAAGGTAATTTAAAGAGTGTTTGAAGTTAAACCACGCGCCAAAGAACCTTGTCGCGCTGCACGGGGGGCCGTCCATATATAACGTAAGAAAAATTATGAAGAGACATCTATCGTCTTGAACAATTAATTATCTCAGTTAAATGTTTTTTATTATTTACTTGTATTTTTTTTTTTGTTATGTACTGTACCTAAGAAGTGGCTCAGAAATCACATTTAAACCCACTAAGGGTTTACGTGATTTTCTTTTTTATAAGACAAAAATATGTACAAAACATGATAATTAGATAAATAAATTAAAAAAAAAAAAAAAAAACGTCATCGACTTTTGCAGATTCACGATCCTCCCTAGAATCATCCTGTCATCATCATCTAAAGAACCCGCCCTTTCACAAAACTGATGTCATTTTTTTTAAGCTGTATTTACGAAATCAATATTGATGTTTGAACCACGAACGTAAAAAAGGCGGACGGAGCCGTAGCTACGTAACTACTGAAGCATAGCAATGGCGGCGGTAGTATGGATATTGGCTTACTATGATGTGAATGTGTGCGTGCCCGGGCTCGTGCGTTCAAGTGGGTCGGCTTTCTAGGGGTGCTTCCACAGATTTAGAACAGAGGGTGCTTCTAACGTCCGTGGTTTAAACAAACGTTTTTTTTTTCTATTGTTGCCATCTATGTTTATGATATTATCATCATCTGCAGACTAGAGCAGACCTCCCCCCTAATTCCAAATGACGTAATATATGGACGGCCTTATATCCACTTTTCACTGACGTTTATTACGTGCCAACGTGAAGGGCGTTTAGCCATATCGACGTACTTCGGACACAAATGGACCCACAACCTAACATATATTTCGAGGCACGCATACTGAGCAGAAATCCATACAGGATTTGAACTCGCAAGCTTCATATTAGTAGCCGAGACGACCGAAACAACAAAAATTCAATCAGGGATTCCAAAAGACTACTTAATTCCTTCCTATAGCCTTGTTTTGGTCTTGAATCGGTCTATTAGGCAATTATTCTCTCAAGCTACCGTTTTTGGAGTGGAAGTAATTGCCTCCGCTTACGATTCTGTCCGGGACAATGTATCGAAATTAATATCCCGGGCGAGCGGGCAACGGCACGACTTGTCCCGGAATGCGGATAATTAAACGTAGGTACGTACGGCGGTACCACCGGACACAGAGATAAAAATGTACGCGAGCTTGAAACTGAAAGATATTACCGTTTTGGGGGCAAGTAGAAAGATTTTTGGATAGAGTCTCCGGCGTAAATCATTTGGCCAAGTGCGAGTCGGACTCGGTACACAATACACAATACGGGTGCGAAAACTTAAAAACTTTATGCTAAATGACAACAATATAAATGACAACAATATAGAATTATCAAGACGACAAAAAACAAACCGCTAAAATGGTAGCGCCTGACAAACAATTCGGCACCCTCTGAGTACGGGTATTGGTTATTTCTATTATTTCGTTTTTTTGTTTTATGACTTTATATTATTTTTTGCCTTTTGGCCTTTACAACTTTGCCTTATGCCGTCAAAATCGACACTTTTTGAAGTTATTTATCTGCTGTTCAAAATAAATCCCAAGTTAAATAAATTGGTATAACAATTTTGGGACCATTTTCTAGATTTTGGACTATCAGAAACGCGATTGGAGAAATTTCACTCGATAGGAATAATCGAGGTCTAAATTTACACTTTTTTTGATATTCTGACAAATTGGAATAGCATACAGAGTTCAAAAATATTTATTTAGATGGGTTTTAACAATACCTAAATTACTGGTTATGGAAATTTTCATAGCTATTTTAGTTAATTTTGTATTAATTTTAAAACGACTTTTTGTCAATTTTCCCCGATTCCGTCCCTCTCGCACTGCAGATCTTTCCGCCTGGAGTAACGGGGACCATTGCACGGACGATATATCACCTTAATATGGGGGGCCAGAGAGTACCCAACCTCATTTTAATATTTGTTATTTCACTATAGGGTATGCATAAAAACCTGACCAAGTTTGAGACTTGTATGTATTACCATTTTTAGGATAGAACTCAAACAACATAAAGAAATGCTACTTTTTTGTATGGACTTTGAAATTTTTTGACTTTGATCAACGGACGCCCTGTAACACGTATTCTGTGAAAATTTCAACTTGTTACCTATAACAGCTGAAGTTGTAGACCCCTGTGACAGACAGACAGACGAACGGATAGACAGATAGACAGACAGAAAGACAGATAGACAGAGAGACAGATAGACAGACGGACAAATAAACAGATGGGCAGACAAACAGCGGAGGGATCCCATTTAACACTAAATTTCCAAAAATACCCTAGTATTTAAGAATCTCAATCTGTCTAGGCTTTAACAATAAAAATGGCTACCATTAAACCGAAACAAGATGAAGAATGACTCGACTCAAAACTTTCTCAAGAGAATACTCCAAAAAGCATTATTTTCACACAAGCCTGGTTGATAGACTATTTTTTGCAACCAACCAATATTTTATAGCGATGCCAGTCTGCTGTTGCAACGACAAGAGTAAACAAACCGACTGTGTCATAATTTTTGAATACTGTACACAAGCTACTGAAAAATGCTCAATACCATGGATCTTAGGTCTAAAAATGATCGAGTTTTGATATTCATGGACCTTTTTAGGAGACGGTTTTTTCAAGCACTTCTTAAGGTTATAAATAATAGGTTAGATCTCGTTTACTTAAGGGTTTATAACACCTCAGCTCGAATTCAAGTTTCGCCCCCACTTCCCCGCGCCTCAGCGGGGCTGAGGGGTCGGGCGGCAAGGCGGTTCAGGTTAGGCTGGCTATAACGCGCGATCATCTAGTTATTTTCTTTTTACGGTGTATTAATGGTTTTTTAATTTTTATTTTATAGCCCTCAGCTGCTTTATACTAATATCAGTTATATTATGCAAAGTTTCAGACCCAATTCCAAGTATTCATAGAATGCTATCGGTTTATTGTACGGTTTGGAACTTAGTGATTTTTTTCTATCGAGTAAATTTAATGGAATCAAGTCTTCACCACAGCGTTGAAATAGCATTAGTCCTGAACTTTACCACATATTTATTTCAGATTCAATGTTGCAGTATTTGTTGGTATTGATTGATTTGTTGGTATAAAGCAGGATCATGCGAAGCAAAGTGAGGTATTATAGGCCCTTAAGAAAAAGCTGCAAAGAAGTGTCTTTACTACTGAAGCAAAAATTTCATGAGAGGATTAACAATTCATGTAAATATTGAAACTGGTTTTTTTGTTCCAGTCATGGACTGGCTGTATCTACTTGATGTGGTTGTGCTCCCAAAAAAAAATTTGAGTCCAACAGAGATAATGTGAGTGCAGTTATATGTATACAAAAAATCATCCAATTCTGGTACCATTTATCGAACAAAATTTATTTTCAAAAGTAACTTTTTATTTTTAACAGTTAAACTTACAACCTCTTGTGCAATATTTTCCAAATGACGTTAATAATTTGCGAAATGTACTTCGTTCTCTTTACCATCTCCATGGAATTTATATTCCAAAGTGCTCCAATCGGATCAAGTCATATATCGTTTGTATTGTTTCCCTTTTTAATACAACGTTGGGTCGTAAATCTGAAATGCCGATTAGGAGGACGGATGCAGGGCTGTTGACGGCTCATAAATTGTGATGAATGTCACATTTCCCTCTCCTGTGAGCTAGGTGAGGACTGTGTAGAAGAATATTGGTTACATTAGGGTCCATGAAGTTATTGTGTCGATACTGATTAATGATTACTAGATACTTACTCAGTCATAAAAATTTACAAAAAAGAAAGAGGTCAACCGGGATATTTCCTTCTACGGGGCAATTCGCTTAGATTAAATTATGTTAAGGTGTGTTAATTCGAAAACCATTTCGATATTTGGGTTTAATAAGCCGTGATCCAAACTTCGTACTTGTGGTCTAAAAAACCTCATGATGATGAATATTTTTACGTAATCGTAATTCGTGTGACGTAACATAAGAAATCGCTGTTTTGAAATATGTTCTCTGCTTAGAAGATAAATTTATAAATTTTGATACCGACTGTTTTGTCCAAATGGATGACAGATGAGTAGACAGACTTTTTTATTATAAGCAATCACACATTACAATCACCATAATGTCTAAAATTCTCAAGTGATGTCATAACCGACAATTCTTTAAAAAATCATGAGGAAATTATGGTTTATTTACATACCAAAATAATGAAACCAACGATTATGTTTTTTTTATATTAAGCCTTGGGAATTCCTTCTTTTACTAATAACTTGTAAAACAATGAAGTTAAAAATCGTGCCATATATTTCTATTTTTACGGTTTTAACTATTTCTGTGTTCCTAAGGTAAAAAAAATTAATGAACGATTCGGGGTTTAGATTATTAAAGTTTGGGATCACAGAAAAAAACTTTTTCTTTTGTCGATTAGCAATATCGTAGTTTATCGTAAATTATCGTAGTTTTAAAATTCGACTTAATTATGTATGTATCATCAAAGAAGAATCTACAAAAAGGCGAACTTTTTGTCAGTGGTTATTTATTCAATAGTAACTACTGAATATATCAATATCTGAATTATTCTGAATTATTATTATTCTGAATTATAAAACTCAACTTTTAAAGCAATTTCTTTATTTGAGACCAGCTTTTTCCTGCGGCCTCGCTCGCGTGGAAGTGTTTTTCAATTATCGACAGTTTTTGGGTTGGCGGTTATATTATCAACACACCTTATAGGCTATATGTTAATCAGAGACACTACGATGATAATAATGAAAACCGCATCCAAACCCGTTGAGTGGTGCTTGAGTTAAAGTGGAATATACAGACAGACATACAAAAAATGAGGATAATTTTTATCAGTACAATACTAATAAACCAATTCATAAAAAAAATCGCAAACATATTTAAGGCGATATGCGAAAAAAATACAGGTGTTTCTCTTTTGTGTATTTCATGAAATACACGGAAAATTATAATCAGTTTCTGGTACATGCATTTTGACTATACAATCTAGGCATTTGATATTGGAAAACATGTTTGGATAAACTTTCCTCGACAGAAATAATTGTTGAAATGAGGTCTTCTAACACACTCTTTCTCCTCGTTTAACAAGTAGCAGCCAAGTACAGAACTTAAACATATTTTATTAGATGGGTTTCAACAATATCTAGACATTTTATTTTGGAAATTTTGCTAGCTAGTTTAGTTTTTTAATAAAAATATAAAACCTACTTTTTCCCCTTTTGCCTTGAATCCGCCCCTCTCGCATTGCGCGATTTTTCGCTTCGAGTGACAGTAACAACAATAAAATTCGCATAGCCTCTTAATGTATGGAAAAACATTTTTACTACTTTGTTATTGGTATAGAGAGATGTATTAATTTTTTAAGAAAGCTAAAAAACAGTACTTAGGAAGCCACGATCTTGCGCTTGCTACCTATAGTTTAACTATTGTTTTAGTGATTATGAGAATTCAACATATTAAATAATTGGGTACCTCTTGTTTATTGCGTTCTGCAAAAACGATAAAAATCCAATACATAAGCTATAGCTTAAAAAATAATTTCCCAAGTACGTAATAAAGAAATTCCTCAGTTTCAATTCCATACTCCAACATCAGCGCTTATTGACTGTAATAGGTTTTTTCTGCAAGATTGTTTGCCAACCAATGTAAGTCCATGCTTGTATGCTCAAAACATAAATTGGATTCCTCTTAAATTTTCTCTACATAAAAAGAACTTGCCAAGAAATCTTGCCAAGTCTCCATAAAGTAAATATGAGAGTTGTCCCGTGCCAAAGTATAAACAATTCGGTTTTTGCTTTTGTTAGCGAGTTTGTTGAATGGGAAAATTAGATTTTCTTATTTTGGAAAAATACAATAATTTGGAATTTTCTCGCAGAATAAGAACCAATTTAAAATATCTTGGTCTCCTTTATTATTTTTTGATTGATTCCCGACTTTATTTTTACTTTAACCGATGCTAAGTACAGTTTCAAAACATAATGTATTTTATGCCCGTAACCAAATTGCTTTGGGCTCAAATTCAACGAAAATGTTCATGACCACAAACAATGATTTATCTTGTTTGGACTACAATGGTTTCAAATTTTCAGGTAAGGTTGGGTACAACTAAATATCCTCCTAAGTTTGCCCGATTCAGCTTAAATGTACAGTGAAAAGCACAAGTGACCCACAGAATTCGACTAATCATTAAACTTTCGAAGTCATTTGTTAGGCACGCGTCGCGGTGTAAAAAGTTAATGATATGTGAAGGGTCCTTAACTGAGATCCGCTCGTTATTTCGGTTCTGTCGTGAAAGGGTCGGCATTTGAAAAGAGAATTTACTCATTTACTTTATTTATTCTTGGAATTAAAGTATTGTATGTAGGGACCGTTACGATTAAAGAGTCAGATAAGATACACGATACACATAGGTAGGTACCTACATTATATTTTAAGTCAAGTTTTGTTTAAATTTTCTATTGTGTAATTTAAACTACATATATTATTGTGTGCATCCGTAGAGGTTGTCAAAGGTATTACCGAGTGCTGAGTGACTTGTCACTCCATGGGCTGGGCTTATCGCCGAACTTTGGGCACAAAACACTTTTTACAGTGTGCAAGTTTCATCACAATATGTCCCATCACCGTTTACCAAGTATGCAAATTGAATTATTTTATACCATATTGTTATTTTATTTTATTATTTAATTAAAAATTCAACTGTTCAACTGTCCTAGGTAAAATTCTTAATTACTATTTTTTTTTACCCCTACCTGCCGTTGTGTTTTATTCATATGTTTTAAAATGGGGCAAACTGAAAATCAGCACTGCAAGTTGCTTCAACTTGTAGCATTTGCTGAGCTTGCTCCTTTTGCCATTTTATATTTTGTTGTACTGAGTCTTCTTTTTTTATTTGTTCTGTGGCAAATAAACTCAATTCACTTTCACAAATATACATACACACATAGATTAATTTCAAATAACTCATTAGTTTTTGCTGGACAGACAGGATTGAACCAAGATCCCAAAATTAAGAAACCGTCTTTCTGTCGCCAAAACCACTGCCCTTCTTTATTAAGAAGATGGCATAATCTAGCAACTTTTTTTATTACCCGTCCAGCACAATAAGTCTAATGGCAAAGACTTTATTTGCTTTTCATAGAGGCGATTACATGTTGGCTCTTTGGCCTCTTTTTTTAGACGCATAATACTAGTGATCACGCAGCGAAACAACAAATTGGTATGTTTTTAGCTAATACTGAAATATTTTGTAGGGAAAAAAATATTGAATTTAGGTGATATACCTTCATATTTCTATTACCTATTTTATGAAACAAAAATCAAGTTGATCTCTTAACCGCGTTCTTCAAGCGAACGTTTGAAAACCAAAAAAAAAGAGGGTGCAAACTTTTTTTTTGACAAAAGTATAAATCTTAGAACATTGTTTATACGTAAGATCCCTAGAGAAAAGATTAATAAACTAAATATATTTTTTTCAATACAAGGAGAGTCCAAATTTCTTCAAACGAATCCTAGATAGACTGGAGTTAGTCATGCTCTAGGCTCAGGTACAGTCTTAAATCATCCCTTTTACGATAACAATACAATACCACGTTCACAGAATACTTTCAGATATGCAAAAAGAACTTCTTTGTCCTCGTCACACAGTTAAAATGGTCCCCATATCTTCACTCGGTAGACCGAGTTATGCATTTAATTCTACGTCACAAAGGCTAGAAAAGGTCTCGGAATTTTCATCCGAGAAATGCAATTTTCGACAATAAAGTGCACATGGTACATTAGCAGTCGTAAGTGTGGGGTATAAACGCCCTTTTCTTTGCGATTATACGGCTTTTATATTCACTTAGCCTTTTACTTTTATTGAAGGTTTCCTCGGGGTGCAAGTGCATGGAAATTATGGGCTGGAGTTTTATTTAACAGTATGCAGTGCTCGGCTTTTGTGCTATGACAATGTGGTGGTGTGTTTTATTTGTAAACTGGTACTTTTTTGTTTATAAAATAATAGGTCTTTACCTATGAAATTTTCGAAATTTTCGTACATGTTCATGAGTTTATAATTCCTGTAATTCAACAGATATTCCAATTATTTGTTTTTTGTTTGAAAGTTGATTTTAAGGTTTTACATCTACGTATTAAATTTTGTTTTTATTTTCTATTTGATTATAAAAAACAAATCTTCAAAAACAGTTCGTCCTAAATGCCATCAATTTCCATGATAAGATTCGTAATAATTTTTACAGCTGACACTTTCCAAAAATTTAATTAATGTTGCTGTTAGCTTAATGTTGTCTCATTCATACACATAAGAATTCACATAATTTGGATTTGTCATTCCTAAAAAAAATGCAAACATGTTAGTACTGAAAATTGAGTTTCCTTGAAATTCTCTATAGAAAACTGCAATTTCATGTGTAAAGTCCTAACAGTGCGTTTATTTTAATGGCATGAATGATTAATGGAATAAATGAATAATCATTTTATTGCGCAGAAACTCGAAATAAAAACACTCAAAGAAATATCTTCCAGTCAACCGGTGGTACTAAGAAAATGAAAATTTAACTTACTTAATTAGCATATTTGTGAAAAAGAAAACTATTTTGTTCAAGCCTGATATTTAAATATACTTCACAACATACTAATAAATATATATATTTACAAACAAAGTAGCGTACAGTCATTCGGGTCATTCAGAGAGATAACGGTTACATTTTTACATTTTTTATATATAAAAGAGAACACATTTCTGAGGGTTCTAAATAATCACAGCTGCCATATACTCGTAAATACTTTAGGTGTTTGTGACGTCTTGATGGTTTTGATCTCAATGAAACTTTGCACACGATTTTATATGTTTCCCCTCCCCCCCACACCGCACTCCGAACCATCTCTCATCAAGAGGTGCAACATGGCGAGATATTCAAAAATTGCCGAATTTATGAGACTGTTTCAGGTAAAAACTGTTTTCCATGAAACGATTACTCTTTATTTATTTATATTTATATAATTTATAAAGAAGACTAACTTCTTTACATTTGAACGACGTCTGTATTTCTCACTTTTTTCATTTCCAGTATATGAGGTCTTTCAATTTAAATGGAAAGTAATTTAGGAGGCGATTCAGTATCGTTAATACATCACATTCCACTGCAAAGCACTTATTTGCGCGAAATATTTTTTCACTTCTCAGTACAAAGTGGTCCGATCAGCTGACTCAGTTTTTATGGACAAGTGAAGAAAAAGTTCGCGCAAAAAAATGTACTTTGCAGTGGAATGTGATGTATTAACGATACTGAATCACCTACTAAATTACTTTCCATTTAAATTGAAAGACCTTATATAGGTATATAAAAATTATACAACTTGCTAAACTTTACGTGAAAGCGAGGCAATATTCACGATATCCTGACTGATTTCATGAAACTTTGCTTTTTGTACTGCATAGAGACGAAGTTACATGTTGTTAGATAATACTTACAAAAAAATATATGAAGAAACTAACTGTTGAGTTCGCATTCAATTTTTACCTTTTGTATGAATCTTGAGAAAAATCCAGGCGTAAAGGGGCACTTAACTAAACCAATTTATCCTAGGTTTTGTCAGCTCACAAAATTTTTTCGATTCCCTATAATAAAAGTACCCATTCTGAAAAGTTTAATTGCGAACCAATGATTAGTATGTTTATACTGTTGATTGTTGGCACTTGGTGGAACTTGCACTGTCATTGCACTTGAGTGTCATTGATCGCACTGGCTGATGTAAACTATTTATTGTGTAATTAAGATCTTATATTAATTCCTTTGATAATGACATAAAGGCGAAACCGGTCAGGAAGTATTTAATAAATTTGTGGGATAGTCTGTTCATTAAAGAAACAAACAAACCATCTTTCAGATCCATAAATATAAGTAGGGATAGGGATCACCCGATCAAAATTCATCAATTTTTCACTTCATTAACAAGTAAACAAATTGTTGCGCCACAAAAGTTGCCGTTCTACATAATCATCATTCATCACTAATGGCTTGCAAATATGTCCCGCCAACACCTTACCACATAAATCAGACTTACATATCAATCAAAAATCATCCCTATTCCCATTTTCAAAAAGTTTTCACAGTATCTGTTTTGCAAGGTGGTCCTTATATCATTCGCCGACCATCACTTGCATTATTCAGTATTTTCCTTTTTAATATTCAGTTGACACGTTGGAGTCTTCTTTCAATTTTTCCCGGGCCTCTCGTGATCCGTTGTGATCGGAATTTAAAAAAGAACCTTATTGATGTTAGTCTCTTAATCCAACATGTCACAACGATAGAACAGAATGTTCAACATATTTTTATCGAAAATCGTATAGACTAATAATACGTCATTAAATTGCCGGAATTTTCTTACAGATTCATGAGTTCATAATTTTTGTAATTCAATAGCTATTTATTTGGCCTATTTGCACTGTTTGTTTTTTGTTGAAAGTTGATTTCAAGGTTGTGCGTATTAAATAACGTTTTGTATTTATTGTCAGTTTGATAACTATAATTTAATTTTCAAAAACATTTCGTCCTAAACGCCATCCATTTCCATGATAAGATTCATAATATTTTTTTACAACACACACCGTTACAAAAATGTAATTAATGTTGCCTCGTTTATACACAAAAGAAATTATGAAATTTGGAATGCAAAAATGTTGGTACTGAAAATTGAGTTTCCAACAAATTCTCCATAGAAAACGGCAATTTCATAGGTAACGACCTACTATTACGTGATTTATATAGTGTGAGGCGTGACGTCGTCGCGTAAACATCATCACTCGCCCAGATGAAGGCAGTGTGAATCTACTGAAACTAGTCGGCTATAGTATATATTGAGTTAAGCCGTATTGTTTAAATCATGAATTACCCTTAAGTTTCATTAAATTCACTAATATTACAGTTTATATTTTTGATAAATACCTCTGTTCTCTCAAAAAACCTAAAACCGATTATAATAGACTTGATTTAAATAAAGATTATATCTATCTATCTATCTATCTATCTATTTACCTTTATATGCTATTTATTTTTCTGTCAAGCTTTTGATCCAGAAATCTTTGCAATTAGCGTTTTTCCTTATGTCAAATTTAGTGTTAAATAAGATTCCTAGATGGCACTGTCGTATACTTTAGCAACAGAATCTAAGACAAAATTTGCACAGATTCCAAACAAACCAAAGACCACTCTGACATTCTTCTTCTTCTTCTTCGTGTGGAAACTAAATTAAATTAAATCTTTCCAGTAAGTAGCTACTGTAATAGCTTTGTCATTAGCCTGCATCAGGTCTAAGTGAGTGCAGGAAGCCGGACACAGTGTGCACGACATGAGATGGTCTGTCGTTTGTGGAACACCGCATAGACAGTTTATGCTAGCATTTTCGGCGGAAATTCCCCAGCGTTTAAGGTTACCCTTGGACCTTCCGACACGAGCTCTAAGACGATTCAAGGATTTCCATACTAGCCATTTCTGATCGTGGCCCGGTGGGAGATGTTCTGCGGGTTTTCCCCAGTCAGGGCTTAGATATGGCTGAGGCGCTTGATCCCAAAGAGACAGCCTAGTCTTAGTAGGCGTCAAAAACAGGGCACTGGTCATAGCCAAGAAACTTCGTCTGGATTTAAGACGAAGTTTAACTGGAGCATATTGGAAAAGCGGGTGCCATTGACACTCTGACATTGATTGCTACGAAACACATTTTATCTATGGTGACATGGACAGCGACATCTGGGGCAAAGCTAAGAACTAAGAAAAAAGAAACAACCAGAAAAATGCTCATTTATTTATGTTTGAACTAGGAATAGCAAAACAAAAACCTTGGAAAAAGAGAGCAAGGCGCGGATCGCTAGTTTTTGTATGAAGAAGACTTTATTCGTTGCAGTCGATTTTCATCACCGGATCGTCGAGCTAACCGCGATTATTTCGAAAAGGAAATAGATTCATAGCCTGGCGGATTAAAAAGAAAATGGAAGCAAAATATATGGGTCCATTGAGCCATCGAGCTGGCAAAATTCTCAAATATAGCTTTTGACCGGGCACGTTGGTTTAATTATCGACATTCCAGACATGGCGGTTCGACAAATTGTTTTTGTTGGTTGGTGCCCACGGGTGATATTTCACCATTATGAATATAGAACAGACATATATTTATTAGCTGTGATTAATAACTTTTCACGGTGATTATACCACATGCCTTTGACCGCACTGACAAATGTGAGAATAATTATATGGTTATTTATATCCAATTACCTTTTAGAAAGCAATAAAGCACAATCTCATATACGGGTGCTTGATAATTCGACCTATGCCTATAATGGGGTTATACCGGGGATCATGTCCGACAAATAATGCCTATCAACTAGGGTCGAAAATTATACTTTTTTTTTCAAGTAAAACACGTCTATATTTCAAAAATTACAAAATAAAAAAGGTTTTCTTTGCACTTAAGACCTTTTAATTCTGAGATTATGGGAATTCAGGGCACGTATTTTTTTTATAAATGATCACTTATCTATCATTGATCAGAAATATAATAAATAAATGCTGACAGAGGAATAGTTACTTTTAAATTATTTATTTTTGGTTATTAGGCTGAAAGTTTGAAAAATAATATAAAAACCTTCGTAACTCGGAGACCATTCATTTTCGACACCTAGTTGATAGGACTTAATTCGTTGGAAATTATCTCTAGGATAACCCCTTTCAAGGAATAGGTCGAATTACCAAGCAACCTGTATACAGTAGAACATATATAGTAGAATTCTTGGAATATTTTCCACAATTCAATCTCAAAGTTGTCGTCGCAGCCAATACGGGTTCCTAAATCTTGAATAATACCAACGTAAGCGCATCGGCAAGAACGTTTGAGACACTATAACCGTCTCGCACACTTCTCGTCGTTGCAAAATTGCTTTTATTACTATAGCCTTAGAACAGACTATGCAAAAGACGTCTCAATATAAATCAGAAGAGGCAAGTCCATTCGGGCAGATTGGCTGCAGTTACGCTTGCACATATTGCCGATTCTGCTGCTACAATCTCGGGGACCATTGGGGGCCCCCGTCCCCTCGTCTCGGGGCCCCCGGGGGTCCGATGGTCTCGTTAACGCCGCCGCTTCATTTATTTGGATTTACCGGGTTGCTGTCCCGTGGACGTTAAGGTATAGGTATGGATCTGGTGATCCCTGACTAAGGCCTACATAAGATAGATCAGCGAGATCTTGGAAGTTGAAACTAATGAAAATTGCTAGTCAGAACATCAAATATCACGCGTTTAGGGTTCCGTAGCACCTAAAAGGTACAAAAGGAACCTTAAAGGACACGTTATCCATTCGTCCGTCCGTATGTCACAGCCTCATAACTTTAGCACCGTTAAAGACAAAGACATGAAATTTGGCACAAAAATAGTATTAATTTGCCTACATTACGGTGTAAAAAAATTTGAAATTGTTCAATATATTTCCAAAACAAAAGTAAGAATAATAAAAAATATTATCCCAAAAATCCTAAATATGGGTATGAAATTGTAGATATTAAAAATCCGATTGTAAGAATATATACTTTTACTATATTTACTTGCACTAGTTTTGAAAAATATTTAAAAAAGCACAAAAATATGTATGTCCCCTTATCTCCTAAACTGTTTAACCGAAAAATATGAAAAAAATGTCAAATATAGATCATAACTAGCCAATTACAGGAACACTATAGTGATATAAATAAAGTTGAGCACCAATGAAAAATATAAAAAAAGAAGTAAAAAAGAAATGTAAAAATATATAGCTTTATTTTATAGCATCTATTTCGATAAATCCTTGAAAAATCATAAAAAATGTATGTCCCCGCTCCTTATCTCCAAAACTGGTGGACCGAAAAATATGGAAAAAATATATGTTTACGTAAAGATTACAGAAAAAAAAGCGGTTGAGAAATTCACGAAAAAAAATTACAAAATTAAATTTATCATCCACAATACGGAACCCTAGTATGCGAGTCTGATTCGCACTTGGCCAGTTTTATTTTCAGGATTTCGTACTTCGGCATGACAAAAGCAGACTTTATAAAATCGCTTTGGGTTGTGAGTCGAAGAATGTTCTGCACTTACATGCTTACTACAACTCGTCCGAGTTAACTTGGCACCCCACTTACCTTTTCCTTGCTGCGATCGCTCATACTACAGGATATATTTATCTCTCGCTCCCCAGGTGCCAAGTTAACTCGGCTGGTTTGTACTAAACTTTGCGTTTGTGTTTTGCGTCATCGCTCCGAAAATGAGTTGTAAATGAGCTAGAAAGAAAATGAAAGTAAGGGCTTCGCTGTAAAGGTTTTCATTTTCCAACAAACCATAGCCTGGTCACAGACTGTGACCTGGTATAGTGCGCGCCAATCTTTTAGTCGCCTCTGAATGAGTTACGAGTGCAAGCTTGCGCAGGTACAGTCAAGGAAACACTAATATCAACGGTTGATTATTAAATATTTACTATAAGTGGGAAGGTATACTAGTTGTACCTACCTATTTAATTATTGATTTATTATTTTAGTGCAATCTTAACTATATAAATAAAACGCATTAAAATAAACAACATTTTCCTACATTGTTACCTTAAAACGCTATAACGTCCGGGAGTCATAACAACAACAATAAACTTTAACAAACTAAATCAACAAAACAACAAATAAAGGCAACAAAAACAATAAACTATAACAAACAGATTCAACGATAAACTTAACGTTTCATAGAATGTTTTCCTCGAAGGTACTTTTAATGCAACGCGCGTGTGTGTAGTGTACGGACGTAGCACTAACACTAACGCATAGTGTTGACACCTGCTCAAAGGCGAGAAGGGGGTGTGGTGCGGCACGCAGGCGGGTGTGCTCCGCGCCCTCGCTCCTGTAACGTCCCCCTGACACCGTAAAACGGCTATTGCGACGCCTCTTGCGGCTATCTTCAGAGGCGACTAAAAGATTGGCGCGCACTGTACAGTACGACAACACTCAGACAACAACGATGTACCTACTCGCTCAACCAACAGAAATAAACAGTAGCAGAAGAATAAACGTATTTCTTTCCGCCTCAGCGTTTATTCCACGAAGCAATAAGGAAGAGGAGTTGGTGTATGAATTAAGCCATGTTACGATCAGTTCGGCCATGACGTCACTAAAGGAAGCGATTACGATTGGTGGCATGTGCTCTGTGTGCTCTGTGATTAGTGAATCGGCGGAGCTAACCTTCCCCGTACCTCTGCCTTCTACCCTGCGCATTGTCACACCGTTTTCCCTAGAGAAATGAACTATCGGCAACTCCTATTCTTTATTGATCCGTAGTTTATTCGTTGCCGCTTCGAGCGCGTCATTGTTTTTGTGATTGCGTTGGCATGTGATTGGTTGCAGTCGTTTTTGATTCGGCAATGTTCGGTTCACGAACTTAGACGATGTAACCTCGTACTGTATTTTTTTGTAAACCATTTTAACTAAAACTCGTGCCCCATCCATTATGAAGGATAAACAAACACAATAACAATAACAATTAAATGGGATGGCTGAAAACACACGCTGTTTGATTCGATAGTCTCTTTGACAAAGATATGGTTGGTTGGTGCGGAAATTCCGTACAATGCTATATTGTAAACCAATTTAATAGGATGTGAACTAGTTTATGTTATTAATCTACTGTAAATATATACAAATTGCTGTCGAGGACATTGTTCAAGACAAGAGTACAAATGATGAGTGAGTTCAAAACAAAAACATAGTAAATGGTCAGTTCTAGAAAATGAGAATATCGCAAAAGATCGGAAACATCTTTTTTTGTATAGATTCATTCTGAAAGGACCAAAAACTTGGAAGTTCAGCACTTTTCTCTGTCTATAAAAAGAATATGTCTAAAACGACAGCAGTTTAATATGATCGCACAATTAAATTGTAGAATTATATAGGGAAATGTTCGCGGTAAATGCGCGAGTTATGTTGAGTTATGATAGCTCAGTTGACAGAGCAATCACCCGGTAAGCAAGAGGAGATTCTCACATCCAGATTTAATCGTTCTGCGCTTTTATGTCACAATCCGATTATTTGAAGAAAAAAAACTCACTTTATCTTATAAAAAAACATTTCTTTTCAGCGATAAAGTTCATCAAAACCTCGCTAAAATCCAGGTAAACACTTGACGAGATAACGTAGGAAATAATTTCCTGTCAAGGAGGTAATTGGGTAATTTTTCCCTTACCGCCCCGCCCCCTGCCGTCGGTCCCTATAAATATGAAGCAATTAACACCAGCCCGCCATTTCACGCTTGTTACTCTTTCAGGACACACTTACGAAAACTCTCCTTGGAAATGTCGAAGATATCGTGGCTTAGTTGGGTTTAACCAGGTGGTGTTTTTGGGTTTGTTTGAGTGCGGTTGGATATTTAGGGTTTTGCCACAAAACGATACAACGGGCCTATTATGTATCTTTAATTCGGTTACCAACTGGATACCTATCTTCAAAAGCATAGAAAAAAACTGAACTTTTGAAATTGCCTTCAGTGGATATTGAACTATTTACGAACTGTGATGTCACTTCAAGTGCGAACATATCCTTTGACAATCGGAACTTGATAGTGTTTTTGATGTTAGGCACCCAGTTGGCAACCGATTCAAAGATACATGTCCGCTGGTCTGTTTGAAGGCAGCATAACTTAGAAGCAGTGGCGTGCACAGAACTTTTCTCCGGAAAAGCAATAAAAAATTTAAATAACACTTTGAAAAAAAAAAGTTTGTATGACGCCAGGGTAGGCACTGCCTACCCTTGAGTGGACATTTTCATACAAATACATTTTTTTTTTCAAAGTGATATTTAAATTTTTTCATATTTTTTTTATTGTCGTACTTGACCTTCTGATTGCTTTTCCGGAAAAAAGTTCTGTGCACTAGAAGCTACTAGGCCGAAGAATTACATAAGGATTCATGAAGTACGGAAGCTTGTTATACCTACAATTTACTTTTTTCAGACTTGGCTTCATAATTTTTTTTTAAATAATAAGTAGTATATTTATCTACTCATCAAAAGTGGTTTTATAAGTACCTACATTATTTTACCTACGTGAGAATGTTCCATTATAACACCGCAATTCTGCGCTTTGATTGGGCAAATTTATACAGAACCGATCACAAGCGACACCGAGTAAACAGTGCGCGGCTTATTTTTTTTTTTCTCTCTTGCTTCTGATTGGTTCCCTAGCGGCAATACGGGACGCACTTTGACATTATGAACGAGTGTTCTTTCTCATTTTTGGTCAAATTTTTTTTTCTTGTTCTTATGTTTATCTATGTGTGGAGACTTTGCTGGTTTATGTTGTTTTTATGTGTGTTCTTTTTATATGTTGTACGTAACTGTTTGTTTCCCTAATAAGAATATAATAAAGAAAGATAATAAATAAAAAATTGTTTGTTGAAAATATTAGATTAGATTTATTTATCAATAACAAATATTTGATTTATTTATCAAAAAATAATAACATAGTTATACTTCAAGTATAATTATATGAAATTAAACATAAAATTATAAAATAAAATATTTTTGGTCAAAATTGACAAAATAATTCGAAATAATTAAGTAGACGTCAAAAAGATTCTTGTCAAAAAATAGTCCTTGACCGTGTAAGGCGTGTAAACTAGTGATGGTGCGTTGGTAATCTGAGTACGCAGCGAGTAACACACAGTTACACACACGATAGACCCGAGTAACAAGCTTGTTGGCACTCCTTGTCGCATATTAGTGGTTGTCTTTATGACACCTACATTCCGCCAGATTTTTACGGACGTAAATGCAATCAATAAATTACCATTGCACTTTCTGGTCAACGATATATATATTGTGACATAATAATAAATAATATATTGTGACGGGCAACTACGGAACCATACACTGCGCGTGGCCCGACACGCACTTGGCCGTCTTTTTTTCCAATTTGTACAATTTTTGTAGCCTCTTATTTACAACATTTACAATTTGAATTTTTTTGATTTTATTTGCATGATATTTTTGATAGTCGTAGATAAAGTTTTGTGTGCAACTCAATAAAATTAGAGTTTCTTTAGTTTTTATTTAGGTTAGTGTTTTGTTTTAGGTAAGTTTTATTTTGTAGGTAGATTTTTAAGTGTTTGACTGTTATTTAAGTTTTATTTTATTTATGTCGCAATATACAAAAATAGAATAAAATAAATATTTAAAGATATATAAAATTAGACATTAGGACATTCGTGCAGTGTTAAAATTGCACAAATACTGTAATGGCACAGAAATAAATGTAGGTATGTAAGTATGTAAGTAGAGGGCTATTAAGTTGCAAATTATTCTTTCGCGGAAGTTCTCAGTTACGATATGAAAATGGCCCTGAATAAAGTATGGTGTCAATCTTTTTTGTGGACCCGAAAACACAAAAAGCTTGCTTAAATCACAGACTCAGCTTTGTTTAAAAATGTAAAAGAACTGTGTGCCGTCAACGAGTCTGAAAGACCCGGAAATGCATTTGCAAATTAGATTTTCTGCCCTCGCAGCCGGGGGGTTATCACGTCTTCGATTTAGACGGCTTTTAACCCCCGGTCATATGCGGATTTTTTTATCTTGGAATTTGGGATCGTCTTCTTTGTCTACAATTCCGTAAGAGGTTTTTTTTCGTGATCCAATTAAATATATTTTTTCGACGTTTTAAGATTGAACTTCCTTTCTAGAGTTCCGTTAATAAATGGAATCCTTACCAGAGTCGTTTTTCTTTTATTCATTAAAAAAATAAAAGCTCCTAGGGCGAATTGCTAAGCTACTGCGAAAAATAAAAATAGCAAGACAAAGTCAAAATTAAGCCCAGACACAAAATATTACGAAGTCGTCAGAATATTGCCACTTTATGACCTCATTTATTTCAACGAATAAATAATCAAAGTTAATAAAAATTAAGCGTGAAGTGTTATCCAATTAATGAAAAGAAAACAAAAGATATTTCTTACGCTCTTTCCGAGTTTTTGTGGAAGAAAATGCGACAGTTAATATCGTAAAGTGCAGAGTTTAGGGCGCGGTACCAGATTCAATTCCGTGCTCGTCTCTAGTCCCTTCGTTTTTTGCAATAAGCAACTATAGCCACCCTATTAGGAAAGCAGCGTTACGATAGATGGTATAAACCTTAAGCGAAGGCTTTTCCAGGGAAAAATGCCTTATATGTCGCTGCTGTCAAAAATTTTTACAAACTCATGTGTTGTGGTATATTTTCTTCCGATGCAAAAGCTGGAAGTTTGCTAAATAGAAAATAATTACGATGTTACTTCTAAATTTCATGTTTTCGAGTGTTAAAAACCTTATTTATATTATAAAGCCTTGAAATTTGTGTTAAAAATGGTTATCCAAATATCTTACATTATTTTAATAATTTCTTCTAGAAGCCGAGTTATTTAATCTCGTGTTTCTTGGTTGTCGTAAAAGCCACGGCTGAGAGCACGCTATTTTAAACTAAAAGGAAACGTCATAGAGTTCAGTTCTAATTGATGCAAAATGAGGTGCTCAATCTGATCTCAAATTCAAATAGTTTATTTTATAAAGTAGTTATACATAATACACTTTTTACAAGTCAAATTTAATCTTATAAAAATATATGTTATAAAATAATAAATTTACAAGTACTAAATTAAAAATGTAATTAATTTATGTAGCAATATACAAGGTGAATTTACGAACATCATCCAAATTCATACTTGAGCCTTGGTAAGTGTTCAGAACGATTTATGTAAAATTCATAAAATGAAATTTCGACTCCCCATAGTGATTCATTCAGGACTGGGAGTGAATTACTATGGGAAGTCGAAATTTCATTACACGAATTTCACAAAAATTGTTATCGATTCATGATGCTGATCACTTACAAAGCCTCCAATATGAATTTGGATGATGATCAAAAAGTCACCTTGTATATACGATAAAAATTATAGGTAAAATATATAATTATACAAGGTGAAATCTAATCAACCGCCCAAACCCATACCGGAGACCCGGCCAGCAACCAGGAACAAGGTTCACTGATCACCAACCGAGGCCCCAGCACGAATTCAGGCAGCCGACCAAATCCCACCCTATATACTAGATACTAATAGGTATTTAACTCTAAAATAGGTATATATTATAACTAAATTGCTTCCTTGCAAAGCCTAAGATTGATAGAAAGAAAAACAAATTACCTTTTTTTTGTCTATAATATTATTGGTGCACCAAGTTTGCTTAGGACATTTCTGGCAATTTATAAGATGGTTTAAATAAAAAATACCACATCTTGAAACGAGGCCAGAATCAGAAGATATGTCCCATGAAGTGCTTGTCCCCATACGAAAAAAATGATTTTTATTAAATATCTTCACAGATATCAACGTTATAAAAAAATGACAATCAACAACTTTGAGAGCCAGTCATTAACTGCACTAGATGGCATTATCAAAATTATTTAATTAAATTGTTTACTTTTTTCAATCCCTCAGTCCAAACCCCTCCATACACTCGCGCCACTGTGCGCTGCCGTCTCTACTCTCGACACAAAAGAAACTGTTGACCTCCTTATAGCACTGTAGCAGTATACATTTTATATAATTTGCGTGACATAAAGTTTATATATAACGCACAACCACAAAATTGATACTACCAGAAAGCCGACTCCATACAACGAGCGAAAACAGATGTACACATGCATAGACGCGTACGTATGATAATCTCGGCAGAATTTCGTATTGGCATTCGACCGACTTCGACCGAGATCGTCGTACGTACGCGTGTATGTGTGCGTGCGCCTGTTTTCGCTATTTATGCGGGGTGAACCTTCTGTAAGTGGTTATTTTGTGTTTGAGTGCTCGTAACCAGACCCTCGTACCAAGATAATCATGTGTAGTTGCATGCCATACATGTCAAAAGTATCGTTTTCTAAAATCTTATATCATAATACTGAGAAGTGAATGGACAGCTTTGCGTCATATAGCTAAATAGCGTACATATGCTCTTTAATTTAGTATGATTATTATCAGTTTGTTTCCGCTCAGCATCGAGGCTGTGGCTTTTTAGAAAAGCGGCGCGGTTTAAAATGGCGAGTTCAGGCCACGCTCGATTGGGCGGCGAAATTGCTGTGCGTCTGCCAGCCAGAGTTTACACGATGCTCTGAGACCTGGGGCAGGCGGACTGAATTATACTGATGTTTTGTACTGACATCTAATCAGAAATCTGGAATAGACACCGTGTCTTCTAAAGATGTAGATATTTTATAACAATTGAATGAAAAACTTGTTGAGGGCACAGGAGAGTTTCTAAGTTAGTGGGTCCGAATGTCCCTAGATAACTCATAAAGTACTCCATCTATTTTCAAAATATGTTTAATTTTGAGAGAACTTGTGTAATATATTGTATACGAACGTATACTTCACAAGCTAATTTAGTCCTAGCACTAAAGAAACCAGTTTTATTTTATAATCAATTCTTCGTTATTTTAATTTTTAATTAATTTAATTTTGCTATTTCGATTCATATATATATTGTCACGACATGAATCCCTGAGGGTGTGTCAGAAGTGTTCCGAGTGTGAAATATGAAATGCAAGTCACAGTCCATACGTCCGCGTTTCACCGACGATTACGTCCCAACGTGATGGTGAGCCCTATCGCCCTACTTTAGGCACAAACACATGCTCTATAAGGCATACAGGTTTCTTTACAATGTTTTACTTCACCGTTCCAGCAAGTAAGAAAGTAAGAAAAAACGTTATGCATATAAATTCCTAAAAACTCATTGGTGCTTGCCCGACCGCGGATCGAACCTCGATCTCAAGATTGAGAGGCCAGCGTTCTACCCCTGAGCTACCGCCGCTTCTCGCGTTTCGATTCAATCAAATAAATAAACCTCTACATACTTCCCACAACCATATTATCCTTTTCAAACTCACCAAAACACGCAGCCCACGAAACCATTGATATGATGAATATAACAAAATCCTATATATGCTAAACAGGCGGCTTTGCGCAGATCCGAAGGCTTTTTACTCAAATTATATTGCAGACCCAAAGGCTGTTCATGGCAGTGTAAATAGAGCCTAATACCGTTATTAATGGGTTAATGTAATTAGTTTATATTGTGTTTGGATATGGATCACATTTGCAATGTGTTCATAGATGCTTGAAGCAAAGTGTGTATACAGGAGAAGACATTTGAGCAGCTAAGTTTCTCTAATGTAAACCTAACCTGCTGACGGTTTACCCTAAAAACTAGAGGTATGGTAACCAACTGAGTTTTGGTGGTATACGCCATGAACCCTCTGCAGCTTAAAACTGACGATAAAAATTAAATATTGACTAAAAATTGGTACATAAAATTTTTACTAAAAGCTGTTTTACACAATTTTTATTACTACTATTTGTGGTTATTATTAATATAGATAACATTTTCGATGTTTGACTCGTATTAATTTTTTTGATTTTATCTAAAACAATAAGAGCATATTCTGCTACACTTTTTGGAATAAACCGTTAAATATACGTATTTTAGGGCTTTGTTGTTAAAATATTACTCGAATTTTACAATTTTAGTTCAACTTAAGCATAAATCTAGACAATGTTAATGGATTCATCCTAAAATATTATAATAACATTCCATAGACACCCCATAATTTGGTAGACAGCGTTTGTATGGAAGTTTGCGTGTGATGACACCTCTTAAGATGGTCACTGAACTGGATCCTTACTATAAAGACAATAAATACCTAAGACTTCCTCAAGGATTAAACTATTTCTCTGTATAGATGGACTTTTTGTTATAAAGATAAAGTAAACAACTATATTTTTAGTATTCCGATAAGAAACTTCCGATGGCCACTCCATCGGCGCTTATTTAACCCTGTCACGTTTACCGGCAATCAACGAGCCATAGAGAAACTTGGGTACAATCAATAAGTTAACTCCTTGAAAGCCCTATTTCAGTCTCATATCGAAGGTGGGACCGTATATCAGTCAGCGTCAGGCTTTTAGTGGTACGCGTATTATTAGCTTTGAGATCGATTTCTGTCTGTCTGTATAGGCACAAAATAACCACTTACAGTACTCCCAAAGCAATAATGCGCATACAAATCTTCGCCACAGTTCGGCAAAGTTCGTATTTCCTTACACTTTTTATACAATCAATAAGGTCACGTGGTACGTCCGGTCGCTCGGCTATAGATTTGTATGCGCATTATTACTTTGGAAGTACTGTACAGAATGTTTACTCCACATAACTAGCGAAAACATGCGCACGCACACATAGACGCGTACGTACGACGATCTCGGAGATACTCGGGCGAATGCCAATACGAAATTATGCCGAGATCATCATACGTACGCGTGTATGCATGTGTGCGTCTGTTTTCGCTTCGTCGTCGAGTCGGCCTTCTGGCATATCTACACGCACAATCATGCGATTCATTCATATCATACTTGTAGAAAGAGATGATTCTGAAATAGTATAATTGAACGAGCGAGCGAAGCGAGCAAAGTTTTCCGAGTCTACTTGAACAATCAATCTTTATGTATTTATGAATTTTTATCCGACGATAACTGGAGAATCGTTAGAAAAAAGGGCCTCACATCGCTTCGCATGGTCCTGCTTTATACCAACAAATACTGCAACAATCACTCTGAAATAAATATATGGAAAAGTTGAGGACTAATGATATGTCAACGCTATGGTTAAAACTTGATTCCATTTAATTTTCTTGATAGAAAAAATTACAAAGTTACCTCCAAATCGTACAATAAACCGATAGCGTTCAATGAATACTTGAAATTGATCTGTAACTTTGCATAATATATAATATTAGTATAAAGCAGCTGCAGCTATAAAATAAAAAATAAAAAAGCATTATTTTCAACGTTAAAATAAAATACCTAAGTGATCGCTCGTTGTAGTCAGCCTAAATGGAACACCCTGCCGCCCGACCCCCGATACAGCCCCGCTGATACACGGAGAAGTGGGGGCGAAACTTGAATTCAAGCTGAGGTATTATTAAACTCTTAATCGGAACGTCATGAAATTTGGTAGCCGAGTAAATAAGATAAAAAGAATTTTTGAGTTCGAACATGAGCCAAATCGGTCAAGATGACAGTAAAGTGACTAGTTTTAAGAAAATATTTTTTCAGATCATATTCTTTTATGGTGAAATCCGTCGCTTTGTATATTCTGAATATTATTAAAGTGCATAATAAACTAGAAAATATCAATTAGAAACAAATTTTGAGTAAAGTACATATTTTGAAACAAAAACGAACCTGCACAACCTCTTGCTTTCATGACAAGCGCGCTACCATTTTTTTAATAAGGTTACCACCAACTTTAAGTAGATGCATCCTCTATACAGCAAATGCTAGAGGACCCCCCTTGCCGCAAATGTACGTGGCCGGCCTACTAAGTGGGAAAACTATGAAGTCGTAGCGCCTACGCCGCGCCGCGCTGTAGAACGCGTGCAGATGCGTTGGCTGCCTCTTTTTGCTACGGGGCGTATCTAGCGCTACGCAAGCGCTACGACTTCTATTCTGCTTTATATTCCGACTTCGCCACTTGTGAACGCATTAAAGGGATGAGATGCTAACCTGCTAATAGAACTGAATTGCTGAAGGCGGAAAACCAAAACTAGCAGGTTTGGCTGCGATCCCAAACGGTTCTTGCTCTCGCATTTACAAATAATACAAATAGCTCCAAAGCGAAATAATACCTTTAACAAGATATATACAAATAAGTTGATGCAATTAAAAACGATGCAACCACAGACATTGATCTAAATAGATGACGCAAGTGTATTAATCTCTATGAAAACCAAGCTGTCACATTTTAGAGTTGAAAACAGTTGATAGCGGTTTGAATTTTAGAGGGAATTGTAAGACTTAAGACATAAGAGTCAACGTTGTAGGAGTCAGTATCTGTGAAGGAAGAGCATTGTTCTCCCTTTTGGCGCGCGTTTTCTCGCGTCATCTATTTAGATTTATATCTGTAGATGCAACAGTAAATGACCAATCTGACTCACTCATATCTTCATTCATCTGTAAAAAAACTCCCCCTCCATACATCATATTCAGTACGTGATCACTCGGTGGCCCCACACACTGGACCATCGAAAAAGCTACCTGCTGCAGTCCTTGTTGCGTTGCAATTGAATCCAAAATACGGTGAACATATATGTAATTTAAGTGGCGCGTGGTCTCAATGACGGACAAACGGAAAAACGGCATTTTGTACGAGGTTACGCATCATTAACGACGGAAATTACTTCGCAGAAACCGAAAGAAGCTTTTTATTTTGTACTGTTTTTGTTGTTGGTACTATTTTGGGAGTCAGGACACGTAGAACTAATTTTCAAGTTGAATTAAGCTGAATTATAGCGAGAAAAGAGCTTTGTTTAAGTGTGTGGGTGTTTGAAGCGCGTGTCTTCACATCAAACGCTTAGTTCCAGGTATTTTTTTTATTTGTTGCTAACATTTTTTCGGCAGAATATAATAATTTTAAAAAACTTTAAAAATATAGTAATTTATGAAAAAAATTAGATAATGCTATGTTTATTATTAAAATACTTATTTATTCTTATATCTTTTGCACTTCTTGCATCGCGTTTCATAAACAAAAACAAATCTAAACAATTTTGATGCGAATCACAGCCATTGTTATGTTTGTCTACGAACTACCGTGTATTTTTCAAAAATTAAGGTGGATTTGCTTTTAGTTGACGTTCCAGTTCACAGCATGAATTATTAACCCTGGTCTTAACTACACAAGAGGCGGAATTTCTTGGAAAACAATCATCTATTATCTTTGTCAAATAATAATGGCCTATAAAGCTGGCTCCATTTTTCAAGTTAAATAAAAATTTGCTAATATCTTTCTGGAAAAATGTTTAAGAATAATACACATAGACTTCGTCATGAATGAAGAAGACAAACTTCTTCATGTCAAATTATGATCATCATCAGCCATTGGGCAGATGCGATTCAAGCAGTTTAATGCGGGGTTTGTCTTTGTTATGTTGGTAATAAATAAATGGAATAACATTGAGGCACAACATACGCGTCCCACAGAAAACGGATTGCACCCAGAGGCGCGTTCAGATACACGAACATCGCATCAGTCGATTAGTAATCGGTGCGTTTACAAAGTGGGGCTTTGTTTGTTATTAGTTGTTGCACAAAAAGATTGATCCACCAAACTGAAACATAGTATTTTTGCGTACTTAGGTATTTCTTCAATAGTATATAGTACGTAAACCATAAATATAGTACAATACTGTATATTATAGTACGGTTGGCAACCTTAGATACTGCTCTCAATAGCAAAAAAATAGAAACACTAATTTCAAGCCAGACGTAAGTCGTTAATGTATATGTTACGGATAATACTAGAAAAATAGTTTCTGCTTCTATCCAGGAAACTTGGGTTATTCTAAGTTTGCCCGGATAAAGTTTTAACCATTCTTCTAACATTACACATAATAAAAGTTATCAAATGAATAAAAAAAGATTTACGTAACTTTTACGGATTGATTCCTAGTCCTAAGTAGCCAACAAAACTCGGAAACCATCTATAGCTTTTGAACCGTAAATAATACGATTGATTTTCCCTTAGCAGACCCTAATATCTGACCGCCCAAGTTGGATGCACGCATCAGAAAGTCGGCAACTCTTGACATGTCTCAGAGCAAGTTCTAGCAACTTCTACATTAGAGATGAACTTTCCAGGAAAGTAGTCCGTCCTACTTGGGAGGGAGCTTTGTGCAATGAGCGGGACTAAATCTCGGGCAGTTTTCGCTTGGTTTTTTTCTTGTTCACTGAAATGTTCTATTATTGCGTAGGTGTTTGCCCAAAAATATGATTTTATAGCACACTGTGCGTAAAATGACCGCTTTACGCACGCTGCGCGTGCGTAAAGTCGGCATTTTCCGCACTTGTGCTATAAAAAATTATACGAAACTCGTGCGAGAAACTTTTTCTCGACTCGTGTGATTGCAGCACTCGCCTTCGGCTCGTGCCGCAAACTCACACTCGTCAGAAAACGTTTCATCGCTCTCGTATCGTAATATACTATTTAGTGACAAGGTGACATTTATTTATGCAGCCAAATTCATACTGTAGACTCGGCAAGCGCTCAATATCAAGGTTTAAAGACCCTTTTTGTGAAATTCGTAAAATATTTTTTTCGTGTTCCATACAAACGCAAGCCCAGCCCCGAGTCTATTACTATGGGAGGTTAACATTTTATTTTGCAAAATAAGCAAAAATTATTATCGATCCGTGATACTGGTCACTTACCAAGCCTCTAGAATGAATTTGGTTGTATGAAATAAAAGTCACCTTATATATTCAATTTTATCCTGAATTGTTTTTTTTTTTCAGCCGACGTTTCTCTGACATAATCCTAATTACGATAAATTCATTTTGATATATTTACATACCTACCGAGTACAATTTTTTATTTTTAAATAAATACATCATCTTAAAAGTTTTCTTAAAACGGGAGAAATATGTTTTCTTCTGACTTTCTTCGTATTATTCGTATAAATTTATCTAACATACGTGTTAAAAGTTTTTACTTCTTAAGATCTCAATAAAATAAATAAATCGGGCAAAATGTTAATTCTACCTTTTAAGGCTAATTTAAACTTTAATAAGTTTTCGGCTTAGTGTAGTGATGACGTAATAGCACCTATGAATGAAATATGTTTTTGAATTATATCTTTAATGCTAAAAATCTGACTTTGATAATTATTTATTTTGATACCTATAGTTAAATGTATTTTCAAATGTCAAATTGAGAACATGGACTCTAAAGGTTTTGTTCAATTCTCATACTAAAAATATCATATATTCCAATAATATGAAACTATTACCCATGCATAGTACAATTAAATAACATAGGTATAGGTACAATAATTATGTATAATGTTTTCTGTGAGTATTTTTTTGCCAACCCTTTTATATAAACATTTTCAAATACACACGAGGGGTGACGTCGTTCGGAGTGTAAAAAGTGCAAAAATTGGATGCTAAACTGCTCATTACTTCATGGTTCAGTCGCTAGATGGCGATTGTGGTCCTCATTAAAATTGTACCTATCGAGTAGAAGTGAAGAGGTGAGGAAGTGGTCTTTCTCCTCCATTTTTTATAAGGGCAGCTTTTTGAAAACATTTTGTTATTATGCATTTTTATTTGCAAATAGAAATAAATACTTAAATTCGATACAAATAAAGCGATATAAACGTGCACTTTTGTTTGTATTTTCTTTTGCGATTAAATATTTGTCATTCCTTGTATCCACTTGTACGCTCATCCATTCCATACTTATTATTCGATAAGCATTCCCTTCATATTTCAGACAATACAAATAACAAAACATCAGTGAATGCTTTACTCTACGTTAGGGAAATGTAATAAAGAAATAAAGATAACAGTATAGGAAGATGGATAAAACACTCAATCATACATGCACATTGTACACACACATTCGTGGTTGAGATAAAAAATGTAATTTGTAATTTTTAGGATGGTTGTTTACTTAGGTACAAGACAAACCAAATATTTTCGATTCGACGCTCGCCACTTTGTGTTTTTTTTTTTTTTCGTTTGTCGTCAGTAAAAGGGACCCTGTTCATTTAGATATTTATCTATCTACCCGTCAGATAAAAGATGTATGTATATTAAGGCGAATGGATACGCCAACTGCAATTTGGACCTGTCTTTGAAGGCCTACTCCTCTCACACGAGTGGTCCAAAAATTTTCATAAAAGTATATGATAGGCATTAAAGAGTCAAAAATAAATTTTACGTTTCATAAACTGTTTTTCTATTGTAAGTTTTGACAAAAAAAATCGAAAGTCATCGAAAGTTTCACATGATTAACACAAGAATTCTCTTACTCCTTCCAAACGCCTAAAGCGATTTTATTTATTATTTCACCAAATTATAGGAAATTATTAGATCTAAAAAATTTAAGTTCAAAATTTTTTTTTCGTTCATGGCGTCCATGTGAAAAGTATTATTTTCTCCTATTTTGCGCTAGCCGGAGACGCAGTGGTTGTCGTAACAACCACTTTTCAAGGCACGCTGAAATGAACATTATTTCAATGTCGTTTCCTTTGATATTTGTACCGACACACATGGAGTTGATTATTTAGCGTGGTTATACGCCTTAATACTGTATTATAGGTATACTGACTTGGTCTTACTTGCTCTATTTACTGTAATGTTTTCAATACTACTGGCAAAATGGATTAGTAGTTAGCTCTTGACTGCCATTGGAAAATGAGAGGGCCTTATATCTAACTTCTACATCTTTTTAAGGTACCGTGATTGGCTAGAAATGATGTATGACATTTCTAGACAATAAAGTGATAACGATAGATGTTGAAGTTAGATAATAAAGCCCCTTATTTTTTTAGATTAAATTATGTTAAGGTGCGTTAATTCGAAAACAATTTCGATATTTAGGTTAAATAAGCCATATTTTAGAACTTGTGGTCTAAAAAACCTCATGATAATGAATATTTTCACGAAAAAGCTGCAACTTCGTGTAACGTCACTTGAGAAATGGCTGTTTATAAATGTATCCTTTGCTATGAAGATAAATTTATAATAATTTGCTTCCGACTGATTTGACAGCTGTATGACAGATGAGTAGACAGACAGAGACAGACGACTTTTTTATAAGCAATCACACATCGCAGTCAGTATAATATCTAAAATTCTCAAGTGACGTCATATCGGACAATTCTGTAAAAAACCATTTAGAAATAATGGTTGATTTATATACCAAAATACTGAAAACTGTGTCCTAAAATGACGTATAAACTCTAAAAAAAATTAAAAAATATATATATTTTAGAAATTAAGCTATGGAAATTCCAGCCACGATCTTAACAGCTCTGTTCTGTTACTATTGTTTTAGCGATAATGAGAAATTAGGGATCAACTTCGAAGGTCTACATTAAATTTTAAACTACGAAAGTTTAAGGAATTTTGCACACGTGTTTTTATGTCTTGTATTACAATTTTCGAGTTATTTGGTCATCATCATATTTCTAATATTTTGATCTGACGGATTAGCAAGTCTGTAAAAAGGACCTCGTATGTGTCAAGGGCATCCCTTTTCTCATTGGATATTATACGTGCCTGTTACATTCCAACGTTATCTTTTTGTTACAAGTAAAGCAATTAATTGGGTCGAAATTACATTTTTTGTACCCAACAATTTCTCCCTTAACTTCAATATTATTATTTTATTAACTTATAGGCAAAGAAATCCCTATTTATATACAGCGTGCCTCATTTATAGACGTCCAATTGTTATACAGAGTGTAACAGAAAGGTGTAACCATTGCAGAGCTTATTCAGTCAATGGCATAGAACAACTTTTTATATGGAACAAAACCTATACCTCGAAAAAAAAATTAACATAAATAAATAATTAATTTATGTTCAAAATCAAGATGCTTTCTATGTTTCATCAAGTGCCGACAATCGCAAGTATAAATCAAAAAATTAACTGTTTCATAGAAAAAGGCAATGTCACTCGGCCAAAATGTATGCAGAGAGAGGCAGATTTGTTTTTGAAATTTCAGAGTTGTCTCCAAAGTAAAAGTTGTTCTATACCATTGACTGAATAAGCTCTTCAAATATGGTTACACCTTTCTGTTACACGTTGTATAGCCATATTCAGCTTAGCCATTATCGAGCTATGCCACGAATGAACAGGAGCCAAGACTACAAGGGTTTTCAACTTTTACGGAACCCTATAGTAGTTCCTAAAGTTCTTCTACTACCAACTTAAACAACTTATGAAAAGCAATTAATCCTACAGCGCCCTCGATCACTGTTAATTGTTAATTAAGATAAACCGACGACACAGAGTTCGAATCTTTTGTGAGGGAACAACAAATTTTCTTATCTGTGAACGCTCTTTGTCAACTTTCGGAGCAATTATTTTACTTTCTAGCAGCTGAATCGCTTTTGAATTAAGTTTCATGGGCTTTGGCTGTATTTTGGAATTCTTTGCTATGACATAGCGGGTGGGTTCGGGTGACCCCTATTGAAGTACGAGACGATTAACAGTCCTAAAGTTTCATCGACATTCATGACATTTCTATAAGTATCTCTAGTAATGTTCTTTTATAATACCTATATTTCTCGAAGCCGTAAGTATGGTTTTTGTTACAGTTACAGTAAATTGTATTTTGTGTTTCATATTTATATTCGTAACGCCTGTCTCCCAGAGGGGTAGGCAGAGACTATAGATTTCTATCTGCTACGATCCTGACACACCTTATTCGCCTCTTCTACATCTATCAATCTAGTCATACAAGCTCTTCTATTCCTGGTACTTTTGACATTGCCCTTCTTCAATATCTCGCCAATTTGGTCAGCATACATCCTTCTAGAGCGGCCTGATTGAGCTGTACCTTTGACTTGCGCACCACAAATTTCTTTCGTCACTCTACTTTCAATCATCCTCTCTACATGTCCAAACCACTGAAGCATTCTAGTCCCTATATTTTTCTATATTTTTCTATTCTAGTCCCTACATCTTCTTTCATGCTGCAACGATCCCGTATGTCGATATTTTTCACTCTATCATTCAATGTTAATACTCCGTAAGGAATGTGTTTCCACTTTGATCTTTATCATGCCATAACCAACATTCACTACCATACATAAGGGTAGCAGCCAACACTCCTGAACCGCCAATCGTGCCTTTGCAGTCACATTTTGGCTACGCATAAAGTTTTGGCTACACATAAGGCTATCCATATAACTTTTAAATGTATGCCCTAAAAATAAACAATACTTATATTAACATTATATCATTGCAGTATAGAAACGCAGAAATAAAAGTAAATCTGGATGTGAGGAGCTCTGAACCGGGAATCGAACCCGGGACCTCTCGCTTGCCGGGCGATTGCTCTAACCTCTGAGCTATCCAGGTCTCAACACAACTCGTGAATTTACCGATGTGCTTTCCCATACTGCAATGTTATTTATAGATACCCACTTTATAGTGAGCCACTTGGCGCCTAGAGGACGCTAGTGTATTCAAAGCTAGTCAAAGACCATTATGCCCTACCGTCACCTGTTACAGTATCGGGTAGTGAAGAATACACATTTCTCTTATCGAAACTATGACAGAAATAAATTTCTATGTTTGAACACTTGGCGATTTATCCATCGCAAGGAGATATAAATTAACATTATATCATTGCAGTATAGAAACGCAGAAATAAAAGTAAATCTGGATGTGAGGAGCTCTGAACCGGGAATCGAACCCGGGAATACTTATATTATTTTTCTGAAAATAAGGTCAAGGTACGTCATGGCTACAAAAAGATTGCAACTTTTGTGATACAATTCTTAATTAATGTTTATTTTTTATTTGTTTCAGGTATGAATGCAACTAGTTATAGACTTAATAACAAAACTCCGATATTCCTGACCGTAAGTACAAAAATAAAGCAGCCCACTTGAAAGTGCTATTATATTTGCCGACGAGGTTTGTAAACCTCCTTTATAGCATCAATAAAATATCCTTAGCGTTAATGCGTCCGCGCGAGTGCAAGTTATTGATGTAAAGCCGCCCTTATAAAGGTCTGCGCATAGTGAGCGAAGAAGGCTTATAAAAATTGCATTGTCAGCCTTTTAAATGGTTCGATGAAGAAACCGAAAAATGTTAATATAATAAAATATATACTTTTTAAACATTGTTGGAAAAAAGTACGATTCTATTCGCATTTCACCCAAACTGCGTAAAGTCAAACATCCATCCATCAGCCTAGTTCGTCCACTGCTGGACATAAGCCTTTTCAGGACTTTGTCAATCCCGGCGGTCATCCTGGAAGAATTGCCCATACTCACACACGTTGGGCAGGCGGGTTAGTGAGCGCGGTGCCGGAACCCTCGCACCAGTGACACCGCTGCCTGTCACCAGTCTATTCGGCTATTGGGGATGGGTATACCACCATCCATCGGTCCCAGGCATGAATTACTTCGAGCAGGTCTCTAAGTAAGATGGTGGTACCTTCACAGTCGAGCCCGGCATCAGCTCTATCACCTGTGAATCATGTTCACTTCCAATTATGTGTATTATGATGTATGTAGCAATTTAAAACAAGTTAGCATTAAATTACTTATTTTTTTTATCATCAATGACCAACTTGTTGTGTCGTAATGACATAAAGATCGTGACAAGTATGAATGGGTTGAGGGGCGCATAAAAAATAACTGAATATCAACCTAAAAGCCGATAGTGAGATGGACTTTTAACTATTCTTATAGTATTTATACTATAATTTCGTCCTTTGTACTAAATATGTTTAGTCTAGAGATAGTACGCCAAAATGTAAATTTTACTGCCTTCGTCTTTTTTTAGTTACACAACATACAATATCAAATTTTCTTTAACCACGTGCTGGATTTAAAATAAAATATGGTCTATTTTACCAAATTCACCTTAATTGTCGTAAGAAGAAATACTGAAACTTGTACAAAATGTATACAAAAAATTTGTGGTAACAGGAAAGTTAAAAAGTCTACTGTAGTTTACAAGGGCTTTTAAAGCTGTATGCGAATAAATATAGAAAAAAAGCAATCAATAACTATGATTATTGCAAAAACGTCGTGGCGGAAGCGTCTTCATTCACCCAGAAGAAGGCAGTCTGAATCTGCTGAAACTGGTTGGTTATCCCGATCAAAAATACTTATTGAGGTGTTTTGAAATAATCATGTTTTATCCTCAAGTTTCATTCAATTTGATAATCAATAAGTACTTTATGTTACAATCAATGAATACTTTATGTTATTTCAGTACTTTAATTATTAATAAATACTATACTTCTTTTCTGTATACTATCCGTTTCCGAGTATCAAAATCCAACCCTACATGTCCTGTTCAAGGAAAGCCGCGTGCCAATAAATGAAATGGCATCAGTTGTAACTCCTCTTATCGGTCAAGATTATGGCGTCCCACGGATAATGTGCCGCGGCCCCCCTAATGTGTTTTGATATATTACTTTATTTGTCAAGTATCAATAATGTTCGGTCGGAGCACTTTCGCCGCCCGACCGATTGGCTGGGGTGAATATGAAATGTACTTACGTAAATAAAAAATATCGTATGTATCGACTTGAAATAGTGGTGTGTCTCTAGTGAGATCTTGTTTTTTTTTTGTTTCTTTAAAAAACGAACACTAATCTATCTATGTATATAGATAGAGAATATTTTCCCACGATTTCGACAAGATTCGTCACGGCAATTCAATTGAGTCGTGAAAATGCGGAAAACTTATATTTAAATAAAAATAAACGTGTTTGTCGGTTTCCATTGACGGATTAGTATGGTAATAATGGCGTTGCGTGATGTTATCAACTGTAATTTAATGTGGGACCGATAGTCATCTTCTCCCCTTAACCACTGCACCCATGGGAGTTGTTCAATTTTTATTTCTATATTCATTGATTAGTTCTAATGCTTATAGAATTAAATGAGACTTGAGGATAATTCATGATTTATATAAAAACGGCTCACCTCAATACGTGTTATGATCGGGAAAGCCGACCAGTTTCAGCAGATTTAGACTGCTTTCATCTGGGCGAGTAAAGACGTTTACGCAACGTTACGCCTCACACTGATTTAGACTGCACACAGATGAAGCCAGCCTAAATCTGGTGAAACTGGTCGGCTTTCCCGATCATAACACGTATTGAGGTGAGCCGTTTTTGTAGAAATCAGTTCTAATGCTAGTCAAAATTAAATGGTTACCACTTTGCTAGTGTTAGCATGTGTCAAATAAATATGTCCATAAAAAAACACGACGTTCATGTTATATTGCAACAAATTATAAAAGTGTAATCGTATTTTTATTTGGAGTTAGTTTCAACGCCGTTATTGAAGTGGAAACTTCTTTAGGCGCGTTGAGCGATTTTTGGTAGGGAAAAATGTTAAGGGTTCACGTCACCGTTGACGTCACCGTCATCGACATGCTATGTTGACAGGAAAGTATTCACTTCTGTCGGCAGACATGAAGAACTCTTAGACAAGTTAGATCGTCTCCCAAATCTCTGTACCAGATACATCTTCGGATTGCGCAAACACTGAATTTTATGTAGGTTAATATGTATAAATATTATTTATTACTATAAGTAATTAAATACCCTATATGATTTCGTTAATTGATAAACTTATCTAGCACTACCCTTGAACTCTCCACATCACCAAAGGTTAACTGGTAGAGAAAGCTAATTAGCATTAAGTTCGCCTATGTGCATTGTTTATTTTTGTGCAATAAAGTATTTATATAATACATACATACATACTGCCAATGTTTTTTTTATTACCGTTTGGTGAGAATCTCAATCTCGGAAAACTGGTTCAAATAAAGATACCTAATGACTTTTCAGAATTATGTACTGCAGTTCAAGCTTCCTACTTGTAAACGACTTTAAACGCTATGACGTTGCAATAAGAACTACCAATAGGTAGCCTGTCATGCTGACGTCTTTACATAGTATTTGTTTACTTGTTAAACGGTGAAAGAAGGCATAATTCTCTAAAAATCGTTTTGGGCTTTGTACGTAAAATTCGTCGGTGAAACAAGGATGTGCGATGGTTGACCATCTTAGTGACTGTCTATGCATCTCCGACATCCTATACACATATTTTATCGCTGATCAGCGATATGTCGTAGTTGTCGTTGATAGATTATACATATAAAATAGATTTGGATGACTTTGAACAAAAGTAAATTTCATACTCATATCTTAGGTATTATATACAAAGATATATCTTATATTATCATCTAAACTGACCGGAATCTACAATTTATTTCAGTAAATCAATCATCGTATTTACCCAACAAAATACTCAATCTTACTCGATCCGCAGCCCAAGGAAATCGCTCTTGCGTAAGTTCCGAAATAACATTATTTCTTTTTATCCTTTATATTTTGTTGTCCTTGCTTGTATTGTGAAATTATATGAATATCAATATTATGCTGCCCGAAGAAAGTTTCCATATGTCCTTACGAGATGTTATCTGAAGTAATTTCAGTTGTGTTCAAAGTGTCAACACAATAGTTTAACGCTCGTACGCCTTCTTTCACCTAAGATTATTGTGTTGTAACGTGACAAGTGGATGACGTAGGCACAAATACTAATTATAGTGCCCCCAACTTATTTATTCTGTTGGATTATCCGCCGTCTCTTTGGTTTATAATACAGATGGTATTTTACCGTTCAGCAACAAGATTCTTACTATGTTTTAAAACCTTACGAACTAAAGAAGCAACAAACGATAATTACTATTTTATTAATTACTAGCGGACGTCCTGCAGCGTTATTCGCGTTGATCCCGTTTTTCCCGATCCAATGGAAATTTTCTGAAATCTTTTCTTAGCGGATGTTACAAGGAACATAAAGTCCAAGTTTCATGTTCCTAGGGTCAGCCATTTGGTCTGAGTGATTACAGATCAGTTAATCAGTTAGTCAGTCACAGTTATCTCAGTCTAAAAAAACAATGAAGTGAGTATCCAAAAATATTATAACCTATCATATTTTCAATATTGACGTCAATACATTTAATCAAACTCAAGTTTAAATAACAAAATAAAACTATACGTTTTTATTGCTAAATCCATCGCTTGTAATACTCTAATTATTATTAGAGTGCATTACTAACTAGGAATCAATCAGAAACAAATTTAAAAGCACAAATATTTGTTTGAAAAAATTCCTCTGGCCAGGATTTGAACTTGCGACCTTCTGTTTACATGACAGGCGCACTACCGACTGCGCTACCGAGGTTCGTATCTGGAACGAAGAATTTTTCCACCATATTTGTAACTACTTGATATACTCATACCAGCTTGTAATGCACATACTGAAAAAAATATTTGTGCTTTTAAATTTGTTTCTGATTGATTCCTAGTTAAAATAAACAAAGTAGAGTCAGTCTGGAACTGATAAATAAATGTTTTACTTTCAAAGATTGGCAAATATGAAATTTTAAAAATACATGGTCATTATAAACATTATAAGGAGTTTTAGGAGTACGGGACTCACCGTGTTTAGTTCTTATTTTTATATTTTCTCGAATTTTCGGCAGAATTACATCTGCCATGGTCGCGGGATGATAATGTTTATTGTCAAACATTATATATAAGGTATTTCAATTTAAATGGAAAGTAATTTAGGATGTGATTCAATATCGTTAATACATCACATTCCACAGCAAAGTAATTTTTTTTGCGCGAACATTTTCTTCATTTGTCCATACAAACCGAGTCAGCTGATCGGACCACTTTGTACTGAGAAGCAAAAAAAAAGTCCGCGCAAAAAAGTGCTTTGCAGTGGAATGTGATTTATTATCGATACTGAATCACCTCCTAAATTACTTTCCATTTAAATTGAAAGACCTTATTATTGTTGATTGAAGAAGATAGCGCAAAATAAAGAATTTTCTGCACATGCGCTACTAGAAAACAGTCAATGATGAATATTAGATCTTATTATTTGGTTCCTGCAGCCAGCCACTACACTGCGTGCTCACCATCTTAGTCTGTAATCGGTTGACCGCGTTACACCACGACATATGCAATAATTTCCTGGCTTGTATTACCAATACACACATATATTCATCGTATAAGAGCGCGATGTTTTCGTGGGCAGCGAAGCAAAATTTATTATTTGGTCGCATGTTTGTTCGACTTTCGTAGTCGGATTATGGTGAAAAAGTCATTTATTTCGTACCCGCCGCTGCCCCTTCGCCTACGTAAACGTTGTAGGGTTGTCGCTGAGAAGAGTATCTAAAATTTTTTCATTGTACAAGGTTTAAAATAATTGTTTTTGTACGATACTAACTTCCATTCTTGTATACACCAACGTCCTACAAGCGTATTTGATTTGGTAATATTTAGCTATGATAATAAATATTTTTACTTAATAAAAGCTTTTTTTACCGTTTTATTATATATATATACAGATTCTTACGAATATTATGGTAGAAATTAAATAAAAAAGAAAATCTTCGATATATTTCGACCCACTTGACTGACGAAGACCCCAAGTAGGTCGAAATATATATCGAAAATATTCTTTTTTATTTAATTTCTACCATAATATTCGTAATATTTAGTTACTAATACGTAGTAACGTAAACTTACCATTCGAAAAATATTTTAGTTAAAACACACAAACTTCATAAAGTTCTATTCACGAAATACAGTTTAAGAGCGGTTTCGCAGCCAGACTGTGAAAAACCCGCCTTTTTCTAATCAATCGGAACAGGACACTTAAATTAAAAATTCACTCTTAAATCTTCTTGTCAAAATAAATGTAGAATTATGAAATTAATCATACACCATTAAACATATTTAAATGCTTGTTTCCAAAACTGGTAAGCACTCTTCCATACTTTAGGGCTCCTTTATGATAAGACTCCGTTGTCCGTCCATCACAGCCTCGTAAGTCATAACTTTAGCACCGTTAAAGATAAAGCCATGAAATTTGGCACAAAAATAGCATTAACCTTTCCACATTACACAGTGTAAAAAAAATTTAATAATTTGAAATTGTTCAAAATATTTCCAAAACAAAAGAGAGAAAAATAAAAATATTATTCTAAAAACACAAAATGGCTATCAAATTGTAGATACTAAAGAGTTAATTGTAAAAATATAGATCTTTACTATATTTACTTATTTTGAAAATATTTTGAAAATTGATATTTTGAAAAAGTTCCTCAAAAAAAACCTCAGTAACGCAGTCGGTAGCGCGCCTGTCATGTAAGCAGGTCACAGGTTCAAATCCTGGCCGGAGGAATTTTTTCAAAATAATTGTGCTTTTAAACTTCTTTCCGATTGATTTCAAGTTTGTAATGCACTGTAATAATAATTAGAGTATTCAAAGCGATGGATTTCACAATAAAAACATATAATATTAACAAATTATGCACACTTACAAAATTTAGGTATGTATTATTATTATATTTATGTGTGTAATTATTATAAAAATTACTTTAATAAAATGATAAAGCTGATTTTGTAGCGGTTTCGACTTGACAGCTTTTAGGAGCAGAGCAGTTTATATGAACGAGTACTATCACAAGTTTTATTTCCAAAACCTTTCATCGTGTGTAGTTTTTTGACAACCCCAGATGTAACTTGGTGACGCGACCCACTATTTATGATCCAATATTTTCATACGCGCCGAACTTTCTCGTCTACCCGCATATATGCTTAGAACATCCTTTATATCTTTATTTTGTGACAACGTTTTGTAAAAAATGTTCCGTTATTTTAACGCTCAGGCGAGCAATGGTTTTATTGATTTATAGTCTCGTCTTTAATTGAAACAAATGGACTTTATTCAAATAAATGGACTTTTCGAATTCAGTTATAAATTGTGATTATTAGACAATAAAGAAAATGGAATTTATTTCCAAAAAAAAAGTTATTATTAAAACTTATATTATAATAAAAACTTAAATAACATAAAAAATACTAAATTATAAATAATACTTAAAATATACACTAACTACAAAGCTTAAAATAAACCTACTATAAAAACAAAATTAACTTACAAATAAAACCCTAACTATGAAAAAGACCGCCCCTCATCGTACCCGGCACAAAGGTTCCCATTACGCTCGCTGCGTTCCCGCGTTGGATTGCAATGGAAATCCTTTGCGCCAAGTACGACATTGAGCGGTGGTCTTGCCATCTGTCTTTTATTTTTCTTCCGAGTGCCCTCAGAAATGTCTTGGCCTCAGAGCCCCATACGCCGGTCGTTTCAAATGCGGCGGCAATAAAAATGTAATTTTGTTTCAGATCTTTATTAAAACTAAAAAACACAAACTAAATTATTTATCATTTAAGGTTACGTTAGCCACTTAGCGCAAAGTGTATAACTTAACTTTGTTTTTTTTTTTGTTTAGAAGTTAAAAATTGAAAAACCATTTGGTATGTGGCAATTCATTTTTTTATTTTTTGGGTCTCGTCTCAAATTGGGACACCTTATTGTAAGATGCCTATTGTTAAGATGAAGTTGCGTAAGCCGGAAACTGGCGATGGTACTCGTCCATACGAACAACTTTCCGTGAAAAAAATTGAGAAATCGAGAATAAAAATCTTTTGTTTCATACAATTTGGTCGAGTAGCAATATAACTTTTCTAGGGAACAGCTGATTTTTTTTTGGGATTCGAAGGTTGGCTCCATAGTAAAAGTTGTTCGTATGGACGAATACCATCACCAGTTTCCGGCTTCCACAACTTCATCTTAACACCCAGTATAGCGAGGCTGTTTCTATGTCGATGGCATTGCTCAAGATCGGCTGGGCCGTTTTTGGCATGTTAATTAATACTTGCACCAGAACCAAGAAAATATGTAGATAATCACGTCACATTTTAAAAATTTTACATTAAATTATCTATTTATCAGTCTTGACGAGACCCATACATACTTCATGTCTAACATAACATATCCAACACACTTCGAGTTCCAAGAGTAATAGAAATAAAACATATCATCAAGTCAACTTAATGAATGCAAGTCACAGTCCACCTTTGGCACAGCCGCTTTTCATCGACGATTATTAGTTTTAGAAATAATTACAATAGTTAAAAGTGAACATCGTCGCTGGCGTCATATTTTTTTTATTTGTTTTTTTTTTAGGAAAGTATGGTTTTCTTTAGTATCGAAACAAAAAGTAGCTTCTTTATAATATAGGCCAGTATCCCTGTACCTGTGATCCGTTGATTAATTACAGAGTTACAACCTAAAATACATAAAAAACATCATATAAGAGAAATAATAGGTATTATGTTTTGTGTAAACTAAAACTTAAATAACAATTTTTATCTAAACTAAACACATTCAAAATAAAAATTAAGTACCTAACATAAAAATATTATATAATAAAACTAAAATTAAATATACCTAAAATAATATTACTAACAAATAATAAAAAAACAGAAAATGTTCGGCACCTATTAAAAAATCAAGTTAAATAAAATTAAATATAATGGGATTGTTAGAGATTACGATCTAATTTACCTAATGTCTAATGTTGTAGCCGATCACTTTACTACTGTAATAAGTTGTTATGTGTAAAAGTTAAAATGATGGCTCAGAATGTCAGTCAAAATTAAAATGGTGAACTAGCAGAGTTTTTTTTTTATTTAAGTGCGCAGTCTAGTAAAGTAAAATTCCATTAGGAACCTGCAGGACAAAATCCAGGGACTGTTAATTTGATAAGCATGGTTGTGATGGGATTATAAAAGTCTACAAAGACCAAGTAAAGCAATTGGCGGAACCAAAAGACTAGTCTCATTGCCAAAATCATAATGCAAAATTCTTCAAAACATGCATCGAAAATATGCACGAACTTTGGTAAGCGTATCAGTATGAATATTCAAAAAGGCGCATTTAGAAAGCTCAATATTGTCCCTCACCTGTGTCCCCGATATTGCCTCAGCCCTTGCTTGTCTTGTGTGACAGTTATGTATGGTACAGCAGTTGGTTGGTTGGGGCCTCATATTATTCTGAGGAGGTTTTCCTCTATGTGTTCAAGATGAACACTGCTGTACAAGAGTGTTCATCTCTTATGCTAATCTGGGGGCACGGCAGTGCCCCCGCAAAGTCTCGCAGAAAAAACGCGGAACGGCCGTACCATCCTTTTCTCGAAGCAACTCACGGCACTTTCAACCCCCCTGTATCTTCGTTGTGGGTGAAGCTAGAAGTCTGAAATTTCAGGAACCAAGAGTACTTACTGATCCTACTTCTGACCCCAAATTACAACTTTGTACCTATATTCGATTACGAAATATCTCAAGTCAAAGTTCCCTTATTTTGTCACTGACTGACTGACACATCATCAAAAGTCTAAAGGTGTTCTAGCAGGCCTACAATCTTGAAATTTTGCATGCGGTTAGTGTTAAGTGTACATTGCAACAAAAAAATATAAAAATGTAATTTGCGGTTGGTAATTTAATATTTCCATACAAAGTCTATGCAAAATGTATGTTTCCAGCTGCATCTATAAATTTGTATGACACTAGATGACGTTGCTGGTATGCTGCTTTGCATTAAAGACGCCTAAAACGAAAAATTCTACGTTAAAATTAAAGTGCGAAAACTAAAAAATAAAACCGGTAAAGTGCGAATCTGACTCGTGCATAAAGAGTTCCGTACCCCTACACAATACGGGTACGGAACCCTAAAAGTAAATAACAACAATAAAGATGCCATAGCAACATTAAGGCGACAAAATACAAAGCGATAAAACGGTAGCGCCTGACAAACAATTCGGTACCTTTTTAGTACGGAACCCAAATTTTCATTATTTTACTTTAAAGTATTTACTACAGACTGCCCAAAGTTTAAACTTTTACTTGTATGTTGTATTAGCGTTCTAAAGATAGAGCCTTTGTTATAATAATCTGTTCCTTGGGTAAGGCACCCTAAAAAGGGTGGTTTATAATGTTCCACACATTCACAATATTAGTCTATTTAAGAAGAAAATATCAATATTTCGTAATTAAGTCACTAAAAAAAGGTAGTTTGCGAATCCGACTCGCGCATAAAGGGTTCCGTACCCCTACACAATACGGGTATGGAACCCTAAAAGTAAATTGCAACAACATAGATGCCATAGCACCATCAAGGCGACAAAAAACAAAGCGATAAAACGGTAGCACCTGACAAACAATTCGGTACCTTTTTAGGAAGGAACCCTAATTTTTATTATTTCTTATTTTACTTTAAAGTAGTCTGCCTAAATTTTCAACTTGTAGGTACTTGTATGTATAACCGTTCTAACGATAGAGCCTTTGTTATAATAATTTGTGCTTTGGGTAAGGAACCCTAAAACACATTTAGTCTATTTAAGAAGACAAATATCAACATTTCGTAATTAAGTCGCTATTAAACCGGCTAAGTGAAAGTCAGACTCGCTCACGAAGGGTTCCGTACTACCATCACACAATATGGGTACGAAACCCCAAATCATTATGGTAAATACCAACAATAAAGATGACACAGCAACATCAAGGCGACAAAAAACAAGGCGCTAAAATGGTAGCGCCTGACAAACAAATCAGCAAATTTTGAATACGGAACTCTAATATTTATATGCCCAAAATTGTTGTTTTATAAAGATAGAGCTGAAACAAATAACATCGAATAATTGGACCCCCCTTGGATTTCCATTTATTGAACTTTTTATGCTGTGATAGGGGCCATATTATTATTTGCCGTGATAGAGGACAATGTAACATATATTATGTGAAAATATTTACGCGCTACCTATAACGGCTGAAGCTGTAGACCCATGTGATAGATGGATAGACAGCGGAGGATTAGTAATAGGTTCACGGAACCTAATGATACGGAACCCTAAAAATCAAGGTAAAAGGTTATTTATCAAGTGAAGCTTTAAATATATTAAAGGAAAAATAAAGCGGCTAATGTTGTTTTATTTGTATATGCATCCTCTATGATGTAGGTATATTGAAATGTCTATGTACTCGTGTGTCATTCAAAAAAGACCAGGTTTAGCTCATTATTCTGAGAGGTTTAGACATAATAATGTACTCTGTGGTTTGACTGACAAGCCTGCCTTTCACTTCATGGTCAAAAGAAATTTTAACCTGCCTGTTGCATCTAATTGTGGATAATAGTAATAATAAATTACAGTAAAAATTAATATTGCAATGGAACCTGAAATATTGTACATAAATGAAAATCCTTGTCCACACCTAGTTGTCACTATACCTGGAGATGGTTCATGTTTGTTCCATTCTTTTTCATTCTGTATGTATGGGAACATTGAGTCGTCATATGACATTAGGTGTGCGGTAGTCGAGTATGTGGTAGCGCATTGGGATGAAATGCAACTTTATACGTGTGACGAGCGTGGAGACACATGTACTCGACAGCAATGGTGAAAACTACCACCTACGGTTCCGTATCCGAACTTATGGCAGCTACCGGTTTGTATCCATTTACGTTCAAGGTTTACGAAAATAGCCGTTTGAGAGGATCATTCGGTGGCGATCCTGGGATGCCAGTGAAACGTTTACGATTCTCTGGTAGTTTCTTAGGTGGTCATTATGAAATACTCCTTCCCGATACTAGTTTCTCAGGAGTATGTCCTAATGATCAGTTAAAGGGAGTGGGTTTTAAGAAAATCCGCAGCTGACGTGCAAGAAATATTACCCGAGAAGAAAAAAAGGGGGACTACCTACAAAAAGAAATGAGATCCCATCAAAAACATAAAATGTACAAAAATGGCAAGTCTCGCAACGCAATCCTTCCACCGTAAAAAGCTGTGAGATCTTATGTAAAGCCAAGTCTGCTATTTTAGTTTTTATGGAAGCACCTTTTCATTTAAGTTAGTATGGGAGCACCTATTTAAAAAATTTATCATTAATTGTTTCCTATTTAGTTACCTACCAACATTAAGTGACTGTATTAATATTAGTCATCTTTATTTCCTAATAAAATATGGTGACTTTGCAATTGCAGAGCACAAATAAAGCACTGATGCGTAGAAATATCTTCTCAAATCGCTAATAAATTGGTATTAGGTAGCTGATATGTTGTATATGTTGCTGTGCGATTGCGAAGTCACTATATTTTATTAGGAAATAAAGATGACTTATATTAATACAGTCACTTAATGTTGGTAGGTAACTAAATAAGAAACAATTAATGATAAATTTGTTAAATAGGTGCTCCCATACTAACTTAATTCAAAAGGTGCTTCCATAAAAACTAAAATAGCAGACTTGGCTTTACATAAGATCTCACAGCTTTTTACGGTGGAAGGATTGCGTTGCGAGACTTGCCATTTTTGTACATTTTATGTTTTTGATGGGATTATACTTACCAGTTTCCAGCCAGTTATACTTACCAGCCAGTTTCAAGTTCAAAATGCTATATTCGGGCGGGAACATAAAACTGTTGGTTGTGTATTTGACTATTGCATCCAAGTATCAAAAGTGTATGTGGGCATTTTATTTATTTTAAGAAGATAGATATAAGAAATTACAAATATAATATAGATGAAGAAATAAAGGAAATCAGCAGTGGTATTCTGAGGTTGAGGCTTTCACGAAGAGGTTCGGGTTCGATTTTAGTCACTATTGTCAGACATATAAAATACTTTTTTCGAAACCAAGTAGTATTTTATTATTTATTTATTTAAATTATTAATCAGGAAACAAATCTTAAATTTTAAAACAATGCCCTGCAAAACTGTACAAACAGTTTGACTGCAGGAATGAGTCTCGTGAGTAACAAAACAAAATAAATCATTTTCTATTAATTAAAATTTAAATATAAAAGAGAAAAAAGAAAAAATAATACTTTGTTTATGATTAATTATTGATTGTCTCTAAAAGATACTTTTTAAGAGACCTCTTAAACTTATGTTTATTTGGCTCGTTTCGAATATCCTCGGGTAAACTATTTAGCAGATATGGTAGGCGCCAAAGTGTTATTTACTTTAGGTACCTAAAATTTACCCTTGGAAATTGAGCGAGTGCCATGATTGTGATTTATTAATGATAGATTTATGCTCTTGATTATTATGTTTTAAACTAACGGGGAGTATTTTGCGTATTATAAATGATTTTTTGTAATCGCCTTTACAATTATTTTTGTTTTTTTATTTAATCAACTTGTTACTTGCTTAATGATGAACAAAAATACTGCAAGCATGTATATTTTGTGCCCCAAAGTAAAGCCCTCAATAATCGTCGGTGTAAGTTGGGTAAATATCTTCTTAATTCGAGGGTATCCCAAGAAATCGGTTCTGCTCCAACGCTTTCATTTTATCCTTGTCTATCCTGCTCAGTTGAAGCGCAACACTCGGTAATCTCGCGATTTCAAAGTGTTTTTATTTATTATTTTGGAATGAGAAGGATAGGTTTTATAATATGACGGCTATTTTATTTCTCATTTTGTACTACGTTTATTTTGGTATACGTTTTATTGTCTAAAACCTAATATAACTCAAATAAAATTATATTTGCATCATAGTTTGGGTCTGTCTTTGCAATTTTTTGGATGCAGGGAAATGCAAGTAATGGCGTATTGAATGAACGAAATATTAAGATCAAAGATAAAAATATGGCATATATATTTTTCAACATTTTAGTATCCCAATTTTATAGTTTAAAATGTGTATGAAAAGAGACAAAATTTGGAGAACCCTGCCTACCAAAATATATATGTATGGTTAATAAATTACATAGGATTTTAAGTGCAAGGTATCTACAGTGGTTGATGGTGTATGTGGTCACTTCTTGATGGAACATTTTAACAATAATACAAAAATATTGAAACTTCTTGTATGTTGTTCCACTAGTATATTTATAACGATCACGCTACCGGTATCATGAATTTATCTACAGGTTATAAGTTATAAGATAACTTATAACATAAACCACACGAGTATTTCGACGTAATTTTTTTTTTATATGCCGTTTCGTTACATTATTTTGACTAGCATGTCTGCCTATTAAATATTCACATCACCAGTCATGCAATAAGCGCTTTAAAAATCCCCAGTTTCCAAGCAAAGAAATTAAAGTCATAAATCCTACAAAACTCGACCATTCATAAAATAAAATGTCGGCCATGAAATCAAAGCTGCAACTTGCAACTGCAGAAATAATCCAATTCCGACCGCAATGTCATCGTGAGCTAACAAACTAGAAATTTTCAAGTCGATATTTCCAACCTGATTCTCGGAGAAGAAAAACGAAAGAAGAAAATGGGTATCTCCCGTTTGGTGCAAAAATACCTGTTTTATAATAAGTGCATTGCGATTCGTTAAGTTGTTTATATTGGAGATTCTGAAAAAAAATTGGTTCTCGTTTTCTTTTTCATTCGTTGTTTTTCATTCACTTTTTAATTCGAATTTTTAATTTATTACTGAACTTCAACTAACACTTTATAAGTCTCATCTCAAAAATATGTTTGTCAAATTAAATTTAACAGTACATAAAGTATATAAATATTACCACAGTGTAAAAGCATAGTATTTAGCTTCTTTTATGGAAAGTTTCGCCCATCCCATAGCACCCACTATTCGCTCTTTCGCCCACATAGTAAAGTTCAAAAGTGGATAATCGTACAATTGCACAAAAAAGTTTATATTCGACCACAATAGTAAATCTTCATGAATAACTTTATGAAAAAATCGTTGGTATCATGATTTGAAAGGAAAACCCCCGCGAATAAGGAAAAACGGCCCCGACTTGTAACTCCATCGGGCAAACTCGCTGCTCTTATTGTCCAAACTTTGCCCGGGCAGCTCGTGCTAGCGGTGCTAGGTACCACGTGAATTTTACATTGTCTTGTAATAAGATAAGTTTTGCTTTTTATTGTATTGCTACTTGCTTGTTTTCTTTGTTTTTTTTTTTGCGTGAAAAGGGAAAGTTCTTCGTTTTATTTGAAAAACAGAGCTAACGCTGCCGTTGCTTATTGTGGTATATTTATATTCAAAACATTGAAAATGTATTTAAATTTAGAAGCTAAAGATAAACATATGCTAAACTAGCTTCTGCCCGCGGCTTCGCCTGCGTGGCCTGCAGGAAACAAATGTTGTTTTTTTTTTTCATTAACGTATTTCATAAGCGTTCTTACCACTCAATTAAATATACAAACTGACAATATCCCAAACAAAGCTAGCGAGGCCGAGAAACTCGCATGTTCGGACTACGAACACGCCCAGTTAGGCCATCGGCCTCGCGGGCGCGTTCTCCGTCCTCGCATGCTCGTTTTTCGGCCTCCTTTGTACCGTTGATTAAATCGTATGTCACGGTCCTCGCACTTAGTGATTCAACTAAGTCGCTTCGCGCGCGATTAAACACTGTGCTACAGGTGATGTACTGCGATATATTTATTGTATTAAGAGTATTAGGATTAAGTTAAATCTCTGCCAAATTAGTTAACTTGTTTTTGAGGTATAATTCAATTATATAACATAGCCTTATTCTTCAAATTACGTACTTTCTTACAAAAAAATAAACTTACGCTTGATTTATTTGAAAATTAGAAAAATAATTAATTACAATTACTTTTAAGCCAACTAACATTGTGATGTAATTTAATAAATTAAACCCAATTAACACCAATACCATGTGTCTGGTTTAATCTCATTGATATTAATTATGCAAATAGCATATTAAAATAAATTTACCCACAAACTTTAATAAAAATAGCTTTACATATTTGTCATACTAGATTGCTTAACGGACCGTAAAAAAACGCTATCACCGCTCGGTGTTCTGAAGTTCCAGCCTATTGGCTGGAAATTGAATCAGATTATTTGGCGTGTAGAGAGATAAACAGAAAGACATACACAGGGACTGTTCTTGAATTAAAAAAAAAAGTTACGAAAACAATATTTTGCCGAAGCCCGCTAACGACTTACTTCATCAAAATATCCATTTAATAAGATCCAGCTGAACGTGGTTGGGTATACGTGATAAACGTGGTTGGGTATTCGTGATAACCAGATAATCGAGCTAAGGTTAACGAGATGTTAAATTTGGAAAAACAAGCGAGATCTTGACGAGGGTATAGTCGAGCCCCTTTGAGTTGAGCCGGGGATTAACCCGGGTTGAAATAATGAGGCGATTTGATGAATAATGGCCATCGGAAAAGAGTATTAGGGAGTAAAAATTTTGGAGTTATGATTGTTTAATATGCTCATTGTTCTTCTATAAAAGTTTAAAATGAATTTAATCTTTTTTATCTACAGTCATCGGAACTCCAACCAAGGTTTTCGAAAGAACGATGGAACAAGGTATAAATGTGAAATCGTTCGATCACATCCACAGCACGTCGGTACGCTTCAGCACTCGGAATGCTCTTATTGACTGCGAATCTCAAATTGGCTGGGCTGGCCATGCTAGTCGTATGCACCCGGATAGGTGAGCGAGAATCACTATCGAGTGTGTACCAGATAACGGCTGCCATACCCCTGGATGGGGGTAGGGGAATCTCGACTCTTTTTAAGACTGTACATGAGCCTAGAGCATGAATAACGCCAGACTTTCAAGGTTTTGTTTGAAGTAATTCGGAGTCTTCTTGTATTGAAAAAAAAAATACATTTGATTTATTGATTTTTTATCTGAGGATTGTACTTATAAACAATGTATTAAGGTTTATACTTTTGTCAACAAAGAAATGTTTTCCACCCTCTTTTTTTTGGTTTTCAAAAGTTCGTTTTAAGAACGCAGTTAAGAGATCAACTTGTTTTTTTTTTTTTTTTCATAAAATATGTAACAAAAATATGAAGAGATTTTACTTAAATCCAATATTTTTTTCCTTACAAAATATTTCAGTATGAGCTAAAAATAGATCGATTTGTTTGTTTCGCTGCGTGATCTAAGAAAAAGAGATCAATGAGCCAACATATAAACGCGTCTATCAAAAGCAAATAAGGTCTTTGCCATTGCACTTATTGTGCTGGACGGGTAATAAAAAAGTTGCTAGGGTAGGCCATCCTCTTAACATTTGCAAAAGTTACGTAAAAAGTGTAAGATATACTTTTTCTAATTATATTGTTGCAGTATATAAATGCAAACGAAAATTTTATCTGGATGTGAGACGCTCTTACTCGTAATCGATGTAAGAAAAGAAATATGTTTTATGGCTAAATATAAGAAATTTGTCACTGCCTATATACAGGACGTTTACCAATTAATGTGTTTTTTTTAATATTTAATAAAACAGCTGTTTTATACATTTCGAGTTGGTATTTAAGTTTTCTTTGAAACAGCTGATTTTTTTTTCGTGTTTTCTGTGTCGGTGCCATGGCAAATGTTGTCCATATTCGTAGGTAGAACACCTGTTAAAGAAAAAAGGTTATAAAAGTTACATCTAGTATAGGTACCTAAGTAGTTAACTTTTCTATCTCTCTTTTACTATTTTTTTTTGTACGGAAAAGAAAAATCAACGTTATCTACATCTCATACTCGTATGTACCTATGTATATGACGACACATTTTTGTATTCTATGACACGATAATAAATGAGCAACATTCAGTCAACTATTACACCCCTCGTGCCAAAAATCAATCATGTTATGACTCATCCATCCCATACACACAGCATGGTTGAGTTAAATTCAGGTCCGTATACGGGGGGGAGAATATTTGGGTGTCATAACCCCCCGAATAGCTTTACTGTCTTTAAAACGGTAAGTAGTTTATGCTACAAGGGTGAAAAGGAATAAATTATGAGGACGATTTAAAACACGAGCGTAGCGATTGTTTTAAACGTAACCGAGTAATTTATTGCTCTTATCATACTACGTTTTTCAATGCATAGTGTGAGGAAATAAAACAAATATAATCTTGTGAACTTTAAATTATGATTGGCTCAAAAAGACTGTAATCAGAGCCGTTAAACAGTGGAAAAAGAAGTATAACATTTATGGTACACAGGAAAGGCTGCAGGTTAGCCAAGCATTGTAAATAAATAAAAAAAATAATAATAATGAAGCCCTAGGGCAAAATAATCTACTCTCTGTTTGGTTTTGATGCATAAAAAGTGGGCCTTTACGAGCACTTGCATTATAAGATATATTTTGGTAATGTGTCAACCACCTGTTGATATCTTGAATTAAAAAAAAATATGGAACACAAGCATTTCTAAAAATTTTATCCCCCCTGCAAATGTATTCTAGCTACGGCCCTGGTTACGCTGAATAAACAATATTATGTATCTAGGGTTCTGACAAAAAATAATGGATATTGTAAGCTATGAGAGAAATATGATGAAAGTTTATATTTTTTTTAATTGCACTTTTGGTATAGAAACGCAGACAAAAAGTAAATCTGATGTCAGGACCCTCGCCTTTCAGGTGAATTGAGCAACCGAGATCTCTACCAGATCTACAGAGATATGAGAAGTTCAGTTGGAAGAACAATCATCCGGTAAAAGAGTCTCGGATTCGAATCCCGGTTTAGATGTCTTCACATCCAGATTTAAAGTATACACTAGGCCTTTTGAAGCGCGTGCTTAGATAAAAGAGTTCAAATACATCCGTACACATATTAACGCGCTCTTTGGCTCAAGACATACGAAGAAGTTTTTAATTTTACTATCTTTTTGCCATGCTGAACACGGTGTATGTACGCTTCCAATGCGCGCTGATCGCAAAACCCCAAGCGCCCAATGTGTACCCGGTCATGGAGTAATGCAGCCAGTGTTTTGGGTGCCCTGTTGACAGCGATGACTTGAATAAAGTCTTTTATCTATTCTAATAATAGAGGTAGTAAACAAGTTGTAAAATTTTGTCGGTCTATCTGTATATTACGTTTTAATTCAAGAACCACTCAACGGATTTGGATGGGGATTTCTTTATTCTCATCGTAGTGACCCAGCAGCCCTAGCGCTGTGTTTAATCGCGCGCGATGCGACTTAGTTGAATCACAAGTGCAAGGAGCGTGACACGATGTTTTTGCGATTAAACAGTACGTCACGATCCTTGCACTTGCGATTCAACTAGTGGCGTCGCGCGCGAGTAAACACTATGCTACAGGCCGTGGTCAACACATAGAATATAAGCGGGTGACAAAATAAATAACCGCCAAGCGGAAAACTGTCGTAACTACTACTACCATATACTAAGTATTACTACGTATAGACTAGCAGCTCCCATACATCAGTTTGTAGCCACAAAAAAGGTGTAAAATTCTAACGAAATCTAGATGACGTTGCTAAATCCTCTAACGAACACGATTCTAAAAAAGACCAATTTGTGACGCTAGTGGCACAGCGATGTCACGTAACATAAAAATAATTTCCACTTCGATTATTATCTATTGATGGCGCTGAAATATTTACTGTTAGTGTTGCCAACTTAGCGCCATCTAGTTTTTCTAAGCAAAGCTATTACAGCCACATGTTTACTTGGTAACCATGAGAGTTTCCTTGCAGCCAATTAAACAAATTATGCTTATTTGCAACACTTGGTGACACCTGGTGTTATAAGGGCGCGTAAAAAATTTGCTACGCCTTGATGTATGAGAGTTATCGGTCTGTACGTAGTAATAATTAGTCTATGCTACTACTCAAAGACTGAAAGACACTTCTACGCCAGGGAAGCCGCAGGCAAAAGCTAATCGCATATTAAAGCCGTGTGTTTATTAATAAGGCCAACATAGGCTAAAATAGTAGCCATCATCCACGTCCACATTAGCCAGTGTAAAATATTTACACTCAACCTTATTAGGGTCGAATAAGCGGACATGTCACGGCATAATCCCATGCTTAATTAGAGACATGCCTGGCCTCGCTTCAGGAGGGAAATCTCATTATAATGACTGCTTATAAGGTGACTAGTGAAAGTACCAAATTTGAGATGAATTTGCAAACCAGTTTTGGGATAAAACTTAGTTCTCATGTTTTTCTGTGTTCGTCTAATGTATAGGTATGTAAATCTCATTTTTGTATTTAGCTTTTCATGCAAGCATAGATCCTGTTTTTAGGGTTCCGTACCCAAAGGGCAAGTCGGAGCCCTATTAACGTCACTTCACTGTCCGTCTGTCGGTCCGTATGTGCCGAGTCTCTAGCTCTTAGACAGAATGAGATAGAAACCTGAAAATTTTATATGTTGTGTAAAATGTTGACCCACAACCGAATTTTTAATTTAAAATGTATTTTTATACTATATATTTTTTTCAGAGGGGCTTCATACATGAAAATGGAACTGTAATTTTTTTTATCTTGCCCTAACATGTGGGGTGTCATTGTCTACAGCTCATTAAGTAGAGTATAAATATATATATATATTTTTTTTGGCAGTATATCCATCCCTAATAGCCGGGCCTTATATGGAACAGACTGGTGACAGGCAGCGGCGTCACTGGTTCGAGGGTTCCGGCACCGCGCTCACCGCGCCCAGCGTGTGTGAGTATGGGCAATTCTTCCAGGATGACAGCCGGGTGTGGCAAAGTCCTGGAAAGACTTATGTCCAGCAGTGGACGAACTAGGCCTACTGTTTTTTTGCCTGTGAGCTGTCCTTTTACTCTCCCCCGAATTACTTCGAGGGGGTCTCCAAGTATGAATGAATGAATGAATGAATACTTTTATTTATCAAAAGGTAGATTATCTTATAGCTAAATATGACCCACAAAACTGCATGTGCAGTTTGACTGTGGGATCCGTGAGTCTCTGATACAATTTTAATAAAATTAGTACCTACTTAAATAAAAGTAATTAGTACGATCAGCCGAACATAAGCGGCCACGCCTCCGCTACCACTTTACGTGCCTTTGCTAAGCTATGACTTGGCGTGGGTATCCGCTGATGCGCGGCCGACCGCACCAGCTAATTATAATTATTATACCTACTTAACTAAAAAACTTACATGGTATTGAGGAGATGATTTAATAACAGTTGTTTAAACGTTTGTTTATTGGACTCCTGCCTAATATTAATGGGCAGGCTATTTAGAATATATGGGATACGCTTTTTTAAAGTTCTATCGCCATAATAATTACGCACTCTTGGTACATTATATTTACCCGCTCTTACTGACCTAGTATCACAAGTATGGCTTACAAGAGATAAGTTATGCTCTTGTCTACCATGCTGATTAACTAATAATAATAATTTATGTTTTAAGCTGACTGGAAGAATTTTGCATATTTTAAATAATTTTCTGTAATCGTCTCTGCATTTACTTTTGGTTTTATTAGACACAAGGAGCTTTAGGAACCTAATTTGAAGTTTCTCTAATTTATCTATGTTTGTTTTAAATGTTAGTCCATAGCAGTCGAGAGCATAGCTTATTATTGAGTCTACCAAACACGTATACAAACATTTAAGAGTACTAGTTGGGACTCTAAAACTTAAATGGTAGAATTTACCAAGCAGAGTTTTAAGCTTACTACAAATGTAATCTACATGTGTTGTCCATGAAAAGTTTTCATCAATTTTCATCCCAAGGTAGGTGGCACATTGTACTCGTTCAATAGGTTTGCAATCACAGGGTGTCCATTTATTGTGGAAGCAAGAGTAGTCATGAGTAACAACAATAGGTGAAAGTGGTTCCGTAGGGATCATGTAAGGTGAATGGATAACTAAGAGTTTAGTTTTATCAGCGTTCAGAACAATTCCGTTGTCGTGTGACCATTTGACCACTGAATCGACATCTTGTTGTACTAGTTGACAGGTGTCAGTGAAAGCAGTACCAGCGCGTAGCACGCATAGGTCATCTGCAAACATATACGCCGAGCTATGGCGCAGAACATCACACAGGCTGTTGACCAGCATAAGATAGCACACAGGGCCGCATCCAGAACCTTGCGGTACTCCGCACTGGACCCGCTTCGTATCACTGAACACCTCACCCACCTTGACACGATATGAACGCTCAGTGAGATAATCACGGAACCATTGGTTCAGTGGCTCGGCAACCCCACACTCATACATAGCATTCAGATGAAGTAAGATGATGAAGTAGAGTAAGATGGTGGTACCTCCACAGTCGAGCCTGGCATCAGCTCTACTAGCTGTTTGTATGTCAATGGTAATAAATGAATGTGAGTTATGACACTACGCGACAATAATTTAATGTCATTTGGGCTTTTCTAGTAAAGTATTTAAAAGTCTAGTAAAGTATTTTATGTATTTCTTCGTAAATTATCCTGCACACAACTTTAAATGGTGTTTACAGTTGTTGTGAAGAATTATTTAAAACGTAAGGCATAAAATAACACAGTTTTGCTAGAAAAGCCTAATTGACATTAAATTATTGTCGCGTAGTGCCATAAATCACATTCATTTATACTTTTTTATCAAAAGTAAGAAAAATAATTATAAGTAAAGGTAAGGGCTCGTTTTATAAAACATCACTTCATAGTATCAAACAAATTCGGTTCCCGCTGTCTGTCTGTCCCACGGATATTTTTGGTGTTAGAAAAGTATGTAGAGGGAAAGTGGCGACACTTGAACTCGGACAAATGCGAAGTGAGTAGAGATGAAAGCATATCTCTCGGATATCTATGGTCTGTCCCTATGTATGCTTAGATCTTTAAAACTACGCAACGGATTTTGATGCGTTTTTTTTTAATAGGTAGAGTGATTCAAGAGGAAGGTTTATATGTATTATACATGCCCGTGCAAAGCCGGCCGGGTCGCTAGTATAATATAAAAAACATCTACATTTTTTATATGTTTTCATTAAAAATCACTTTTTACACAATATTCACATTATATATTATAATAATTGACAAAAAACTTTTTTGTAATAAACTTTGAAAAACATTAACTAACTAAACAAAAACAAACTTTTAATTTCTTTATAGCTTGTTTACATGTTAATTAACTTTAATAAAAACAGTTAAAGTTATAACCGAATTTATTATACTATTTTTCATTAGAAAAAACCTAACGTTGCGTGTGAGACTAATAGTGTACTAAGTGCGTAATAGTGTACCTATTGAATGATACTATTACGAGACAATTTGATCGGCACAATGATCAGTGCTGCATTGTGAATCTTTGCAGAAAATACTGAGTCGGAGCCCTTTTATTATTGTAATATATGTCCATAATTATGTATCTGTATTATTGTTAAAACTTGTTCCGTGTCTTTAATTGTTAATGTTAATGTTTAATTGTGTTGAATGTGAATTGTGTCCATATTTTAATAGTGAATAAATGTTTTATCTATCTAATCTATCTATCTATCTATCTACAATATACTGTCCTGTATTAATTTCACCAAATTTAGGCCAAACTCATGGCTGAAAATCGAAAATACGGGACACGTGATCACCCTATTTCACTCGCACTTTCGCCCATCACAGTTCCCTTATAAAATTTAGTTCCCTAGAATGCAAACGTCGACACAGCATTATTATTTAAGGGGCGATCTATTTATTAAGGCCTCGGAAGGGCTCCCATTGAGGCTATAAACAATCTATTAATAAATTTAGGCCATCCCTTCCTTGACAGAGTCAACCACGACAACGGACGTGATAGCAATATCATAAACTATACGTAGTCAGATTAAAATGTACAGACTACCTTACAAAGGATATAGGGTGATCTTAAAACCTTAACGGGATATTAAAATTGGGTTTGTAATTTAATGAAGGCTACCACGACTATATTCCTACATAATTTAAATGGAAAAATTAAGGCTTTTAAGGTCTCTAAAAAAGTATCCCTCTAGAGATATCTATCCATCCATCAGCCCGTATTCGTCCACTGCTGGACATAGGCCTCTCCAATATTACGCTACTCTTGGCGGTCCTCAGTCATCCTCATCCAACCGCCACCCGCAACGTCCTTCAAATCGTTAGTCCAGCAGCGGGCACGAGGGCGGCCTACGCTGCGCTTTGCTGTACGTGGTCACCATTCCAATGCTCTAGAGATACTCAATAATTAATTATCTAAAGCTTTACAAATGATTTAATTTTTGCTAATTATTATCAAGACTGCTTCCTGCAGACAAACTGTTTAATCTGTTTATACTACAGTTTTTCAGGTGGATGAGATTTGTTTCCTGTTTATTCTTTATTACTTATATATTATTATAAATTATTTAATTAATGAGTTTTAAATTGATAATAATGCTTCTTAAACCTCTGGATTTATATTTTTACCCTTACGGGACTGATTGGGGCCACCATTGTTTAACTATTGTTCCTTTTTTTTACAGTACCAAAAGAGTTATCTGATATTCTAAACCAAAATACAATACCTTGGTTAAATTAAACGGTTTTATATTTCAAGATCAGAACAAATCAGTTATCGCAAAACCAGCACCCGCGACTTAGTTGAATCACAAGTGCGAGGAGCGTGACACGATGTTTTTGCGATTAAACGGTATGTCACGCTCCTCGCACTTGTGATTCAACTAACTCGCGTCGCGCGTATAAAGATGAAATTACTAAAATATTCCAAATTGCTTAGACACATTTTATGAACATTTTTTTTTAATACAAATTTAAGGTTGTATGATCTGAGGAAGGACCTTTAACATTCGAAAAAACATGAAATTTAGAGGTAACTTCGCAATTTTTTTTTATCGAGCTAATTGCGTTTTTTTCTAAATTGGTTAGATCAGCCCTATGGTCTTCTAACTATACGTAGCACGTAGATATATTAAATTTATTAAACCGATTGACCTAGTTATACAATGTAAAATGGGCATTTGAATTTGTACATCTAAACCTTTAAACACTGTGCTACGGGCGCAGGAAACACCACAGAACTATATAAATACACGAGCAGACATTCTTCTTTATTCTTTATTGCACAAAAAACTTAAATAATATAACATACATGAATAAAAATTTATACAAGGGCGAGCTTATTTCTAAAGAAATTTCTTCCAGCTAACCTTCAATGTGGTGAAAAGGTATTGAAAATGGTGGAAAAATAATTGTGCACAACTTTAAAAACAGAAAAAAAGGAATTTAATGAATAAGCAATAATACATGCAAATATACATATACTTTTACATGTATGATTATATCCAATAAATAAACAGTAAACTTAAAAACAATATCACCACGAACTAATTATGGGAAGAATAATTTATTGTTTGAGGGTGTTCAACTTTACGTTGGCCGCGGCCACGCAGAGGCGTGCTTTGCGGTCTGCGTGCCGCGTTCCGATTTGCGCGATCACTGTATTCTACGCGAGGGCTCGATCTACACACACGCACAAAGAACGCGCGTTCCGATTGTTTGGATCGCAAAACGCAGAACGCGCTCTCTGTGGTCAGTCCTTGAACATCAATATAATATGAGCTAAAAGAACGTTCATTAATTTATGGTTGTTTGGTTATTTCGGATCTCAGGCCGTTTTGAATGCGGAATGAGCCGGGTGCAACATCCATCATTTTCGGCCAGGGAGTGGGGGGCGGGGCTTTGGACATGATTTAGTAGATGTGGCTGCTTTTTGATGTTGCGGTCTGTGTATTTATTTACAAGAATTCTGTTGAGTACTCATAAATGTAGCTTGAGGTCGCGGTCGTCTAAATATTATATTTATCTTGAATTAACATTATATCATGCAGAAAGAAAAGTAAATCTGGATGTGAGGAGCTCTGAACCGGGATTCGAACCCGGGACCTCCCGCTTATTTTCTTGCTGCATTTCTATACTGCAATGATATAATGTTAATTTATATCTCCTTGCGATAGATAAATCGCCAAGTGTTCAAACATAGAAATTTATTTCTGTCATAGTTTTATTTATCTTGATGTTTTGATTGAGTCAACAAGAACCTAAAAAGCCTAGCTATAATCTTGATTACTGTGTTTCGAAAATCCCCCATAAACATTCTTGTATATTAAGTTTTTAATAGTTTTTATGTATTTTATCAAAATATATTCATTTAAAGAAATAATAGTTACATCCATCCATCCATCAGCCTAGTTCGTCCACTGCTGGACAATCTGGACATAAGCCTTTGCAGGACTTTGCCACTCCCGGCGGTCATCCTGGAAGAATTGCCCATACTCACACACGCTGGGCAGGCGGGTTGGTGAGCGCGGTGCCGGAACCCTCGCACCAGTGACGCCGCTGCCCGTCACCACTCAGTTTCATTTAAGGCCCGGCTATTAGGGATGGATATACCGCCATCCATTGGTCCCAAGCATGGTGGGCCTCCTGGTTATTTGCCTGTGAGCTGTCCTCTTACTCTCCCCCGAATAACTTCGAGAGGGTCTCCAAGTAAGTGGTGGTACCTCCACAGTCGAGCCCGGCATCAGCTTTACCACCTGTGATTAACTAAAAAATTAAAACAATAAATTAAAAATATATATAATATGATTATATTGACTTGTCATATGAATGATTATGTCAATATATTATGTCAATAAGTGCCCGTGTCCCCCGTAAGTCATCTATGAGGTGAAAAGTGATGAAAAGAATAATAAATGTATGAAGTGTCCTGAACTCTTATTGAGTAGAAGATAAGACTGAAGATCCCACACCTCGTTACAGAACATTATGGAAATCGGTTAAAGCTTAGTGAAAAAAAGTAGTATTTATAATATAACAACTTACGTGAACAAGCTTTTAAACATCATTTCCTATCGCAGTTCGGTTACTATTCGGTATTCAGGTTCTCAGCCTATCTTTTGCTATTCGGCTTAAGACAAAATATACTATTGCAACAAATTAAAAAAATATATATTTTACCAAGTTTCGCCTACGTGGAGACTATCACTTTTACGCACTTCAGCTTCAAGTTCGCGTCAGACAATGGCCTGAACTGTATGTAGATCGACGTACATCAGACGTCTCAGAGGAATACATCGTTGGCCCATCGTTAGTGTCTGCGTCACACGTGTTTTGCAACTTGATCCTGATAGAACCGAATTCGAAATAGAATAATCCACCCGGACCAGACCCGGCTCCGGTCTAAGCACGCAAATAGTGATTTAAATTTATGCCTCCTACCCTCCAATGTGTAATCTGTAATTTATACAATGTAATCTCTGTGTGGCCCTGAATTCCGTCGCTCCAACTATTAGTATATCTTGTGGTATTCGATTTCGGAGCTATTTGCATTATAGCTTCTATTAATATTCATGGCAATTTATATTTTTATTAGAGTTGTTTATAATTGAGGTATTAAAAATATATTGTCTACAATAAGAGTTAGGTTAATAAACGCACTGCCTACATCTGGTTTGGCGTAGCAAACGTAAAACTGTAATAGTTGATTCGCTTCGTAGACCCACCATGACGTAGACCCGCCACGACGTAGGCCCTCTACGTCGTAGAAACATAAAAACAGTAACTTACAAAAACTTGCATATTTCAGGTGTCGACGTACTGCACATCTGCTACATTTACCAAATCGATAATCTAACTTGAAGACATATCTCCATACAAAATCATAGCATCTTACAATACAAAACAGTCTTTATTTTTGGCTGAGGCAAGACAAGACAAGACAAGACAAATACTCTTTATTGTGCACCATATAAAAGAAAACTTAAAGTAGAAAACAAGACAAAGATAGATAACAATTGGCGGTCTTATCGCTAAAAGCGATTTCTTCCAGACAACTTTTGGGTGGAAATGAAGCCAAGGATATAAATCGTAAAGGCGGTGTTCATCAAAATAAATAATAAACAATTTACTATACATTAAAGCCGATTCTGAAGGCTTTAATTTTAGTTTTAGTGCTGACAAAACTTGAATTTTTCCAAAGTAATATAGCTTCTATTTGTAACATTTATGAATTGTTTTGCAATGAAGAAAATTTAGTTTTGACAGCATTTAAAATAAAATTAAAGCCTTCAGAATCGGCTTTAATATGTACTAATACTTAAATATGATGAAACATAAAATAAAGTAATATATATAATAAAATTTATTGAAAAAGGCGTTACTTTGTGGAAGTCCATTTGTGGATATATTAATAATTTGCAATATTCCGCTTACCATGCTATTCAAAATGCAGACTCAAGCACCGCCCGCCCTCCCGCATAAAACATGCACAAGTAAAGCAAGCAGTACGAGCACAAAATAAAGCAATCTTAAATAACAAGCAAGAAAACTTATCGACACGTGTTTAGCCTCTAAACGAGGCATCCTCGGGATGTGTAGTCCGCCCGACCGCTCGACAGCAAAACAAAAAAATATAAATCTACAAATAGTTGAGAAAAGTTGAGTCTAAAAATGGTAGTCAAAAGATAGTTATATCCGTAAAATGAGACCCGCACTATTCCCTACGTAAAGTTATCTAAAACGACGTTTTGAAACCTGTTCGCTTACAACAGATATGGCTTCTCCAGTATTCTTTGATCCACCACAACCTGCTAACAGAGACCGTTTTGGATGATCAAATGGAAAACCGGGTAAATATGGAAGGCCTAAGTAGTTTGGGCGGTGTACATCATGCCTCTTTGAAGATAATATTGTAAATCGATCGCTTTGACATGGCTGAAAAAACTCAGTATCGAATGCCGTAAAGAAAAAACGTTAGAATGGTGCTACGGATGAAATCAATTGTAATTTTGTGGAAAACTGAATTGAATATGCTTTGTTCCCGTTTTTTATTGTTTATTTGAATATTGTATTTTTACGCTTGCATCATAAAACGTAAATTTTATTTGCTATTTTTTATCTAGATGTCCATCCGATAGTTTATGTTTAGGTATATGCAACATAAATCACAGAGGCGAGAAAGCTATTCAACTGTATTTTGTTTAGGAACATGTAATTCTCTGCTGCTGTTTATGTAAAGAAAGCCCAAAAGTTTTAAAAATAATGTTAACCAAGACATGAAGTTATCTAAAAGTACATTCAAAGTTACCAGAGACCGTCAAAGCATCAAAATCAATTAATGTTTTCAAAAAGCTGTAAAAAGAGTATGTACTAAAATATGTCACCTTAAGTGGATGATATACTACTAACTTAGTTTGTACGCTACCTGTTTACTAACACAATTAAATATTTAAATAAAATATAGGTATTGTAACATATAGCTAGGCAATATGTTAGGTTCAGGTAAGGCTAGGTTTTATAGGTAGGTTAAAGGACTATTTGTTCGTGTTCAGTTGGCAATCGATAACCTTTATGGATCGACATACGTCGCATTGACTGATTTATTTCGTGTTTTCCAAAAATAAATACAGATCCAGTATAAAAGATCTTTCAGACAAAAACACGAGCAAGATTCCTTAGAGAGTCCCATCGGTGTGAAGGTGGCTCTCCATAAATAAATATTCCTTCTAGAGTTTTGACGAAGTACGATAAGCGAGTGCCCTACGAGGCTCAGAGCTCTACGTGAAAATTAGGAATAACTTATAAAAAAACAAATATACGAAATAAGGTCGTATGGTTCAAGAAGATACTGCTAGAGCCCGAGTAGACTGCGTGCATATTACATGTGCATATTACAGTTTAAATGGATTAGCCATATATACATAATTAGATAAGCATAATTAGATAATAAGATTATAAGTGAACATTGTAATTTGTTCTTTATGAGAAATAAACGTCTTAAACCACACAAGTTGATATAATAACCTAGAATAATGCAGCACCGTTGCAATATCCACATCTAAACCAGCGTTTGTCTACTATCTCCTTATCTACCGCCCTTCAATGCTTCTTTTGTATTAGGTACAACAATGTAAAATACAAAGAAAATAACGATACCATTTCCAAAAGGATTTGTCAGTGTGAATGCTCAATGAATTTCGTTGATAACACCACCCTAAATCGAGGTGCTCGGCTGCATTTCATACCACATTGCAGCCTGCAATCACTTTAACACTTATTGCGTAGACGTAAAGTTCAAGATTGTTTATTTGCCGTGCAGCGTTAATTGTCGATATTGTTAAGCTTACTTTTAGAGATAGGTCGGTGCTATCTTGTATATCCCCTAGCACAGCAACACTTGTAAGGGGAGCCGAATGAAGGCGAAAGCGTACGATCTTTTCCGATATCAGGCTTTACCCTATCTTGCTAACGCTTCTACTGAGGGAGAGATAGCAAAATAAGCTTTTAGACAAAATTAACAGTAGATATTTAAAAACTGTAAAAGAAAGTTGCTAGAAATTATGCGTGACTTTCTTTTTGGAAAAGTTTTTCAGTATAGTATGTAAATTATGCGATAAAGTTTAATGTAACCTGTGGTATTTTAATGTAGGTGGTATTTAATATCCCTATGATAGGGTCCGTCTGCAAATAAAACAGCACAAAAGTCTTTTAACAAAAATTACACAACGAGTCCGTTTTGTGTTTCTAAATAACATAAAAAAGGATTTTAATCCGACATTCATTTCCCTTTGTAAAACGGACGTCGAAAAAACACGCACATGAATAAACAGCCCGCCAAAACTGGTCCGCCATTTTGTCCACGCTACCTTTCGCGCCAAAATGCAGAAGCCATTATACGTGACGACACCCCGAGGCGCCAGACGAACATAGATACATATTCATGAGATTAATTCGACAGATTTCCTTAACGATAGCCGCCTGTCAAAAAACGGACGACGAACGCTCCATTTTGCTCGCTTATTTAAGAGTTACTGTGGCAGATTCGTTTTTTTATCGAAGATTGTGATGCGTTCCGAGTAGGACTCTTGTCTTGAGGGATCCTGACCGTTATATAAATAAACGAATAGACTAATGCGTATAATATGAAAAAATAACAACAGTACAGATTTATATAAGAACGGCTCACCTCAATACGTGTTATGATCGGGAAAGCCGACCAGTTTCAGCAGATTTAGACTGCCTTCTGCTGAAACTGGTCGGCTTTCCCGATCATAACACGTATTGAGGTGAGCCGTTCTCATGAATTATCCTTAAGTCTCATTTAATTCTATAACAATACAGATGCCATAGCAACATCAAAGCGACAAAGAACAAGGCGCTAAAATGGTAGCGTCTGAAAAACAATTCGGCACTCTCTGCATAAGAAACCCTAATTTTAATCACTTGCTGTTTTTCTATACTAGGAGTACCCGTACGTACTACAATCAGGCAGACGGTAGACGCGTTAGTTCATGTACGTTTATTATTTTTCAATGCAAGTGCTCGTAAAGGCCCACTTTTTATGCATCAAAACCGAACAGAAAGTTGATTATTTTGCCCTAGGGCTTTATTATTTTTATTTTTTTTCATTTACGATGGTTGGCTAACCTGCAGCCTTTCATGTGTACCATAAATGTTATACTTTTTTTTCCACTGTTTAACGGCTCTGGATCCAGTCCTTTTGAGCCAATCATAATTTAAAGTTCACAAGATTATATTTGTTTTATTTCCTCACACTATGCATTGAAAAACGTAGTATGATACACGGGCGTAAGAGCAATAAATTACTCGGTTACGTCAAGTTTAATCTTATAAAGAATTATTTTATAATAGTAGTTTATGCTACAAGGGCGAAAATGAATAAATTACGAGGACGATTTAAAACATGAGCGTAGCTCTATACTATAACTATTTCGTATATTATAACTTCTGAGCAATGAATTGAAAAAATGTTTGGTAATTTTTTTTGGACCTGCAACGGTGAAGGTTTCATCTTCTTAAAAAAAAAGAGGATAAAAATATATAGTTAAGCCATTTACTTGCAGAATTTCAATTATTCCCGGAAAAAAGAAATAAAAATTTTTTTGCCCACAAACTTAAAATGATCAAATCTAAAAATAGATTTAAAAACAAAAGTTTTAAGCTTGTTATTTAGACAGTGTCAAATGCATTACTAGTAGAACGAACGCAGTCTATTCTGCTTACCCGCATTTGTTTGTCCCTTTCACCCGGAACGGAATTGAGCTTGTGTAGACCTAGCCCAAGTATCGGTACGATATCGCCAGCGGCTTCCGACAATTTGATTACACACTGCATCACCGGCACATTGCATTTTGTTAGCCGATAAAGTGCTTAATGCAATATTCAGTCCTTTCAAACGCGCTGGAGTGAGATTGCTGAATAAATAGGTAAATAAAAAATACAAATGCACAAACACAAATGAATAACGTTAAACAAACAATCAAGTACTTTGTAGAAAGGCCTCGCTCATTGCTGATTGCATATTTTTCAGTGAGCCATTTAGTCAAAAAGATAATAACGAAATATAATGAAATAATGAACTCTATTTTTAGAAGTATAAGAATATTTTTCTGATGCCATAAAATGGAATAACTGTTTGTATTTTAGTCCGAAAAGGATCTATCCGCGTACACTGACAACCAGACATCCACACCGTCCAACTCCCTGAATATTTCACGTATAACTCCTCCCTGCAATAAAACAATAACAATAAAACCTATGCACTATCTATGCCAATTATTTATCAAAGTAGGTAAATATATTTACCTATAAGTTCCAGAGGTTTAGTGATGATCAGAGGTCGGAATAAGGTAGTGTGATTTATGTACTTGTGATGTGTTAATGTCAATACAGATATTCCCGGGATTTGGTGCGCATTTCTGTTTGCAAATGATAGATATGTTTAAATTTTTAAGCCAGCTTTGTTTTATGATTGACTGTAGCCATAACGAAACGTACCTGTCAAAATTATGTGTGGATCGTGTTTTTGTTACTCGGACACTTAAGTCAATTGGTGAGACGTGGTCTTCTATATCAATCAATCATAAGTTTATTTGTCCGAAAGCATGTTACAAAAGTTTTTACGTTAAATGTTACATGTATATGTTAGTTCCAATGCTACGTATCTGCCAGGCCACCATACAAATATTTTAATATAATCAATTACACTTAATTAATTTAACATAAATTAAATTAAACCAATTATTTACAATTAATTTATCACTCAAAAGTTAACCTACCAAAACAAATAAAATCAAATATTTTACATGTGCAATTTACTTAATTTTATAATGTGAAAAAAACAATGTCAATTTATTCCTAATATAATAAAATAAATATTAATATCAACATTTAGTTCCAAATTCAAAAATCAAACTACCTAATTTCGTGCTCTGGTTATTAGTGAATGAGTACTATTCCGCTTATGAAAATTCAAATAAAAGAAAATACAATTTAAGTTGAAAATTATCGTAGAAAAGCTGTATTCTTTGGCTTTCTGTCCGATTAAAAAATATTACAAATATACATGGCATAATTTAATACGTTATATTGAATACTACTCTCTTTAGAATAAGCCATGTAATTTAAATATTTTCAAAGAAACTTGCATATTATTTATTCCCTAGGCTATTTTCAAAAGCCAAAATAGACAGATAGTCATTGTAGAGAACTGAAACGCGCTTGACGCACAAAAAACAAAAAAATTGTATATCTCTGCATTAATAACTAACTTTTGAACTCCCTGTTGTTCCTTTCAAGCATGTGTTGTCTTTTTGAAAAATAAAAAAGTTCAATCGCAAACGGTCATGTTAAATTCAATTCAATTCAATTCAAAAACGTTTATTCAGGGAAAAAACATTACAAAAATAGCAATTTCAAATGCACAGCCAAACTGCAAGGCAGTTTATTGGCAGCAAAAGAAAGATCAGCGTAGACAAAACGCTACAAACGCCTTATATACCTTAGGGTATTGTATGCAGTGCTGCTTTTAGTCATGCCTGTGTGGCGTGTTTTCCCTGATAAATGTCATATTTTTTTGTATTTTATGTGTAATAAACAGGATTTAAAATTTGAAAAATGTATATGTCATTTTTCACTTTTTGATCTTAATCCTTCGGCCGTTCGATATGCGATATTCGATATGAGATACTTGCTTTGTCACGCAATAAAATCACAGAAATAGGCCTAAACTATTGTATAATTATCATCCTTTTTGCTGTATTTTGTTGCTGTTTTAATTAAATTAGTTGGCGAAATTTTAAACGTATGTAGAACATGTCCATATAAACAACTTTTTCTATTAAGAACAGTCAGATCGGGGCAATTTTTATGGGAGGAAGTGAAAAAAAATGCAAATTTCGCTTAGCTCCCATACAAACAGTTGTTCATATAGACTAGTACCTACTGCCTATGTTTTGAGTTTCGCCAACTAATATTATTTAACCTAATATAGGGATTTGGACAATAATAAATCTTATACGAAAATAAACGTCGTAAAAATATGATATAAAACGGCCGTTATAATAAAATCTCATTCCTCTAATTCTAAAATAATAAATAAACACACCTCAAAATTTCGAGTTCTTAAAAATGAAAGCGTTGTTGGAGGACTGATTTTTCTAAATACCCTAAAAGCCTTAAATGCCTTAAAAGGTCCCTGAAGGTTTCTATACTTTAGCAGAACCCTAAATTCCACGACGAGATGCCACATTTTGCGCTGGTAATCAAGGCATCACCATTGAGGAATCCCCCCATCAAGATTCACGACATTAATCTCCCGCCACTTATTGCGACTTCCGCTCGAATAAAATGACGCAAAAAGTACGACAGAAATCATATACAGCCTTTTCCTTCTTTGACAGAGAAAAAGGGAAAACCGCTGATTGCCCTCTTGAAATATTACACATCATCACGCGCCTCTAAAAGCCTCTATGTATGCGAGTGTAACGAAATGTACAGACCACAGAGGAATTACCCTCAAAGAGCTGCAATGACACTTGGTTTGTTCTAAATAAATTCCGCTAACTTTCAACGCGCTTTCACACGCTCTGATTGGCTAATGCAACGTCAAGCAGTGATAGAGATAGAGAATCCCCGGCAAGTGGGAGTGAGACGCATGTAGTCAAGTCCATGCAAAAACACTGATTAGTTAGACGGACCGGCATTTCTTATCTCGGGGCTAACTGCCCGATGGTACAAACTTAATCGTACAACAGTCTCTGTTCATGTGTATCACTGAAATTAGAGACGTATGCCCTTAAATTTATATAATTTTTTCATCTCTCCTTAGAAAGTAGGTGACTGTTTATTTAGAAAACAGGGTGAAAGTGCCACTTTTCAGCTTTCGGAACGAAATGTAATTTGAAAATAGAATCAAGCATTTACACTAACTTCTTAATGTAAACAGTCTGTCCCTCATAGTTACCCAAAAAAAAATTAACTGGCCAGTAAATAAAAGCAGCTAAATTAACCGTAACTTACCTTACAGTACTGAAAAATAATAACAATCAGTAAAGGTTAAGTGGATACATCTTATACCGCCTCTTTAATAAATCACAGAGGAAGGAATCAATGGCAGCCATAGAGATCAAAATATTAATAGGTATGGCTGCGCATTCATTACGAGCTCATTTAAAACAATGTATAATTCTATTCAAATAAGCATTGATATATCAATTTATCATGAATAATAAAAACGTTGTAATCAATAATCCGAAATCAAATAATTTGATTATTATCCTTCATTAAAAAAAGTTGTTGCGGAAGTGATATATGTAAGGTCTAAAACCTTGCAACCGGGCTAGCTAGCGGGAGCAGATTAAAACGTGGATCGTAGTTTGATAGATATATTTACAATAAGGAAGGAGGAAAAGATTATTAATTAATTTATAAATTTAAGATTATTAAAAAAAAAGTATCGCATATATTGCAATGCTACAACCTGCCCCTATACATAATGAAAAGAAAGTAGTAACCACTTCAAAACAACCACACGTTCTGAAATTACTAAACACTACTGTTAAAGATGTGAAACAACATTCTTCAAAAAAAATATGTAACACGTCGTTGCATTAAAAAAACGAAGTGAATGGATTACAGCAATACATACGATTTTTTTTCTAGATCCTTCAAAATCATTAGTCTTGAGCACCGAACAAATTTCCCTCCAACTGCTATGCAATAGTTTAATTCTCGAATAAGACGTGTAAATAGTAAATAGGGGCATTAAGAGCGCTCGGCACGAATTTGCATTAAGATTAACGACTGTGCACTCAGTGCAAGCGGGTTCCGTACTAACGTCACCCTGGAACGAAGATATAGAATGTCTACCCATATATAGCCTGACAAACAAAGCACAAAGGTTATATAAGGTGACTGCATGATATAACCAACTTCGTACTGGAGACTCGGCGTGAAAAACGCAAAATACTATTTAGGCTTTCTTTATTAATTGTGCGTCAATTTTTTCTTGTTCTCCGAATTAATCCTCTGCTAATCTGTCTTTGGCGGTCTTTAATAACTGATTTAATCCCCTTCCTATATATGTTTGGCGAGGCTGAAGGCCGAGCCGCGTCTCTGAACGACACTATTTCTTATTTCCATGGGAACTGATTTATGAGATAAAAAGTAGCCCATGTTATAGTCCAGGTCTCGAACTACATTTGTGCAAAGTTTCAACTCAATCGGTTCAGTAGTTACGGCATGAAGGACTAACAAACATCCATCCATACATCCATCCAAACTTTCGCATTTATAATATTAGTGGGACTAATTTTCAGTTTACATGTTGACAAAGTTTCTTTTTTATGGAGTATATTTACTCTTGCTTCCAAGTTAGTGCTATTATAGCATCGTGTACTGCAGGCACCGAGTCTTGTTTACTACTTTATATCTCATGAGCTGAAAGGAAAAGGCTAAAACAAATTACTATAGACTGGCGGAATAATGAATACATTCTTGTACACCATTCTTTATAGGCGCCTCGTTGCACTAAACTTTTCAATTTAAATATTTATAAAGCTGAAATAAATAATAGATTGTTATACGAATGCATAAAACGAGCCATATTACTCGAGATATTTAGGTGCTTGAGCTTTGGCGAAGACAGCTATAGTTCTATTATTACTTTTATTAGTACTTTTCACTTCGATTGCGAGAAAATGAAACAGTATTATTTCATTATCACTATTCATATTTAAATTTCAGTAATACTTAATTCAAATTTAAATATAATCAAACAACTAATGCTGACTGAGAAAAAGCAACAGCTCTTTCCCGCCTTTGTTTTTTTTTAATCTTCCACCAAGTGGGAAGGCAAAAAAAACTTACCCCATAAAGCCATGTCTAAATAACCTATATAAATAATCAGACCTGCATATATTTTTATTTATTTTATATTATCTCTCTTTAAAGTCACTGTATATATCCTTGAGCATCATCTGAAGCTTCTGTCCTGTCAGTTCGCGCTAATATTATGGAATCTTAGCGCGTACACTATTGAGTTTCAATAAGTTTGTCTATGAAGTTGTACTGTGTTAGCCTGTACGGCTTATTGCCATAGTCTTAGAAGAAATAAACACTTTTATGCACTAGAGCATCCGCTTATAGCAAGCATAAACCAGTACTTTTTAGAGCATGAGAAGTGAAAATAATATTTTATTTTATAGTGGGTTATAGAGACTAAAATTATATTGTATTTTTAAAAGTTATTACGCGTTTATTAATACTGAGTGAGACTCCGACTAATAACATGTTTAAAAAAAAATTGTATTTATTTTATTTTTACTTATGAAAAAAAGCAGCGTTAGTTCAGTCGCTAGCTCGCCGGAATCTCAATCTACGGGAGACCCAAGTACGAATCCTTCCGGTTGAGCCAACACCAACGAGTTTTTAGGAGTTTATGTGCATTGTATTTGTATATATACTTACTACTTGCTGATAATGAAGAAAAACACCGTGAGATAAATTTTCATGCCCTAAAAAGCGTGTATTTTTGCCTTAAGTACGGTAATAAGGCTGAACCCCTATCGCGTTGGGATGTTAATTAATCGTCGGTGAAAAGAGGGTGTTAATAGTGTTGACTGTTCAAGTGACAGCCCAATATATCCCTTTCATGGATATATTTGGAGATGACATGTTTAAAGAATCAAAAAAAAAACATTTAAAATCCGTTTTATAACAAAATATTTTTAAATAATTCCAATAATGATGTTCTTTTGCGAAAATCACAAAAGTATTTAAATATAAACAAATTAAAAAGTTGAACCTAAAAGTTTGCAAAAGTATTTATTAAATAAAAACTTGCCAGACTAGACGACATCTATTAAAAATTCAACATTCTCCTTCACAATTTTGAGGTTTTCTGCTCAAAACTCTGTTAGAATAACTAACCTAACTAACTGAAGCTAATCCGTTTTATCAACATACATACTAAATATCATATAAGTTGGTAAAGGACGTAACTCGCAGTGGGGCGCCAAGTATTCTGGCTTAGGGCCAATTTGTCTAATGTCTAGTTATGCCCCATTTACTGGCCCCATAGCGTCGTGCATCAAAACTATGTGTGTGGGATGGTATTATGTTTCTGCCTATAGAGTTACGAATATCCTAAAGTTCTTAATCATTGATACCCTGGAAATAACTCGTATTTTAATTTTTGCCAAAGTACCATAGTGACATAATTTATACTTGGTGAAACTTGGAAAGCATCTTGAAGAAAACACTCTTGTAATTATTTTTTTATTTCCCTGCACCACACCCAACAGGCTTCGAATATTAATTCATTTTCACGGGCTTCAACGCAAAACTACTTGCTATACACACATAGTTTTGCGTTTTCAAGATCTAAAAAGCATTTGAAAATGAATTAATATTCTAAACCGGTTGGGTGTAGTGTGGGGAAAAAAATTATAATAGTGAAACTATGTATAAGAGCGTTTTCTTCAAGATACCATAGAGACATGTTTTTTTTTTTATATACACAATAAGCTTAATGGCCATTACCGCGCCTGATGAAAAGCATTGATAAGACATAAGATGGAACGCGCTGGCCCAGAAAGCAAGACAGTCAAATCAGGTGAAGCGATAATCAGTCTATCCAGAGAAACTTTCGCAAAAGCTATATCTGAAATCAGCGCTGTTCGTTCTCTACGACACCGGCAGCTTTGCTGAGCATACTGCCGTTTGCCAGGAATGTATAAAACTTTTTTTTCTCCTACAATTTTAGCTTGTGCAACGTGATAGTTTTAAGTTTTTTGGCATCTAAACTTTTTTGTTCTTTTTAATTTTGATTTCACTTCCTAATACCCGGTATCCGTGGTGGATGGTCCAAGGCAATTTTCATAAAAAATTGTGGGAACCAAGACCAACGACAGAAGTATTATAATTTCTTTCTGTTACTTATTTATACACGTTCAATTAATTTTATGCTCGCGAATATATATATTTTTTATAGTCTAAATTTGCTATTTAAAACTTCTGTACATTGGGTTACAAAAGCTTTAAACAGCATAAAAATCATTTTTTTTTTGTACAAAACTGATTATTCACGGCTGTAAAATTAGTGGAACTTATAGAAAAAAGTAACAAAACAAAATTATAATGCTTCTGTCATCGTTATTGGTACCCCCAAGCACAAAATAACCACTTACAGAAGGTTCACTACGCATAACTAGCAAAAACAGGCGCACGCACACATAGACGCGTACGTACAACGATCTCGGATAAAGTCGGTCGAATGCCAATACGAAATTCTGCCGAGATCATCATACGTACGCGTCTATGCATGTGTGCGTCTTATTTCGCTCCATCGTCGTCGAGTCGGCCTTCTGTTAGTATCTATTTTGTACTCCAAGATTGTTCATTTTCATAATTGAAAATGACCATCCACCTTAACGTCTTTAATTTCCAGCAAACAGCAAATAAAACAAAAAGATACGACCGTAACAAAACTAAATTGTTTTATTGTTTTCTAATCGCAACTTGACACAAAGTTTCCGAACCAAGGCACCGGTGAATTCCCAAGTTGCTGGTGTATTTTATACAGGAACATTTATAAACTATAGCTTGCAGGGAACAACAAAAGAAATTATAACTACGTGGCTTGTTTATCAAAAAGTATTCACTGCAACAGACCCAACTGTAAAATTAAATAAGAAAGAGGTCCGAAAAAAAAAAAAAAAACACAAATACAAAAAAGTATAGTCGTGAATTGAATCCCTTGTGGTTGGACGGCGGGTTGAACGAATTTGGATGCGGTTTTCTTTAATATCATTTCAGTGAACCTAGTCAACATAAAGGCTTTAAGGGGTGTTGGTAAAAAAACCACCAAACCGAAAACTGTTGATACTACTCAAAGATTAAAAGACATTTTCACGCGAGCAAAGCCGCGAACCAAAGCTATTATGGAATATTTTTAAATGCGTAATTCTGACAAATAACCATTAGTTGATACTGTTCAGTCTTTTACTGGAATTATTGTAATATTACGTGTTATTGAAATATCTAGAAATTAGTAATATTATAGTCTGGTATAAAGATAATCATGTACGTTATTTTGCTCTCATGTAAGATTTATTCTGTACTAGTTGCTTCACATAACTTCACCCGCACTGAACACTTTCTTTCCCTTTACAGGTTTCTATAAAACTCTATAGTTGAGGAAGCATATCGTCAAAATCGACACTTTTTGAAGTGATTTATCTGCTCAAATAAGTCTCAAGTTAAATACATTAGTATAACAATTTTGGGACCTTTTCTAGATTTTGGACTATCAGAAACGCGATTGGAGGAATTTCACTCGATAGAAATAATTATCGAAATGAGGTCTAAATTTACATTTTTTTTTGATAATCTGACAAAGTGGGATAGCATACAGACTTCAAAAATATTTATTTTGATGGGTTTTAACAATACCTAAATTACTGGTTTTGGAAATTTTCATAGCTATTTTAGTTGATTTTGTATTCATTTAAAACTGACTTTTTGTAATTTTTCCCCGATTCCGTCCCTCTTGCGCTGCGGGTTTTCCACCTGGAGTAACGGGGACCTTTGCACGGACGATATATCACCATAAGACAATAACTTTGTCCTTTTAACATTATATGACTATAATAAACTCAAACATCCGCTCAAAAAAATACCATTCCGGATGTAAGAACACAAAGAAGAGATAATAGGTTTAGCAAACGTTGTAATGTGCAAACAGTTTTGATACTCGCATGAAGAGTGGCATCGACTAATTGCATCACCAGTGTAAAATGTGAGCCGAGGAAAAATCATAAAAGTATCTCCGGCTAGCTCACGAGTAAATATGAGTGTATACTACCTATATACGTAGGCGGGGCTTGAAACCGATATCAAAGAAACCGGTAAAAACTGGTAAAAATGTTTGTCACGACGTGAATCCCCGAGGGAGTACCAGAGAGAGATTCATTGTGTGCTTTAATTATAATTTACTTATCTAAAAATATAATAAAGCCGATTCTGAAGGCTTTAATTTTAGTTTTAGTGCTGTCAAAACTAAAGTTCTTCGGTACAAAATAGTCCTTAAGAGTTAGGATTAGAAGCTAAATTTCTTTGGAAAATTTCAAGCTGTGACAGCACTAAAACTAAAATTAAAGCCTTTAGAATTGGCTTTAATGTGCATGTAAATTTAAATATTGCAGCGTAGGTTTCAAAAGATCTTTGCTGTCTAAATAGTGTCCAAGCAACGAGCCAAATTTATAAGTTGATTGAATTAGTAGTGTACAGCTGGCTCTAGCCTTCAACTGCTCACCAGCGAACGTACATAAGAACGAATATCGCCAGTGTATGTACACACATAAGAACGAATGCGCTAAATTGGACAAATTCAATGTTTGTCCACTCTCTGCGATACTCTAGTCTGGTCATTACTTTCTTTCTCAGTAAAAAGAGCTAGCTAGTTTCTAGGTTTTTTTGTTGGTTGCTTTGAAGATATTTTAGTAACAGCTTGAAGCCAGCCATTATTGTGTTTTGTTGAACCCATTCAGTATTTTATAATACGAACCCATTTTTTAAATGTTCTGGGGTTGAACCAGTCATCCATCTATCAATCAATCAATCAATTCTTCAAGGCCGTTTTCGGTCACACATACTGCTGGACATAGGCCTCCCCAATATTTCGCCACTCTTGGCGGTCCTCAGTCATCCTCATCCAGCCGCCACCCGCAACGTCCTTCAGATCGTCAGTTCAGCGGACACGAGGGCGGCCTACGCTGCGCTTTGCTGTACGTGGTCTCCATTCCAATGTCTTACGGCCCCAACGGTTATCACGTCGGCGATAAATATGGCCAGTCCACTGCCACTTCAACTTACGAATCAGTCATATTATTATCAAAAGGTGTTTTACAATGTTCAAATCGCTTTTTCGGCCTATTAAAAGTCAGTTATCACAATTCATCATGAATGCTGGGGCAACTGGGAAAACTATACGCGTCAAAAGAAAACTGTACGTCGATCGTATTTGGAGGCCACTGGAAAACGTAGACACTAAATAATCTGTTTTTAATAATTAATTCTAACTTTTTTTTATGTTTAGATTAAGGATTTAATTTTAAAGCATGTTTTAGTGTAAGTTCCCAAGAAATAAAGAATTTGTATTGTATTGTATTTGTATTTCGCCATACAATCTTTATCGCTTGACGCAAATTAATGCGTTTCGTGGTACGGGGCGCAGTACAAAATGGGCAAAGGTCATTGACCGTTTTTCCAGCTGCGTTAGAAACAGACAGCGGGAAAAGCTTTCAGCTCTGCAGGACAATTATAGATTATGAGATTTAAAAGTGTGACATACAGACATGACGAATGATAAGGGTTAGCCTACCCTTAAGCGCCGACCACACAGAGTGCGTTCTGCGTTCCAAACAATAGAACGCGCGGTCTCGCGGTTTCTGTGTGTAAATATCCAAGCCGTATGACCGCGGAACTCAAAACGCGGCTATGTGCGTGGTGCCTTAAAATTACAGGTGTCATAGGCGATACCACAATATAAGAAAAGGAAGCAGTATTATGTCTTCATAGAAACGGCCCGAAACTACGCACTTCGAAATCTCGGGAGCTGTCGGTGGGCGGCAGTCACAGTTGCGCCTCAGTCACGTACGCACGTTGCCGCGCTGACACTGTAAGCCGCTCCCGCGCATTTTCATAAATTATGGCACGAAATTATAGAATATTATGTTGTGCATATGGCTGTTTAAATTAAATAATTCGACAATTTCATATAGCATTATCAAATACGTTGACAGCCCTAACTCCCGCGTGTTTAGGCACCGAGCGGCCGTAGGTATTGATTTCAAGGACACTGCCTAGTTAAACTACTGTCTACTTCCTCATACTGTGGCGATACCTAGTAAAAAAATTATAGTAAATTATGAGAATTTATTCCTGATTAGCTTATTCATAACTATTTATTCAGATGACGTAGCATGTAAAATGGTAATTTGTTTAAAGAGCTCCTGCTATTCCTATTTAACACGCAACCTCATACGGTACCATTCATAATAATGTAGAATATCGTAAACATATTCATATTCATTTATTCAGTAGAACTAGGTATATCACTTAAATGAGACTTGACGATAATTCACGATTTATATAAAAACGGCTCACCTCAATACGTGTTATGATCGGGAAAGCCGATCAGTTTCAGCAGATTTAGACTGCCTTCATTTGGGCGAGTGAAGACGTTTACGCGACAATGTTGTCGCGAATTGCGAAAGAAAAAGTTTAAAATCAGAACGCAGTTAGAGCGGTTAGTAAAGTTGGCAACACTGCCGCTGTAGAAAAAGAAATAAATATAAATAGAGGGAGAAAAAAGATATATACAAAATTAGCGTCAGCAGAAACACGCATTAGGTAAAATAAAAATAGAAAAAGTGGTGTGAAAAATAAAGAACAAAGTAGAATAAGTTCCTGTGCTGGGATACAAGACTACGGGAGCAGTGGTAAGTATATCAGAATACGAAGAACTTGCCAGGTAAGTCATTAATAGAACACAGAAAGAAAAGACAAATTACGGAGGACTGGGATGGTTAAGAGGGGAGGCAGAAAGAAAGAAGGAGACCATTCTTAGGGACAAGAAGTCCCGCCAAAGTATAACATTCATAGGGACAAGAGGTCCCGCCTGATACATTAGTGTAAGAAGCCAAGTTAGAAATGCAGGGACAAGAAGTCTCGAGAGCAGCTGATCGTCCATCACAAGATTTGATATAGGGTTTCATTGTAGTGTTCAATTCACAGAATCTAGGCTAGAAAAACTCGTAGAAATGTATTTTTTGCGACAAATGTTACTCACACTGAATATCGATCATAAAATGTATTGAGGTGAGCTGTTTTTATAAACAAGGTATATCTTTGGGTATTAGTTTAAAGTGTTTTTAATAATATTGTACTATTTTCTAAATAGTCCGAATTATAAAAAAAAAACAGTAACAGTTTGTAGTTAGATAAATTTAATTTTTAAATTAATACTACAAATTATTTAATTGAATTATACTTCGACAATTACAACGAAACATTTATTAACGTGCAATTTAAAAATAATTTTGCCCATTCAATTGCCTATTCTCATGATGATGAATATTTTTACGAAAAAGCTGCAATTTCCATTTGCCTTCGGTTGACGTCACTTAAGAAATGGCTGTTTAGAAATGTGTCCTTTGCTATCAAAATAAATTAATAATTATTTGCCCACGAACAATTTGACAGCTGGATGACAGATAAGTAGATAGACAGAGACAGACCACTGTTTTTTATAAGCAATCACACATCACAATCAGTGTAATATCTGAAATTCTCAAGTGACGTCATATCGGACAATTCTTTAAAAAATCGTAAAAAAATAATGGTTAATTCGTCCTAAAATGACTTACATTGTCTGAAAAAAATATCCAAAAATTAAGCTATGGGAATTGCCCGGACTCTATTAAAGGTTAATAACCCCTTGCAAAGCTCGACAGATGTGAGAATTAAAAACACTGCCCCTTAAATACATTTGGAGCACGACATTGAACTATTAATCCTTAGCTTTAGGGCTTCTAATCCACTAATACACATTTCATTTAAACTCTAAGTCACATGGCACTGCATTCAAGTTGCATAATTGCAATATAAACTTTAACACCGAGCTATAAAACCTAGTTTAGATTGACAGTTAATATTAATTGTCAAAATATGCAAACAATGTTGACTGTTGAATTTTCAGTTGTATTAATAAAGGGGCAGGATTCAAATTTCTTTGTCGGGAAAATCCAATCTTTCAACACTTAACTAATTAAGGGGGAGTTGGGCAATAACGGAACACTGTAAAGGCGTAATGGAGTATTTTTTAAATTAGGGTTTTCAGCCAGTTGTGGCCATGAATATTCATTTTTTATGTAACATTTAATTTCACGTCTTACATCAAATAAATCAAGACAGATGATGGTTCTTTTAGATATTTCTTTCAATAAAATACGAAATTACATATATAAAAACAGAATGTATTTTTTCAAAAATTAAATTAATTGTATTTTAGACTTATATACATATAAATATTAAAGGAAGAATATTATATACATAAATATTATATCCATATAATATTAAATACAAATAAGTATTATATATAATATTATATATAAATACAAATCCTTGACTTTTCTTGTAAAAATAAATTTTATATATAAAATACTTACACAGGTAAGCAATCGCATCTTACCTAAGCAAGCAAATAATCTTTCTAATTTTTCTTTGCAAATCACTTTTCTTTGCAAGCAAATAATCTTTTAACAAAGGCTTATAAGTATGAGGAATAAAAAACACTTGTACAACGTCCCACGGTATTTATTTACTTTTATTTTTTCCACTTTACTGAAACAATTTTTATTGTCTAACTAGTTTTCAAAGGCTTATAGTTATTTTACTAACAAATTATGCAATAAAAGAGATAAAAAGAAAAAAAAATTGTTTTTCAATGCATGTGCTCGTAAAGGCCCACTTTTTATGCATCAAAACCGAACAGAAAGTCGATTATTTTGCCCTAGGGCTTTATTTTTTTTTTTTTTAATTCATTTGCAATGGTTGGCTAACCTGCAGCCTTTTCTGTGTACCATAGACGTTATACTTTTTTTACACCGTTTAACGGCTCTGGATACAGTCCTTTTGAGCCAATTATAATTTAAAGTTCACAAGATTATATTTGTTTTCATTTCCTCACACTATGCATTGAAAAATGTAGTATGATACACGGGCGTAAAAGCAATAAATTACTCGGTTACGTTTAAAACACTCGCTACGCTCGTGTTTTAAATCGTCCTCGTAATTTATTCCTTTGCGCCCTTATAGCATAAACTACTATTTTGAAACTGTCTTGGATATTATCAAACTTCATAACAGTTACCTGCTTCTTAATCGACTTATATTTTAACATTGACATTGTACAGTTTTATTTGAGTTATATTATAGTTATATTTCTTCTTCGTTTGAAGGGTTAAACTACATACGGAGTTACTTTTTTAATTATTAGATCTGTGTGAATGGAAAAAACCGGTCAAGGGCGAGTCAATTGTTCCGTTTCGTAGATGAAAAATTTAATTTTGTCATTTTGTTTTCTTGAATTTCTCAACTGCTATATTTTTCCTGTAATCTCTATGTAAGCACATATTAACATGATATTTTTTTTGGTCTGCCAGTTTCGGAGATAATTAGGAGGGGTACATACATTTTTTTGTGTATTTCCTATTAATTCCTCTCTGGTACGAGTAGCAGAGTATATACATGGTTACAATAAATGTTACTCGCCTATTTACACTATTTCTGTATCCTTATCTAAAACATGTCACCGACATGTAAATAACAACCTACCGGCTAAGGTGAAACCGTTTTAGAGACGTGTTTATTCCGCGAATTCTTCCAGTACACACTTCTGAGCACCCGTGGAAAACAAAGAGAATGTATCAAATTATTATTTTCACTTTACATATCACATGTCGGAGAGCACTTAGCAGAGTCTGGGTTGGAATCAGCCAGGTAAGTGGAACTTCGCGAAAGGTGACAAATTTGACGCGTCTCCCCTTTCGACACTTCTTGGCTTTTATCTACTTCATCAAAATGTCTCTTACTTTTTTAGCTAAATAACGTTTGTTTGAATTCATTTCATTAATAATAAATGAACCGTTTGTTTCTATTTGGATTGAATCGGCTAACATAATATGATATCAACACATATATACAAGGTGACTTTTAGATCATCGTCCAAATTCATACTGGAGGATTGATAAGTGATCAGTATCTTGGATCAGTAACAATTTTTGTAAAATTCATAAAATGAAATTTCGGCTTCCCGTAGAAATTCAGTTCCAGTCCCGAGTCAATCACTATGGGGAGTCGAAATTTAATTTTATGAATTTCACCAAAATTGTTATTGATCCATGATACTGATCACTTACCAAGCCACCAGTATGAATGTGGACGATGATTAAAAAGTCAACTTGTATATCATACTGGTATTATTTTAGTAAACATAAGTGTATTACGCGCCAAATTCTGAACATTTTGAAAGTTTTTGAGTTACGAAATGTGAAAATTTTTCTTTCGGAACTTTATGAATTTAAAAATTTTAAATTGAAGAATTTTCATGTCTAATTTTACAAAGCGCGATCGCACTTCTGTTTATTGTTTTTCAAGTGTTGTCAAAAATCAATATTATAAACCTGTTATCATAAAAGATTAAATTATTTTTGTTCATATAAAATATAAATAAAATTATTTTTATCAAATATAAATAATGTAATGTACCTATATAATTATTAATAATTACGAATAGGTCATTGAAATCAAAAATTATTAAAAGTATAAAAAGTTTAATTACCTATCGTTCATTTAAGTCTTTTATCAGCTGTAACTACCTAGTTTCAAGACTTGATAGAATACGTGAAAAATATGTGTATAAAACTGAGTCTGCAGATAATTTCAACTTTTTTGATGATGTCTTTGAAGCTTTTTCGGTATGTATGGCTTATGTTAAAGTGTTTTTTAAAAAAATGCTCTCAAGGAGGATGAATCTAAAGTTCAAAGGTGTAAATGGTACCAAAAACCTCTTCAATTTTGGTTTCGGCCCCATGAATGCATTTCAAATGACCGGGTCCCTATGGGCTTATGATGAAAAGTGTACCTACATAATAATATCTAATAATAAGCCTCTCAAAATCCAACCCATAGTCCGAGCCGAACATCAGGTCACGTGAGAGGCGGGCAACGTGTACAAAACTTACACGGCTAACAGGGCAATGGCATAACGCAGGGCAGCTTAAGGCGAGCTGTTGGGCAGTAGCGACCCCGTGGACTCGAACGTGCTCCCGAGGGAAGGCGCTGGTCTTCATCTTCGGCTTGCCCTTGTTGGCCGTCCGGAGTAAACAATGACTGGGGACAGATCCCCCACCTCTGGCTTGCCGTTTGAGGTCGGTCAGAATGGAGTAGCAAGAGCTGGCACGTGATGCTGGACGCTCAGGGCGCAAGTGATCGTCGTTTAAAGTTCAGTGACACCTCTCCACCCTTTAGCCGCTCAGGAAATGTTGCCATCTCTCTTGTCTCTCCGTGCGAGCGACCGTTTGGGGGGCCCTTTTAGTTGAGTTGGCGAGTCTCCGCCTGCCCATTTTTCCGTGTTATTAACATAGGTTGGGCAGGCGCTATAGTTCCTTCCATAGTCCCAGATATCCAGTCCACTAGCACATCATCCAGTCTGGTTTTCTTTGTTTTCATTCCTTATAAGTCATTCACTGACCGGGGGGTGTCCTTGGGTCCACTACTACAAAGATAATTGTTGGGGTGTCAGTGCCCGCTGTTCCTAGATGTTCTGGACGGGAGTTCTGACGGGATAGCTCGAGTAAAATAAACGGAGTGTAATTTTAGGTGCTGTATTTTAAGGACAATAGTGTCGCGTGCGTGTATGTACAAGATCGCAGAGAGAAGAGAATGACTAAACATAAAAATGAATGATTGAATGAATGAAGGCTGATTGAATGAATGAAGACAGATAGAATGATTGATTGAATTATTGAATGAATGAATGAATATACATTAAACGCGCGCACTTATAAATTAGTCTAAAACCGCACGGCGGCCGGTACCCGTCACGCACCGGCTTGAAGATTGTCTCCAACAAGCTCCCAGGGTTGAAGTGTTAAGTTCAAAAAGTTGGGAGGGGGCAGATGTTGTTGAATGCCCTTTGTATGACACCCTTTTTTGTAGATATGTCTACTATTCTGGTGATGCCATCAGATCCCGGATGAATACCAACAATTCTTCCGAGAGGCCAAAGAAGTGGGGGCTGGTTCCGATCTCGAATTAGACATAACATCCCTTCCTTCAGCTGGTCTCCTGTAGAGCGATGCCATTTCGCCTTTCTCTGAAGTAGAGAGATATACTCATTATAAAATCGGTTCCAGAAGTGTTGTCGGAGTTTTTCTACCCTCTCGAACCTTTGCAGGGGACTGATATTCACGTCAGTGATCTGTGGATGAGGAACAGACATTAATGATCGTCCTATAAGAAAGTGAGAGGGGGTAAGGGCTGTGAAGTCGGATGGGTCTGAAGATAACGGAGTGAGAGGTCTGGAATTTAGTATAGCTTCTATTTGCGCTAAACAAGTAGACAGTTCTTCGTACGTCAAATGGGCTAATGAAAGTATGCGCCTCAAGTGATGCTTGACAGATCTAACAGCTCGTTCCCATAATCCACCCATATGAGGTGTAAATGATGTCAAAAGGTTAAATTTAATCCCTTCATTGACCAAAGAAGAGGCTATTTCGGAAGAAGAGTCTTCCATAAGTCTTTGGAGCTCGTTAGAAGCTCCAACAAAAGACGTTCCTCTATCGCAGAAAATATTTTGTGGCTTCCCGCGACGAGATATGAAGCGGTAGAGAGCAGCAAGAAAAGCTTCCTTGGTGAGGTCTGTGACGAGTTCTATGTGAACCGCTTTAACTGCAAGGCAAACAAAAATAGCAATATAAGATTTGGTTAATTTAGCACCACGACCTTTTCTATCGGCTATCAAGACTGGCCCGGCGTAGTCGACTGAAGAGTCAAGGAACGGGAACTCTAAGTGTACTCGAGGATTCGGTAAATTACCCATGATCGGTTGAATTGGCGTTGCCTTGAACCTACAGCATCGGACACACGATTTGACAGTATTTTTAGATAAGTTTCTACCACCTAATGGCCAGTAAGTTTGTCTGATATTAGCTAAAAGCAATTGAGGGCCTGCGTGAAAGAGCCTTTTATGGTGCAATATGAAAATAAGTTTAGTGACGTGATGTTTTGCACAAAGCATTATTGGGTGCTTTACATCATAGCTATAGTATGAATTATTGAGTCGCCCCCCTACACGGATTACTTTATTTTCATCCATAAATGGGGAGAATGCAAGAAGTCTATTTTTGCTGGGTAATGGTTTACCAGATTCGAATAGAGAGTACTCTAAGGGGAACATTTCTTTTTGTGCTAAACGCATGACAACTATCTGTGCAGATTGTAACTCTGAAACAGAAATAGGACCTTTAATGGTTTGTCTACGACAGATACCAATAAAGCGCAATATTATTGCAAAGGTTCTGACAAGAAATGAAAAAACTGATATTTTATGTATGAGCTCTAGTAAGTTGTTTTGACAACTGGTAGTAGCAAGAACAATTTCTGGGAGAGATTTATCATTCAGAGAGTTATTATTTGGCATTTTTGGCCAGAATTCGGTTGGTTGCTGTAGGAACGAAGGACCGAACCACCAAAGCGAGGACTTGCCGATTTCATCGGCACTCACCCCACGAGAAACTAGGTCTGCCGGGTTTTCTTTCGACGGCACGTAGTTCCACTTGTGACCACTGGTACTCTCCTGTATCTCGTTTACTCTATTACGTACAAATTGTTTAAGTTGGTTTTGTGAATAAGACAACCACCCTAAAACGATAGTAGAGTCGCACCAAAAATAGCAATGGTCAAATTTTATTGTCAATGCATTAACTAAAATTTTATAGAGTCTTGTGCCCAAGAGCGCCCCGCATAACTCAAGACGAGGGGTCGTGATGGGTTTGATTGGCACTACCTTATTCTTAGAAACTAAAAGGCGAACACCAACCGTCCCATCCGTGCTTACACACCTTACGTAGACCACACCAGCGTACGCTAAATTTGAAGAATCTACGAAAGTATGTAATTCTAAAGATAATGGTTTATCTAAGAGTACCCAACGTGGAATATGAATAGTGTTGAGTTTGCTTAAAGTTTCGGAAAATGAAAGCCAAAGCTTTTTAATCGAAAGAGGTACTTCTCTAATGAAGTCTGTATAGCTCTTTTTGAAGGCAGGATCGCGTTCGAAACGACGTTCTAAAGATAGGAAACGTAATTTTGCCATTTGGTAAGAATCACCTAATATTTCAGGGGACTCCTTTAAAGGCATTGTCACTATGAAACGACCATCTTTATCACGAATTGTATTGGCTTTAAAGCTATCCTCACAAGTTCGTTCCTCCTTTGACAGGCTATGAAGAGGTGACACTGCATCAAGTTCCCAGAATCGAGACAAATCTGGTACGTCGGTAGTGTTTTGGACGAAATGACAGATGGTATTAGTATTAGGTTTTAACTGAGGCATGGACCCTGTCACCAACCAGCCAAACTTGGATTCATGTAATTTTGGTAGATTTTTTCCTAGATTTATAGAAGACGATCCTAGGACGCTCCAAAATATCTCTGCTCCGACTAAGATGTCTACTGATGAAGGTATGTTAAATGAGGGGTCCGCTAAGCATAACCCAGCTGGGATAGGGATTTTTTGTAGATCGATGTAAGTCGTAGGTAACGCTTGTGTAATCTCAGCAAGAATGTAACAGCTGATGCTCACCTTGAAGTCACCGTTAGATGATACGATAGTAAGGTCACAAGACTGATTGGTACTAGAACACTGACTGTCGATACCTGTCACAGTGGAACTCGTGTTTCGTCTCACCAAACCCAGTCTCCCGCAGAGGCGCTGTGTTACGAAATTTGCAGTGGAGCCATTGTCCAGGATTAGCCTGGCGGCATGCAGTCTGCCTTTATGATCCGCAACCTTCACCATAGCTGTGGATAAGAGAACAGCAGAGTGTTTATCGTCTGAGGTGGACATGTTTGTATTTGTGGAAAGGGCAATGTTGCCTTCCCTCTCTGTATTTGTGTTTTTATCGAAGTGCAAAAGAGTATTATGTTTTTGACTACAATACTTGCAATGAGATAATTTGCAGCGATTATTTGAATGTCCAGGCCGAAGGCAGTTTAAGCAAACGTTGGATTGATTGACCTTTCGAATACGTGATTCAACGCTAAGATTTCGAAAAGATGGACACGTGAAAAGAAAGTGTTTATCGCTGCACATGGGACATGCAATTTTATTTTGCATATTAGGTTGAAAATGTTGTTTTGGAATGTCATACGATTTGTTACTGCCCTTTGACTGCTCGCACGACTTTAAAACTCTTGCCCTAGCAGCAAGAAAATCTTTAAATTCCTTTAAAGTGGGAGGGGTTGTAGCTTTATTTCTTTCTTCTTCCCATTTGCTAATTGTAACATCGTCTAATTTATTAGACATAATTTGAATAATAAGTGTATCCCAGTGTGTAATTGGCTGCCCTAAAGTAGAAAGAGCGCGAAGGTGTTTGTTGGTAGTGTCAATCACATGGTGGATGGCGTGGCTAGACTCTTTATGTATTTTATCTATGTTAAAAATCGCTTGAACGTGGTTATTGACTAATACACGCGAATTATCAAACCTGTCACACAACAAACTCCACGCTTCCCTGTAATTTGCACTTGTAAAATCTAAATTACTTATAACTTCCGCGGCACAGCCCTTAAGGGAACGTTTCAAATAGTGAAACTTGCTTATGTCGTCAAGATCACTTTTGTGTATAATGGAAAAGAATGTATTTTTGTATTCGAGCCAGTCTTGATTCGATCCCGAAAAAGAAGCTAAATTTATGTTTGCTAAATCAACTGACTCTTGTTTACAATTTGCAGTAACATTGTGATCACAAAAAGTCGACACAGAGCCCACCTGATTTATGGAATGTTTCGATGTGTAGTTATTCAGCAAAGTCCTGCCCTCGGCGAGGATGCTGTAGTATTGTGACTCGAACTGATCTCTTTCCGCATACCTCTCGTCGCTGTCTTCCGCCAGGACCTCGATCTCGGTCTGTAACGCGTCAAAATGCACATATAAGGCTTCAACTTTTTCCAAACGTAGCTTTAATTCGTTCACTTGCGTGTCACTCAAGTTATCACTGCATTTTATAACGTTTAGATACGATTTAAAAGTAGTTAACTTGGATTTTAAGCTACCGCGTTTTTTAACAAGCTCCTTGATCTTTTCTTCACTCATTGTGGTAAAGGAAAAGTATACAAGTAACGGTCACACGTTAATATACACGGAGATCAAAATAAATAACTATTTTCAAGGAATGTACCTAATTGTTATCTCAGCAGCGCAGCGATATGCGTATGCTCTGATGGTTAGCTAATGCGTCACTGCAGGTCGAAGGCAGCTGCCGTGCAAGCGGAACAGGTACTCGATCGAGTTAGCAGCTAATTACGGCTATGCAAAAAAATGATAAAGATGCGGTTTGATGAATATTTGTATAGTTTGGGCGTTTACAAAGGCTTGCCTTTATACTAACGCTTATGCTTATGATTTTTGCGATAAAACAGCTTTGGCATGAAAAAATGTAAGCTTAGGCAAATAGGTGATAGCTATACTAATAAGGATTGAGATTTTAAAGATAGGAATAAGGAATAATCGGAACGGACTCACAAAAATTGTCGTGTTCCCTCCAAAATGTTCTACGTCTCCAAGTCCGGCGTCTCGTTCGGCGAATTTTGCAGATCTTGCGCTGGCGAAAGACTCGGTAAGTGTTCTGGGATACTGGATGACGATGAACTTTGGTGCAGGTACACGTGTTGGCATGTAGAAGATAAAAAAAATTGATGACGTCACGTTAGTAGTGGCACAAAGAAGACAAAGAAAAACACGTAATTTTCATATTCGACGACTCTTTTCTTGACGCGGCGCACTCGAAGGTGTTTCTTAGGATATCCTTGGCGGGTTTATGCTTCCCACAGGTGTTCCAGTGAAGCTATTTGATGACGTCACGCTTGAAGTGGCACAACGAAGACAAAGAAAACACGTAATTTTGATATTAGACGATTCTTTTCTTGACACGGCGCACTCGAAGATGTTTCTTAGGATATCCTTGGCGGGCTTATGCTTCCCACAGGTGTTCCAGTGAAGCTTTTTGATGACGTCACGCTTGAAGTGGCACAATGAAGACAAAGAAGATACGTGATTTTGATATTTGGCGACTCTTTTCTTGACGCGGCGTACTCGAAGGTGTTTCTTAGGATGTCCTTGGTGGGTTAATGCGTCCCACAGGTGTTCCAGGGATTCCTTTGACGAGTCCTTGATGACGTCACGCTTGAAGACGACAACTAATTTTCCTCGTAGATCGAAGGACCATGTTGGGGTGTCAGTGCCCGCTGTTCCTAGATGTTCTGGACGGGAGTTCTGACGGGATAGCTCGAGTAAAATAAACGGAGTGTAATTTTAGGTGCTGTATTTTAAGGACAATAGTGTCGCGTGCGTGTATGTACAAGATCGCAGAGAGAAGAGAATGACTAAACATAAAAATGAATGATTGAATGAATGAAGGCTGATTGAATGAATGAAGACAGATAGAATGATTGATTGAATTATTGAATGAATGAATGAATATACATTAAACGCGCGCACTTATAAATTAGTCTAAAACCGCACGGCGGCCGGTACCCGTCACGCACCGGCTTGAAGATTGTCTCCAACAATAATCGTGTCGGTTGGTGTCACATCACATTTGGATTAAATTGTCTAAAAGGCTTCTACGTGTTGGCTTCGGCCCCACGCATGCCTCCCAAAGATCCGGGAATATATAATCCCGAGATATGATAAATACATAATATAGTAATAATGATAAAAATAATATTCATCTTTATTTTAAACCATTGGTCCATATTTTAAATTATCTACATAATAAGATTTACATTACAATTAAAATGAGATAAACTCATAATGAATCATTCATAAAAATATAAAATTAAATACATGTTCGCAACAATTTTTGTTAGTCATACATAACTTATCATAAAGATATTAAAGCCACAGGTTTCAATCAATTTGACCAGAATGTAGCAATAAAACGACTGTGTCGTAGACAGTCCTTACTAAGCAATTGTTAGTGGTAGAAAGAGCCAACCTAAAGCTGCCTGATCACTGCCTCGGCACAAGCACAGTATAGATAATTAACAGTATTACATCTGGGGCAGTGTCCTTGAAACAACGCTCGGTAGACGCACGCATTAGGGCTGCCCACGTAAATGCGCGGTAAAACGCGGGTAGCGTCTTACCCCTCGGCCATAGCTTCAGGCTTCGAGAGGCGCGCCAAGCGGTTATCCTTGCGACGGCGCCAGCGGAGAGAACAAATGTATGAAGTTGTATAGAACCGGTCATGGGTCGCCGCCCGCACGTCTTGTCCGGCTTCGAGTGACTTGCGCTCTTTCGACGGCGGTGTGCGGGGAGTTGGGTGGTTGAAACAGTGATCGAGCGCACAGGATGAACCAGTGTCGAGCGCTTTGAGCGAGCGAGCGCGCTATACATGAAGGTGCCGACGAGTGTCGTGGCAGGGCAAAGGCCGTCGCAAAAACCGCCTGGAAGCGCAGCAAGAAGCGCCGCGCCGCCAGAAGCCTGAAGTTGTGGCCCTGGCGTTACACTCTCCGCGTCCGTACTTAACTGTGGCGCACCCCTACTATGAGATGTGAACCGAGATTTGCATGCAGTGTTTGCCTGTCATTGGATTTGCACTCTATTATGTATCTTGTTATTGGATGTAACAAAGTTTAATATCTGTTGGTGAACCTAATAAATTAATTAATTATTTAATATGGAAGCGCGCATTTTGGCCGTTTATATGAAGATATAATACTGTTTTATTTATCTATACTGTGGCACAAGGCAGGCGCTCCTCCGCTTTGTAAGCAGTACTAAAATCGCTAATGATTCTGTAGAAATGTTGTTAGATATGGCGATATTCATTTCACACTTAAATTATAATAATCACCAATCAGTTCAAACACTAGAGAATCTCAGGATTTCGGTTGAAATTTCCTTGAAGAAAATTGAGCCTTCTTCGAAACATCGACTAAAACGGTTAAATTAATAGGGCCATCTTAAGGTGCCTTTTCAGTAGAGTTACTTATTTAGAAACAAATTTATTTATTTGGCAGGTAATAACTAAATGAATGTGCAGATCCGTCAGAAATTATATAATTAATTCCCAACGTGTGTTTTCCAAATATTTTCAAAACGAAACGTCATCGCACAATGACAACGTTACATTTTATTTCTTTAAATGTGACATTTTATTTGTCTCTGTGGCCGAGTGGTATAGTGCTCGCCTGCTAACCCAGAAGTTGTGGGTTCAATCCCCGCGGTGCACGTTAATTTGTGTTCGGTCTGTGTTCTCCGGAAAGCACGTTGAGCTTTTGATCCATTTGTGACCGAAGTACGACGATAGGGCTCACCATCCATCATGTTTATGACGTACTAATCGTCGATAAAAAACGGGTGTATACCAAGTTTCGACTGTGAGTTCAAAGTTCACACTTGACAACACACCCGACACCCTCGGAAATTCACGTCGTGACGATATGTATGATATTATGTTGTTTATTTATATTTTTGAAATCTTGAAAATCTTAAAATCTTATGGATTCGCGTCATCTTAATCGATTAAATTCATTATCATTAGTATTCATTCATTACTGATTCTGGTAAACAACAGCATGACACCCCTCAAAGACTCATGTCGTGATAAATAAATATAAATAGCATGAAATTCTGATAATCCTTTATTTAAATATACTAATAGTTCACCCTGAACTGTGAACTCGCGATTCGATCTTAACCGATTTGGCTCATGTACGAACATTCTTTTTGTTTCATTTACTCGTCTACCAAATTTCATGACGTTCCTATCAACAATACTCGAGTTACTGTCGGACAAACATTCATACATACATACAAACGCCGGATGGTGCCGGATTGGTCAAGAAGACTCGGAGAACATCGTTCGCTTTGCTCACTTGTTCAATTATTAATTAATTATTGATTCTGGTTAACAACAGCGTGACAACCCCTCGAGGATTCATATCGTGATGATATAAATAAATATAAATACCATGAAACTCTGATAACTCTTTATTTAAATATGTATATGTAATTCTTTAACTTATTTTTCTTCAAAATCATGCCTTAGAAAACACAACTTCAAAGTCAAAATACATCGGTATTAGCAAAGGTAATTTTTAGAAACCCAGTCTTGTTTACACAAAATGTTCAGGATATCTATAGGCGTGGTCATATATTTTTATTTATGTAGTTAATTGAATAAGTATAAATAATATAGAGCAATTATTACAACACAATTCGTTTTATGTAAATACATAACTGAAAAAGTTGTTATTAGCAGGTAGTAACTTCTAATTTTATTGAATAAACAATATCTGGACAATATCTATATTAACAGAACACATAAAAAAGACAATCGTCAAGAATTGTTCTATTACTTATTGTCTTGTTAAAGTCATCGCATTATAAAGGTTACGTATTTCATCGACAAAATCATGGCATAAAATGGCGGGTTTTATATTTTTTCATTTCGTTACCAGGCAAATATCTGGGCTAGAACCAGTTCGTACCAATGCATTGGCATTTTAAAATTTAATTATATTAAGCTTTGGCAGGACTGCTAAATCGAATACATGTGGATTCGGGACAGACGCAAGCCGCCTCACGTCAAAGTCTAAATAACAAGTGAGACTAAAATAAATTAAAAAAATTGTATTAAAATTTCCATTCCAGGAATACAATAATTGGATTTATTTGCAAAATAGGTACATTGTATACACCATTACACGTCAATTTTAATATAGAAGAGCTTAATATTTAGTATTAACCTCTCTGAAAAATCCATTCCTTAAAAATATTCAGACTAACAATAAGTTTATTATTATATAGTACGATAAGACGAACAATACGTTTAGTTTTTTTTTTCGCACTTTGTTAGGAAACCCCCAAACGAACAAAACATCTAACAGACACGACTGGTTCTGGTAAATGTATCTTCCCACAATTTGTTCCAATATTTACTTTTTAAAAAGACCAGCAAAGTGCGAGTCGGACTCGCGCACGAAGGGTTCCGTACCATTATCTATAAAAACGGCAAAAAAACATGTCTGTTGTTAGGAGCCCCCTTAAATATTTATTTTATTCTGGTTTTTAGTATTTTTTGTTATAGCGGCAACAGAAATACATCATCTGTGAAAATTTTAACTGTCTAACTACCATGGTTCATGCATGAGATACAGCCTGGTGACAGACGGACAGACAGACGGAAAGCGGAGTCCTAGTAAAAGGGTCCTGTTGGTAACCCTAAAACAGGCCGTCGAAGTAGGTAACGATAGGAACAGCTCCAATATTCGACTGGCTGGCACGTGCAATCTGTTCCGACGAGTCGGTCGTGTATCGCTCCATTCCTCGGTACGAGGGTGATATTGCGGCGGGTGCTATGAGAAATATGTCGATCGATGCCGAACATAAAAAAAATATTCGTTCGAATGTCGCTTGGTGTCGGAAGAAATGCTGGGGTGATTTTTTAGAGATTGCTTCCACCTTTTTTTCGTTTTCTTATTGTGTTAATAAAATACCTTTATTTAATGTCAGGGTTCAAAATAAGTAATAAGGTATCGACTATGTTCAGGCCACTATATAGGCCTTTATCATGCCTTAAGGAACATAATATGTCAAGAACAGCCGTGTTTTCTGAGATACGGAGGGAGAAGTGAACCAAAAGTGAGTTGCTAACGGTCACCCATCACAGGACTGACCGTGCCAAGCGTTGCTTAACCGCGCTTCGCACGCGAATGGTTGCATGGCCGCACACTGTAAATGAAACCACATATTTTACTGATCATACTTTACAAAAAAAATGAACTTCTCACACATAATTTTAAATTAGCAGGGTGAAATCTAGACATGTTATTTTTTTTTACCAATCTAATAATATTTTCTTTTTGTTACAGGTAAGAAACACGTCACAGGATATTTAGCTAATCAGGTAATCCATTATGCACAGAGAAAAAAAAAACAATTTAAAACAAACATTAAATTAATTATAAATTACTAACTGTTGAAATATAAATATAATTACTCGCTAACTCCAAAAATTAAGGAGTGAAATTACCATACTTTCCCTTTATACTCGCATTTTGGTGTAATTCATTTTTAAACTTTGGTAAATTTTTCATTTCTTGCGAACGGCGAGAGTTTGTTATCTTATAAGCGCCATTCGGATTGTGTTTACTTTAACTCTTAATTTTTCGTCCCGACGCCGCCGCCATGTTTTTTTTTTGCGTCTGCTAACGATGCTGACTTCGAATTTTCGAATTGCAAATATCGTTAATTGTCCAATGGAAATTAACGCACACTTTAGAAACTCGACTGTTTTGTTGAAATATTTATCATTTTCATTCGAAGGGAATAATTCAACGGCTGCCTTTCCTGACAAATAATGCCGCCCTTATTACTGCCCTCGCCGAGGTTTTATTTGTATTCGAGAGGATAAGATCGTATTCCATTATAATATCGTTGTTTTGGGCGTATAATAAAGCGATGTAATTTTGTCCTTTTGAAAAAGCTTTTTGGGGTATAATTTTGAAAGATTAATATGGACATTACGTATTAACACGATCACAGTCAGTGCACCATATACAGGACACGCTAGGCAAGCCCGTCAAGTCCACATACCATATCTGGTGCACGATCAAGGTTTAGCTTCTACTTTCTTCTCTGGCTTTTTCGCGTATTCAACTCACAAGTGTCTTCAAGTACACGCTAACGGTTTACGGTTCATGGAACTCTCAGGAATATTGGAAAAACCTGGGAAATTGACCACCTTGATTGTATATAGCATTTTTTATAATTCTAAACTAAAGGTCACTGGGACATGTACGGTTAACAAAAACTTTTTTATGGGGCTGTGAACGTGTTAAGAGTAAGTCTGTGCCAGCTGAAATTTAATTATATAAGCTTGCCAATAAGTCAGGTTTAGTATACAACTTTAAACTCCCGCGTTTTATGCACATTATAATATTTAAACGGATCAACCACGAGATCTATTATTGTATTACCTTTTTGTTAAGTTTCCCGTAGGCCAGGAAGCATGCAAGTGCCTCAAAATGTCGGGTGTCATTTTCTTAAAAATGGTGATAATATTTAGATATAGCGGTAAATCCGTTTAAATATTAGGCGCCGAGCAAAATAATATAAACGACAGTCACTGTTAAATTGATTTATTGAATAATATTTCAATGATAAATAAATAAAATATATATGTATTATCACAGAGAATGTATCTACACTTCCGCCGCAGCAAATATTTAAAATAACTTATGGTGTAAGAAACAAATCTATCTAAAGTAGGCGCAAAATCTAAAAAAGGTATTGGGGTTTTAGTAATTTCAATAACTTAACTGTCGAATTTTGTCTCAACCACAATTCAAGACAATCAGAAACGTTATAAAATACAACCGGGCCGTTTCACATTTTTAAAATTTTGTCTGGTAAATTAAATATGATTTTTTCTGTTAAATTCAATAAATACGACCACGATAAAAAGAGACCACGAGAGAACAAGCGAGGTGTCTAATCGTTCTACGCTCGGCGCAGCCTTTAGCATAGATGGCAAAAATTCGGGGTTTTGTCAAAAAAAAATGAAATGAAATATATATCTTAAGTATAACATGCACTTATTACAGGTCGGTTTTAATGTTATATAAGTAATTAAATAATCCCCATATTATTATTTATTACATAAAACTATTACCTACACACAAAGCTTTGTGTGTAGGTAATAGTTTTATGTAATAAATAACAATATGGGGAAATACACAGGGAAATAAGGGTTGGGTTTACTTAAATTTAATAAAAAACCACACTTGAATAAAATAAAAATATAGGAATAAGGAATAAATAATATAATAAATATAGGAGTCCGTTTTCTACACAGTAATACAGTAATGGGGTTAGAGCTGCTCTAATTCTACTCCACCTATGATTGAAACAGTATTGCCTAACTGAGCTACTGTGGATATACTCCGACGCTATGTCGTCAACTCGGCCCACGCGCCCGTATGATTTCCTGTCCTCGTGACAAAGAAGAAAGTTTATCATAATAAATATATGCAATACATATAATAAATATATGCCTAACTCCGCCTATTCGATTAGTCTTGCTAAGAAGAAGGGCAAGAAACTTAGCCAGATCATCAACTTAGCAAAACCCATTGTTTAAATAAAAATATAGATTTTTTTATTACAGACAACTAAAATTTACATCAGTTTTATGAGAGGAATTATATAATGAAGATAGGATGGTTGTAAGGTGTAAAGTAAAATCGGCAAAAATGTATGACTTAATATATCAACGGCAAGGTATTTGTGTGTTTATGTTGAAGAGTTTTTGTCCTCAGCCTTCCATAAAGTTTTTACTAATTGACTTTTTTCAAATCTTTAAAGAAGTCTAATACCATATGTTTCCGTATCAATATCATGCATCTGTGTGTGTGAATACATCTATTCTGTGCAACATATTGCCTGGTGAAGCTATGAAGCAAAGCAATTTTACTCGAGACTTCATTCGTATTGGTTATTTTGCTGAGTCGAATAACGAAATTACTACAACTCCACTCGTCTTTTCAGTATTTTTATCAAACTCACTCCTCGGATTAGTTACTAAGTAGCTTATGAGAAATATATCTTTTAACTTTCTTTGAAATCCTCGCCTTTGAGAAGATGTCTGCTTATTTATATTTTTAAATTACTAACAAATTAAGTTAGCTAGAACTCTCTAATTCCCGACTGCATAAACCAAAATTAGAGCAATTCCACTTATTCATTACAACAATGCAAATTACTAGCCATGTGGTTCAACTATCCAGCCTACGTTCCCAAAAAACCGAGATACAAATTTCGAATAACCCGAAAATGAGGGTGTCAAACTTTTACCGAAATTTTCCGATTCTCAGGAATATTTATGATCCCTTCTCCGAAACGGATCCGTGTAATCATCGTCCTAAACCATTTAATCCGGTTTGATTTATATTTCAACCGGCATGACAGCATCTCCGGCTGATTACTTCCAATGCATTAGACCTGATGAATGTATTTGCATTAGAAATCCGAGGCTTAGAGCTCAATGCTAGACACAAATGTACTGGGTGTTGAGCACCATTGTGTATTCAATTGAAGAAAGTGCTTAATCACTCTTGATAGATAAAAAGCTCTCAGCAATCGCATTACGCGACGCAACAATCTTGATCCGATGAATATCCTCTTCAAATGGTATTTAAATTTTAAAATACACTTTTTACAAAATGAACTAACGAATCCGTTTATCTTAAATGAATATTCCACAACCAACATCGATTCGTATAGCTTAGGTAATTGTTTACCCAATCTGCACGTAACCAAATACACATTACGAAATATCGAGAGAGATAAGGACGAAAACAGGCGGGTAGAACAAAATTTTAAACGAAATTGTGACGTCATCGAGTGGTTTGACAATACAGCAGACAGATGGCGTGCCAGAGACGCCACTTAATCGACGGTATTGGCAGTTGACACATATGACCCAATCATGTGAGAAATGGTGCGTCGGGCGCCGTGCCTTGTTGAGGGTTAACAATGACTTTCGATTATAAATGAGGTTAAAGGTCCTGATTGGCCGTTTCGACACCTAATTGAAAAGTTTTTGCTGATCTCATGACAAGAACACTTATGTTCAGCGCACATGCTACTGTATGAGCGCTCGAATTTTGGGTTACGGGATTGGTCAAAGAGCTGTCGAAATATCGAACGCTCAAAGAGCAACATGTTTGCGCTAAGCCAAAGATTTCAAAAGTAAATATAAGCCCTTACCGTAGTATGACAGCAACAAAATGTTTCCACCTTTAAATGGGTGAAGCTCACTCGTTTGGAATCAGTGCTCATCTGAACACAGTGATAGTTGAACGCCTTAAGTGCACTTGAAGTTTTGAATTTTTACGACTTTAGTAGTCTGATCAGGTTGCTGTTCGTAGGTAGACAGATTGTGCGCGCGTCAGCATTATGTTAACGCACACATTCAAAAACAATGCAATAGATTTTAGGTGCCAGGGCTCATCTAAACTTTTGAAATCTTTGCGCTAAGCGAGAAAATTAAAATACTTGCTCAATATGGCACGTTCCTAACTTTGGTACATATCACCGTTTTTGAACAATTATTTTCTTCTAGTCCTTAATACATGTATGTACGGAACCTCTTTTTATTTTGCAATTGTACGTACAAATGATACAAATTCGAATAGTTATTTTGTAAAACACGTGCATTTTTACATGGCATAATTTTATATTTAAAAAAAAGCAAAAGAATACGGTTAAAAATAATTCTATTTAATACGGGGAAATACATAAATAAAAAAACTATTAAAATTAAGCTTACATAAATTTGATTATTATCTAAAAAACAGGTTTAGGAATATACAACGTTTAACAGAAAGGTGTAACCGTATTTGAAGAGCTTATTCAGTTAATGGTATAGAACAACTTTTACTATGGAACAAAACCTGCATCTCGAAAAAAAAATTTAACTGTTTCATAGAAAAATGCAATGCCGCTCGGCCGAAATGTATGGAAGGGCAGATTTTTTTTTTTAGATTTCAAGGTTGTCTCCATAGTAAAAATTGTTATATACCATTGACTGAATATGCTCTTCAAATATGGTTACACCTTTCTGTTACACGTTGTATATCTACATAATGCAATAAATACAACAAAGTTGATAGATAAATACTACAAATAAATATAGCCTTACTCTGCCCATTCGATTACATAATCGATATCAGCTCAAAAGATAAAGCTTTTCCACTAGACAGATAGATAGATTATGCTAGTTATATAATATAAAATATAATGGGACCTTGATAAAATTTAAACTTGAAATTTCGACGAAATAAATTAATTGCTTTCTCATAGTTCTGTATTGATTTATAATAGCTAGTCTTGGGTTACTTGTACTCTATTACTGCTCTCAAATGGCAAACTGTTTGACACTGGGACAATCAAACCCAGTGGACATTTTGGCATACGGACTTACAGTACCCGATATCTGATTACATAATATAGATTATATTAGGTCTTTACATATGAAATTGCCGTTTTCTATAGAGAATTTGAAGGAAACTCAATTTTCTGTACCAACATTTTTGATTTTTTTTTAGGAATGATAATTCCAAATTATGATATTTCTTTTGGGAATGAATGAGACAACATTAAGCTAACAACAACATTCATTTAATTTTTGAAAATTATCAGCTGTTAAAAATTATTACGAATCTTATCATAGAAATGGCTGGCATTTAGGACGAACCGTTTTTGAAGATTAAATTTTTATAATGAAACTAAAAATAAAAACAAAATTTAATACGTAGATGTAGAACCTTGAAATCAACTTTCAAACAAAAACAAATAATTGAAATAGCTATTGAATTACAGGAATTATGAATTCATGAATCTGTAAGAAAACTTCGGCAATTTCATATGTAAAGACCTATTATATCGTGGGATTATAGTTCGTATCAGTATAAAAAATGGATAGGTTTACAAGAAAACGTCGATATGTTTCATCACGCTGCTGGGACATTAGTCATCCATCACGCTAATCAAAGACAAGTTCAAACTTCGTGTCAGGATCGTAGGTCATGAAGATCTTCTATCTTCTGCCTTTTCCTCTTGGAGATATATTTTGACGGTTGAATTTGCGAGGTGTGTAAATTTTTGACCTCTTATCTTAGGTCAAAAATTCACACACCTCGCAAATTCAACCGGCAATTGCTAACCTGCGGGCTTGGTCCAATTACTGCAGAATCAATAATGGCGATTAATTCGGCCGAGGTTGATTACCCCTGCAGTGCGTGGTCAGCTACATGGCAGTAATCAGGTTCTGGACTCCGGCTGTGGTCGTCATTTCTAATTCAGAAGTGGGGTTGCGGACTGCTTACTTAGCGGTCGGGTTAATTAACTTACTCATATGTTGTCTTGTACTGAAGTGATTTAGTTGTAAATTTTGGAAATAATGGCTCACATGGCTATGTTTATTTTATTTTTGTCAGTGTCACTAAGCGAAAAAACGATAAGCACGATAGAAATTCAGAGCGAGAGAGAAAAAAAGTATGCATTTTTATTTTTATTAAAAAAATCTGAAATAGCTGGTAGAATTTCCAAAATCTAATAAAATATGTTTAAAATAAATGTGTCAAACAAGAAAAAAAAGTGTGTATGAAGACCTCAAATAAATAGTAATTTCTCAAGTTTGTAATGCAATCTTATAATAATTAAAGTACTTTTATTTAAACAAGACAAGGTTGTTGTTTATTCAGTAAGTTTTAACTCAGAAAAAAGCTTTGATAATCATAAAAAGATAAAAAGAGAAACACTGAGAAACTCTAAAGAAATTATTTACAAGCTATATGTAAATTATGTAAATTAATAATATTATGTAAATACAAAGCCATGTAAAATCATAAAATAAACAAAGGATATATTCAACACTCACCTTATTCAGCTAAGGATAATAGAACGAGCGAGCAAACTTCTCGGAGTCTACTTGAACAGCCCGGCGTTTGTATGTATGTATGTATGTTTGTCCGACGATAACTCGAGTTTGGAACGTCTTAAAATTGAGTAAGTAAATGAAACTAAAAAAATGTTTAAGTTCGAATATGAGCTAAATCGGTCAAGGGGTTGCTGAGATATGGGGTTGTAGGTGGGGGTCGTGAGTTCATAGTTCGGGGCAAACTACTAGTAATACCTAGATGCTTTTGAAATAAAATGATTATACAAAGCATTAAACACATAATACCTACGTCGTAGCCTTCTCTACGTCACGAACAAATGTCTACGTCGCGTCGTAGTAAAGGCCTACGACGTAGTAATTCTTACGTAGCGTCGTAGCAGATGCATAGTCAATAGTACACATAGTACACCCCTATTAAGAGGATAGTTTCCGCAAAATCATAGATTATTCTTCCTTACATAATTGTACTTCTGCTAAGAATATAATGCACACTCTTATCGATACAGAATCTTCAAAAGTCATTCCAAGATTGAAAAATAAAAAACCAAAGATGGCTCTAAAAAAATTGTTCATGTCGAGGTTTAAGATATTTAAAGCAAAAACCCGTATTTATGGATTAAAATCTGTGTAAACTTTATTAAACTCTAAAACGAATAGATATTTCAAACAATACATATTTTTTTTTCATAATAATAATAGCGAAATAACAATTTCATGTGTCATTTAGACTTTTTTCCAAAATACGTCCCTCACGCGCTGCGGGCCTTTCCGCGCGAAGAAACAGTGATCGATGCAAGCGCAACCTATCCTCTTAAGTGGGATTTCTGGTAAATCTGCGATAGTTGTATCACGGATTATCTTGTAGTCTTAAAGATATCATTTGTGGTTATATGATTTTTCTCTTTCTGGCTTATTTTCCCCAAATACTGGGAATAACTACATATTTACGTACACCAGCCGGAATAACTTCATATATACGTAGACGTCATTATTCTCATTTATTACGCCTTAGTCATATTCTGGAAAAACAAAACGTTCAAGACCGTGTGGGTCTCGCGTCCTGAGGGACTATTCTGTGAAGACTAAAATTAAGTTGTAACATAAAATAATTAACTTGATTTTGCATTACTGCAAAACTAAGTTGGTCAAGCAATATTCCACATATATCCATCCATCAGCCTAGTTCATCCACTGCTGGACATAAGCCTTTCCAGAATTTTGCCACTCCCGACAGTCATCCTGGAAGAATTGCCCATACTCACACACGCTGGGCAGGCGGGTTGGTGAGCGCGGTGCGGGAATACCAATACCAGTATAATGAGAAATTAATATTTTTAGGATTTTTCCTTCACTTGTACAGGAAAACCTACTTGTGAACGGAATTTCAAGGTTCTTAGTCAACTATAAGTGCCTTTTTATGAAATTGTAAGACCCCCCTCGAAGTGATTCGGGGGAGAGTAAGAGGACAGCTCACAGACAAAAAACCAGGAGGCCCACCATGCCTGGGAACCGATGGATGGCGGTATATCCATCCCTAATAGCCGGACCTTATATGGAACAGACTGGTGACCCACTCGCCTGCCCAGCCTGTGTGAGTATGGGCAATTCTTCCAGGGTGACCGCCGGGAGTGGCAAAGTCCTGAAAAGTCCAGCAGAGGACGAACTAGGCTGATAGATGGATGTAACAGGCAATAGCTTTTTTTTTTCGCATTGATTAAGTGGCTTGATTTCTTAACAGCACCATTCTATAGCAAACACAAAACATCAGACTTCTGTAGGAGATATCAATTTCAACATAGATGTATAATAAAATATAACATAAATATAAATAGTAATATAAAAACATAAATCTCATAAAGGATATGACGGTGAGAGCAATGAAAGGCGATTTCACCAAATTATCAATGGTTGTTTTGAACGGCAATAAATGAAAAAAAAAAACTTGGATTGAGCCTAGTTTCTAGTTTTCTACGCTACAAAGGAACTTAGTAGAAACTAGTGCAAAATATGTTTCTTATTTTCTGTTAATAAAGAATTATTAATATCTTGTATTTTTCGATAAAACTTAAAAAACAAAAAAACTAAATAAAATATCCTATGAAATATTAAAAACTTAAAAGGAAGAATTTGTATTTGTATTAAAACCCTAGTCTACGGGTAATCAATAAACAAATACAATCCAACCAAATACGATATATATATGAGTGAAACACCTCATTGTGTTTTTTAATATTATGACTTGTGACTTATATTGCACAGTCCACACTTGGACAACACCTCTGATACCCCTTCGGGGATTCATACCTTGATGATGTTTTTATTTTATAAAATAATAAAAGTCTTCATAGATTTTGTTGGCATTCTGAAAAACAGAATCTGGCGCCTGTGTACTGCAGACTTAATTAGTATGGTGAATGAACATTGCCTTTTTGTAATAAACATTATCGAGGATAATTTGTGAGGTAATATTGTGTAGGAATATTACTCCACTGGGCCTTATTCGAGAGAGCATTGGCCTCAATTTATAGAAATCCTTAATGTTTGGGTCGTAATAGCTACAAAAAGCCATCTTTTAGATAAAGTTCAAAATATAATTTGCCTATTTTCGTAAAATCTTAGCACCTAATATAATATGCTTAATTTAACTCACCTTTAAAATAAACCGGTCACGGATAATACAAATTATAAAAACCCGTTTTAAGATAAAACGTACTATATCCATTCCTAAGAAACACTAAAAGTATTTCCGCGCCACTCTAAGCTGAGTGACTTTTATAAATGCGTTCCATGAGTAATGAATTTCTTCACTTACTTACGGCAAGCAAAAAATATAATAATTCCTATACATTTGCCTCCACGATATCCATCACCGAGATTATTTGCATAGAGGGAGATAAATCTCGAGAAGAAATCTCATATAAGGAGAATATTGGCATGAAGAGAGAGCAATGTGTCACCTTGGTTTCATTTCGGTGCTTATTACCCTAGAATCGGTTTCCGGCGCCTGAGGCGTTTGATTTGATATGTTGACAAGTCTTCGAGCCGTTGTCAAGGGCACTTGGTGCGTAGTTTCAGAGGTTATCGTCGATATTTAAATTGTTTTATACAGTCGAAACATGTTGCAAAACTAGTTTTTAGGAGAACAAATTGAAGGAAAAATTAACTATAGTTTAAATTTTGTCAATAATATTAAATATCTGCTCTGAACATGTTGTGAATTAACCGAAAACCCAAAACAGAAAGCTCGTATATATTTTTTTAATTGATATTCAAACTTACGAGCTGACAAAATTAGTTGTTATGGCCGAATAGGTTGTTAATACTCATAAGTTGATAATGTTTACAAGCAAAACCGGTCGGGCGAATTTAATAAATGTATATGTAAAGTGGAAACAGTGCAAGTAATAATAAAAAAAATGTTCCACCAGATGCCCACAATAACAAGTAAAATATTTACACCACAATTTTTATAGCAACGTACAAAAATTTTAATGTACAGTTTTTGCTTTTCAAATATGTTGCACAAGTTACGGTGTGTATTTAAATTTGACACACAATGTTTAGAGCACATTTCAACTTACATTTCCTGGGTTTTACTATTTATCCATTTTAACTTAAAGTGGAATTGTAAGTTCTTGCTCCAATCGCTACTTGCAAAAGACAGTGAATGTTCACGTTAAGAAATACAAGTATATTATTTAATTCGAAATTATGTATAAGTGTTAGTACCACATTAGTTAAAATCAATAAATTACAAAAGTATATTTTTATCGGCGTCTTTATCTTTATTCCTACATACAATAACAAATTCTTGAAAATTTAATTTTACTTCGACGTCCTAATTTTGTTTATATGTAACGTTTGTTATACATTTTAAGGTAATACAGTTAATATACCTTTAACTTGTATGAAATAATATAATTTCTTCAGTTTCAGGTGAGTCTTGCCACTTAGTCTTGGCCATGGACTCTATAAGGTACCGAACAACAAGAATATGAATGGTTGTTGTATTAAATTGATTTACAAAGTTAATTATTTTCAGTTGTCAATAATTGGCTACCAAACGAAATTATCGCGAGTAAGTGACACATTAAATTATTTTAATTAACTTGGAAACGATGTTCAAAGGTTTTGAGCGATTCAGCTCTATGTTCCTTTTTGAAACGAAATTAAATACATCAAAATTCATTTGTTCCATTTTCTTTTTCAGTCATTATTTCTTTTTTATTTGCTGTGGTATATTTTTGTGTATATATTTTTGAATTGAAAATCACAATTGCACTGTCTCCTCATGATGGTCTTTCAAATTGTTTCTGTATGTTCTGTTCGCCTTAAATGTTTATCTATATTGTTGTGTAATCTGTGTCTTTCCTCTTCTATATTTTAACTGTTTAAGCTACTCTATGTTGTGTGTCGTACTGCTTCTTTCTGTCATCGCTTCTTACTGTTTTTGTTTACCGCCCCATTCGTTTTCGTTACAAAGTAAAATGCAGTTGCTCGCATCTAAGTGTTCATGTAGTCTAAATAGACTTAAATGTGTAAAAGTAGTTTTGGGACTGTTAGATTGATGTGAGTGTATAAGATTAATACACACAGCAAAAGGTCACACAACTGCACAGTACTAACGCATTCATATCAATTATTTCTTACCACCGCACCCCATACAAAACACATTAGAGATTCCCTTTTCGGTCATTACGTACTCTAGTTAGAGTTTTTATATCATTAGCCCGAGAGGGAAACAAATGAGTGCCCAAAAAATGTTAACAAAACACTGTCTAACCGAGAATTTAATTACAATACATTATGAAACTACTAAAAATTTCATGAGTTCCCGAGCTTCCGGACCTCAAAATATTGATCGTTCCTCTCTTTCATTCACGGCTGCGTGTGACGAAGTCGGCGGAGAGCTCAATGCGGGCGGATTACCCATACATACACACATACGGACACACACAGTTCATTGAAACTGCTTCAGTATGCGTCCGATGACGTCCGAGAGGGTAGCGGGAAGTGGAGCGGGAGACGCGCATGCGCGGTAGTGTCCGCCCAAAGCGTTCATCCTAACGGCAAGTACGCAAAAAGTTGCGGTTAGCACTCTCTGCTTTCCTTTCAAGCCTCAACGACACCCATTCATAAAGTAAACCACGTACAATGCTCGCAAATACAGATTGCTATCTATTGTTAGGATAAAAAATACGAAAATACCTTCGAGATAGACATCTGTAGGGACTATTGTGCCATTTTAATTAACCTGCAATAATAAATTCATATTCGATTGCAGATTTTAATTTCCAATCAGAATCGATATTCATTTTCGCCCTCGTGCTAGCTGATTGTTAATTCCATACTAAAATTCCGAGCACGAACTGTCCACCAATAAACATTATTAATGCGCTGCAGTGAGGCTGGGCGACACATGAACAATTTTTGAAAGGCCCGACTTTTTTGAGAGTCGTTAATTCTGAGTGGGCAGGAGGCAAAGTGGGCGCCGAAAAGCGAAACGATTCGTACGATTTAGCGCAAATAACTCCGTCCGAAAACGGTGGAATCACCCACTTTTATCGTGCGAGAACGTAAAAATGTCAATCGGTGTTAGCGGGGTGAGGCGCGAAACATTACCCGATTGTGCCCGATGAGCCGAGAGGGGCTTAAGCGCTTTTAATTAAAAAAAGACCTTGATTTAATTGGAAAAGTATTCATTTACTGACTCCTTTGTTTGCTCGTGATTTATACTTTGTGACGCGGAAAAGGTATTTCAGTGGACTCCTGGCGGCTTTAGGGTTCACTTCTAGAACCGGAAATCGTTATTATTTTGTATAAAACCGTAAATAAAATCATGTATTAGAAAACCCGTCTTAACATTATAACCTACAAATAAACTCAAATTCCAGCTGCAAATTACAACAAAACCGGGACCAACAAAATGAAAACTGTTTTGTTAAACGATTCCGTCTCGAGTCTAAAAGACATTGTTGTGAATCCAAGTGTAATGTAAAGACTGGGACAGTATGCAAATATGTTAGTGTTGTCTAAAAGTAATGAATAAGAGTTGAGCGTCAGCGACCATATTTCAGCAGTTCCGCACGCGTCAGCCAGTAGTGTATCTGCAATTCTAATGGCGGCCTAAAGTTGCACCGGATAAGGGACGCCATGCATTACAAATTCGCGGCAAAACTGCTCGGTCGGTCGCCAGACGCGTATTATCGCCCGCCTGGATTATCCTGGAAATACCACCTTTGTGCATAAATAAATATTTTAGGTCGGGCTGGTAATAATTGTAGCTAAAAATTTGAGGGTTTACGAGAACAAAGTGCATTTCTAAATAGCGCAGCGTTTGGGAGCTCGCAAAGTTCCGTTTTGTGATATGACAGGTTTTCGTGGAAAATGTATCGGTTATTATGGTCTTGTTTGTTCGTGTTATGAAACGAATTACTTTCGGAAATTCGTTGAATATTTTATACAGAGTGACGAATTGAATGCACAGAGAATTTGTAAAAAGGTAAAAGAATTTTGTAATGTTAGCAGAGCTAAAGTGATTCCTTTTCATGAATGGACACTATTCTTTCTCCGTGCGCTGCTTGGTTGCAGATTTTTCTCGGACACTTTTATTGTTACCCAAACATTTGGATTAGATCTTTTTATTCTTCTGGTTTCACACTTGTCTAGAAATAAGCTTGAGTAAGGATTTTATAATGTTTTATGCAATAAAGACTATAAAAACCACAGATTTCAGGAGATTTACCTTTCTACTCTTATTGTTCTGATATTCCTACGTTTCCTCCCACTTATTTCATCGACAAAACACAAAAACTATAAGTACGACACACATACTCATATTTATCACGCACACTAATAGTACACATGCAAACGGAGGGCAACGCATCAACATCACTATTGACATTGACAATGGGTCTCGCATGAGGCCTATTTTTGGCCTAATGCGTTCGCAAGCGCCACGCCCCCTTACCACAGTATAAATTTATATTCGTATTACCATCTGTGGTAAAAACAGAGTAACGCGTGTACGCTCTTGCTATACAAGCCTTATGCAAGGGTAACCCAATAATACCTGCCAGATTTCCATTACAACTGTAATTTTGCCAAAATATACAGAGAAAAAAAAAATTATGATAAAAACCCGTTTATTCTTATAGTGTACCCAGTCATAAAAATCTTGCTAAATATGTTATAGCGTAAAAATCTAAATAAAATGAATACAGATATTAATGCAGATTCTGAAGGCTTTCATTTTTAGTGGTGTCAAAACTTGATTTTTTCAAAAGTTATTTGAAAATTCTATTTTGCAATGAAAAAAATAGTTTTAACACTAGAAAGCTTTCCGAACCTGCTTTACTACATGCCTTTTCAACTACGTGTATATATATATACTTAAATAACGTTATTTATCTTGATAAATAACTTTAGAATACTGTAAAAGTTTTTTTTTTTTCTAAAACAAAGACATAATCTTTAATAATATTTTTTATTTATACCGCTATATTGCAAAGTTTGTCTATATCTAATTATATTATCAAATTTTGGCTTGCGTAGGTTGTAGGCTTATTTAAATTCTACAAGGATAAAATATTCTGCTTTCATATAGTCATTTCATGGTCTGGCTACTATCGTCAAAACATTAAAACTAAGAGGGGCTTAGTTAGGTTCATGAGAAATGATTCTTAAGTCCCTGTAAGTACCTCTAGGCCATAGATATCATACTAGTATTATTCCTTTACGCCCTGGAGTTTGGTTCTATACAATGAGGTTACATACTTTAGTACAGGGGTCTCCAAACATTTTAGTCTAAGGGCCACACTGATTCCCCCAATAGCTCCAAGGGCCATGACCTAAATAGCTCATAATTCCAAAATACTGTAGTTTTGACGCGCACATTTTCGTATTGATACTAGCAGGTATCTTTTGTGCAGGTCGCAGGACTATACTCCGCTTGGCACTTCAGGCAAATGTCATTAAAACCATTGCGACAAACGTCTTTTGTGCACCTTGAAATAGGGTTGTAATAACATTCTCATAATAATGCTACTTTTAACTATTAAACTATAGCAGGCTAGAGCCGCTTAGGAGCAGTAGGGAATTCAAGCCTAAAAACACCATTCAGTGGAATTTTTTATGCATAGTTACCAAGTTATCAATGTAATGGTGACAAAAATCAAAGTCACATCGTCTCCCATTAATATACTTTCACTCTTGTTCCCTAAAGATAGATCCAAGTCTTTGATACTATTTCTGAGAAATTCTTCGCAAACTCGTACCCAGATTTAAGACAAATCACTTTATACGAATATCAGAAGATTGAATACCGAAGGAAAAAGCCTCGTCTTTTATAACTTCAGTCATAAGTCGTCGCTTAGACGGCGCCCTCTTAACAAGAATAAATAAAGCTAGATTTTCTTTGCTTGAATTTTAGGGTAGGTGGGGAATTTAATATAACTCTTGTAGGCAATATAAAATGTAGTTTTGTTACTATGCGTATTTAGATCAAAGATTTCAAAAGTAAAGATAAGCCCTTACCGTACTATGACAGCACCAAAATGTTTCCACCTTTAAATGGTTGACGCTCACACGTTTGGAATCAGTGCTTATCTGAATACAGTGATAGTTGGACGCCTTAAGTGCACTTAAAGTTAATCATTTTAACTACTTTAGTAGTCTGATCAGTTTGCTGACCGTAGGTAGACAGATTGCGCACTCATAAGTGTGCGCGCGTCGGCATTATGTTAACGCACGCATTCAAAAACAATACAATAGATTTTAGGTGCCAGGGCTCATCTAAACTTTTGAAATCTTTGATTTAGATACGACTAAAATTCAGAACAGTATTTTGTGTAACTGTAACATAATGTAAAACATTAGGACACGAGTGCGTGTTAATGAAACTTCGTTCGTTTCGTAATAGATTTGCACGAGTGTCCCAATGTCTAATCATGCTCAGTTGCACACTATACTTTGTAACTATGACCATCAAAAACAATTTCACGAAAAATGACAAAAAGAACACTCGTCATGATACTGTCGTGATACTCGTCATGATGGAATTAGTATGTAGATGCCTGAGACCAATCAGAAGCGCGAAGAATAAAAGGGCGTGGCTTAAGAAATTAAGACAACCCGTTATTGCTTGCGATTGGTTTTAGGTGTAGATCACATGCAATATTATAATACCTATATTAATAATACAAAAATAATCGCTTTTGATGTTGTAATTACCTTATTGTAGTATGGGAGTAGATAAACAGTAATTTTTACACTCTCGCCACCTCTGTAGCTTACTGGTTCCAGTTGTCGACTACTAATTCGGAGGTCGCGGGTTCAAATCTCGTAGGCACACATTTTGTGTTCGGCCTGCGTGCTTCGAAAGACACGTCAAGCTGTAGGTTTATATTTGTGCCCGAGGTACGTCGATAGGGCTTTACTATCCATTATGTACGCTGAGACGCAATAATCGTAGGTGAAACGTGGGTGTACGAACGTGGACTGTGACTTGCATTTCACAGTCCATACCCGGCAGTGGCGTGCACAGAAATTTTTTCCGGAAAACCAATCAGAAGGTCAAGTACGACAATAAAAAAAGATGAAAATTTTTTAATAACACTGAAAAAAAAAAGTTTGTATGACGTTATTGAAATTTTTTCATATTTTTTTTATTATCGTACTTGACCTTCTGATTGCTTTTCCGGAAAAAGTTCTGTGCACGCCACTGATACCCGGTAAAATCTCTGAAAGCCCCTCAGGATTTCATGTCGTGACGATATAAATATATGTGAATATTTCTGTTGGTAGTTATTTTTTACAAATACCTGTATATATTATAGCATTGAACATAACCATAAGTCCTCGTACGAGTAGCTAACATTAAGGTGGGCCATCCCACTCAACTGTCATATAAATGCTTTAGGTGTTTGTGTCGTGCTGTTGGCTTTGATCTCAATTAAACTTTGCACACACCCTTATATATGTTTCCTTTCCCCCCACACCGCACTCCGACACATCTCTCATCGAGAGGTACAAGATGGCGAGATATTCAAAAAGCGCCGAATTTGTGAAATGGTTTCAGGTAAAAACTGTTTTCCATGAAATGGTAAGTGCTTATTTATAAAAAAGTGTAAAAATTAGTCTTCTTTACATAAACGACGACTCTCTCTTTTATCTCTTTATTAAACGAACGAATTTATCTCTCTTTTATTTCCAGTATAGATAAAAATTATATAACTTGCTAAAATTTGCGTAAAAACGAGGTAATATTCACGATATCCTGACAGCTATTAAGATGGTGTTTCATCAAATGTTGCTTTTTGGGCTGTATGGAGACGTAGTTAGAAGTCGCTATATAATACAAGCTTATGAAAAAAAATATAAAGAAAATAAGTTGTTGACTTCACATTCAGTTTTTACCTTTTATATTAATCTTCAGAAAAATCCAGCTGTAAAGGGCTCTCTTGATTTATTTACTTTAAGTTCCAATTCTACAAACTCGGGTGAAAGTATCTTGAAGCTTTTTATTACTTATATCAAACTATTCTGTATCTTTCTGAATTTTTTTTAGGAATTAAAAATCCAAATTGTGTGATTTTTTCTGTGTATGAATGAAACAACATTAAGCTAACAGCAACATTGATTTAATTTTTGAAAAGTGTCAGCTGTAAAAAATTATCACAAATCATATCATGGAAATGGATGACATTTAAGTGAACGGTTTTTGAAAATTTTATTTTGGTTATCAAACTGACAAAACAAACAAAATTGATTACGTAGATGTAAAACCTTGAAACAAGCTTTCAAACAAAAAACAAATAATGGAAATAGCGATTGAATTACAGGAATTATGAACTCATGAATCTGTAAGAAAATTTCGGCAATTTCATATGTAAAGACCTATTATATATATTCAGAGAAGTCCTGACTCACTCACTGACTGACTCATCAACGCCCAGCCCAAATCCTTGGACCTAGAAAGCTGAAATTTTGCGCAGAGTTTCCTTTTATAATGTAGACAAGGAATAAGATTTTTCGAAATTCCCCCGGGATTGGGAGAAACGGTATCAACGCGAGCAATGGCGCGGGGCAACTAGTGTATCTTATAAAATAACGAAAACTTCAAAACATCAAAATATTTCACCTAAAGATGGACACCAAGGCTTTGTTATTAAGGTCTCTGTTTGTTTGTTTGTTGTTTGAAAAGGGGGTAATGCGACAAAGGGGCTACATTAGATACACGGAGCTGCCATCCATCATCAGCCAAGGCTGCTTCCAACAATGACTTTACAATACGCTAATCATTTCTTTCATTAAGGTTCCTCATGAAACAAAGGGAAATGACAGAATGCTGAAACTGTGTAGGAATTTCGTGACGCAGGAATTTTAATTTCGCTAACAATACAAACTTTGGTCGTTTCGCGGTGTATAGAGTTTTCTTTTAGGTGTATGCGTAGCTTTTAGTGTACCTTAAAAAATGTATACCTACTCAGGTTACTAAATAAACATCTGTACTTACCCCATCTTAAAAAACTACTCCGAGAATAAAGTATTAGAGATAAAAGTTGCTCATCGGAACTTCCTCCGATGATATCTCCGTAAGTGTACTTACCAATGTATGTTACTTAAAACTAGCAATACCTTTTCACCGACAAGGGACACAATTTAATGAGTGTTCTACGAGAAAGCAGACAGAATGGTTAAAAATGAATTAGGGTCATTTCACACGACCTCTAGACGAACAAATAGCTGTTGAAGTTACTACAATTTTGTATGTAAATTACACAACACACGGCTCTAAATATGTGGTATTTATTAATTATAGCAATTATTCTCGACATAATTACGGTTTTTTAAGAATGTTAGTTACTTATTATGTAAAATTAATCATGCGGTAAAAGCTATAATTATTGCTTGTGAAAATATTTAAATTATTTTCTAAAGGTAGGTATTTGTTTTTGTTTTGGTTTATTTTATTATTCGATAAAACTTAGATAACAAACAAGTAACTTGAATTTAAAACTTAATAGTCCTATAAAATATTAAAAACTTAAATAAACTAAACACCTAAAACTAAATATATACAAGTTTTATTTCAAAATTAGTCGATACATAATTATATTATCAATACATATAATAAAAGAGTAGAACCCGGCGTCTGTACATTGAAGAAAAGTAATAAAAATGTAAATAAAATAACGCCCAACCTGAAAACGGGGCAAAGTTAATCAAACGCGGGTGGGGTCGCTGGCAAGGCTCATACCTAATGTTTTACACACTAACATCTGAATCTATTCGTTCAGTGAGTAGTTGTGCGACTTTAGTTTATAAAGTTCTTCGCAGCATCGCAGAAGCCGGGAGTATCTAGCGAGGCCGAAAAACGAGCATGCGAGGACGGAGAACGCGCCCGCGAGGCCGAAGGCAGAGTTGGGCGCTATGAATGAATGAATGAATGAATGAATAAATGAATACTTTTATTTATCAAAAGGTAGATTATCTTATAGCTAAATATGACCCACAAAACTGAATGTACAGTTTTACACACTAACATAAATAGTCCGAACATGCGAGTTTTTCGGCCTCACTTGCTTTGTTTAGGATATTGTCAGTTTGCATATAGGTATTCAATTGAGAGGGAGTTAGAGGGCTTACAATGTTTGTTTCTGAAAAAAATGTCATTTGATTCCTGCAGGCCCCGCGGGCGAAGCCGCGATCAGAAACTAGTTGTTAAACAATTATTGTCTCTACTAATAAAAAAAGTAATTGATACTTTGTCCCCCATAAGATGAAAACAATTTTTTTACAAAATGAATTGAAAAAAAAAAACAACAAAACGAGTTTATATTGTTCGGAGTATATATTTTTTATTTAAATAATTTTATATGTATGTATCATATTGGATTTACATATATTTATATTTTGTTTTATAAATAGCATGTCAGTTATAGTCACACAGTTTGAACTTGTCTCTATAATTATGCAAGTTTTGGATCACATAGACGCTAGTCAACATGGACAAAGTCGCTGGCAAATCTAGTTCAATTTAACAATATTATGAATCTACAAAGCTCACGAACAATTCTCATTGAAACCCTAAAGTCCATCGCTAGAACTAGTTGACTATAAATCCTTTGAGAGGTGAATGCTCAGAGAGTCACGTTTAAGGCTTCATCGTATCGCTTCCGGATCCGGGTCACGATCGTACAGTATCGATTTTCCGTCTCTCTCACCTGCCTGAATTATTTTAGTATCGATTTTCCAATCGCCCGTATTATTCTTCGGTCATTTAATAGTGGCTTGCCCTTTTTGGGCTGATAAACTGTTACCATCAACGCTCTGTATAGTTTTAATACACGTATTAATCTAACAAGGTTCTCAAAGGATCAAGTAGTAAGTTTTAAACGCATAAAACGTCGTCGTTCTTGAATAAAGTATGGTCTTTAAATTTAACACCATTTACTCCTAGTATATATCCTTTTAACGATAGTAAATGCATCCAAACTTTGATTTAGCGGAACTACAAAGCAGAAAAACTATGGAGGAGTAGAGCCTTCTACGTCGTAGCAAATACTGGCTACGAATCTGCTACGGCTAAAATAATAATGTAGTAACTTGCTATGCCATAGTAAGCCTACCTGTAAAACTGTCAATGTGTAGGTATAATCAATCATCTACAAACGAAATCCAGGTAAGAAATTATGCAAAGTCAATTTGAAAAAGTTAAATTTTTGCTCCAATATTTTCAATCCGATAGAAATGTCATTCGAGCAACTTCAGCAAACTGTGTTTTATAAAGTTAACTTTCTTAAAACTTTATGTTTTTCCCAGTGCAAGCTAGGTGTTTTATCGCGCCACTTCTGCTCCTTCGGCACGTCTTCGTCACATTGATTTTCTATTAGGAGAATTACGTCACGATGCGATGCATTGTTGTGTCGCTTTCGGTTCTTATTACATTTTTATATTCTTCTCAATGTCAGCCAGTAGTGGAATGTACTCAATCGTAAATCTTGTGGCTTATTTATGCGTGTTTCGGGAGGTCGGATTTCATGTTTTGCGCGTCTCTTTGAAGAGTTATCGTTGTGTATGTTTCCCTTGACGGTTGTACCGATTTATGTTTGTTTTTTTGTTGGCTCGTGGCTGCGTCGTTAGTGCTTGCTTTGTTCATGTGACTTTGGGAACAGAAATTACTTCGCTTTTGTTGAATATACTCGAAGAGCTCGGGATTTTGTAAAAGTGAAAAGGTTCCTGGTCATTCTATATTTGGATGTTTATTATATATGTAAGTACATCATAAGTATTAAAGCATATATAGTTTCTAGGTAAGGTTAAGTTACCTAGTTATTAGTTTAGATTTAGAGTAACTTTAGTTACTTTGTTATTGTAGTTTTAATTTCTTCTATCGCGCGCCTATCAAATACTTTTTATATTTCTTGTAACATCTTTGGGTTGACTGGTAGAGAATACTTTATGCATTATGTTCGCCATTTTGTGCTACTTATTTGTGCAATAAAGAATTGATGATGATGATGATGATGTTTCGTAAGCGAATTATTTTTTATTTACAGTTTCACCTGCAATTTAATTTAATAAAGAACTTCATCAACCTTGATTATTATATTATTATAAAGTATAAGTTAAGTGTAATTTGTGTTTCTGTAGAACGTACACATTAAATCTCAAATTCCTGTTGATGTGAACAGTTGCCAGTTCTTTCAAATTTACTTTAATCTGCCCAAACTCGTATACCGGCTTAAGCGTAACAAAGGGCCAAACTTACGATATTTAACCACAATAAAATGGCCAAAACCTCGATTCTTTTAGTTTTCTTTTAGTGGGTACAAATGTTGACAGTCTGCCTCTGGGGTAACGGCGCCGGCGTACGGAATCATTTTTTCCTATATTTATTGCTACGACTTGCTACGTATGTTTGTGAGGGTGTGTTTGTATGTGTGCGATTGTGGCTAATGGTTTTCCTGGGCGTATCGGCTTTGATTCATAGTCTGTCTGTGATTTCTTCTATGATACTATACGTGAGTAGAAAAAGAAGGCCTTATTCATTTGAAAAGCAATGTATTAATACCAAAATTTATATATGCGATTGTCGGCACTTGGTGAAACTTGGATAACAACATGATGTATAGATGCACTTGCACTCGTTTCACAGTTTAAAAAACTAATTTAACCCTACCGGTTTCGGTTATACACCATCATCAAGGGTTTAATTAAACTATTAGAAGTATTTTTTTATCATCAAGGGTTATGTTATGATGGTTTAAAACCGAAACCGGTCGGGTTAAATTAGTTTTTTAAACTGTGAAACGAGTGCAAGTGAATCTGTACATCATGATGTATAGATTGTCTTACATAGATAGTCTAGAATCTAGGGGTAGTATCTGCTATTCGTTCTTATCGCGCTCCTTATTTCTTAACACTTTTTACACCTTAAACGTGGGAACAAGTTTCACCATAAAATGCGCATTTACTTAAAACTCCTCATTTAAACACGACGTACTTATTTAACACGTTTTGGTTCAAAATACATTTGTGTACATTATGCCGGTATATTTGTTGCAATAGTGCAAAAACACAGTGTGGCTGAATTTTCCAGTTCGGAAACGCTCTGGGTGGCTGTAACACTGAATTTATGGGACCACTTCCGTTTCCGGGGCCCCGGTGACGTACTATTGATTCTACATTTAAATTCTGATGGCTTTATTGCATTTTTGGTGATATTTTGGATTGGTATTTACAAATGTTGCAAGTTGCACAGTCAAATTAAGTTTTTATAGTAAGTGGGAGTGAAATAAACACAGTAATTATTGAAATACGTAATGCGTGTAAGCGAAGAGATGGCCATTTGTAAAAACCGTGGCCATATGTAAAAACCGTGGCTATTTGTAAAAACCTGTCCTCGAACCGTTCGATGTAAGTTGTCATTTACCGTTCGACCCAAAAATTCTACTCAAATGCAGCAACAAAATTTACAACACTTCTAATATTCAGAGAACAAAAAGCTCTGCAATATTCCTCGTCATTACGTGACTTGCCGGTGTCGAGAGGTTTGCCTGCAACTTATAGCTGGTGAAGATGCAAAGTAATATTGCAACTCGATGAAAAATCGCCCGACACTTACAAAAGGTATTGAATTATCTAACTATTATAGGGCTTTCACCTTATGCGCAACGATTTATGACATGATTAAACGTTATTTTAAAATAAATTAAACCACAAATATAAAACTAAATTAGTTTGTGAGGTTCACAGCACAAAAAACTTATTTAAAATAATTACAATTTAAAAATAAATATACGAATTTTGAAACTTAATAAAAAATTAACTTTATATTTTCGATATATCGAAGCTAAATAAAAATATATATTTGTGTCGATTCGGCGCTTTAGAACTTAACTTATTTGACAGGACTAAACTTCATTTGAGCGTTCTACCTTTTTCTTACTATATCGAAAAGACAAAGACAGAACGCTTAAAATAAGGTTAGTCTTGTCAAATAAGTTGTGTTGCGCCGAATCGACACCATTGCCTAAACTGTCTCATTTAAATCAGTCAGTATGGGAAAATTTGATACTATAAGAAGTATAAGACATACGAAGATCTGTTCGTAGGAATCATGTCATCGATTTTAATAACAAGAAAAACTGCATTCATACATTTAAAAAAAGCCTGTACTCAGCTCGGGAATCGAACCCGGTTGTTTTGAACAAAATAAACTTAGACTATTTCTATTTAGATATCGATTGTGTAGGTCTTAAGCAGTAAATGGCTCTATGAAACATGATGTCTCAAATGAACAAAATGCATTGTTTTCACATACTTTAATTTCTTTTAGTAGGTGTTCGAAGTGACCACCGTTACAATATTCAACAAGTTCAGGCATGTAAAATTGTCTCTATGGTTGTTTGCACCTCTTTGCTGGTGTCGCAACTTGTTACATACACCGCTCTACATATCATGGCATTGGCATTGCATTAAACCATTCCGGAAGTTTTGTTATCTGCGATAATATTATCTATTGATTACTGCAATTGCTTACTTCTATTAATCAAACACTAACAATCAATTGAAAAGCCCACTTAAAATAAGTATGTAGATACAGAAACGTGATAAACCTCATTTGAAAATGGAACGTCTCGGTGTGACTGGCCGAATAGCAATAAAAAAAAGAAAAAAAAAACATTGGACATTTACTGCTTAAGACCTCCACAATCGATATCTAAATAGAAATAGTGTAAGTTTATTTTTTTCAAAACAACCGGGTTCGATTCCCGATCTGAGTACAGGTTTTTTTTAAATGTATGAATGCATTTTTTCTTGTTATTAAAATCAATGACATGGTTCCTAAAAACAGATCTTCGTATGTCTTATAGTTTCAGACTTTCCTATACTGACCGATTTAAATGAGACATCCTGTATATATTTATTGCCAAGTCACAAAAACTCAGGCCCAAATGTTTGAGTATATATATTATATCGTTTAAGTACAAGTTTTAAAAGTGTTACATAAAAGAGAGCACAAGTGACACCCTGTAGGTGCGCAGCCAGAGGGGTAATTAGTTGCCTTAATTCTTTATCTAAATACTTATCAATTATTATACAAAATTATCCAACTATTCTTATCAATTTTAATTGTAAATAGGTAAATTAGAAGTAATTAGTATTTGGTATAAGACATCCATGCTGTGTAATATTATTTATATTTATAATATTACACAACATGGATGCCTCAAATTTATGCCACATGATGGCTATTCTGGGACGTGCAAAAAAAAATGCCAAGGCAGATTTCGTGTAATTTTAAAAGGGATTTTCTACGGATACATATGTATTGATTGTTTGATAGAAAAACTATAGAAAGCGTATTTTATCCATAGTTTTATTTTACATCGCATGGCATTTATCATATACTTTACACAAAACTCGAATGACTGATATTGCGAGTAAAAGTAATGCCAAGCGAGTAAAAGTCTAAAGAACAAAATTATAAGGGCGTCCGTTACTTTATAGAACTCTGAATAACACTGAATTTCTAGATCAAACGCATTTAGGGCTCCATCACATCTTAAAAGCTGATAACAATTCGGCAGAACGAAGATTGATGCAGCGCTGACTGATGCCCACCATCCATCATCCAGCAACACAGCCCAAGCTTGACAACAGCAATCACGTGTGTCAATATGTTGTGCTTGTGGACCTACATAATAGCGTAGTATGCTACATGGGAATGTTTGCTTTGTGCCCTTTAATAGTAGTTTATGCTACAAGGGCGCAAAGGAATAAATTACGAGGACGATTTAAAACATTGCTCTTACGCCCGTGTATCATACTACGTTTTTCAATGCATATTGTGAGGAAATAAAACAAATATAATCTTGTGAACTTTAAATTATAATTGGCTCAAAAGAACTGTATCCAGAGCCGTTCAACAGTGGAAAAAAAAGTGTATTTATGGTTCACAGGAAAAGCTGCAGGTTAACCAACTATTGTAAGCAAATTATAAAAAAAAAAGGAAAAGCAAAATAAAAAGCAAAATAATCGACTTTCTGTACGGTTTTGATGCATAAAAAGTGGGCCTTTACGAGCACATGCATTGAAAAACTTACTAAACCATTTATTAAGGTCTGTTTTATAATCAATTCATACTGGAGGCTTCGTAAATTCAAATTTAAATAGTTTATTTTGTAAAGTAGGTATACATAATACACTTTTTACAAGTCAAATTTAATTGTATAAAAATAAATGTAATAAAATAATAGATGTACATGAACTAAATGAAAGGTTTATTTAATTTATGTAGCAATATATATACGATTAAAATGATAGGTAAAATCTATAATTATACAAGGGGAAATCCAATCAACCGCCCGAACCCATCCGGGGACCCAGCCAGGGACCAGGAACAATGTGCAATGATCACCAACCGAGCCCCCAGCACGAATCCAGGCGGCCGACCGAATCCCATCCTATCAGAACAAATTTTTGCAAAATTTGAAAGAGAATATTTTCACTTTCCATAGTATTTACTCGGGGCTGGTTTACGTTTGTAGGGAACAGACAAATAATAATTTTCGAATTTGCCGCGGCATAGCTACAAAATGCCAGGGCGGGCTGATTATGTAAAATTTGCGTAAAAAAACTTTTTAACTGATATTGGGCATGTAGCTTATTTTGTATTTTGTCCACTCGGTTGAAATTTTCAGAAATAACATTTTCTTCATGTCTCTTAAAGTACTCTTAATATCTGTTTAATTTTTTACTGTAGAACCCCATTTTTGAACCGTGCACTTCGAGCTGTCAAAGTCGTTATGTTGCCAACATTGAATTCACCCGCCCGCTTACTTCCTCACCTCTCCGCCGACGCCTAATTCATTCAGTATACTGATGTCAGTATGCGTTCGTTCCGCATGATGCGTGTCAAAATTGGTCCGATTCGCGCATCAACTGCATCAATGCGATTTATTTATTACCCACATAACAAATGCAAACACTGCATCAAATTGCACGAACTGCTTCTGCCCATGAACTGATTTCAGCTGATGCGACTTCATGCGATTGAAGCAATGTTTATTTGTAATCATTTTTCGGAAGATTTTAACAAGTTTTAATTTAAGAACAATGTAGTTTAGGTGTGAAAATGGAGCCAGCATTACAGGCCGTGATTGCCGACGTTATATTATATGCCGTATTAAAAACTAGGTACGTAGAAAAGGTCATTTCAAATAACAACCGAAATTCGCGTCTAAATTATTTCGATTTGTTTCTATGCATGAAACGCGTCAATGCACTTTTAGTCATACAGGCTCTTCCATTCCGAGTACTTTTGACATTGCCATTGCATTTTCACTGCATTCACTATATTCCAAAGGTAGACATCGCCCTTAATGAGCAAAAAAGCTAGAAATACTTGTAAACTTTTCACAATACATAATATACTACTTTAAAGTATCTACTTACAAAATGTAATACTCGTAACCTACGGAGCAACGTATAATGACACGCCACACGGAATCCTACCTCAGATCTGGTATAGTTAGTAACTACTACAAATCCAGCAGTAAATAGTACTGTATTAGCTTAAGACAATCCTATTGAGTGATTTTGAACTTAATTATATTATCAGAAAGTCTATATTAGAACGAGCTCACGTCGTGCGCTGTCGGCACGCGTATCAGTGAATTTTCAAGGTTTTTCTGGATATTCTGAAAATGTTTATCGTCTTGACAACGGAAAATAAACCATGTTTTCTTGTTAAAGCAGAAATTTCAGACATAAAACTCAAGCCTAGACAAGAAACGCTTATAACTTAAGAAGGCGTAATTTTCAAAAAGAAAATCTTTCGAGTGAAATGTGTCCAATTAGGTAACTGCCTTGACAACGGAAAGACAAAGGTCTGAAAAAACATGTCTGCCAGTTTTACATTGATAGGGTCATTAGTTGGCTCAGCATATTTAACCAAAAGCCCTTGGAATACCAAAAGCAAGGCCTTAAAAATTTAGGTATTTTCGCATACATAAAAATCGGATAACTGCGAGACGGACTCGTAAACGAAGGGTTCCGTACCGCCACACAATACGGGTAATTACAACAATATAGATGCCAAAGTAACACCAAGGCTACAAAAAACAAGGCGCTCAAATGGTAGCGCCTGACAAACAATTTGACACCCTTTGAGTACGTAAACCAAATTTTTGTTATTTGTTGTTTTACTTTAAAGTATGTCTAACAATGTTACCAAACTTTAGACTTGTCTGTATTAACATATTTAAGACAGAGCTAAAACAAATAACGTTAAAAAAATACTTTAGGTGTTTGTGATGTCCTGATGGCTTTGATCTCAATGAAACCTTGCACACACCCTTATATATGTTCACTCTAGATTTTCACTTTTACGTTCGAGTATTATCGACAGTTTCCGGCTTCCGCAACATAATTTTAACATCCTGTATAGAACCACCAGCTATGAGTACCTAAGTAAATCAATATCTAGAGAGGTCTTCGGATCAAAGTTGCCTTCATTTTCTGAGTGAAGTTACATTACAAAGGTGAAGAAAGCAATGAAATGTAAAAGTTATTTATGTTATTTAAATCTTTAACATGATAAGTACATACATCCTGCACTCTTTTACAAAAAAAAAAAATATTAAAATGTACGAGTTTAATTGGCACTATCTATTGCAAACCAAACTTTTGCGTCCGCAATCGCATATCACTCCCAACCTGGCTGTAACAGAATACCAGCGTTGTGGCGTAGTATGCATACATTATGTTTGTATAAGTATGTATTATTGCGTCACAGCACCATGCTGAGTTATGGCCAATTTGGTGACGTTGAATGCATGGGATAGTTTCATCCTAATCTTAGACTATTGTGATTAATACGAGTATGTTAATTATAAGTACTAGTTTTAAGTTAATAGTTATTATGTACCTATATGTTGCTTTTCCATGTATTCTTTTTGTCCCCAAATAAATTTCTTTCTTTCTTTCTTTCTTTCTAAAAGTGAAATCCTTTCTATTCAATCGCCTGCGGCGTAGGCGTGCGAACTAAACGTGTTTTAACATCGGGATATTGTACAAGAACTACCCTCATTTCATTTTTCTACTTGGGTGCTGAGATTTGCCAGATGGTGTGTTAGAAAATCAATGCAACCATGCGTACATGATTGACATTAGAACTAAAAGCATTTTTATCTACTTCCAAACTGCAATAAATAATAACAACATCAAAAGCGGTTTTAAAAGTACCTAATATTATTTGACCAACTTTATAGTATTACATTATATCATCGTAATTTTGCGCTATGATCGGCCAAATCTATTATAACACCGCTAGAGAACCAATCTCAAGCAATAACGGCTTAATTTCTTAAGCCACGCCCTCTACTTATTCTCGCTTCTGATTGGTATTAAATAATACTAATTTCTTAGGCTTAGGTATCATTCATAACATAACATGACGAGTATTATTTTTCTCATTTTCCGTTAATTTTATTTTGATATTCGTAGATAAAGTATTGCGTGCAACTGAACATAATTAGACATTGGTACACTCGTGCAAAACTATTACGAAACTCACTTTTTTGAAACGCAAACAAGCACTCGTGTCCCAATGTCTTACATTATGTTACAGTTGCACAAAATACTATTAACTGTCACTTATTAGAAGGTAACACTGATATCTATGGATGGTAAGGAATGATTTTTAATTTAATTATAATTTTAATTTTTACTTTTTGACGCGAGCTCTATATTTGTCGTGTAGATTGCAAAAGTCATGGCAAAGAGGAGCAGGGGTGGTCAACTTTGCTCATCAGTGGTAAACTTTGGTTTTTGTGTAAAGTCTATATTTCTATACATAATTTTATATCATATACTTTTCATACATTAATTCAATAAGTATATTTGTTATGCCTTCAAGCCGACGACGACCGAAAGTTGGTCCAAATATAGGGCATTGAGATGAAGTTACGAACTACTTTTAGTGAAAAAAATTGAGATATCGAGGAAAAAAGAACTGTTGTCGCATACATTTTGATCGGGTAGCTATGTAACTTTACTATGGAACAGCAGATTTGTTTTCGTAATTCGAGGGTTGGCTCCATAGCAAAAGTTGTTCGTATGGACGAGTACTATCATCAGTTTCCGGCTCCCATAACTCCATCTTAACACCCAGTATATCGGAATTAATTTATACTTTTTCACGCACAAAAATCAATCCCAATTATATTTCCAAGAAATATCCTCGCGTTTGGTCGACGCTTCCGGTGATCGGCAGGCTGAGGCCTACCTCGGACAGCGTATTAGCCTCGCAATCCAACGGGGTAACGCCACCAGCCTGCTGGGGACCTTCCCCTGCGGCAGCGATCTAAATAATATTTTTTATTTAATTTAGTCTATTTTTAATTTCATTTTCTTTGTAGTTAGTGTTTATTTTAAGTATTATTTATAATTTATTTTTATTTATGTTATTTAAGTTTCATGTTAATAAAAATATATTACTTTTATAGCATAGTAAAAAAAAAAGTCATAACCCGATAGTTAAAGTGTATGTGGTTATTTTTATGTAATTTGCAAGCAAACAGATGTTCAATCAAATGCTAAGTACCTGCAAAGAAACAAACATATAGCGCAATGTTCCATTTCCCAAAACACTCGAACAATCTTCAATATGCTGCGACACCTAACGAGTCTGATACCGTAAGTATACCTACCGTACCTCTATAGTACCTACCCTGGTACCTCGAGCGATGGAATCGCGGTCGTCGAATCGCCGCCGGTGACCTAAATGAGAGACATTTGGCCAACGTCCCGCGACAACGGCTTCCAAAGCCATATCCGTGTCACATGCCAGTCATTCTGTTGACTACCCTTCACCTACCTGTGAAGTAATTACAACCTTATTTACCACACCATATGGTCGGTTTAAACTTGTGCGAGTGGAATAGTTTGCCCTAGGTTTTCGGTAATATTTATAGTTTCATTTGAAAGTTTGGTTGAGGCAATATGTTGATCATCGGGTTGAAAAATATCATGAAATATTGGAAAGCTTGTTATACTGCAATCATAAATTAAATAAGAAAAGTTTGTAATTGTTTGAACCGCCAACAAAACTCATTATCCGGTCAGTCAGCTACAATTTACCGTTGGATTAGATTTCAAACATAGTGCATAGTTTAGTTAAGTTAGTTGAACATGGATCGATATGTGAGGGGAAAACCTTTAATAAGTAAGATAAATAATATAACTTATACTAATTTGATGAATACTTGCGATTGGCGGCACTTGGTAAAATTTGGATAACAACATGTTGAATAAATACACTTGCACTCGTTTCATAGTTTATCAATAAACTGTTATACTAATTTATTATGCTTCTTGGTAGTTGATAAATTAATTATGTAGGGCAAATAAAAGAAACAACATTTTAAATCAAAACATATTTGAAGACATTTTTTTAGTTCATATATAAAATAAAAAGTAGCAATCAGATTCCATGTTCAATATATTTTACGTACGACATACAAATTAAATACTTTACAAAACTTCACGAATAGCTGTATGATCATAAAGAAAAGTGTTTTTTTTACCAAATTAGTTCGTCCGCGAATATAATCAAATAAAAAGCAACAGTTGGAAACATTCAACACGATTTTAAATTCGAATAGCAAAACTAAAATTGAACGATTTTGTTATCGAGTAAAAATTGCCGCAGCGCATTTGATTCTCAAAATAGAAATGTATTTATTTTGCCTCTATTTTTTGCCTTTTTCAACAATAATGATTTACGACTTGAAGTGACTAAGCAAAACAAGGCTTACACAACAAACTCCAACTCTGGCCCTCACGTATCCCGATGGTCTGTATACTGCCATATAAATAGGAGTGAAGTTGTCGTTCCTGACTCTTCCCACTTAACAAGTTTGCGAGTGTAAATTCGTGGAGGACGCCCACCACATCCTCGTGGAATGTGTCCGGAACGAAGTCATCAGAGGCCAAATATACAACAACCATAGCCTTACAGAAACGGGTGGCTGTAAAGGCATCTTGTCCTTCCCATCATCTGAGGAAACCAGAATGCTGTACAAAGTTGTGAGGTTTGGAACGGCTATAGGAAACCGACGACATACATGAATAGCTAATCAATCCATTGTATTTCTTGCCGGCCAAACCCGATTTCAGCATAAACTTTGTCACGGCTTAACCCAAATACTCAATGTTAATGTCAGCGCTACAACTTGTTTTGGATTGTCATAAAAAATATCCACAAAAGGTTATTTATAGCGGTCGCGCCACTATAACCTCCTCACCTAACCTACCGGCACTCTTCTGCAAGACTTCTTAAAAAAACGGTTTTTAGTCACAAAGTGTCTAAATCGTCTAAAAAAGTAGATTAAAAAAAGCATCCTCAGTCGGTACTTTTTATTCTTCATTCTCACTAGGAGTCCCCTAGTCTAAAACGGCCGCTTTTGGCATAAGTTAAAATTTTAGCTCATCAAAGACGTTGTCTATGAAAACTATGCTATTTAAATATAGTGCATTGCTACATCTACGCATTTATTTGAGCTGATTTTCAATAATTATTTTAGTAAGTAAATAATGTTTTTTTTTTTCTAAAGTGGCAGCATTTTCGCAGCTTAAAGCGCCTTTTATGCAACTTTTAAATCCTAAGAACGTTGGTTCTCTGGCGACTATTACGCAGCTAAAACACACAATTGCGCGTTGAAAACAGTTATTTATATAAAAAAACTTGTATTATCTAGGGATGGGAAATTTCTCAGGTATAGTCAAAACCTACTATTTCCTGTAATAAGTTTCGAAAACTCTTTTAATGAAAATAGGTTTTGAGTAGATTTGTACCAAGTATGTAGATTCATAGGAACGGAATGATCCCTGAGGATTTATCAAAAAAAAAGTCATAAATAAGTCGTAATAAATCTTAATAACACCGTGATTATTTGATAGAACACTTTATTCGATATGACAAATTCTTGAAAAATGTCATAGAAAGAAAGGTCAAGACAAAAGAAAGGAACTCAAGTGAAGGAGAAAGTTGATGTAATTTCATATCAGGAGTTCAATAATCATTAGCAGAAGATAGAGAAGAATGGCAGTTGCTCCACCGACAAGAGGGTAGCTCTTAAATTATAGATAGATAGATAGATAGATCGCATTATTTAATAAACTAGCCAGTGCTTTTTGGCTAACCATAGTTGGCCCCACCGAAACTAATAAATGGGGAGACCGCCGGGTAAATTAAAAATAGTTTTGCTGAAATTCATAACACTTAGCTAGTTTCAGTTTTAATATCGGTATCGACGTCTTTGTGACCGATGGTGGAATTTGTGGCTTCAATGGAATTCCTATTATTAGTTGGGAGGGTACTTGTGAAGTGAAATTCAAGTTTAGATTGGAAATTCTAGCATTATTTTGTGCTTCACTTTTTGGGGTTTTGAAAACTTTATAACGTACAATATTTTAGCAGGTCAGCTTGGTTGTAATCACACATATCGTTTAAGGTAAGGAGGCGTGGCGCTTGCGAACACGTGAGGCCAGAAATAGGTATGACGCGAGACCTGTGTCAATGTCAATAGAGATGTGATGTGTTGGCTATATGTTGACCTTCTTTTTGCATGTGTACTATTAGACTCAGACTATAAATGCAACCCCAAGAATCCCTTTAGGGTATGAAAGTATACACGATACAGATACAATTTTGATGAAAAAATACACCTTGATATTTTACCAATTATATTATTTTTCAAAGATATGGCTACGCACTCTTATCAACGCAGTTAATTTACCCCGTAGTGTGGTCTCGACCGATCAAATTGAGTAAATGTATTCTGTGCTATTGACGCTACCAAAGGTCAACGACCAGCGAGGGTGTCCACGAGATTAGTGTATTTTATGTTCAACAAATCGGAATATTGTGGGGTACTGGTAAACTATTTAATTTTTTTATTACAGGTGCTTTTTACTCAAGATAATTTAAAATTGCTGCAATTTTTTTTTCACTTTATGAGTCATACTCTTACTAAGGTCAATATACCCTTAAAGTTTTTCTTGTTTAGAAGTTAAAAAATTGATAAATATTTTGGTATGTCGCAGTAGACGCCAATAGTTCAGTATTAGTGATATTTATAAAGCATTAGTTTGAAATTTAATGCACAATTAGTCATTATCTTGTCCAAACAAGATGTTAAAACAGCATTTAAAGTTGTTTTTGAGAAGAACACGACTAATTGTGTATTTCAAACTCTTGATTTAGAAATCACGATATTTCAAGATACGACCGAATATTGTACGATCGATTACGATGGGAGTAGGGATGGTGCTGAATCCTTACATGGTGTACGACGAACATTTTACTGACCAGTTTTAGTAACTCAGTACTACGCAACAAAATGAAAAACGTAATAATGTTCTTTCAAACCTATTTTACTTACACCGCTTTTCGACTTTTTTATCTCTATCCTGAAAACCCAATAAATTTTCATCATGCCAAAAATATTGAATATTTTCGATTGAAAGCAAAGTGCTGATAAAGTCTCCTCCCCTCCCTCCCTTCAAGAGCTTTCCAGAGATAAGGTTCTGTTTCCGTTTCCGTCGTGATACAAGTTTCTCGCTCACTTGAACGCTACTTTCAAATTCATTTGAATGTTCTCTTCAAATAGAATATTGCGTTACTTCTTTCTCAAATACTATTGAATATGACGTACATATTGTGTTATATCCAATATCAGTGGTTCTATCCTTTTTTTTCGCTTGGTAATTTGACATAAAACCATCATAGACCGCTTTTTCCAGATTCAATAATTAAAGCTATACTTGCCTCGTAGCATATCGCTGCCATTACGCAGTGCTACGCTGTAGCACCGTAACTATCGCTACGCCGCCGCCGTAGATATTTCTAGAAGAATACACTACCGCCAGAAGAATCGGATTTGGTATTTTTCTAAAGTCGACTAGTGCATAAGTGCATACCCAACCCAACTACACCTTAGCAAATGTTGCTTATTTATGTAAACAAATTTGTTTTACGCAACACGTTGCCGAGCATCTTGCAAGAAAATTTTAAATCAACGCCACCTGCAAATAACGAGATTCTTATTACTCATACACTGCTTAGACTTGGATTTATTTCCACGCTGAAAATGAGATAGTAAAATAAAAATGAGAATTTCGCTCGCAGGTCGGCCCCGTTGATTTTTGTCAGGGCAATGAGATCTTGCTATGATTTGACCTAGTTTTCTGAGAGAAGAGCAGAAACCCGTTCTTTTGTAGAAACTATTGAAACTGCTCTCACAAGTTTAAATTTTACTTGTTCTATTAAGTATAGTGGAGTAAAAAGTTTTAATATGATATCCATATTTCCAGAAACAGTGAATTCGCTTAGATTTAATTATGATAAGGTGTGTTTATTCGAAAACCATTTCGAGATTTAGGTTTAATAAGCCGTATTTTCGAACTTGTGGTCTAAAAAACCTCATAACGATGAATATTTTTACGAAAAAGCTGCAACTTCCATTTGCCTTCGTGTGACGTCAATTGAGAAATGGCTGTTTAGAAATGTGTCCTTTACTATCAAGAAAAAATTATAATAATTTGCTTTCGACTAATTTGATAAATGGATGACAGTGGAGAAGACAGAGAGAAACATACCACTTTTTTTATAAGCCATCACACATCGCAATCAGTAGAATGTCTAAAATTCTCAAGTGACGTCATATCGGATAATTCTTTAAAAAATCAATAAAAAAATAATGGTGAATTTATATACCAAAATAATGAAAACTACGTCCTAAAATGGCTTAGGTGTATACTACGAATTTTTTTTTTAAACTTTTTATTAATTAAGCTATGGGAATTTGGCATGAAAAATATAACATAGCTGTAAGCAATCAAAAATCATCATGTTGATCGATTTATCCTAAAGTATATTGTTTTGCACGTAGGAGAAAACTGACAGTTCGTGATACATACAGTAGAGCCACTGAGTGATGGCGCCTATGACGTTTAAATGCCTACAAAGTATCGTAATTATTTATAAGCAAGTGTGAATTGAAAAATGTAATACTTCATTGTTGATAGTGATGTACTACTTGTTTCGGTTATTATTTTTCAATTTGAATATTGCTTTATTGTGTAATAGAATTCGTATAGAAACAAAGTTTTTTTTTTTAAAGTTTCTCATTTTTTATAGGTCGTGTTTGAGGTCGCCAAGTTACGCAATAATATTTAATTAAAAACAAAACAATGACGAAGTTAAACTAAACGAAAATAAATGATAGTAAAATACTTTTTTCGATTTAGATATTTAAACATCTCTTGGGGGCCCCGGGGCACTACACCGCATAGCCCTCCGATAGCTACGCCACTGGTTTTGGCACATTTTCCTTTTGTATCATTATGTTGAATGTTGAATGACGTGTCTAATGTTGAGTAAACTCACACTTGATTTTTATTTTTAACCGAAATTTGAAATGTACCTCATCACTAAATGCAGCTGTCATAAGTGCCATCACACAGTGGCCCTACCTTAGTTGCAATTGTAACATTCAAAAGTTCGTGACAATGTGAAATGGCTCATGCACCATAAAAGTTAAAAGCGCATCTTTTTCGCTATCATGAACTGTCAGTCAATATACTTTAGTCCTATTACATTCGGTATACTTCCCACCCATTACGGTGGAACGTAATAATCGTCGGTGAAACGCAGGTGTACCGAGTGTGGACTGTGACTTGCATTTTATTGTTCACATTCGGAACACCTCTGATACTTTTTCGGGGATTCATGTCATTACGATATATTTTATATTTTAATTAAAAGACGGGAAGGAGATGTACTCTATTTACACCAAATTATTGAATACTGTAAAAAAAATGGAAACATGTCGCGTATCGCGGGATAAACTTATAGATAACTGTATTCCGTGTCATCTTTTAATCACCTATTCTACTTACAGCCGTTATTAGAATGAACACTGAGTTTAAAAGCGGTTTCGCAGCCGAATTGTGAAAAATCCGCCTTTTCCTAATTAATCGAAACAGAACACTGAAATTCAAAATTCACTCAATATTTATTCAACAAAACCTTATTACCTATGTATTGTGTATGCTGCCATCGCAAAGTATCCATTGGTTTCTATAAATTAAAATTTCAAAAATTTTGAATTTAAATAATTTTGACAATGGTGTCGATTCGGTGCAACACAACTTAACTTATTTGACAGCACTAACGTCCGTAACGTTTTGAGCGTCCTGTCTTTGTCTTTTCGATACAAAAAGAAAAAGACAGAACGCTTAAATCAAGTTTAGTCCTGTCAAATAAATTAAGTTGTGTTGCGTTGAATCGGTGTTATTGTTGGTTTTGTTGAATAACTATTGAGTGAATTTTGAATTTAAGTGTTCTGTTTAAAGCGGGTTTTTCACAAACCGGCTGCGTAACAGATACCTAATGTACTGATAGAAAACGCAGTTATCGTGAACACAAAATTCTACAAACACCTCTAAATACTAGTAACGTTTGTTCCAAAGAAACAAAACAGGCTCTTAACACTGTACACTCACCATTTTATTTAGTAACCCAACTTTGTTAATGGAGTAACCAGCAATTTGTCGCAACATTCATCCCCAAATGCACAGAGGCTTACCCGCGCGTTGCGGAGGTGCAATGCGGAGTTCAGCTTATGCAGTAGGCTTTAGTCGCTTAACTCGTATCTGAAACTACATGGAACGCTACCTCTATTCTTCTCCGTTACTAAGTAGATACTACGCATTTATCTGATCTTTTGGATCCACGAATAGATAGCATTGTACGAGAATACAATATGTAGATGAATCACTTCAGTAACTGCAACAGTTTCCTAGATTTAGTTCAAATCATATAGATATTTACATGAAAAATTTGCAAGCCTCAAGCAGAGTGTAAAGATCATGAAATAAAATTAATACAAATTTTTTCATGATCAGTTTTCTAGTATCTTTTGGTTTGCAGTTCGCCTATTTTTTAAAGTTATCATGCTTCAATTAATTGAAAGGATAAACGATCAAGTTTTTTTTTTTCTTAATTTATAAATTTATCATGAAATTGTTTTTATAACATTTTCTTGATAGTACTTACGGGTGCATATAAAGTTATATTGAGCACTTCATTTTGCATCGATCAAAATTTAACTCTATGCCGTTTCTTTTTAGTTTAAAATAGGGTGCTCTGAGTCGTTGCTGGTACGACCACCAAGAAATACGCGCTCACGAATTACGGAGTTTTTATTTAATACATATTTTTAATAACTTATTTTAATTACTTATTTTTTATACAAATTTCAAGGCTAAATGATTTAAGGAAGGCCCTTTAACACTCGAAAAACATGAAATTTAGATGTAACTTCTACTAGATGTAGTGCTCTTCTGTCTACATGTTTATGTTTGAAAATCTTTTTTTTTATAATATACGTAAGATATCGCGTAGATATGTACGAGGTGCGTTTTTTAGTTCGCGGAATGGGAGGTAAATAAAAATTTGCAAATATTTTTATTTTTCTATAATATATTCACCAGCTAGCCTAATTTTTCAGATCGTTCAATAAGCTTATGCATACACGGCTCTTGTAAACAGGCGCATTGTCGTGCAAGAGCAAGACGCTTTTCGTCAATTTTCCTCGTCTTTTCTCTTTGATTGCTTTCTTCAAACGCTCCAGAATTGATGCGTAGTATTCTTCAATTATATTAACGCCCTTGTCCTTATAAACGATCTGCAGGATTCTTTATGTATCCCAGAAAATAGTCGCCATGAGTTTTCCGGCCGACTGCGAAACCCTGAACTTCTTATGCAGTGAACTTTAAGGAACTTTATAACGGCGCGGTGCTCGATTTTCTTAATTGTGAACGCTGTATTCCCGATTAAGTTGCTTGGTTGAGACTGGGGTAGTCCTGAGAAGGACTGTAGAAACGCAACCGCCAGCCCTGAGAGTGGCTGTTGTTGCCACTCATTGTGAGTGAGCGGCAGCTGCGGGGGGGTGAAGACGCGTGCGATTTATGAGTCGTAGCGAACGCCAGGTCCCATACCCCTTACCCCGGGGGATTCCGCTGGTGGAAAGCCGGGTTCAAGAGTACGGAGAGGGCACCACTACTCAGGTGATTTAAGTAAGAGTTTATAGGTTTAAAATAACTTTTACATATGCTTATGCACTGATTAGGTTAAATTTTCAAGATAAAAATGTGTTTATGTTTTCCCAAGGTTGACTGGAAGAAATTTCTTTTAGGAATAAGTCCGCCCTTGCCTTCTATCTGTTCTTTGTGTGTATCTTGTCTTCTTATTTGTGTGCAATAAAGTGTTTATTCATTCATTCATTCATTCATTCATTCATTCATTCCTCCACACAGTTGTAGCGCGGGCGCAACTCACGGAATATTATAAGGTAATATTTTCTGAATATACGATACTAAGTAGGTCCTTGCACAACGAGCGTACAGACAGTCTTACAAGTGAGCCGTTTGTAATAAAACTCGGTATTTATATTAATAGTGAATCACTCAACACGTTGAGGTAATAATGTCACCCCTCACCCCTCTCTAACTCCGCCATTCTGCAAACATAAAAACGCACCCTCGTATAACATAACACACCTTGAAAGTTACATGTTTAAAGTTTCGAAGTTCTGTAACAAATCGTGATCACGAGCAGATTAGCGAGATGCAGTTAGCAACAAAAAAAATTCTTTCATTTAGCCCGTCCAATATTACAAGGCGCAATGCGCTCACTCGACGTCTATTGTTCTTCAATTCTTATTGAAAATCGACAACCGAGCGGGTTAAAGAGCGTCAAAGTGTGAGAATGAAAAAAAAAATTTTTGCTAGAGGAAATTCCTTTGAAAAGCGGTACTTAGAGATTCTAAAGTGAAGAAATGTTCACTTTTCTTTTCCTCAACTCACTCAAAGAAAACGTTTCAAAAATATATACTGAAATAGTTTTTAGACTGAATACTATGATAATAAGAGATTGGTACTAAAAATTAAAGTAACGCTATACTATACACACTTACACATACTCCCATATCCATATCACTTCGTTTCATATAGATATACTAACTAGTCTAGAGCCAGTTGTATACTACACTCAGGGACATATTTAGGGGACCGCAAAAAAATATTCGGTTTTAGTGACTTAAGAGGCTAAATATCAAATCTCTAGATATCTCTAGTTTTTCAGGAAATGTCGAAGCAATGATGTCCATTACTACTCGATTATTATAATTTATGAGTCAAAAACTTTTATAAAGTTTGAATAAAGATTATTTTTCGAAAATGTAATGCAAAAATTTACATGATACTTGAGAAAAAGAAACACGTGAAAAATTTTAATAACTTCTACACTTTTTTGCGATCCTCTAATTACGTCCCGGAGTGTAGTCTAGAAGCAGCTTATCTCACAGGTTACTTAAGGCACCACCTCTCAGAAAGCTGGGCTTTGTCTCTCTCGCATTCGCACCTTGTGGATTATGCTGCAGCGGAGCCTTAATAACACTCTAAAGCGATTAGAAGAATGGGAACTGAGACATTTTGTAGGGTAATGCAAAGTAATACATGGCAGACGTGTGCCGTGTGATATTGAGGTAAAGCTGATACGAGTATATATGTATGTATGTAAATTCTTTATTGCACAAAATAAATTACAATGCACAAAGGCGAACTTAATGCTAATAAGCATTCTCTATCAGTTAGCCTTTGGTGATTTGGAGATTATTAGGGTAGTGCCAAATAAGTAAATTAATTTATTTATTTATATATTTATTTATTCAATAATGTCTGCATAATAATATAACATATAAAATCTACATAAACATAATTAGTGTATATACTGTACATTAATAAATATACAACAATATATCGAGAGTAGTTACGAGAAGAATGACTCAATGATGACTCAAGGGACAAAGTTAAAATTACAGGTGTGGTGACTGATTCTGTAGCCGTAGATAGTGTTGATAGACTCTGGTTTTTAAAGGTAGAGATGGTGGGAGATTGTCGAATGTCCTGATATTAGATTCAGCACTTCATTGAGGTTTTTGAATAGTTTTCTAATGGCCAATATTGTTAGTCATTATACCAAGTAGATTCGTAATAACAATTAAAAGAGGTTTGTTAGGGTTACTGAGTAAAATTGATTAAAAGTTACAAAGCTAGCTTGTTAAGAAACTTCGAAACGAACTTCGGAAACCCTGTCTGAAATAAGTTGCTTTAAATAAGTTATTGGCAAAAAATTGTTTATTTCTAGCCTTTCCGTTTTCTCCGCGTGATCTGTTTGTGAGTTCGCAGTTTTTTGTATTTGTGGCACTTCAAGAACACAAAATTTATTTTCATTAACTCTAAATGAAATGAATCCTCGCAGTGTTGTCAGATGTATTTTTAGATTATAAACTGTAAAATTCAAGTTACAATACTCACTCTGACACCCATTTTTCACCGACCAAATATACAAGGTGAAATTCAAACAACCCCCCGAACTCATACTGGATACAAGGTTCAATGATCCTTTTTTTAGAAATCATGACAAAAATACCCATACAAATTATTAACTACATACAATTCCTAGTATAGGCAGTAACCGAGTCTTCTGTATGAATTCGGGTGGTCGATTAAGCTTCCCCTTTACTTACATACTTTAAGAGGATGGCATACCCTAGCAACTTTTTTTATTACCCGTCCAGCACAATAAGTCTAATGACAAAGACCTTATTTGATTTTCATAGAGGTGATTATATGTTGGCTGTTTGGCATCTTGTTCTTGGACGCGTAATACTAGTGATCACGCAGCGAAACAACAAATTGGTGTGTTTTTAGCTAATACTGAAATATTTTGTAGGGAAAAAAATATTGAATTTAGGTAAAATCCCTTCATATTTCTATTGCTTATTTTATTAAAAAAAACAAGTTGATCTTTTAACCGCGTTTTTGAAACGAACGTTTGAAAACCAAAAAAAAGAGGGTGGGAAACATATTTTTTTTGACAAAATTATAAATCTTAAAACATTGTTTATATGTATAATACCTAGATAAAAGATCGATAAATCAAATATATTTTCTTCAATATGAGGCGAGACCTAGTTTCTTCCAATGAACCCTTGAAAACCTGGTGTTGTTGATGTTCTAGCGTCAGGTGTCCCGTTAATGAGTCTTCCAAAGCACGCAGACCTAATACAAATGCGGGATTGAACCCGCGACCTTGGATTTAGTGGTCGAGTACTCTGAACATTAGATTTAATGGTCGACTACTCTGAACCATAGAGGCGGTCATTGTTTAAAAAACAACTTTTAAAAGGTTCGCCATCCCTGACCCAGAGCATTCACAAGCATTCACAATCTGCATAAAGTAGAGCAAAGCAGGTCTACAAGCCGGAGCTACGAGAATTCTTGTTTACTACGGTGTCGTAGTCAAATAATTACAGCAAAAACCGTAGACATGAAATCTTAATAGTTTTATTCTACTTTTTTTAGAACAGGCTTTCCGTTCGTCGCATAAAATGGACCTCTTAATAGATAAGCTGTCAACTCCACGTGAGACTAAGCGAGATAGTACCTCTATATGTACCTATAACATGCAAAGTATTCATTGAACAACCATTTTTCCGTTAACTGGTGGTAATATGATAATAATATGAGATGCCGGTCTCGGTTTCGATCTCGGCAAGTCTCGGAAAAATTTATAGCTGAACTTCTCGATCTCGGTCTCGGCCAAAACACGCCGAGATTTTTGGCCGCACCGAATGTAATTCGGTGGGTACTATTTTTTTAGAATTAAAATAAAATTGTGATCATTCAATAAGGTGAGCTAAAATTTTTCTATATTTCTATAAAACATTTGATAAAACACTGAGGTCAAATATCAAATTTATAGCGCCCTAGAATAGAAATACACCATGACAAGTATATTGAGTAATAAAAAAAAAACAGAAATTAGTAGGCTGTGGACGTCACAATCAGTTTTCTCCGTTTGTATGGAGACTTGCCCATAAAAGGCGACCTTATCACTCTTGTCAGTATATAGTCAGTAACTAGTAATAATAAACTTTACAACTTGTTAGTTCTAAAGACTTCTTAATTAATTGTGAAAAACTATAAGATTTTGTTGAATTGTTTTTCTTTTAATTTTATGTTATAAAAATCATCATCGCAGTTTTTTTATATATATTTAAATCTTGGTGTCGGTCCCGGTCTCGGCCGAGAATTCATTTATTTCTCGGTCTCAGTCTCGTTCTTCGCCGAGACTCAAAATTCGGGTTCGGTTGGACCTTAATATTCATATAACTTTATTTGATATCTGTAACCTTTGAAACTACTTCGATCAGTTGCTAAGTAGCTCCTACATTGAAAGAACTTCTTACTGAAGAATATTATGAGTCAGTAAGCGGCAAAATGTTTATTAAACTAACACCCGTTTATATTCTATGAGCGTACTCATATTTATATCTCCGCTCAACTCCGATACCTAGCTGCAAACTGTTCAGATTTGGATGTTAATTAATTTAAATCAGTGAGCGTTTTGCTAATTAATTACCAAACGTCAGATGCATAGACGTTACACATGAGTATAGGAAAATATGTCTACTTATGTTACATCTGATATAACGAGAATATTTGTATCTAATGTATGGAGGTCGCAGCGAGTGACAAATTTTTGTTAGGCATGGTTTTATATTGGGTATTTAGCTAGTAGCTAGTGTGGTTAGCGCCGGTAGCACAGGGGTAGAACGCTATACTCTAAATCTTGAGATCCAGGTTCGATCCCCGGTCGGAGTATGGTAGTTCCATACTGTAACGTATTGTTGCAATCACAACAACACTTATTTACACTAATATTCGCAAATATCACTCGTTTTAATTAATTTACCGCTGCCACCATGTAGTAACAATGAAACACCGTCAAGTCTAGTTAGCAACTGATTTATTATCATCCACCCTCAATTAGGATATTCGCAGATACCCACAATATGCACCAATGAGTTTTTCGGGATTTATGTGCATGGTATTTGTTCTTACTTACCATTTGCTGAACGGTGAAGGAAAACATCGTAAGGAAACCTACATGCCCTAAAAAGCGTGTATTTGTGCCTGAAGTACAGCGATAGGGCTCACCATCTATCACTTTGGGATGTTATAATCCTCGGTAAAACGCGGGTGTATCGAGTATGACTTGCATTTCACAGTTCAAACTCAGAACACCTTTAACACCCTCTCGGGGATTATATTATTTATATTGGCTAGTTTTTTAGTCTTGCTTGGAATGCTGAATCAATTTGAATTAGATTCTCACCGATAGAGCCCCAAATAAACAGTGTGCACAATGACAGATTGAGCAGCTCATTTTGAATCAATCAGAGTTGAATTCTGCAACGATTTCTTTGTTGTTCAAAATAACGCATTCTGAACCGTGGCTATTACGACAACTGAATAGACAAACAGACATGGCGAAACTATAAGGGTTCCTTGTTGTTGACTACGGAACCCTAAAAACCCGCGAAAAACTGGAATTTTATTTCATAGCTCTTGAAATATAGTTATTTTTATAAACCCCCACGCTGGGTTATTGTTTATATAAACGTGATATTATTTACATAATGTTTGGCTTTGCAATTTGCAACATATTTAGTACAAATAGAAATTCGGTGAATAAAGCTAAATTCGTGATTTTTTTCTATCGAGGCAATTTAGCAATTTTACGTTTTAAACCATTTTAGGTTCTTGGAATTATACTGTCTATCCATACATATTTTTTTTACAATTTTTTACTTAATTTAGTAGTCTGAAATTCAAATTTATAATTGTCATTTATCTTTATGCGCCCTGTTAACCGACTCAATGAACTAGTAATAATAATAATAATAATAAAAGCTGTTTATTTGTCACAAAACACGATACAAAATAATAATAATAATAATTAACATTAGAGGAGACAAATCGGTCTAAGACTCGGCCATTGACTTTTTGTAAACACAAAAAGCCGCCGATTTTCAGCCTTAGCCTTTAATGAAAAAGAAGAAACACAAAGAAAAATATGAACAATAGACAAATTAAAACTAAAATGATAAATACAAAAGACAAATTAAAACTAAAATTATAGATACAATTAGAACTTAATTATAATTGTATTGTCAAAATAAGTTACACAATATAAAATGACAAACGAACGTTAAATAAAATTAAAATTAATAGACATAGTGGTTCTATTTCAGCTTACACTAACATGGACTACAAGAGTTCAAATGTTGCAGAAGCACAATGCACAAGATAGTAAGTAGTCTTTACAATGAAATAGGAATTCGATAAATAAATACAAAAAACCCCACCCACGGCAGTTTCGCCTACATTTATTTTTTAATTTAACTCACGCACACATGGGATATATCACAGACTCATGTCATAGTAAATGCTCATGTCCAATGCTTGCAACATTTGAGAGGCTCAGTCCCATATACTTAGGATATAGTATATTGGGGAAGGTCAGATTGAATCAAAAATCACAACAATGACAATAAACTTTAATTTATTAGACAAATGTTTTCCGCGTTCGTTCATCCGCCATTATCAACCTCGTCTAACCCGAGACTGACCACAGGCTTTTTAACATCAATTGAGCAACTTATATAAACAAAATATTTAAGTACGTTTAGCAAATTAGCTAAGTAATGAAAATATATTTTTATTATCAATTTGTAAACTAATTCTAGATCTTTTTGAAAATGTGGTAACATAAATAAAATAATTATACGGACTTTTTAAACAGATCGTTCATCAACCATATATATCAAACACTTCTGAGAATCAATTCTAAAGCTAACAAAATATTACCATACAATTATAATTTATCGCGAATCGATAATATAAATAATAATGGGGTTAGTACCTATTCTTTATAGGACCCCCTTACAGCTCGGCCATCCTGTTTCAAGCGAGTCCCATCGCTTTTTTTGTAAAGATAAGAAAAAAAATGTTTTTAGTTAATATTGTTGTCTTAACTACGACTACTTAACTGTCGTAGCTAGAGGCAAAATCTCAAGTAATAAGGTTTTATATAAATCATAGCACATATACATATTGAATCACAAAATATAAAGCAATATTGTATTATGTGGGTTTACACATAACTACGTATTAAATCACAAAACGCTTATGCGCTAATTTTAGAATGGTTTTTATATTCATACAATCTCATACCAACTAAGTACCTATTCATTACATTAGTACATACAAATTACCTTTTATTACTATTTAGTTATGTCAGGTCAAAGTATTTTGTTTTTGCTAGGGACACATATCTATTCGTTTTCACTAGAACAATCATTTTCAGATGGATCCGATACCAAATCTCTATTAAAACTCATCCAGGGATGAATTTTATCAATTGCAACAATGGCTTCATACTTTCTGCCGTGTTTACGAGTTAGAGGTGTGTCTTCGACTAAGAATCTGTCATTAGGGAGAATTTTAGCAATGCGATAAGGACCTTGATATTTAACAGCAAGTTTTTGCGACTTACCATCATGTGGCACCTGTCTCTCCACTCGCACTAAGTCTCCTTCATTGTATTGCGTTGGAGCCTTCCTGTGCTTATTATAATTAACAGCATCTTTTACCTGTTGTTCTTTTATCTTTTTTTCTGTGTCTTGTCTCAGGTCTTCCAAATCTTCTACCGGAGTCCGATTAAGGGTCTTGTTAATAATTTCACTCAGCTTACCTTCCGTTCTGTTCGTGACATTAAAGCCAAACAACAATTCGGATGGACTCTTTTGAGTAGTTTTATGCTTTGTCGTGTTGAGACCCACCTGTATATCAGAAATTTGTTCATCCCAGGATCTGTCATCTCCACCATGGCTAGAAGCCGACAACGCCTCCAAGATAGTCCTGTTGAACCTTTCCACTTGTCCGTTGGCTCTGGGAGTAGCAACAGCATTTTGGACATGCTTAATGCCATAGGATTTAACAAAATCCTGGAAAGTTTTGCTTGCGAAACTAGTGCCCTTGTCGGTGATGAGGCGCGAGGGAACTTCAAAATAACTGACGTATTGTTTCATCACTCGAACTGAAGTTACCGATTTGGTATTCTTTACCGGATTTATACTCACGTATTTTGTGAAGCCGTCCACCAGTACTAGTAGGTAACAATTGCCCTTCTTGCTCTTTACGAACGGTTCTAGGTGGTCTGCATGTATAGTATGAAAAGGCGTACTGACCTTTTCAATAGGGTGTAGTTCACCTTCACGTCTACCACCAGGGGTCTTATGGTGAGCGCATTCCAAGCAAGAAGAGACATATTTTTTTTTTACAAACCTGCGCATTTTATTAAACCAGTAATGTTCTTTTATGCGGTGCAAAGTCTTCTCGAATCCACAATGACCGACATCATCATGGTTCATCTTCAGAATCTGCAATCGCACGCCTCGTGGCACGAGCCATTTTACTTCTTCTCCTACCACGCGATAAACCCTACCGTTTTTGAGTTTGTAGTTTTGATGAACATCGATAGCTTCCACCGTAGATGGGTCGGATAGGATGGCCTTAATTTTCTTAACCTCATCGTCAGCAGATTGTACAGTCGAGATCCAGTCCTGATCTGTGTGCTGTATTGGTAGGACATCTAAAATATGTTGCTCGCTAATGGGGTTATCTACCGGGTTCCTGCTGAGTGCGTCTGCATGCGCCATCCAGGTTCCGGGGCGATATTCTATGGAGCAGTCATACTCTTGGAGTTGGACCTACCATCGTGCAATTCGGAGTATTAAATCTCTCTTCACCAAGGTTGACCTGAGAGCATTGCAGTCAGTCAGAACTTTAAACGGTATACCTACTAGGCAGACCCTAAAGCGATTTAGCGAGGCTATCACCGCCAGAGTTTCCAGCTCGTATGAGTGCAACTTACGTTCATCGATAGTAGTTTTACGGCTAAAGTAGAGTATTGGTTGCAGCACTCCAGTTGAGTTTCTTTGAAGAAGTATCCCTGCCAAACCTTCCTTACAGGCGTCCGTATGAAGCTCCGTTTCGGCTTTCGGGTCATATAGAGCAAGTATGGGTCTGTTGGTTAGTAACTCTTTTACCTTATTAAATGCCTGTTCTTGGTTTCTGCTCCAAACCCATCCTGAGTTTTTCTTTAGAAGATCTGTTAGTGGAGCGGTAATCACAGCATACCCTTGAATGAATCGCCTGAATAACCCTGCAAGGCCCAGAAATTGCCGTACCTCATGCTGGTTCCTAGGCTCTGGAAACTTAGAGACCGCTTCGCTTTTTCTGCTGCCTGGACGGATGCAACCAGCACTCACGTCAAATCCAAGAAAGTCTATATAGTCAAGAAAGAAGTGACATTTACTTAGTTTTAAAGTTAACCCACCTTTTCTTAGTAATTGTAACACCTCCTCCAGTCTTTGTATGCCTTCATCGAAATTTCTGGATGAAATGAGAATGTTGTCCATATAAACAATGGCGTATTTTATTTTAGCCTCCATGAGAATTTTATTAATCGTCCTTTGGAAGGCTGACTAAGGTGTTTTCTAGCGTAACAGTATTTCTTTGTAAAGAGCGAGTCAAAAGAGCACCTTTGGCAAAACACATCGTACTTGACGAAACGTTGTAGAGTAGGATCGTACCATGTCCATTTTTGATCTCGTACTGACCAGGAAGTAAATAATATTCCTTACCTTCAGGACCTCGTAACTCGCCATTTACGTAGACATCACAGTCCATCTGAACATTTGTGGATATCCGTATTGCTCGCACTGTTTTGTTGGGGACCTCAGTATCAATAGACACAAGTAAGTTTAATTTAGTTGGAGGCATTCTTTGCAATTTGATCTCAGTCGGTGTTTTGATAATCATAGTATCAGGCTTTTCCGTGAATGAATGTCCTAGTAGAACAGGGTGTAACAGAACAAAGTCCTCTACAACGTACAAATCAATCATTTCTGTCAGGCCCTGAACTTCTACCGATGTGTTTACAACTCCTAAAGGATACGTCAAGTTCCCTCCTATACCCCTGAGTACAGGTAAATTTGGACGCATAGTAACCCGGAGGTCCAGAGATTTGGTGTCACTTGCCCTAATAAGGGAGCATTGACTTCCCAAGTCAACGTGACAAGAAATTGTCGATCCGTTCACCTTGATGTCAAATACGTACTTGTCAATACCTTTATCCTCAGCAGTTACTTCCGATACCTGTTTTTGTTTCTAATCATTACCTAGTGTTTTGTTTTTCTCAGATTCGTTTACAGTTCTATTGTTCCTATAGCAGTTGGAGGTTTGATGACCGATTCGGTCACATGTCGCACATTTGATAAGAGGTTTGTCACATTTGAAACTTGGGTGACCAATTTCGTTGCAGTTGAAACATCTTATATTAGAATTCATTGCACTACCTGGTCTCGAAAAAGTAGAGTGGTTGGAGTTGGTTACAAATCTACGCTCATTTGGTCTCCGCGTCGCGTCATGAGTGTCCCTGGCCTGTCCGATCTTAACAGTTCTAAAATATTTCAGTACCTGTTCTGGTTCGTTGAACCGCGCTGCTTGAGCACCAATTTTTACGGCCCTATCCTCTATACCATATAGTAGGCAATCTACCGCCCGTCTGCCATCGATTTTACACCTATTTAACAAATTTATTTTTGCATAATAGTAAGTTTCTAGAGATTCTCCGTACTTTACTCTCTTTGCTAACATTTCAGTTAAAAGCTCAGCATAATCCTCTCTACAAGGGAAAGATTCAATAAGCTTTCTTTTCCATTCTGTCCACGTATGTAATATCGAAGTTAGACCTTGATACCACGCTTTCGCAACACCAGCTAATTTTGGCAGGGAGTAGTGGATGATTTCCTTCTCCTCCCAACCATAAATTTCAGCACATTCCTCAACCTTAGTTATCCACGTTAAAACTGTTTGTTCCTTTACTAAAGGGTCAAACTCCGGTATCACATTCGTATTAAAAGTCATTTTAGGCTTATCCGAGCTTTTAACTTTTTCTAAAACGGTCAAAAACTTATCCATTAAACTATTATTCAACTCCTCTCTTCTATTTCGCAACTTCCTTGATCTTTTTGGTGATGGTGAATCCTCCCTCGATTCCGATGAAGAAGAATAATAAAACCTGCGCTTTCTTGATCGTGGTGGTCGTCCTGAAGCCACCCTTTCATTCCTTCCTTCCTCCTTGTAAGAACTCGCAGACACTGAGGCTCTGCGCACCCTTTCCGTACCTTGATGGACATGCTCTTGCCTCGAGCGACGTCCATTTCTTTCCAAATTTAAATCATTCATGTCCCGTCCTTGACCCGTAACCTCGGGTTCTCCTGTATCCATAATATGCTCCAGTCCTAACCTTGGACTGTGCATATCTCCAGAATGCCTTAACCCTTCACCTCGGGTTTCCTCTTCCCAATCAGGCCCTTTACCACGGGCACATCCATCATTACCATCCATCCAGATGCGATCTGAAACTTCCAATCATAAGCTTAACAAAATGCTGTGTAAACATCGTCGTCCAAAAAGTAGGTCACCTTAGACAAGCAGCAGAATTTAATCCATCCAACTCAAATCAGGGTAGTATAAGTACAAAAGATAAAAAAATAAGATAAAAAAAACTAGCTGCATTTCAAGTTCCATTGTCCAATTTCAAATAAAATACATATCCTTAAAACTGTATAATGTTATGCAAGCCACAGTATGTAGGCCAACTTAGACAACCAGCAGCATTTAATCCATCCAACTCTAGTGAAGGTAGTATAGGTACAAATCAGATAGTAAAAACCTAACAACATTTCAAGTTTCATTGTTTAATTTCAAATAAAATACATATATGTAGGTATTATAACAAAAAGTCCCGAAGCCAATATCACTGTTAAATTTGTATTTGGTATCACATCATCACTAAAATAAACAAGAAAAATATATTTCGGTATATTATCAAGTATCAAGGCAGAAAAGTGGTGATAACCAGTGACTAAAGACAAAAGAAATAAAATCCAGAGAGAAAAGCAAAAAAAAAAAAAAAGAAAAAACAAGCTTCCTGAATTTCATTTCCCACCAATAGAATATTTCAACTAATAATCCAATATTTTAACTCGGAGCCGGGTTATACATGCCTTCCGACCAACCTTATTCATTTTTGCGTTCTATGAGCGGTCCAACTTAACTACTTTTAAACAGAATAGAAAATAAAGAAAAGAGAAAGAATCGCCATCCTATATTCTACCAATCTCAATGAACCAAAAGTAAACAGACACTGTACTTACGTTTTTCCGAGCCGTGAGCGTGACAAGAAAATATTATATTCTCTTGTAATCCCACTTCTGACCTATTGGGGAAGGTCAGATTGAATCAAAAATCACAATAATGACAATAAACTTTAATTTATTAGACAAATGTTTTCCGCGTTCGTTCATCCGCCATTATCAACCTCGTCTAACCCGAGACTGACCACAGGCTTTTTAACATCAATTGAGCAACTTATATAAACAAAATATTTAAGTACGTTTAGCAAATTAGCTAAGTAATGAAAATATATTTTTATTATCAATTTGTAAACTAATTCTAGATCTTTTTGAAAATGTGGTAACATAAATAAAATAATTATACGGACTTTTTAAACAGATCGTTCATCAACCATATATATCAAACACTTCTGAGAATCAATTCTAAAGCTAACAAAATATTACCATACAATTATAATTTATCGCGAATCGATAATATAAATAATAATGGGGTTAGTACCTATTCTTTATAGGACCCCCTTACAAGTATATCCTAAGTATATGCTCAGTCCTAACCCTAAGGACGCCATTGGCAGGCTCGTTACAATGATACTCCAGGGCCCGTAGTATAGTGTTTAATTGCGCACGACGCCACTAGTTGAATCACAAGTGCAAGAAGTGTGACGTACTGTTTAATCGCAAAAACATCGAATCACGCTCCTCGCACTGGTGATTCAACTAAGTCACATCGCGCGCGATTAAACTCTATGCTACGAGTGCTGGCCCTACGCGGAGCTCGGTCAAATCACCAAATTGGGTATGGGAAGTTTATGCCAAGGCATACTGCGGGTCTACCGCGTAATTCTGATTTGTATCAACTTCAAGCAAATGCATGCGAAATTCAACGCGTGCAAAAGAGATGGCATGTTACGCGGGCGTCGTCGCACGCACGTCAAATTTCAATCTCAAGTTGATGTTGATGAAAATCAGAATTACGTGGTAGACCCGCTGCGCTGGTTGAAAAGCCCTTTCGCCTCTCGCTTCTGATTGGTCTCAGGCATCCTATGGGCTCAGGGTATCATGACGAGTATCACTAGAATATCATGATGAGTGTTCTTTTTCTAATTTTTCGGGAGATCATTTTTGATGGTCATAGATAAAGTATTGTTTGCAACTGGACATAGACTTTGAGACACTCGTGCAAGTCTATTACGAGCATTCGTGTCGTTTTGGAACACTACTCCTACATCTTACAGTTTACCTGGGCAATTGACCAAAATATCCAAAAGACAAGAATATATGACCAGCTAAAACATTTTCCGAACTGTAATCAGCAATCTCTTATAACTACATATGGTAACCAAAATCTGGGCTAAATACAATCAACTTTTCATAACGGTCACCATTTTGCAAAAAAATAATTGCGCTCTTGGACCAACCGCAGATAATTTGTATATATTCGACCCTTTAAAAATCGGAAGCTGCAGACCAAGTATATTTAAATTTAAACCATAAAACACACCTTAACCTATGTTAACAAACACTACTTTCATTAATTTCATCTAATGTTATAACTGCATCAATTAATTAATTAAACATTCGGTTAAGGAATTATGCAAATATTAGGTTTTATTCAACTCTGTCAGTGTCAAATGTGAATAAATAATACAATTGCTTTGTTCAAATGCAAATCCCTAATCAGCTGAAAGGTTAATAGGGGAATCGTTAGTGTTCATTTGACACCCGTAAATCAATAAATTTAATGCGTGAAGTTATCTAAGTTATCCTAGGGGCGGACATACATTTTTTTATACAATATTTTTTATTTTTCTGTCTTTTGTTTTGAAAATATTTTGAACAAAATCAAATTTTTCATTTTTTTTTTACACCGTTATATATGGGCATATTAATGCTATTTTCGTGCCAAATTTCATGTCTTTATCTTTAACTGTGCTAAAGTTATGAGGCTGTGACATACGGACGGACGGACGCACGCACAACGGAGTCTCACCATAAAGATTCCTTTTGTACCTGTTAGGCACGGAACCCTAATAAACGACGTAACCTTTAGAACAAAATTTTACACATAACTTGACTATAATTTCTGTACACATCTAGTGTAGCCTGCAGCGAGAGCAAAATAAGCACACAAGATTAATTGTCCCTCGGCGGACATAGCTGCACCGGAAATGCATCCATTCGGCTAGCGGCGGCCATCTTGTATTTCCGGCGGAAGTAGGAGACGTTCCGAGCATGGTTATTATGGATAATGACTAATTTTGTATCGTCATAATTAATTGAGAGCCGCGTGGTGGAGTAATGAGGGTTCGGGATATTAGCTTTTTGATTGGTTTGTGATATTATTACTGCTGAAATCAGGGTTCAGTACAGAATTAAAACCTGTAAATAAACTGCTATATTTTAATGAAACCACATACTCTACTGACTACAATGAAAAACATGCTTAAAAAAACGCACGAATGAAAAAAAAACGAGAGGTGTCGTGGTACACTCGGTTAGAACGAAGTTATTTTCGCTACTGGCGCACGTTTACTATACATAGACATACGCTTGTAAACACACATACTATACAAAAGTGTCAAGACGGTTAAAGTTTTACACTTTATTCGGCCTAGATCTCATTCGATAAGCGTCTGGAATGTAACGTTACCATACAAAATTTACAGAAGTATTTAAAGTTCTTCTTCGTGTTTTAAACAAGATTAAAATGCTTTTTTGAGTTTGTTTTGACAAAATCATGGCTAATTGTGCATTAAATTACAACCTGTCACATTTAATTTCTTAACAAGAAAAAAAAAAGATAAGTTGTGCACTTTTCACCGAACAACTGATGTTTAACCTTAAGAGGCTATGCGAATTTTATTTTTGTCACTGTCACTAAAAGCGAAAACACGTTCAGTGGGAGAGGGGCGGATTCAGGGCGAAAGCGAAAAATGTTAGTTTTATAATTTTTATAAAAAAACTAAAATAGCTAGCAAAATTTCAAATAACAAATCTCTAGATATTGTTGAAACACTCCTAATAAAATATGTTTGAGTTCTGTATATGGTTCCTATTCGTTAAACGAAGAGAAAAAGTGTGTTTGAAGACCTCATTTCAACCATTATTTCTATCGAGTAAAATTTATCCAAACATGTTTTCCAATTTCAAAACCCTAGATTATATAGTCAAAATGCATATACCAGAAATTTATTGAAATTTTCCGTGTATTTCATGAAATACACAAAAAAGAAGCATTTATTTTACATATATTATTATTTTACATATCGCCTTAAATGACATCTCCTGTCAGACCACAACCATATTGATGAAAAACGTTTTATTTATACGGCATATACTGTACAATATTTTATATCGTATACTGCTATCTTTGACCGCTTTAGGCGAGTAACATAATGAAAAGTCCTTTAAAACAACACATTTAGGATCGATTACCCTCTATCTGGGCACGTTATTTAAAACCTATCGCTAACCGAGCAGTACCGTCGACCGTCTAGACAATCCACTTGAACTGACGTGACCGGGCCGACCTAAGTCACTGTTTAGGACGACTTAAGGCGAAGTGATACCATAATTAGAAAAAACTAGATAAAATCAGTAATCAGTAATTCATTTATTGACCATTAGAACCGAGAATGTTACATGAGGCATGTCAAATATTACATACAGGTATCTTAATGATAAGATAGGTTTAATAAATATGCTAAATTAATAGTAAAGCGGTCATTTTACGCACAGTGTGCTATATAATATTAGTTACAAAACTAAATTTAAAAGTTATTTAATTGTTAAATGTGATTGGAAATATTTATCGACGAGATTATATAATTATATCAAAGAGAGAATGAACATTTATTCAATTGTTTAGCTATGTACTCATTTATTGAATAAAACTGATTTGATTCAAAATAACATTTTTGACGTCAACAGAGCCTCAATGAGAACACTAATTAAATAATTAATTGAACAGAAACAGTAAAAGTTTTTTAGTATCGCTAGAAATAAATTGCAAACTACCTCTTGAAAATAAGCTTTCGTCGCAGAGATCTCAGTATTTTGAGGGACAACTACTATTTTTTATATATATAAACCATATACATAATCGAGCATTTTCTTTCTTTCAATAAAAGTAAGAATTACCTGCAAAATAACGTCACCTTTATGGATTTTTCATTACAGGCGCCCTAGCTTGTAGCACATGAAATTCGACTCTAATAGCGTACGTTAAAAATGGTTTTCGTTCTCATGATTATATGTATGGCTGAACCTCGTCTTAATAAACTCTCCAGATAAATTAACGCAAATATTCGAATATAAGGCAGCCATAACCGTTTAACTCGTGTCTCTTATAGAATTAAGCGATGAAAATTAATATGAAACCACATCGTCTACTTATGTACATATGTGTTTGTATGTAAATACTTTAAAGCACACAAATAAACAAAAATTCAAAATTCTAAAGATTATTTTGCAAAGTAGGTATATATAATACACGTTTCACAAGTCAAATTTTAATCTTATAAAAAATATATGTAATAAAATAATAAATGTACATGAACAACTTAGATTAAATGTTTATTTAATTTATGTAGCAATATACATACGATTAAAATTATAGGTAAAATATTATTATACAAGGTGAAATCCAATCAACCGCCCGAACCCATACCGGAGACCTGGCCAGGGACCAGGAACAAGGTTCAATGATCACCAACCGAGCCCCCAGCACGAATCCAGGCGGCTGACCAAATCCCATTATATATACTACATAGTAATAGGTTACATATATAAATACATGCCTACCTCCGCCCATTCGATTAGTCTTGCACAAATTTAAACTTAATGCTAATAGCTTATACCCAACCAGTTAACCTTTGCTGATGTGGAGAGTAGTGTAGAGGGTAGTGTCAAATTAGTTCATTACTAAGTATAATACTTTGGCTTGGCTTGGATACACACAGAGATTACGGGAACGCGCGTTCTATTGTTTGGTTCGCAGTACACAGAACACGCTCTGTGTGTTCGGCGCCTTATAGTACTAATAGCCACTGCCAAAAATAGAGCCGAAATTCTAAAATTATTTTACACTAACTTTTTCCCCGCGCTGATTTAGTTTTCATTTTTCCGGGTTAATAAGTAGCTTATGTCACTCTCCGGCTCATAAACTATCTCTATGCAAAAAATCACGTCGATCCTTGCTCGGTTGCTGCGTGAAAGAAGGACAAACCAACAAACACACTTTGGGATTTCTAATAGGGGTATGTACAGTTGAGACCGCATCAAGTAAGACACATTGGACTTTGTACCTATCTTATATTCTTCTCTGTAGGGGCTACTTGATGTGGTCTCCACTGTACATGCAAATATAGATAACTCGATATCATTTCAATCAACCCAATCGTTCGTTAAATAGGTTCAGTTTTGAAATAGTAAGAACTTTGTTCAGAATAAACAGATGGACAAAAAGATTTTTTTATTTATTTCTGACGGGCCAATATAAACATCGGTCTAGACTGTCGACTAAGCTGCCTCACTTGTATTGAAAATCGCAGAAAATCAACTCTTAAACTGTAAATAAATTCATCAACCACAAAAAGACGCTTGACTCACCAAAAATAGTCTCTATTTGTAGTCGATAACGTTTTACCATCGATCGGTTTAAAAGGTGGTAGACTTTCCCCAGTTAATCCGTTCGTTAAATCCATAAAACTTTCACAATGATGCCTCGTTCGCCGACGATATTTAATTTCAGCATATTCTTTTTTTTCTGCATTGCAAACCGGATTTTTAAGGTTCAGCAATCTAAAAAAGTAGATTTTAAACTGTTATGGTTAATTCTGTAGATACATTTAGATTTTTTGACGTCTACGATGAGTATATAAGTACCTATATGATCATATTGAACAAACCTTCCAAAGTCAACTAACCAAGAAACTAAAAGAGAGATTTAAAAGAAAAAAAAAAGATAAGCAAATTCATAATTTATTTTCACTTTAAATTTTAGGACCCTATACAACGTGTAAAAGAAATGTGTATTCATATTTGAAGAGCTTATTCAGTGAATGCTAAAGAACAACTTTTACTATGGAGCCTTGATATCACAAAAAAAATTAACTGTTTCATAGCAAAAAGGCAATGCCTCTCGGCGGAAATGTATAGAAGGGAGATTCATTTTTTCGAGATTTCAGGATTGGTTCCATAGTAGAAATTGTTCTATACCATTGACTGAAAAGGCTCTTCAAATATGACTACACATTTCTGTTACACGTTGTATAGGGTCCTAAAATTTTTAATGGGACTAAATTAAGTTAAACTCTTTTTTTTTTTAATCTCTCTTTTAGTTTCTTGGTTAGTTGAATTTGGGAGGATTGTTCAATATGATCAATAAAAGATTGGTTCATAAAAAGACACTTCTCTATTTTTTCCCGATATATGTATGTACGAATATGTTGATACTTTATTTAGAAAACACAATGCATGATAATAATAATTGTCGTCTATTTTGACTTACGAGAAAGTCCGTGTTTTGAAACTTTGATGTTCTGAAATTGTTTTTTATGTCGAAAGTTTGAGAAATATGAGTTATTAAATTGTTCGTGTGCTTCGGGTTTTCACAAGCTTTTCGTCCCTTTTTCTGCTTCGGTTTCAAGGCATAATGTTTACGAAGCGAAGTAAGTTGGTTCGAATCATCGATATTGTGTTGTGTAAATTGTGTAAATCTCTTGTGTTAACAAAACGTATAAATACTTTAAATATTTCATACTTTATAAATTATGGGCGGAGTGTTAAAAATTGTTATACATCACAGATTTCAGCAACAAAGCTTTATCATTTCTTCGTTCAAACGTTTCATTTCTCAAACACAATACCTCACATTGCAGATGCATCCTCCATCTTTAACTAAACCATCGACAAAAGCCAAAGCATGTATTTCAACAAACTTATACTTGTACTCTAAACGAAATCTGTAGTTCATATTCCGTTGCGATTAAACCTATTATTGAACGCATCGAAGAATGCGAAGTTTAGCTTGCTAGTGCGCAAGATTAATCGAACTCCGTACCAACCGATGCACCGGATACGCATCCATATCTGCCCACTTTAACCCAACCCAATGCATAGACACTTATCCAAGCAAAAACTACTCCTATTTACTTCATTCTAGGGTCATTATGAGTACTTTATTCTTGGTGGATTTGTCAACCACTATCAACGTTTCCGCTGATTTGTATATTCGAGAAGAGACGGTAAGGGAAATGGTGTTTGGAATTACGCGTGCTCTTCATATGACAAATGTAAAGTCTGAAATCGTATGTATTTCATTCATCTTGCTTTTAGTAGGAATTTGAGTGCAATAAAACGCTTCTGATTCACACTGTAGTGGCCATTAAATAATAACATCGTTATGAAACACTTAAGGAAGAGACGTCATCCGACGAGTATAACGTTTGACAAGCAAGTTTGTATTTTAACTTAACAGTAAAACGTCTTTATAATACCAGTGATTACTATTCAAAACCACGTTTTAGCAACTTCACAAAATGACTTGTCAGTTTGTCGCCTCCCTCCTCTTACATTTGTACCCGAAGTGATTCACCCCCTTAACAGGGGTGGTGGGTTGCATTGGCTCTCAGGAAATTAAAACCGGTGCCACCTTAACTCGAAACTTAGAGAATTCTCTCTATCCAGCATTTTCTTTAATATCATTTTCAAAATGGATATTTATGGGCAGAAAATTCAATTTTCCTTCACTAGTTTTATTTAATACTGATACTTAACTGTAAAATAATCTAAATTGTTAAAAGAACTTAAATTTAGTTTATAAAGCACAAAATAAATCTTTTTTATATTTAAAGGTATTTTATAAACTTCCAGCACACGAGTAAAGGTAATTAACTCAATAAGTGGTACGTCTGGAATAAATTTAATATCAAATTCATAGAATAGGCATTTATGTTGAAAGACACTTACTTATAAATAAAACCCCTATTCTCTAAGGCAGACATCAATGTTTTACAGGTCAGAAGTTCCAATATTATCTACAGTCAAAACATCAAATTATTCCTTATTTAATTAAAAAAACATCATCTCCTATGGGATTCGCCGAAGTGGGGTAAATAATACAATATCGAATTCACTATGTACTGGTACCATTCCATTATCTCAAGGGACCGATAGAATAATATTATTTCAAGTTAATCGTATGTGATGTTATTTTATCTCTGTTTGCGGTGTTATCCTCCAAAATTAACATTGTTAAGAGGCCCCTGTATGCTTACATTTTTCTTAAGATTCATACAAAAAGTAAAAACTGAATGTGAAATCAACAGCTTATTTTATTCAAATTTTTTCCACAATAATCTAGTGACATCTAACTACGTCTCTATACAGTCCAAAAAGCAATATTTGATGAAATACCATCATAATAGCTGTCAGGATTTTGTGAATATTGCCTCGTTTTTACGTAAAATTCAGAAAGTTGTAAAATTTTTACCTATCCTGAAAATAAAAAAGAGAGAAAAACAGACGTCGTTCATGTAAACCTTATGAGCATGTCAACAAGACACCTTTTCGAAGAAAAATGAAAAGCTTCTTTTTTTATTTAAATATCTACTTTTTTCACTAAGGTATAATTGTCATACCTAGAAAATCTTTGTATCTTTGTAAGTTAGCTTTTAACTCGTTACCGCCATTATAAATTATATTCTTTTAATGTATCGCAGACTCCAGGACCAAGACACACCAAAAATGGTTTCATGGTAGTGAATAATGTTAAAATATTGTACTTGTAACTGAAAATAAGTAAAATGTAAAGAAGACTAAGTTTAAGTAACTTACCGTTTCATGAAAAACAGTTTTTATCTGAAATCATTTCACAAATTCGATGCTTTTTTAATATCTCGCCATCTTGCACCTCTTAATGAGAGATGGGTCGGAGTGTGGTGTGGGGGGAAGGGAAACATATATAAAGATGTGTGCAAAGTTTTATTCAGATCAAAGCCTTCAGGACGTCACAAACCCCTGAAGCATTTATATGGCAGCTGAATGGGATGGCCTACCTTTGTGCTGCATGTCATCTTGTAGGGCCGAAGTATGAGATAAAAAACATGCCTTAAGGGTCGTGTGCCGAGATTCGGGGTTCGGGGTTATGGCTTTTTAAGACGGTAAAAATTCAAATTTCTGAACAAAATAAATACCACTTGTTACCTTACAAGCTGAAGTGCAGGTTCATTGAAAAAAATCACGGCAATAATGTATAGTAACTTCAGAAAAAAAACAGGAATTTCAAGAAAATCTCTTGAATAGCATTGCAGCGCTACGGGTGTAACCTGAACTTGACATCCTGTTTTTTTTTTCTGAAGTTACTATACATACATTAGTGCCAAGATTTTTTATAATGAACCTGTACTTCATCTTGTAAGGTAACAAGCGGTATTTATTTTGTTCAGAAATTTGAATTTTTACCGTCTTAAAAAGCCATAACCTCGAACCCTGTTTTGCCCAATCTCGGAACTCCGACTCTTAAGCTTAAATATCTGTCGTTCGGTACAAAGTGCATAACTTAACTTTGTTTTCCTTGTTAAAAAGTTAAAAAAGAAAAAGATATTGGTCTATGGCAATTCACGTCAATAGTTCAGTGTAAGTTAGGTTATGAACTAACACCTTTTTCACTTTTTACTTCTTAAAAGGAAAAAAAAGTTAAGTTTTGCACTTTTTACCGAGCGACTGATGTTAAATATTCTTAAGGTTATTTATTATACTTGCGATTGTCGACACGTGATAAAACATGGACATTTTGATTTTTAACAAAAACACTTATACCGACTACTTGTGTAATTTATAAGTATATTAATTATACACTCCCCAAACAGTTTTGGAAATTAATCCTTGTTCAGGGCATATATATCATCACGACATGAATCCCTGAGGCGGTGACAGCGGAGTTCCGAGTGAGAACTATGAAATGCAAGTCACATTCCGTACTCGGTACACCCGCGATTAAAACTGATTATTTTAGGAACCATAAAACAACACCGTATGCCTACAATGACTGTGAGAAAAAATACATTATTTAGTATATGTATAATTGTATATTATATATTGTACATGTATAATATACTCGTATAATTAGGTTTCCCTAAAAAATGTGCCATTACAATATTTTTTTAATTTGTATAAGTATCATTTCATTATTACCAATTGAATATCAATATACTACAATAATTTCAATACATTTGTTTAAAACTAATCACCAACATTGCTTATAAACAAGCCAAGTTTACGCTTAAGCAAGTACTTATCTCTATTCGTAGTTGTCTAGAATAATACCCAGTGTCCAAACTTGGCAAGTTTAGCTTAGCTTAGCCAGTGATAACTTGACGTCCACGAACGTCTTACAGGTCCTCTAAAAAGGCCGCTTTGGATGAATCATATTATGATTCTTTTGTAATGCCGTCTCTTTTGCACGCATGAAGAAACTCTGACTCTATCCTACTTTCAAATCATTTCATGATTCACCCAAGTTGGCCTTTTTAGGTCCCCAGTACAGCGCTACAAGGATCTGATGGCGCGTGGATGACAGTGACAGGGAGGCGCAGCTGTGGAACAAGGAGTATGGTAGCGACGTTAGTTCCGATTTTGGACACAACCAATCCACGTGCCATAAGATCCTTGTAACACTGTACTATAGTTTGACTGAAGTATCGTAACCTGGGGACCTAAAAAGGCCAACTTGGGTGAATCATGAAATGATTTGAAAGTAGGATAGAGGCAGAGTTTCTTCATGCGTGCAAAAGAGGCGGCATTACAACAGAATCATAATATGATTCATCCAAAGCGGCCTTTTTAGAGGATCTGAGTTCTGTGCTTAGGAATATGTAGAGTAACTATGAACCCGTCACATAAATGAAGATTTTTATAAAAATCAATTGCGTTGACAAAGCTCTCAAAAAGTGACGAAGTGATTGGCAATCAAAGTGAGCTTAGCAACATGTCTCGTAACGTCATCTGACACGTTTTCATAAAGATCGCTATCGCTTACTTCACAGTAATAATAGGAATTTTTCAAAAATTATTAATCAGTTATACTGAAAAGATATACTGATATTTCATTACAAGAGACGTGTTCATTGGGAATGCAACGGTTCTGTCAATTATTGGATCCAAAGACTGTGAAAGAATGAATACACATTTCATTGCACAAAGAAACAAGATATTTTTATAAGAACTCTAGAAAGACATAAAAAGAAGCCACCAGATAGAACCTTAATTTATTGTTGTGGTTCAACAAATTGAGTTCTTAATGTTATTGTTTCAAACCCGGTTTGTATAAGTGAATTTAAGGTGGTTCTTACAGCTGGTAACCAAAAAGCCACAATTAAGGTCAACTGAGATGTATACTGCAGAATATGTGAAATGATGTGCAATTGTGCATTAATTAGATTTTTTTTTATCTATAATTTGACAAAATAAATACCAAAGCAGGGTCCAATTTAATACTAAGATTCGATTTAATTAATTAAGTATGCAAAGAAACAAATTGATACTTATTGACGATATAAACCAATAAGTTCATTTGACTATTTTTGAAGGATTTTAGCTGCAATTGTTACAATAGCACTAAATCACTAAAATCCGTGTTTTTTTTACAAATATTATGTTTCTACTACTTTCCGTGGCATGATTCGTTACGTTTAAAGCTCCTAAGTAGTGCCAATATTCCAATTATTTGGAAATTAATTTCATTTTTATAAACCACATGTGCTTATGTAATTAGTTTTGCATTTTATCTCGTATTTAACGTGAAAAGGGCGATGTTTTTTTTATTGTTGTTGGGCGAAAACGTGCTATAAAATAATTAATTTAAAGCGATATGCGAAAAAAATATGGGTGTTTCTTTTCTGTGTACTTCATGAAATACACGGATAATTATAATCAGTTTCTGGTATATGCATTTTGACTATATAATCTAGAGTTTTGAAATTGGAAAACATGTTTGGATAAATTTTCCTCGGTTTAAATAATTGTTGAAATGAGGTCTTCAAACACACTTTTTCTCCTCGTTTGACGAATAAGAACCATATACAGAACTCAAACATGTTTTGTAAGGTGTGTTTTAACAAGATCTAGAGATTTGATATTTGAAATTTTGCTAGCTATTTTAGTTTTTTAAATAAAAATATAAAACCAACTTTTTTCCCTTTTGCCCTGAATCCGCCCCTCTCGCACTGCGCGATTTTTCGCTTGGAGTGACAGTGACAAAAATAAAATTCGCATAGCCTCTTAATATGTAAAATATGTAAAAACGCTGGAGATGGCAGTTTAGATTAAGGATCAAGGTATGTGTATTGTAGCGTTATTTTTAAAAAAAAAAAAAAATATTTTTTTTAGCTACCACATACTACGAACGTAATTTCGAATTGAATTTGGACTGCCACCAGGCAAGCCTGGTGACAGCCAAAAAAAGAGGTAAACCTGGATGAATAAACCGTATAATTTTATCTTAAAATACACAAAAACAACAAAACCGAGGTAAGAAAAATATGGTACAAAAGAACAATAATATCAGAAGAGAATCGCTACAAAGGAAATTCTTAGATCAAAAAAATTATTATGCCAAATTCCACTTATTTAAGATTTTAATTTCCTTTTAGCTTGAACGACGCATTTATTCATAAAATAATGGATTTTAAATTTGGTTGTCGACACTAGTTTATAGGATCCTTTAAACTAAGATTTCACGGAAGTTTTGATAACTCTTGATCCGAAAGAAAAACGTAATAATAAGGTGTTACGAGCAATCGTTATCTAGCTTTACACTAAGGAATAAAAATAATCGATGCTGAATATTAAGCTACAGATATTAAAAACCTGGTAAGGGTCTCTTCGTGACTTTGGGAGTTTCCGGTGTTCCCGGGAGCAGTCGATGAAGCTTGGCGATTTCAATTTTAGTATCAGAAGCTTTAGCTCACCAGGGACGTGGTCCTTACATCAGGCCTCAATAGGTACAACCGTACGAGATGGCGGATGGGATAATCAAACTAGGGAGACCCAGAAACCCTTTAAAATATAATCCCGAAGGGTCGCGGGAAATGCAGGAAAACTGTCTTAAACAATGCTCATGGCAAATGCGCTCTGTTTCTATATAAGTTATAGATAAGATATAGTTTTAAAATTTGATATTTTAAATTTCTTGTGGCAAATTTCCTTCCTCTGTCACGATCTTCTTTGATATGAGAAAAATAACAAAAAAAATCTGACAAGATCATTCTAACTATTTGAATTCGAAAATTCAGAAAAGCAGCCAACGATAAAGAAAGACTAAAAATATATAAAAAGGTTGAATACTTGTAGCGAATGCTACAATATCCTCAAACGACACAAAAAAATTTAAACTAGCTTAAAGGAAATTAACTTCCAGAAGGATAAACAATCGGATAAACACCTAGACTAATCAAAATGCCTTGAAACAAAAGGGGTCGATTAAATAAAAACAAGATAAGGATGTGATAAGAAAATCCTCGAACGAATAGAACGGTCAATAGGAAACCTACAACTAATATACCCTAACATTAACTTAGACTAACTACTATATGAACCGTCAAAGATAGATATATCAGTTGGGTGATTATAAAATACCAAAAATCAATCTAATATTAATCTAACTACACATATTACAAAACAATCGAATTAATTAATGCTGAATTCCTCGCAACTAAAATAAGAACAACATTACTGTTACACAAGTTTCAAACATAAAACGACATTCATTTAACGAAACAATCGTAAAAACATGGAAATTATTTGAAATTAAATTATCTTGGAATAGACAACCCAAAAAAAAAAAAAAAACATCGGGATTAAAATCAATAACCAAACGACGCCTATAAAATATGTAAGACGTCATACGCGAAAATCGCAAAAAAAAGGAACAAAAAAAACTCTTTGGCTGAGTCAATGAAGAATTAAAGAAACGTAACTCAAACAAAAAAAGAAAAAGTTGAAGCTAGATAGAAAATTGTAGGATCATTTTAAAATATCTTTAATATGATAAATACCAACATGAGCCGAATAAAAATCCTCCAACTCATATACTTGAGGAGAAATTATCCTTCGGACACGTGTCTTAGTGAAGCGAGGAGCCAACTTGTTAGTAAAGTAATCAATACCGGAAGAGCGCGAAAAATTACGTCTCCATACAATGTCTCCTACGTTGAGAGAAACGGAAATCCTATTTTTATTATATAATCTCGAATTGCGGAGAAAAGATAGGGACAAGTTATCGGCGACTTTTGCATAAATATCACCTAAAGATCTTAGATTCGAAGCATGCGAGGCCCGACTCTCTGCTATATCACCGCATCGAGTCTGACTTTGAACATGTGACGTATCGATAATGAGATCTCTCCCGAACATAAGGAAATTCGGCGAAAAAGAAGTCGCGAGATTAATACAAGAGTTTAGATAGAGTTTAACTTTCGGTAACATGCGAGCCCACTGTCGGTGGTTGTCGCCAACTAACATGCTTAAACATGTAACAACGCTCTGATTATATCGTTCGACAGTATTGGCTTGAGGAGAGTAATATGGGGTAAAGAAGGGTTGGCAATTAAATTTAGTCAAAAAATCGTCAAAACAGGAACTTCTGAAAACGGTTGCGTTATCGCACAGAATTGAATGGGGAATTCCGAAATTCAAAAAAATTTGATTCTCCAAAAGGTCGCAAATAGATTTAGCGTCCACCTTTTTTAGGCAAAATAGCCAGACGTATTTGGAAAAAACGTCTACAACAGATAGTATATATTTATATCCGTGATAAGCCATGGGGAGAGGTCCGATAAGATCGATTGACAGCGTTTGAAGAGGAGCCGAAACTAATTTGGGATAGAACATTTGACCACGCGGCTGAGTATTAGAAATCTTAAAGGCTTTACAAACGTCACATTCGTTTAAAATTCGAGTGACGTCGCGATACATATTGGGCCAGTAATATTTTTTTTTTATCTGGAGATACGTTTTCATTACGCCAGGATGTATTTGTGGAAAAACATTGTGTGCTTCCCACACGGCTTCGCGTATTTTTTCGCGAGGTAAAACCACACGCCACGATTCTCTGGTCAAAGGATCTAGAAGCGGGGCATGACGGAGTAAGACCCCTTCACGGATACAATATGCCGGAAACATTTGAGGGTGGTCGCGTGCGCCCATGAACATTTTTTTGAACCAATCATCAGAAGTAGAATCAAGACCACGATCATACGTAATGGGAGCGACGAAAGCTCTCGAGAGGGCATCCGGCACGACATGTTGGACACCTTTTCGGTGAACTATTTCAAAGTTGAATTGAGAGATGATTGTAGACCAACGTGCCAAACGACCTGACGGGTTATCTAACGTCATCAACCACTTAAGAGCGATGTGATCGGTGACGATAGTAAATTGCGTACCATCAAGATAACCGCGAAAGTGTTTGATGGATTCTAGAACAGAAAGTAACTCCCTTTCGGTAGTGCTATAATTTCGTTCGGCTTTGGAAAAGAGTTTGGAAAAATACGCGATAGGGTGCTCCTTGTCATCAGTAACTTGGGAAAGAACAGAACCAAGTCCAACGGATGAAGCATCGCAATGAAGAATAAACGGTTTCTTGAAGTCCGGACAAGCCATAACCGGGGTGTTAATTAGAGCATTCTTTAACTCGTGGAAAGCATGATCGGCTGCTTCGTTCCAATCGATAGAATCTCGTCCCTTTTTTTTACCTAATAAAATAGTTAAAGGAGCGATAATCGAAGAAAAATTATCGACAAATCTCCGATAATAAGAGCAGAGACCAATAAAGCCACGTAGAGCTTTTGCAGTGGTAGGGGTAGGGAATTCTTTAATAGAATCCAACTTAGCGGGATCGGTGTTCAGACCATCCTTATTCAAAACATAACCGAGATATTTAAGTTCGGCTTTACAAAATTCGCACTTTTTGAGGTTAAGGGAAAGTCCGGCTTCCTTAAGGCGGTCCTTAACCTTTTTCAACAGCTGTAAATGACTATCAAAATCACGGGAGACGAGGACCAGATCGTCGACATACCCGAAAATACAATCGTCAGTATCTTTTGTGTACTCATAATTGACAATCATATCTGTTAGGCGTTGCATTTCTGACGCGGCGTTTGTCAAACCAAACGGCATCCTGACAAATTCGAAAAGGCCACGTTGGGGGACTATAAATGCGGTTTTTTCACAGCTTTCTTTATCGGCTAAAGGGATCTGCCAAAAAGCATTACGAAAATCAAGAGAAGTGATGTAGCGAGCACCACGAAGATTATCCAAAATGTCCTGAATACGAGGTAGAGGATAGGAATCTCTAACAGTAACATTGTTGAGCTTGCGACTATCGACACAGAAACGAACAGATCCGTCTTTTTTTGTAACCATAACGACGGGACTCGCCCAAGGCGATCGAGATGGTCGAATAACCCCAGCGTCCAACATTTTGTCTATCTCTTCGTTGAGAATCTTAAGCTTAACCGGAGAGAGGGGATAGTAACGTTGTCGGATAGGTGGACCGACGGTATTTATTTTATGGGATAACCAACTGGTTCTTCCTAAACCTATTTTGTCGGAAGAGATATCTTCGAATTGGTTAATAACTTCTTGTAACCTTACTTCTTGTTCAGAAGAAAGGAAAGAACGCGGTTGGACTTGTCGAACCTCACCGACAAGAACATTCTCCGGATGAGAAACCTTAGACATTAAAAGATTTCCTTTAATATTTTTATTAAAAGCCTGACTAAAAACTACGGTCAGGCCGAACTTGTTCCAAAAATCGATGCCGAGAATAACAGGAGAAACAATACGGTCGGCAACAAGATAATCATGCAAAAAGGAAACTCCGTTAAAAGTGGTTAAAAGAGAAACCGTACCGGAAATAACCATAGGTGATCCATCTGCGGAATAAACAGGGGGAAGAAAACCGGGACTAGCACGAATGCCCAGGCTTTTATCAAGGAACTCGCGGGAAAGGAGCGACAATTGCGCACCAGTGTCAAGAAGCGCCTCGCAAGATTGATTAGACAGGGAAATTTCAACGAAAAGACGGTTATCGGATGAATCTGTCAAACGCACCGGAGAAATTTCAATTTGAGAACTCCTCCGGTGACCAACTAGTTTTTTGGAGTTTGACTGCAAGAAGGACAATCACGGGTCAAAAAGCCTGGCTTCTTACATCTAAAACATATCTTGCCCGGAACGTTAGGGCATAGACGATAGGGATGGCCGTGTCCATCGCACTTAGGACAAACCACAGGGGTTGTTGAAACTGACGCGATACTGGCACGAGGAGCAAACGAAGGATTGTCGCTTGACAGAGCCTTCTGGGCCGAGTGGTCGTAGGTTTCGAAATTAGTCGCGATTTCGACTAAGGTTTTTAAATCCGAAATACGATTCGTTGACAGACACAACGCGTAACGCGGATGTAGATTAAACTTGATGATCGGCAAGAGTGCTCGATCTGAGATCGGGACCAAAAGCTTGGAATTCAGAGCTTTTATTTCAATTATGAATTCGCGAATGGGCTGATTCGCCTTTTGTTTTTTGTTGCGAATCTCACGTTCAGTGGTATCGTCAAAATCGACAGATCCGAAAGTATCAATAAATAGTGATTTAATTTCCGGAAGTGTGAGTTTGTCATTCCTGACGGATCTGTAGAACATTAACGCGTGACCCGTTAAAAGCTCATGGAAGCGACGGACTACGTACTCGTCTTGCACTTCATATGCTGTCATGCACTCTTCTAAGCTGACAAAAAAATCGCGAACACACGAATGACCGTCAAAAGATAAGTTCCATTTCGATAAGGCGGGATTCTTATTGAGACGGCATGCATGAGTAGTGGAAGGCGCGTTGTGTAAAATATGACACGAAGCGGATGGCTGTTGGGTGGTGAGTTCCATTTGTGATGGTGGTTGGCTCTGATTGGTGATTACGCTCCGTCTAGGGAGAGGCCTAGGTGTTTCCGTGACGTTCTCTTGTTGGTGGGACGCTCCAGCGTAGAGTACGCGCCGGACTGTAGAACATTGCAGAATGGGTGATGGGTCTTCAGCGGGGTCACCCATCGAAATCAAATCATCGTCGTGAGGATTCATGATTTAACAAAAAGGCAGAATTTATAAAGAATAGTGAAAACCGGAAAACGCAATAATATTTGCAAAATAAGGTTTTGCTATTCAATTGACCTCAATACGGCGAAAATAGTTTGTTAAAAAATGTAAACCAGAAAGTTCAAAATAATAGACAAATATTCAAATGTCGACTTTGACAGTTGACAAGTCTGAAAATGTAAACAAAGATTTCAGCAATTGCAAAACCTTTTCAAGAAAAATTTCAACATTTGTTCTGTAAAAACAAAAAGATTAATTCGAGGATTTGCGACAAAATTTCTTGCAAGGAAGAGACAATCTCAATATTATTGTGAAAATTTTGTAACGAAATGAGATTGCCTATATTGGATTAGGGATCAACAGGAAACGAATAAAGTGACCACCCGGATCTACTGGTATCAACAATTATGCTAGAAACACAATAAATATGTTTAACTAGTAACTACCACATTTATGGATAAATTACAATAAATTTATTTGACTTGAAAACTCAGTGTAATTTATTTACTAGAACAGGTAACAATTATTAATGATAGATATGGAAAGCAATAGGCTACTAAATATTGAAATGCACTTACCTGCAGGTCCTACCTAACTATACATAAGGAAATTAGGTTAGGGATAGGATAATATACACACACAAATAAAACAGGTAATACACAAAAAGTGTGTAAATACTTTATTCCTTTATTAAAATTTGCAAAACATAGATTTCACAAATTAAGGGTACTCATAAAGACAAAAAATATTCTTCGTGGAAAAATTTGGTTCCTTTCGACAGCTTGGTATTGGGGTTCCTTAGAAGAGAAAACGCTGCCTGAAAACAAACAAAATTTAGTAGGTTGGAAAATTAGTCTACGAAAGCGTAGACACCACCGTCGAATTGAGAAAAAAACGTTAAAGTACAGCAAGTAATATTCAGAAAACCGTACTTACCTTTTGTTCGGGCGCCATAAATGTAGCGTTATTTTTAAAAAAAAAATATTTATTTATTTTCCGCCACTACATGTTTATTTTCCGCCACTACATACTACGAACGTAATTTCGTAATTTCGTAATTTTTTGTGTCGTTTGAGGATATTGTAGCATTCGCTACAAGTATTCAACCTTTTTATATATTTTTAGTCTTTCTTTATCGTTGGCTGCTTTTCTGAATTTTCGAATTCAAATAGTTAGAATGATCTTGTCAGATTTTTTTTGTTATTTTTCTCATATCAAAGAAGATCGTGACAGAGGAAGGAAATTTGCCACAAGAAATTTAAAATATCAAATTTTAAAACTATATCTTATCTATAACTTATATAGAAACAGAGCGCATTTGCCATGAGCATTGTTTAAGACAGTTTTCCTGCATTTCCCGCGACCCTTCGGGATTATATTTTAAAGGGTTTCTGGGTCTCCCTAGTTTGATTATCCCATCCGCCATCTCGTACGGTTGTACCTATTGAGGCCTGATGTAAGGACCACGTCCCTGTTCGGGCGCCATAAATGTAGCGTTATTTTTAAAAAAAAAAAAATTTATTTTTTTTAGCTACCACATACTACGAACGTAATTTCGAATTGAATTTGGACTGCCACCAGGCAAGCCTGGTGACAGCCAAAAAAAGAGGTAAACCTGGATGAATAAACCGTATAATTTTATCTTAAAATACACAAAAACAACAAAACCGAGGTAAGAAAAATATGGTACAAAAGAACAATAATATCAGAAGAGAATCGCTACAAAGGAAATTCTTAGATCAAAAAAATTATTATGCCAAATTCCACTTATTTAAGATTTTAATTTCCTTTTAGCTTGAACGACGCATTTATTCATAAAATAATGGATTTTAAATTTGGTTGTCGACACTAGTTTATAGGATCCTTTAAACTAAGATTTCACGGAAGTTTTGATAACTCTTGATCCGAAAGAAAAACGTAATAATAAGGTGTTACGAGCAATCGTTATCTAGCTTTACACTAAGGAATAAAAATAATCGATGCTGAATATTAAGCTACAGATATTAAAAACCTGGTAAGGGTCTCTTCGTGACTTTGGGAGTTTCCGGTGTTCCCGGGAGCAGTCGATGAAGCTTGGCGATTTCAATTTTAGTATCAGAAGCTTTAGCTCACCAGGGACGTGGTCCTTACATCAGGCCTCAATAGGTACAACCGTACGAGATGGCGGATGGGATAATCAAACTAGGGAGACCCAGAAACCCTTTAAAATATAATCCCGAAGGGTCGCGGGAAATGCAGGAAAACTGTCTTAAACAATGCTCATGGCAAATGCGCTCTGTTTCTATATAAGTTATAGATAAGATATAGTTTTAAAATTTGATATTTTAAATTTCTTGTGGCAAATTTCCTTCCTCTGTCACGATCTTCTTTGATATGAGAAAAATAACAAAAAAAATCTGACAAGATCATTCTAACTATTTGAATTCGAAAATTCAGAAAAGCAGCCAACGATAAAGAAAGACTAAAAATATATAAAAAGGTTGAATACTTGTAGCGAATGCTACAGTATGCAGAGTTCCAATTTCCCAAACCGACAGGAAGCGAAGTATTCGACATTCAAAAATGTCGAATTTCAGATTTCCACAAGGATAGTCGCCTTAACTTATTTGACAGGCAGGACTAAACTTAATTTAAGTGTTCTGTCCTTGTCTTTTCGTTACAAAGAGAAAAACGTTTACAACCCGGTCACATTATCTCGAGACCTGGCGTCGATGACGTCACGTCGCGTCGGCGCGGCGCTCAGATACAGAGCGCGGGGAGGTGAAAGGAGAACGGGAGCGGGTGGTTCGCATTCCAGCGAGGTCTCGAGATAATGTGACCGGGATGTAAATTAAGTTTAATCCTGTCAAATAAATTAAATCATGCTACACCGAAACGACAGCAATACGAGATATATCACCATTTTTAATTTAGGTTTTTTTGGTAATACCTCTATCTTGCAAATATATTGACACAAGAAGAGCTTTGACCTGCATTACACACAATTTGAAGTCGATGACCTTTCTGACGCCGCCGCGCCGCTTTCAGCCTCACAAGGTTAATCTGGGCGTAAAGAAAGAAGGAAAAGGCAGACGTAACCTAAAATAAATTTATTCCAGTCAACCAAGTGGGAACGAAAAAACTCCTTCTCCTGTTTCTTATAATAATTGTTTTTTTTTGTTACAAGAGCAAAATAACAAAAGATTGTTATTAGAGATAAAAATAAAGATATCGTCACGACATGAATCCCCGAGGGAGTGTCAGAGGTGTTCCGAGTTTGAATTGTGAAATGCAAGTCACAGTCCACACTCGGTACACCTGCGTTTCACTGACGATTATTACGTCCCAACGAGATGGGTGGTGAGTCCTATCGCCATGCTTCGGGCACAAATACACGCTTTTTAAGGACATGCAGGTTACTTTACGGTGTTTTCCTTCACAGTTCAGCAAGTGGTAGATAAGAACAAATACTATGCACATAAATTTCGAAAAACTCATTGGTGCATGCCTAACTGAGGATCAAACCTGGATCTCAAGATTGCGAGGCCAGCGTTCTACCCCTGAGCAACCGCTGCTTTTTTAGATAAAAAGTCCTATAATTTTATTAAAACTCGCGTAAGTTGACATACTAAATTATTTTACATGCGGCTTTAACACTCACGTGCGATTGTTGTTGACTATATGCCAATTGTTTCGCCAATTATCAAGACGAGTGTCGTTCTTAGGATGACGACGCGGCGTTCACCGTCGTTGTCAAACAGGCACTGGCAACTACTGAGCAAATCTGAGCCGATCGTCGAGATACGCGCGCGGCTCGTGCGCTGAGCGTGGGCTGCGTCATCGATGGAAGCGGGATGATATAATTAATAACCGCCCTTAATAACGAATAATTTGAACAATTAAAAGAATCAAGTGCATCCATCATCCCACCTCCTTCAACGAGGTGTTTCCGATATCATGTCCTGTAACAATCCACACTCTGAAACACCTCTGTTCCCCTAGGGGATATTTTATGTCGTGACGATATGTGTTTTTGAGATCTACTATCTTGCAAAAAAACATCTTTGTTGCGTAATGAATCTTGTATCTATAGTTTTAAGAACGCAGCAGAACATCGCTACCTTCTAAGTGCAGACTAAGTACATGGCAAGTTCTCAGACGTGAAGACCCGATAGGTCGCAGGAACTCCACGTAAATACTTAAGCACTCGACGGTCCTCTTACTTAGACTGAGTTAACTATTTGTGAAGAGAAATAATGGAGGGCTAATGATTTCTGCAAAGTTGAACTAACTTACTTGTGTCTTTTTACTCCATGGTAGATTTCTTGGTAACTTATTTTGTTCATGTAGGATTCATATTATTAAAAAGTAAAAGTTTGTGAAAACATAACGGCTTGCTTTACTATAGCAACAGGCCCCTCAATTCACACTTTCTGGATTCACAATTACAAAGAACTCTAAAAGGACATTGCACAACCTCCAATTACACCACCCTACCTGAAATCCAGAACGTTGAAATATTTGCATGTAGTTTGACAGCCTTTAAGCCACCATTGACTATCAAACATGCTTGTTGTGTCGAATGCACTCTTTTAAAATTCTTCTCAAGCTTTTGCTTTCTTTAGCTTTTTCCGCTTCTATCAGGCCAAAGTCAAACTTTGAATACTTGGGTTGTTTATCCTGTTTCAGTTTTTGACATAATCCATCGGGAAAAGTTCTGCTAGACCACTTTTTGCTTATTTTACCATAGTAATAATTTTTAATAATAGTAAGGCAAATACGTTTTTTACCTATATAACTATAATAGTATGTAGTATCAGTTTATTGCGGTACATAGTACATATATATTTATACGTGGTATTAGTATAATCAATGAATGTATAGGATTATGTCTAAATAGAAAATCAAGTACCTTTGTTGTAAATTTGAAAACCTAGTTAAGACCCGTTTAGCAACTGGATTGTGAAAAACCCGCCTTTCGTGTTTAATCAAAAAACGGTTTAACAAAATTCAAAATTCAAAAAGTTTATTTTGCAAAGTAGGTATATATAATACACGTTTCACAAGTCAAATTTTAATCTTATAAAAATATATGTAATAAAATAATAAATGTACATGAACTACTTACAAGGTGAAATCCAATCAACCGCCCGAACCCATACCGGAGACCCGGCCAGGGACCAGGAACAAGGTTCAATGATCACCAACCGAGCCCCCAGCACGAATCCAGGCGGCCGACCAAATCCCATCCTATATACTACATAGTAATAGGTTACGTATATAAATACATGCCTACCTCCGCCCATTCGATTAGTCTTGCTAAGAAGAACGGGCAAGAAACTTGGCAAGATCATGTCATTTTTTTTAACATAAACTTAAACTATACATTGAATTACTTATATCTACTTTAACCAAGGGATAAGAAAATACAAGACAGCAGGAATTCAGGTTAATGAAAAAAGAAAAACATATATATCTTTGCCTACCTGTCTCATACAGTCTATTTCCTTTTACAGTCTGTAATTAATTAATGTTAACTCTTAAGAGGAATCAAAAGTTAGGAATTTATATTAATTAATTAAATTATTACCTACTATCATCAAAATCAGTATCACTATAACACCATGCTTCACCATCATCCAAATATTCATTTATTTTATAATATGCCTTTTTCAGTAGGCCCTGCTTGATATACTGTTTAAACTTATTCTCTGACAAAGTAAGGACCTCTTTTGGAAGTTTATTGTAAAATCTTATACCATGTCCTACGAAAGAGGTACTCACTTTGGCGAGTCTGATTTTTGGAAAAGCCAGTTTATACTTATTTCTGGTTTCCTTACAATGTTGCTCACCAAGCCTCGGGAGAGACTCAACATTTTTTCTAACATATCTAAGGACCTGGTAAATATATTCACAAGGAACAGTTAGTATATTGATTTCTTTGAACTTTTCTCTTAATGAATCCCGGTGCTTCATATTATAAATAGCCCGAATTGCTCTCTTCTGCAAAACAAAGACTGCGTCTGTATCCGCGGCTCTACCCCATAACAGCATGCCGTATGACATAATGCTGTGAAAGTAACTAAAATAGACTAGTCTAGCAGTATCTACATCAGTAATTTGCCTTATGCGTCTAACAGCGTTTGCGGCCGAACTAAGTCTACCACATAGGGCTTCTATGTGGGGACCCCACTGAAGACGAGAGTCTACCGTAATGCCCAAAAACTTAGTTTCGTTAACTAACTCCAGCTTGGACCCCTGCAAAAGCAAATTACAATCCACTTGAATAACATTTGGTAACATGAATTTTATACATTTTGTCTTTTTTCCGTTTAAAACTAGATTATTTACAGTAAACCAATCAAGCACCAGCGATAAAGTTGTATTCGCGTCGTCAAGGATATCTTTACGTCTATTAACTTTAAAAATAAGTGACGTGTCGTCTGCGAATAGTACTATCTTAGTTAAGTCTTTAATTAAATAGGGAAGGTCATTTATGTAAATTAAAAACAGCAAGGGCCCCAATATGGAACCCTGCGGGACACCCATTTTAACTAATGCTCCACATGATTTTACCCCATTAATGTCTACCTTTTGAATACGATCACTAAGATACGACTTCATTAACGCCAAAGATTTGCCCCTCACTCCGTAGTGATCTAATTTACATAAGAGTGTTTCATGATTAACGCAGTCGAAGGCTTTCGAGAGGTCACAAAATACACCAAATGCATCCGGCTTTTCTTCCCAAGCATCAAAAATGTGCTTAACTAAAGCAACTCCTGCATCTGTGGTTGACCTCCCTCTAGTGAATCCGTATTGTTCACAGTGAAGCAACTTATTCAAATTAAAATGAAATAACAATTGATTAAAAACTATTTTTTCAAAAACCTTACTCAAAACCGGTAAAACTGACACAGGTCTATAGTTTGATGGGTCACCGTTGTCGCCTGATTTAAAAAGGGGGATCAATTTACTAAACTTCATTAAGTCAGGAAAGATACCATCATCTACACATTTATTAACAAAATTTAACATTTATTAAAACATTAACAAAATCTTATTACTTATGTATTGTGTATGCTGCTAGAGCAAAGTTTCCATTGGTTTCTGTTGAGGAAGTATTGAGTAAATTTTGAATATAATTGTTCTGTTTCGATTAATTAGAAAAAGGTGGGTTTTTCACAATTCAGCTGCTAAACCGCTCTTAAATGTCTCACCTATGAATAAAATACTACCAGCATGTTCGCCACTATTTTTAAATCGTTATTCGCTCCAGCAAGTTCGAACGTGAGTATGGCCTTTAAATTTCGGGTCACAAAAACAAAAGCTTTCGGCAGCATTGTCTGCGAAAAAGAGAAGGGGGTAACATACGGGAGTATTACACCCGAATGGTCATGCCCATTAAACGTAACGAGTGGGTAGACGGGACAAAAATGTCCTGCCGTGCCGACAATAGATACCTTTACCTTACAATGTGTTGGGCCGTATTTGTCCTCATCTGATGGGCCGGTTGTTGTAAGTCATGTTTTTGTCGGTAGATGGCGTTGATATCACGTGGTAATGTTTTGTATGCTTTACTTTTTCATAGGGGATGTAGGTCTTTATTGCGGAGGTTTACTGTAATGCACGAACATGTCAACAATTTTTTTAAAACACATTTTGTGTTCTATCTTTTTCATGTTTTATATTCGGTTATACAGAATACACATGGTTTGCTGACTGCTAGAAGTAGTATTTCAGAAATAATTAATTCATACACGTAATATACCAAAATATAAGAAAAATAAAAGGTATTTTTGTTTTCATTATTTAATTCAGAGTCTGCATGAACAAATTGATACAAATGCATATTGGAGAAAAAAAAACGGAAGTACAAAAGCTGGATATTTTCTCCATGGAATAATCATATTAATTAGTTAATTAACTTGCAGATACGTCATCAGTCGAATGATGACGGCCCCATACCGAGGGCGGAAATATATCGTTTTTTTTTTTGTTTTAATACTAATAAATAAATAAATAGCTCATAAAAGTAAAATATAATATATTAAATCTTAAAATCTATCCAATCTACAAAATATAATAAATATCATCTAAAAACTTTATAAATAAAAATCTCGGTCCAAGTCACTGCCCCCCGTTAGTGTGCCCAGGCTACTGGCACAAAATAACCACTTACAGAATGATTACTCCCCAAAACAAGCAAAAACAGGCGCACGCACACATAGACGCGTACGTACGACGATCTCGGAGATACTCGGGTGAATTCCAATACGAAATTCTACCGAGATCATCATACGTACGCGTCTATGCATGTGTGCGTCTGTTTTCGCTCCGTCATCGAGCCTTCCTTCTGGTAGTATCTATTTTGTGCTATTGGTAACGTTGTCCTCGTTGGACAGTCTCCTCTAGCCCAGGTAAGCGCAAGCTCTGCTGTGGTTATTTTCCTCTATGCCCTCCACAATACATCACACCACAAGGCACGACGAAAGTTCTCTAACATGCGCTCTATATAAAGTGAAACTTAATCAACTGCCCGAATTTCTAAAGTCAGGTCACGTGACATCGAGAAACGTATTATAATCATCATCATCATAAAGTCTTTATTTATTTTATTGCACAATAAAAGTACAAAATGACGGACTTAATGTGTAGAGCATTTTCTACAGGTCAACCCACGGATGGTACAAGATATAATTATATACCATAATAATGAAAACAAAACATGACCTAAAATGGCACATATTCTCTGAAAAAAAAAAACTTTTAGAAATTAAGCTATGGGAATTACAAACATTAAATTTTTTATTTTAAATTTCGATTTTTTGTGTGGGTGGACCCCGTGTGGGTTCAGCGTATAAAGTCTACAAACACAAATTAATCTAAATTTTATTCACACATTAATACGATTCTCGATGTCACGTGACCTACCATTACCTTATCTGAGCCACCTGAAACTTAACATGTGCGAGTTCTATCACCAACTGAACCTCCCATAGGAATTCGGGTGGTTGAGTTGAATCGGCTTCACTGGTTTTGTTTCTTGGCGGTACCTTAAAAATTAATTTACGTATTACCTTTGTTCGGTAAATACTGAAAAATGTTAAGTCAAAAAAACTGCGCTGACGCCCATTTCCAAGTAACGTGGACAGTGACTACATGTCTTCATCTGCTAGGATCATAAAAATAAAATTCCGTTTCTTCTTCTTTCATTAGAATAGTTGTATTAATTACTATTACATGCGGCTTTAACACTCACGTGTAATTGTTGTTGACTATATGCCAACCGTTTCACCGATCCCTTGATAATGTCGAAATTGCATCGGTGAAACGGCCGGCATACGGATTGTTGTTGACTATATGCCAACCATTTCACCGATGCCTTGATAATGCCGAAATTGCATCGGTGAAACTGTTGGCATATAGTCAACAACAATCACACGTGATTATTAAAACCGCATGTAAAAATAATTTAGTATATCAGCTCACGCGAGTTTTAATAATATTGTTGTTGTCTTGTTGTGTTACTTTTTAATATACCTACCCATGATTGTACCTATACATAACCTAATTTGTTGAGCATTTGTATATTGTTGATTTGTACTTGTGTTTTTATAAGCTGATTAATGCTTGAAATAGTCGTTAGTACCTTTTTATTTTTAACCGATTCGAGTATTATTTTGCTTACGTAATAACTCGAGCAAGACTAGCTAATCCCAAAAAACCTCACCCCAAAAATTTGCAACTTAACAACCGCATTCCTCGGATATTACGCAAAAAACCCCGAAAAAATATATTTGGCTCAGCAAAATGTATTGCTGGATTAGCGAACAACGGACGCAGTGTCCAATCTCAGCCTTTTGAAGCATCATTCTCACTTTTGTGCTACGATTGTACTTTCTGCTACCGCTACGAAAATATTTGAGACTCTATTCCGAACGCAACACGATTCAAAATCGAATAAATATATGCTTGTTGCTCCTTAGATGGAACAAATTCGTAGTTTTTTTGCTGCGTAAAATAAAGGTCATAATAAAAGGAAGAGTATGTTTGCCGTGAGTCAGTCAGTTCTGTATGCCGTAATAAAGACGGATACGTGGATGTTTTTCACGTTCGTGTATTGTCTTGCGAGATAAAAGATTTTATGTTGACACTTGTTTCCTTCTCTGAACATAAGGAGAAACTAGAGCAAAATCTGTAGTTTCTTCTGCAATAAAATGCTCTAAAATCCCTTTAAAAAGCAGTTTCCTTTTTTAAATCTTGAAACCTAACTATTACTTCAAGTTGAAATTGGACTTTTAACTAGACATTTCAAGAACAGCGCTTTTCTATAGAAGTTGTAGCTTTAAATTTTTGCAGAAAATTGTCATTTTCTTTGAATTTTTAATGTTATTTGTTTAACACTACAGTAGGCGCGCCCTAATTGACTCCTATAACGGTCGCGCGGGGTACATCTGTAGCCCATTTTGAATGCAAATATTGTGGGTTATATTTAAGAAGAATGAAAAAGATTTTAATTTTATGAATAAACATCTTTATTTATATCGTTTAATAATAAAAAAAATAAAAATCATGAATTGTTTAGGTAGTTTTTAACGAAACAACAGAAATTATAGAAAAATCAACATGAGACGCAGACGCCGCCATGATTTCCTAAAAAGGTATTAATAATAAGTATATTTGTTATAAAACAGTATTTAAAATGCAAAAATTACACTGAAATAAAGTACCCTTAAAATATTAGTACAATCTTTGCATAAATAATAGGGATTTATCACATTCCCTGAAAGGTCGCGCGGGCTACATACGCAGCCCATCCACTTTATTAGTCGTTCTGTTCTGAAGTGTGACGCGTTTGAGAAAGAGGTACGAATAATATACCCTGGTCTACACCTGTAGCCCACGCGTCCACTCTAGTGTTAATTCTACATAACTTATGACGTACAGTGCACATTAGATTTTGTACTTATCTTATACACTTCACTATAGGTGCTAATTTAGTATTGCAAGTGTATAGCTTGATGTGATCTCCACTGTACATATAGAACAAAAATCATAAAATCTTGTACTTTTACGGTACAGACTATTGACTTTTTCCAACACAATATCTTCAAATAACGAAACCGCCCAAAACCAGATCCCAACAAAAACAATGTACGAAAATAATGTCATAAGAATATGCAAAAACGGTAATTTCATGATATTATAGTAAGGTTTAAAAGAACTAAATAAAATAAATAAAAACTAAATATATATCATAAATAGCCAATTACAATTAATAATTAATCAAAACCACGAATCTTTCAGTATAAATGGCCACTTATGAAACAATTCCTGACTTTATTGATTCCGTTACACTAAAGCCGATTCTAAAGGCTTTAATTTTAGTTTTAGTGCCGTCAAAACTAAATTTTGTTTATTACAAACTAAAAAGCAAAATTACTTCTAAATAATTTTAGTTTTGACAGCACCAAAACTAAAATAAAATCTTTCAGAATCACTTACACTAACGACATCATTCCCTATATTTTAATTACGTCTTAGTATATCGATATTTTCTTCATCAACAGTTCATATCCTGTATTTCTGACCTAGATCAGATGAATCAATTTCCGTACAAATGCGGAAGAGGAGCTGGCTATATATATATATATATATACAGGGTGTAATCGTTAAGTGTGACCAGGCGCTTATTCCGTAACTATTACGGATATCAAAAAAATTTAAACTGATATCGAAAGTACGTTGATCGTACGAAAATCAAACGAGAAGTATCCAAAATTTTGACATTAAACATTCCCATACATTTAGTATGAGATTAGTAGAAAGGTTTTAGTTTTCTTATTTTAAGTGGTCTAGTACTTATTTTACCTTAATCTCATTTAATGATTACGTATGATATGATAATAATGATTTTCAAATACATACACGTGTAGATTAATTATGTTACCACTTCAAATTAGTAATAAACCTTGTTTCAATATCGCATTAATACTTAATGTATGGGAATGTTTAATACACAAAGTTTTACTAAGTTATTTTACTCGTATCTTCTCACTTGTTGAAGAATACATTTACATGAGAAAAATAAGTAGTTTCTTTGTCGGCACTTGGTAGAATACCCGTAGAATTATAGGTTATAGATTACACACCATGAAATTTTAGTGGTTTTGGTAACGAAAACTGGTCATAGTATATACTTAGTGTTTACATAGTATTTACTATGTAGCCAAACCTGTTTCATTACAGTTTGATCGAGTAAGTATTTAACAGGAACAGCTGTTTTTTTTCCTTATTTGGTGGTTAGTAAAAGTTGCTCATACGAACGAGTACAATTTCGTTTCCAAAACTACTCAGATTTCACCTTGTATTCACATAAGTATACATATAACAATACCATATCAAAAAAAATCTATGGAGAATTTGAAGGAAACTCAATTTTTAGAACTAACATTTTCGCATTCTATTTTAGGAATCACAAATCCACATTTTATAATTTATTTTGTGTATGAATGAGACAACATTAGACTAACAGCAACATTAATTTAACTTTTGTAAAAAGTGTGCTGTAAAAAATTATTACGAATCTTATCATGGAAAAGGATGACATTTAGAACGAACTGTTTTGGAAAATTAAATTTTAATTATCAAACTGACAATAAAAACGAAATTTAATACGTAGATGTAAAACCTTGAAATCATCTTTCAAACAAAAAACAAACGATGGAAATAGCTATTGAATTACAGAAATTATGAACTCATGAATCTGTAAGAAAATTTCGGGAATTTCACCTATTAAATTGTAGCAAAAGCCTTATGAAATTCAAACGTCTTAATTTTACTAACACAGAAATCTTTTGTTGTACGAGTATTTTTTTGTTACTGATAATAATTTTTATAAGAACCTCCGGGGAGAAAAAGAGAGTTTTGAGAACATTCCAATAGTACACACAGAAACGAAGCATCAAGATTTTGCACCGACCAGCACTCGTAGCACAGTGTTTAATGGCACGCGATGCGATTTAGTTGAATCACAAGTGCGAGGAGCATGACATACTGTTTAATCGCAAAAACATCGTGTCACGCTTCTCGCACTTGTGATTCAACTAAGTCGCGTCGCGCGCGATTAAACACTATGTGCTACGGGTGCAGTTTAGTTCACATCACTATTTAAAAACCAACAGTTTTAAACCTTTTCTGTAAAACATGTAAATCGACGGTGGAACGGAAATCCCCCGTTATTTGTGACCCCATAAATAGTTGTCTTCTATTTATGGCTTTGTTTTTCCGGCAGTTAACTACCGGGTAGATGTGTGTGTCTGTATGTATTGAATATTTTATTACTTTGAATTGCTTTCGGCTGGCTGAAGGGTTAATGATAGGGATGATTTTTTTTTTAATATCTTTTTTTTTGAAAATATGCAGAGTGTGTTTCTAAATGGATATCTGGCAATATTTAGGTAAGGAAGTTCTAGTAACTTGGATTCTCATTTATTATTCATTATTATATGTTAACTTTATTACATTATTATAATTATTTAATTTTTCAGTATCGTTATCTTGTAAACAGTAATTTAAAAAAATAGATACCTGCAGTCGTTATCGCTCGCGACTTCGTCTGCCTTCACCACTTGATACGTGGCTATAAATGTAGTCTAATAAATAGATAGACATAGCCCCATCTATTTTGTAAAAAGTACAGAACATACTCGCACTTTACTGATTTTTTTTTAACGGATTAAACCCTATTATTCTTGTTACAAGTACAGATAACTGTAGCAGAAATAATATCATGCTATATTGTCTGGAGTTGGAGTAAACTTTATAAGTATTATTATACGGGCAGTATTTAAACGAGCGAAAATAAATTCAAATTCAAGGTCTCAAAAATACTGAAATAGCATACTAAATTACTAAGTGGGCGAAAGACTGTGGTGTGGGCGAATAAAAATGTTGAAAACAGCGACTTGAAAGTACAAATTTGAGGCGAACAATTTTCTATTTTAGTGACAATTACATTTTAAGTAATAAAAATAGGGACATTATTTTTTATCTTACATGTAATCTTAACACGATCCTCCTCGCTTCGCTCGTCGTCGCACCTATTTTTTTGACTTTTGGTGAAATATTTTCGATTTCATACTTTAAATTCGCCCACTCAGTATTTTAGTCGCTCGTTTGGTATTTATTCCGGACAATTATATATTTATTCGCCCGATTAATAATGACTCTTATTATACTAACTTGAACTAACTTGTGTCAGGATCGTAGCAGATGGAAATTTGTAGCTTCTGTCTCCTAGAGCGTACATACATACGTACGTAGAGGCTTCTCATGAAAATCGATTCCTCTAGTGTCACCCTGCTATTTCCCTAGCGACCCATATTTCGATTTTAAAACCACTCTGCGCTAACAAACACTAGTGATTCTTATTTACTCAAAATTAAAGCTGATTTTGCTTTGATCTATATGCACTAAAAGATTAGACAGCCTAAAATCCTGTACATACTGTCGCAAATTAGCATTGCAGTGAATTTGGAAAGTTGTGTTTACATTACCGTGGCGCACTGACGCTGCGCTGACCAAACGACTCCTTAGGGATTTTATGTAACCCCGCCCTAAAGTAAGGTACTGCGGCAAGTGATGGGCGTAAGCGAATTATTAGGAAAGTAAGGATAAAAAAACAGCTTGTTGATTTGGTCCGTAACTTCTGTCACAGGAGTGTTACAAAATGCTTAATCCAAAAAAAAACAGGCTAAATTTTTTACAGATAATTGAAGATGGATATGTCTTGTTTTAGGTGTACTTAATTTTTTTAGAAGCGGGATAGATATCAAAGGGTTTGCCTTAACTGAACATGAACAACCAGATGTCCCCACGTTTCCTCCCACTTATTTCACCGACATAAACACAAAAACTATTACATATAGTATTCGGCATAATAAATGTATACGGCACACATACTCATATTTCTCACGCACACTAATAGTATACATGCAAAAAGAGAGCGGCACATCAATCTATGAACACGGACAGTACACCACATCACATCTTTATTGACATTGACATTGGGTCTCGTATGAGGCCTTTGTTTGACCTCATGCGTTCGCATGCGCCACACCATATCTCCTGACATCAAAGCGCTTGTAACTGAAACGACGACGATGCATCGTTCTTCCATACTTCATTAATAATACATTCTTTGTAGAAACTCAAAATTATAATATTATTAAAACTCGCGTGAGCTGACATACTAAATTATTATTACATACGGCTTTAACAATCACGTGTGATTGTTTTTGAATATACGATAACCGTGCCCAGTGCCTAGTGACAGTGACGACGTTGTGCGAACAATTCGAACAATTAAAAGAACCAAGCGCCACCACCATCCCACCTCCTTCGACGACGCAGCCAACGCTCAGCGCACGAGCAATGCGTGCAGCTCGCCGATCGGCGGCTGCCAGTGCCCGTTTGACAACGACGGTGAACGCCGCGTCGTCTTCCTAAAAACGACACTCGCCTTGATAATGCCGAAATTGTATCGGTGAAACGATTGGCATATAGTCAACAACAATCACACGTGAGTGTTAAAGCCGTATGTAATAATAATTTAAACTCAAAATTATTTCTCTCACCATTCCTTGACCCCGCTCATACCTCAGACCTCAGTTCATCCACTGGCCAGCTGTATTACCATCATGAATCGCCCCGTACATTTTAATGAAGTCAAAGTAATTAGTTTTTTTAACGTCCCCACTGAGCGCGATTTGGAACGAAGTGGTTTTTGTTCTTTTCCCTTCGTGGCATATTTTATTAGTTGGTTTAGGGTCTGACTCCGCCAGATGTCATAATAGGGAGAGACTGCTGAAAAACGGTTTGCGAATTGGTGCAACACGTTTTTGTATAGCATGGCGTTATGTTGTCTTCTTACCCTTATATGAACCTGAAAATTATTTGAAAATATGCAGTGTAACCACAAAACGGTGTTTAACTTTAGACAGTGTTTAAATCTGTTGCTGTCACTTTTTTACAATATGAAAGAAAAGGCGACAACAATAGATTTAAACACTGTCTAAAGTTAAACACCGTTTTGTAGTTACACCGATGAAGTTTATGGTCGTGATTGTCGGCACTTGGTGGAACTTATGACACATTGTGATTAAAATACACTTGTACTTGTCCACTTTTTATTATTGTTACTTTTAACCCTTGTTGTTACTTTTAACTTAATTAAGGTTAAAAGTAACAATAATATAAAGTGGACTAGTACAATTGTATTTTAATCACAATTTGAAAATGTGTAAATATAAACTGAAATTTTATTCACAGTGAAACTGAAAAAAAATATTTAATTGTACAAATTGAAAACAAATAAGTACATAGTAATTTTTAAAAACAAAAAGCTTAAGTTTTAAACAAAGTCCTATCGCTTTCTTCAGATATCTTTTATTTTTAGTATTCTCGATTAAAACGACGAACGTTACTTATACGTTTTCAATATATCTCTATAATTTCTTTATTCGGTAACAATGATTAATATCCTCTTACATTTCGTAGACCTTTAAAAACATAAATATCTAAAATTATGATTTTAAATATTTTCGTAATACATAATTTGACTGCCTCTCTGGTCTAGCGATCGAGTTTCAGGGCGTATTTTGTGTCCGATCTGCGTGCTTCGAAAAGCTACTATTGCCACAATTTGTGTTTAGTAAAGTTGTTTGTTGCTTGCACCCGCAGGAGATGATTACCCTTGAATTTTTGCAATATCATGCATGTTCGTAAAAAGTATAAAACTCAGTCTGCTCCTGTCATTTTGAATTTCACAACGCAATAAGGCCGAACAGTTAATAAAGATATATGCATATATAATTTCACAGAACGCAATAAAGGCCAGACAGTAAAGAAAGATATATATAATTTCACACAACGCAATAAAGGCCAGACAGTAAATAAAGATATATATAATTTCAGTTTTATCGGATTTTATAGAAAGCGCTTTTTGTAAAATTTCCAAGTATGTACTTACCTGAGTCAGTATACAATTGCCATTAAAGCTTCTCTCGTCATAAGTCAAGTTTTATTATATCTTCAACGAGAACGTTTTTATGAATATTGTTTAACGCACAACTGAACACTTTTATCTTCCCGTAACGAAAAGGTTAACGGGAAATAAAATGGATCTTGAAAGTTTTTTTTTAATAGAATTTTCGATTACATGTTCTATTTCATTTGTAGTTTTGTGTAGTTTAATTACAAGGTAAAATTTATAGAAATTAAAATTTTAAAACTTTTTCGTATCGTATGTTGTTTTGATGATTTCTTAGAAAAGTATAATATTCGAGATTATTCACAACTTTTAGTGAACTTGTGAGTTTATTACATAAATAGTAAAATAGTTTTGAAAATGAAAACTGGTAGTAGACTTGTCTGTACGATCCATAACGTCTGTTACTGTGTATGAAAACCTAAAATTGCTAAAAATAAAATCACCTGACTTATTACAATAATAAAAACCAAATAATGCAAAATCTACACGAAGAAAATTTATGGAACAGACGATTGTTTTCGCAATTTCTGTTTTGATTCCGAGTAAAAGGTTCGAAATCCATGAAAATTTATTAGTTTATAAAGACTCGTCTACATCGGTTTTGTCTATATTTTGTCTATGAATAACTATGAATAAAATCGGTAAAATTTCATAAAAATATCGAATATTGGGTAATACGAACCCCCAAACTCGATATACCGAAATGCTCAGCGTCAAGCTGTGACCTATTTTCCAAAGGCGCTAGCGTTCATGTTTTCGGAATGTAAATTTTTGTTCACTATCTGAAAGTACATTTCACGAAACTGTATTGGCACAGAATATCCAGCTTCATTGAATAGAAAGCTTTTGATATTATTTGTACCTTTTTATTGTTACAAAGCCAGAAAATCAATACGAATGTTTTGAATGTAAAGTACGATTTCCATAGTTGCCTGTTCTATATTTTTGTTTACATAGTCTTATTTATAATTACACCAAGTAGTATTATATCATTTGAAGCATAATTATCTTATAATATATATAATCGGGTCTACCGCGATAAATTTTTACCTTTTTTACGAAAAGGGGACACGAGACAAACAACTGTCTCGAAACGTCGGGTGTCCCCTTTTCGTAAAAACGGTAAAAATTTATCGCGGTAGACCCGATTATATATATTATAATGTGTACGAAACGCGAGAGTTTAAAGCATAATTATCTGTTGCTAAAGCTTGGGTTACTGTGCTTTTAATAAGTACCATACAGCCCCTGGTACAGATCGCGCCAAACTTCTAGTCCACTCTGAAGTTGCTTCTACGTAGAACGGCCCCTACATTTTGTTCTTGTCGATGCGAATCGCCTTGTGTTCAGAGTGGACTAGAAGTTTGGCGCAATACTTGACTTTGAACGGAGCAATTAAGAACACACACCATAACGCTATCAACTCTCAGTTGTGGGCGTGGCAAAATGTCATGCTGTTTCATTTCGCTATAAAGTGCACGCTCCATGAAACATGCGAGGACAATACAATCGTGCCAATTTCGTTGCGGGCGCAAATTTGAAATCTTTTTCAGAAGAAACATTATTTTGGCAAGAGTTTTTAAATTTTCAAACATTATTTTTGAATATTATTAATCAAGATAACATTTTCGATTTTTAACTCGTATAAATTTTTTGATTTTATCTAAAACAATAAAAGCACATTCGGCTACACTTTTGGCATAAAACCGTTAAATTAACGTATTTTAGAGGTTTGTTGTTAAGACATTATTCAAATTTCACGATTTTTAGTTCAAATTAAACGTAGATCTAAAAAATGTTAAAAGACTAAGCCCAAAATATTATAATAACATTTCATAGATACCCAACAATTTTGTGACAGCCTTTGTATCGAGGTATGCGCGTGGTGGCGCCTCTTAAAGAACAACCAAGCCTAAATGAAACGTGCCTCTGATTGGCTCCTACACTAAAGACAATAAAACAAATTAAATTAAAACAATCGCTTATGTTACTAAAAGTGGAGCTTCTAAACGTCACATGTTGGCTAAATGGCAAATTAAAACAATAGATAACATCAAATGTATACATACATGTATAATTTTATACGCTATCGCCTATGCAAATTCATACTTTAAGTAAATATTATAAATAAGTCTTGTCTTGAATATCAGGGTGGACCGAATTTTTGTAACGAAATGCCTAATAGCACGTTACACTCCAGACACTTGGTGTCTGAGAGAGAGACTGAAAAAAACGACACTTTGTGTTTACTTTATATAGAATGTCTGTTTACAACCACATGTCTATATAATTTATAATTTTTCAAATCGGTGCGGATCCACCACATTTTCACTTTTTCTGGCTTGTTTACTGGATTACATAGAAAAGTACCTATATAATCAGTTGTTGATTTTCAAAGATCCTAGGTTGTTTTCGTAAAACTGGAGAATGACTCCCTATTTTGTACAAAGCCTTATTATTTTAGTTCTACAAAAGCAAAGGGTTGGATGCTTGCTTCATATGTTATTTTAAGGAAGCTTCATTTTATGAATCTTAGATCTATGCTTATGCATTTAATTTCACTTAGCCTTTTAAAATATCAATTTTAAAACAGTCTAATGGTAAATTGAGAAAGTTTAGTTTATTTCTTTCTCGAGATCAGAGATTATTTCAACGTCCCTAAGGAGGAACAAGTAATTAGCTGGATTCCCAGTAGTTTTATAATCCTCTTTGTTTATTGGCTCATTGTGTTAGCAGATATTTAGGGACCCATCAAAACTAAATCCTTTTTAATAGTATTCGAATATCGCTATGATGATAATGTCAAAATTAGCGAAATGTTTTAAATAAAATGTCTTATCAATACTCTTATAATGAAAAAACTCGTAAACTGTTGAATTGGATAGACATTTTTTTGGGTAACTTAAAAGTCGGAATCCCTCAAACTGAACCTACGGTTTCTCTCTAAGCATTTGTGATGCTTTTATACAAAATGCTGCAGAAAAATTATAAAATTATAAATGACAATGCCTAGCAAAGTTTCTGATACAGACTAATTGTGTTTTTTTTTAATAATAAATCCGTTGTTGCAGGAGTAGACGACACGCACAAATTCCTCGGCAACGAGACGCACACGGACTACTTCCGGTTGTTGCTGCGAGACGGCAACTACCTGCTAGTTGGCGGCAGGTTGGTGGAACTATTACTTGATTTATTTAAACCACATTTAATATGGGCCATCTCCCTCACCTGCCATATAAATGCTTTGGGTGTTTGATCTCAATGAAACTTTGCACACATCTTTATATATGTTTCACATCTGTCATCAAGAGGTGCAAGATAGTGAGATATTCAAAAAGCCCCGAATTTATGATTATGATATGATATGAATTTATGATTTATGTTTATTTATAGAAAAGTGTATAAACTTATTTTTCTTTACATGAACGACGTCTGTATTTCTCTCTTTTTTTATTTCCAGTATAGAACTTGCTAAACTTTGCGTAAAAACGAGGCAGTATTCACGATATCCTGACAGCTATTATGATGGTGTTTCATCAAATTTTGCTTTTTGGGCTGTATAGAGACGTAGTGAGATGTCGCTACATAATACCTATGAAAAAAATAAACTGTTGACTTCACATTCAGTTTTAACATTTTGGTAAGAAAAATATAGGCGTAATAGGGCCTCTTAAACCTATTCATTCATGCTTTGTTGAAGGCTAGGAAGTCCGGGTTCGACCCTTGTTGGTCTAAGGACACCAATGATTGTTTTCACATTACTATGATGTAGCGACGATTGGTCAGTAGTAACATCTCATATTAAATGTATTTAAAAAATGTTTTTCACGCTATCAACCACATTATCATCGTCTTCTTTTCTGGCTGTGTCAGTTTTTTATTTATTCATTATTATTATTATTATATATTATTTATATATTATTTATTATTATTATTTATTATCTCAAATAACACCACTATTAAAGGTGGATGTAACCTAATGCAGGAATAATGACATTATAAAAATACTTACAATCAAAAAAACACGAAAAATCAACACAAATTATAAATTGCATAATAGTAGTTTATGCTACAAGGGCGAAAAGGAATAAATCACGAGGACGATTTAAAACACGAGCGTAGCTTTTAAACGTAACCGAGTAATTTATTGCTCTTACGCCCGTGTATCATACTACGTTTTTCAATGCATAGTGTAAGGAAATAAAACAAATGTGAACTTTAAATTATGATTGGCTGAAAAGGACTGTATCCAGAGCCGTTAAACAGTGGAAAAAAAGTATAACATTTATGGTACACAGGAAAGGCTGCAGGTTAGCCAACCATTGTAAATAAATTAAAAAATAATAATAATAATAATAATAAAGCCCTAGGGCAAAATAATCAACTTTCTGTTCTGTTTTGATGCATAAAAAGTGGGCCTTTACGAGCACTTGCATTGAAAACAATTATAAGGTTGCTCTTATTGTGGTGACGGCCAGTAGTTCATGCGTACTACACATAGTATATAATAGGTATAATATATGGTTACGACATGAATCCCCGAGGGGTTTTCAGAGGTAATAATAATAATATGTACTAGTAATAGTACGTAATAATCGTCGGTGAAACGCGGGTGTACCGAATGTGGACTGTAACTTGCATTTCACAAGTTCACACTCGGTACACCCGCGTTTCACCGACGATTATTACGTTCCGACATGATGAGTAGTGAGCTATATCGCCATACTTCGGGCACAAATACACTCATTTTAGGGCATGCAAGTTTCCTTACGAAGTTTTCCTTCACCATTCAGCAAGTGGTAAGTAAGAACAAACACATAAATTCCGAAAAACTCATTTGTGCAGCATGACCGGGGATCGAACCTGGATCACGCAGTAGTAGTCTGAAAAGGGCTATTGAATATTTTGAAACGAACAATGATAAAATAAACTTTTAACAAAAAAATAGCAACCGACTTCAATAGTAACAGCAGTCATTCACTAAAAAGTTAATAATAATTCTATAAAGACCGATGGTACCGAAGCAACACTTTTGCCGACTTCTTTCTTCCTGAAACGTTATTATGTTATCTAGAAGTCGGCGTTCTTATATTGGTTTTTATGTTGCTATATCGTAGGAAATACGCCGACTTCTGAATAACATAATGTTTCAGGAAGAAAGAAGTCGGCAAAAGTGTTGCTTCGGTACCATCGGTCTTTATAGAATTATTATTAATTTTTTAGTGAATGACTGCTGTTACTATTGAAGTCGGTTGCTATTTTTTTGTTAAAAGTTTATTTTATTTCACATTTTTTAGTGTTGCTGGGTTAAATTGTGAAATATGGGTAGTTCTTGCAAACGTGGTTTTAATATGAAACGAAGTTCAAGTGAGTATAAGTAGCTATGTTTGAGTAGCTTCCTGCTATCAATCTCGAGTTATGTGCTGTCATTCGTTAAAGAGTTCTACGGTGATGAAGCCAAGATCGAAGGTCAGGTGGGTACACTGGCAATTTTCAAGCAATGCCCTGCAATGAGCACCATAACACATACTGATTGCCGCAATCCAAAGTTATGTGCTGTCATCCGTTGAGGAGTTCTATGGTGATGAAGCCAGGATCAAAGGTCAGGTGGGTATTCTGGTAATCTCCAAGTAATACCCTTGAATTATCACCCTAACGCAGTGATTGCCGCAATCTCGAGTTATGTGCTCTGATCCGTTGAGGAGTTCTATGGTGAATATGGTGATGAAGCCAGGATTGAAGGTCAGGTGGAAGAATGATGATTTTCAAGTAATACCTTGTAATCAGCACCCAGGTACAAAGCGATTACCTCAATTTCGAGAGGTATGCTGTCATTTTCTGAGGAGTTCCACTGCCTATCTCTGAAGACCTTCATCAGATCATGACCAAACCCAAAATGGGACCTACCTGGAAGTACACTATTTCAAACAAAAAAATAATTGTTCAAATCGGTTCAGAAATGACGTAGTTATGGAGTAACAACGCCAAAAAAAAAAGTAAAAAAAAATAAAAAACATACAGTCGAATTGAGAACCGCCTCCTTTTTGAAGTCGGTTAAAAATCATCTTCTATGAAAATATTTAGTGAAAAAATTGTATTACGCACAAGCTAAAACTAAAATAGAAATAGAACAAAAGACGCTCGTGAAACTTTATCGATGGAAAAACATTGCTTTTATTATCCTGAATAATTCATAAAGATCCGCAACCAAATACACCATATCAGCAATATTCCACGTAGTCTAAAACAGGTCAAATACATAACTTATCGAAATGCAAACGTGGAATCGTCCCTTAAAATAAGGGCACGTATGCCAATAAAAATCAAATATCATTGATTTTATACGATATTTGCTGCGACATGAGACCTCCTTTGTTTTATTACCCTACGTTCAGTCGTAAACGTGAAACTTACTGCGAGAACGTAATACGTAAGATATCAATCGTGGAGAGTCCTTCAAAAACAAAAGATGCAAATACAATACAAATATAAATATATTAAAACGCCAATCTGTTGTTCTTTGATGACGGCAAAGGCAGACCCATTAATGAAAATTTTTACATAATTTTCACTATTATATGCATATTTACACTATGCATATTTATCCTACATAATTATCATATTACTTATATTATTATTATTTATTTACATGTTATAAACTTTTAATAGACACCAGTTCATAGCTGCTAACATTTATACCCTACTTTTACTGTAATAACCTAACTAGAGCGCCCGCTGCAAAATGATCCAACACAAAATTAAACGTATCCAAACAAAGGGGCTCGCTGAAAATCAGCGCTGTAGGAACTCTCGACAAGTTTCCGACAGCAAATGCTGAGCGGGGCACCTTTTGCCAAACAAAAGCTGTTTAATGTATGCTAGCTTAAGGATATGTATGGTTAACCATGTAACACTTTATTTATAAGCAATTCATTTTGTTAGTTACTTGCCTTCTTGGTTAATTTGTTAGAATTTAAGTTAGTATTATAATATCTTTTTTTTATTTTTACTTTTTACTGTATTTTATTGGCAATAAATTCCGTTCTTTCTTTCTTTCTTTAAATACAAAATTATTTATTGGATCAAAAATCTTACCCTAAAAATATCAAGGTACTCACAAAAATTATGTGTTCAACTGAAACTTAAGTAAGGCAAAGCCTGTCATTTAAGAGTCAGTTGCTTTTGCCCGTAGGGACACAGTTTAGTTTGAATGAAACACATTTATTTACACGTTACAAAAAGCAAAAAACATTAAATAAACATCTGCCAAACCTTACGGTTTGTAGGCAGAATAGCCCCTGTTTACACGCATAAGTTACAGCTTCTAAACTTGCAAAACATTGAAAGAAATACACAGCACTAATAACCATACATTTATAATATAGTTGTTATCTCACTTCTTATCACTTACTTATACACGCATTCAGATAGATGAATAGGAACAAAACAAGTTTAATATCTTATGCAATATCTAGGGCAATTTAGGTAGGTAATACATTTTTATTTTATTTTTTAAAACTGTTTTACTGTATGTCTCGTGCCGTAGATCTGTTGTAAGCACATTCAATAATTTTGGAATTAGGTATTGATTGGTTCTATCACCATAATAGTTATCTACTTTAAAGACTTGTAGTTTCCTTTCAGCTATCCTAGTTAATACAGGTAGCCTAAAAAGAGATAAGCATGCAATTATTAAAGCGTGTTTACATTTACAAAATTATATAAAAATAAACATGAGTGTATGTAAGTATGTATGTGTATATGTGAGAGGGTGTGTAAGTGTATGTGTGAGTGTGTGAGAAGAGACAAGAAACAGGATTCGAACCTGCGTGCGACCTCTTGTTATCAAGACAAGCGCGCTACCAATTGCGCCACCGAAGTCCCTACCTAGACCGGCAAATTCTTCCATCATACTTATCCACTGTTATCTTATGTTTGGGGGTAGGTAAAAGTTTTCAGTTTTCATACCCTTTTTACATTCAAGCAAATGTTGGAATAGACGTACCAAAAGGTATATCTGCGTTGCGACAATACTATTTGAGGGTGTGTATAAACATGGATAAACGTCAACACTCTGTATCAAACCTTTATAATTTGAATTTAACAAAACTATTTTAGCGGGTGCTTGTGTTGCATACGGAGCATACCTGACGAATTTCAAGTTTGTAGGTTGTATTGTATAGTGTACAAAACGTGGGCAAAAGTAGCTTGAATCCACACGCCAAAACCTTACTTGAAACCCAAAAAAAGGATCTTTTTCAACAGACATTCTCTCCTCAAGAATGCTAATACTTGTAGAACAGTTGAACAACCTCCTTGCTACACCTATTTCGTTTTAAAAGACTTCCGAAGTTATTCAAACGAGCCACTTAGTTATTTGTTTTTCCAACTGTACTCCAATTCGCAGAAAGTAAAGTTTCGGAACCCTCAGACGTGCTGTATCTGCGAGACCGCAAAACATTAACTCGAATGCAAGTTAGGGTCCTAATTGCGAATTCGTTTTCGGTTTTCGGAAAGAAATTCGGTTTTCTTAGACTAGAGCTAGTAGACACAATGATTTTCAATGTTGTTGTTTTCTACTCACCCGTTTTTAGGGTTTCGTACCCAAAAGGTAACCAACGGGTCCCTATTACTAAAACCCCGCGGTCCTTTTGTCTGTCCGTCTGTCCGTCTGTCACCAGGCTGTATCTAATGAACCGTGATAGTTAGGCAGTTGAAATTTTCACAGATGATGTATTTCTGTTGCCGCTATAACAACAAATACAAAAACAGAATAAAATAAATATTTAAGGGTGCTCCCATACAACACACATGTTTTTTTTGCCGTTTTTATACATAATGGTACGGAACCCTTCTGTGCGAGTCTGACTCGCACTTGGCCGGTTTTTTTAATAGTACTTTTTTAAATAGCGCCCTTAAATATATTTTTATTTTGTATACCAGACATATTTTACACCTTCGTTTTTATCGATAAGCTCATTCGTTTTTGAGTGATGCTGCGAAAAGAGCATAAACTTTTTAGGTATCAATTCTTTGGATACAACTCGATATTATTTAAATAACATAAATCAAAATAAAATAGTTAACCCATCTAATTTCACAAGGCACGAAAATCTGTAAATGGACCAGGTCAAACCAAAACAGTTTGTAACAGAACGTACACAAGTTTCAAATAAGGCTATAGCTAGTGATAATAAGATTTCACTGTTACTTAAATTTCTATTGTAAAATGAACTTTTCTACAGAAACATACAAAAACTTGTTGTTTGCGTTCGAAATATTTTTCCTAGCCGAAATTCTCTTGACACTACTGCAAATGCTTCGTTCCCGCTCACACTAGTAATAATGTATATAGCAACATCTCTTTTGCGGTCATATAGATTTTTGGCTTGTTTTTAGGGAGGCAAGACTTTAAAAACACCCCGCCTCACGGGCCTAGTCGCCATTTTATTGAGATCTTTAGTTAGGTTACTGGAGGTGGCTTTTGAATGAAATGTGGATGAATGAAAGTAGAGCGACGAAAGAAATTTATGGTGCGCAAGTAGAAGGTACAGCTCGACCAGAGGGCCTATTATGTATCCTTAGTTGCCATTTGAACTGGGTGCCTATCACCAAAAACATAGATATACTATCGAATTCCGATTGTCTAAGGATATGTTAGCACTTGAAGTGACGATACAGTTCGTAAATAGTTCAATACCCACTAATAGCAATTTTAAAAGTTCCATTTTAAGCTATGTTTTTGATGATAGGCACCTAGTCCAGTTGGCAACTAAAGATACAGAATAGAGGGGCAGGCTGCCCTAGAAGGACGTATGATGACCAAATTGGCGACATACTGAAGAAGGGCCATGTCAAAAGTACCCGGAATAGATGAGCTTGTATAACTAGTCTGATGGATGTGGAAAAGGCAAAAGAGGTGTGTCTGGATCGTAGCAGATGGAAATCTGTAGTCTCTGCCTACTCCTCTGGGAGACAGGCGTAAGTATATGTATGTATGTTATGTATGAGTTGGCTTTTATTATAGATATATGAATATTGATTCAAAAGCAAACAATACAACTCCAATAGTTACGTTGTACTTTATATGTATACGTAGGAGTACATATACGACTATGTTTGAGGAGTACATTGCCTTAACGACTATACCTATATATTCGTACATCCGAACATCAGTCTTGTGCTTAACTAACATGGATTGAAAAAATATTCTTACATACATACCTACATATACTCACTACTGGCAAACACTACAGATTTCCATCTGCTACGATCCTGAAAATATTAATAATCTGTTTAATTTATTTAATATTATCAACTAACCGTCAAATTGTTAATAAAGGGGCACGTGTGAGTCTTGTAAATAGTAAAAAAAACAATCGCGGAAAAAAACTCATCTCAAAGAAACTAAGGGGTTATAAATATTATTAGAGTGCATTACAAACTAGAAAATATCAATCAGAAACAAATCCAAAGAAAGAATTTGAAAAAATTCCCCGGGCCAGGATTCGAAACTGTGACCTCTTCGCCATTCTAGGTAGGAACCTCGGTGGCGCAATTGGTAGCGCGCTTATCTTGACAACAAGAGGTCGCAGGTTCGAATCCTGGCCCGGGGTCTTTGGATTTGTTTCTGATTGATATATTCTAGTTTGTAATGCACTCTAATAATATTTAGAGTATTCATAGCGATGGATTTCGCAAAATAAACATAAGGGGTTATACTTTACCAAGACACATCTGCCAGCTTGCTGGGGCAACCTACCTCACTTCTTGAGCCTATCACCTAAGGATGGTATAACCCTTATTGATTAGTAGAATATACTATATTTGTTCGTTCCAAAATCCTAAAAGTATTACAATTTTATATGATATCTCAAAAATGTAGTATGGCCGATGCTTATTTTATACCTCATGTCAGAATAGGGCTTTATAAATTTGTTATTTAGATTTAGGGTAAAGGGAAACTGGATTCCGGTTCAAAGTCTTTAAATTAATTAATTTACATATTAGATTTAATTTTCGTTTCGCCGAGGGTGTAAAACTTTCACTTCTAACTTATGATTATCGTAGGTTATTTTGCTACGGAATAAGTTGAATGTTATTTTTATATATATATCGTCACGCCATGAACCTTCGAGAGGGTGTCAGAGGTGTTCCAAGTGTGAACTGTGAAATGAACGTCACAGTCCATATTCGGTAAACACGCGTTTCACCGACGTGATGGATGGTAAGCCCTATAGACGTACTTCGGGCACAAATACACGCTTTTTAGGGCATGCAGATTTCCTTACGATGTTTTCTTCACCGTTCAGAAAGTGGTAAGTAAGAACAAATACTATGTACATAAATTCAGAAAAACTTCATAATTTCATAATTTTTATTAACTTGCATTTTATTTTAACGTTATTGGGCCAATAATAGCGCCATGCATGTCGGACTGGCATTCATTAAAAATTTACTGTGACACCAAATTTCAAAACAAATTTTGTAAATAAGTTGACCGCGTTTTCTAACAAAAAACGTTGATTTACACTAAGAAAACAATAGTTCAAGTCCGAAAACCACAATTTGTCCTTGTTATCCCCTCAGTCCGCCACAGTCCACACAAAAAGGCTTCTGTTGCGCCGATGTCAGACGCAATCTAGACAAAAAAACCGCTATCTAGCTGTGTCACAAGCATTTAGACCGAGACCGATGCAGCCACCTCGTTCCAAGCATACGACTTACCGAACTTGGATTTTACACAATAACTATCGAAAATGACCTTTAAGACGTTGAGTTAAGATTCATGTCCAGATATAAAAAAGTTGGCGGTTAAAAGCAATCCTCTAGGTTTATTTTTAGTAAGAAATGCGATAGTGGAGGAAACCGACAAGTGACTTAAAGATTCTTGTTAGGAGAGGTAGTGATAAAGATTTACTGATTCGTAGCGAGGTTCAAATAATTATTCACGAAACGCTTCAGACTTAAATTTAGTTTTCCAGCAAAATAGTGTAGACAATGGCTTGCTGACATATTTTCACAGTTCACACTTGGAAACACCTCTGATAACCTCTCGGGAATTCGTGTCGTGACAATATATTTTTTTTATTAAGGTATTTTTCACTTATGTATTTCTAATTGAGAATATGCCAGAAATTTATAAAATTAGGTACTGATTTATATAAAAACGGCTCACCTCAATACGTGTTATGATCGGGAAAGCCGACCAGTTTCAGCAGATTTAGACTGCCTTCATCTGGGCGAGTAAAGTCGTCGCGTTAACGTCTTTACTCGCCCAGATGAAGGCAGTCTAAATCTGCTGAAACTGGTCGGCTTTCCCGATCATAACACGTATTGAGGTGAGCCGTTTTTATATAAATCGTGAATTATTCTCAAGTCTCATTTAATTCTTTAAATTAGGTACCCTTTCACACAATACAACAAATATATATATATACGGAGATGTGCTATATATATAAGATGAAAAAAGAAACGGTTGGACAAAACCCCTTTGAATTCAGCACAATAGGACTTGAATTATAAAACTGTGTGTCCAACTCAAGTGGGCGAGACTCGTTCTCTTTTTCTAAGGCTTCGTTTATAAACTCGCCTCTAGTCCAGACTTGGCAAGGCTTTAGGTTCTCAAGGGCATGTACATGTACATTTTGTTTTGCCTTTGCAAATGGAAGTTAATATTATATGGCGTATTTTTGTACACTGCGTAGTAATATCGATAAGTAGTGGGCGCCCTGCAGCATTGCTCGTGTGGATCCCGTAGGAACTTCCTAAAATCCTGTTTTAGCGGATATCTACATCATACAAGTAATCCACAGTCCAAGTCTCATATTCCTAGGCCCAGCCATTTTGTCTGGGCGTTAATGGATGAGTCAGTCAGTCAGTCAGGGTATTCTTTTATGTAAGATTCATGACTTTTTCAGAAATTCTACCTATCTATTAACTTAAAGCACAGTTGATTGCATTTTTCTTGAAACATGAAAATGTTACCAAATCAGTCTCTTTCGGACGCACTTCGTTCATTTGTTAGAACTCTTTTATCGTAAGTAAAAAAAAAACCTTGCAAGCTGTGGATTTTATCCCTACGTGACCATTGTCATGTAAATTTGAAAAGAAATGCAAACTTGCCGCTCGAAAGAATATTTTTAAATAACACGATGACACCATATAAAAGAACCAGTTCTGTGAGAGGGACGCTTGTCAAAGATACGCTTTAATTTTATAATAATTAAAATATAATCACTTTCATAAAAATTGCTTGAGTATCGTTTAAATTATATGCATGAACCCTTCATACTCGTAGTTTCATCCATCCGTCAGCTTAGTTCGTCCACTGCTAGACATAAGCCTTTACAGGACTTGGCCACTCCCGGCAGTCATCCTGGAAGAATTGCCCATACTCACACACGCTGGGCAGGCGGGTTGGTGAGCGCGGTGCCGGAACCCTCACACCAGTGACGCCGCTGCCCGTCACCAGTCAGTTCCGTATAAGGCCTGGCTATTAGGGATGGATATACCGCCATCCATCGGTCCCAGGCATGGTGGGCCTCCTGGTTTTTTGCCTGTGAGCTGTCCTCTTACTCTCCCCCGAATTACTTCGAGGGGGTCTCCAAGTAAGATGGTGGTACCTCCACAGTCGAGCCCGGCATCAGCTCTACCACTTCATAGGTATATTAGAATATTTAAAGTTTTAATGGAAGTTTATTATTTAATTTACCAAATATAAATCATTTTCTCTGAGGACAAGTATGTTGGATAATTTTAAAAGGCTTTGAAAATTATTATAATCAATATAATTAATAATTATTACTGTTACTATAAACAGCAGCGGTAGCTCAAGGATAGAACGCGGGCCTCTCAATCTTGAGATCCAGGTTCGATCCCCGGTCGGGCACGCACCAATGAGTTTTTCGGAATTTATATGCATAGTACTTATTGCTTGCTGAACGGTGAAAGAAAACATCGTAAAGAAACCTGCATACTCTAAAAAAACGTGTATTTGTGTCCGAAAAATGGCGATAGGGCTCACCACCCTTTACGTTGGGACTTAATAATCGTCGGTGAAACGCGGGTGTACTGAATGTGGACTGTGACTTGCATTTCACAGTTCACACACGGAACACCTCTGGTACCCCCTCGGGGATTCATGTCGTGACGATATATGTAAATAATAATAACAATAAAAAAAAAAAAAGTTTCGATAATGTGTATTAATATAACGAAAAGAGGATAGTTAATTTAAAAATAACTTGCTTAATAACCTTAAAGTAAACTAAAAGAAAGCTGTCCTTGAAAAAATAGTCATTTAAAACAATGCAATCAACTTAATACTGTCATCATTACAGTTGAAAAACTAGAATTATCAAAGTCATTCTTCCAAGTAACCTAACAACGAAATGAACTCTTAACTCCCTCTCATTAAAGTTCAAACTTATGTGAATCCTAAAACTGCACGACTTTGCTAAAGCAAAAATAATTACAAATGAGCTCTAAGCCTTTGCCATTATAGTTGGAACTTATTTAAAACTACACTAAATATTTTAGCCTCAGAAATGAACTCTAAACTTCCAGCTTTAAGGTTTATAATCGAATAAAACCTAGACACTTTATTACGGTAGACTGTTAATGTTATTCTCGGGGTATGCAGAGACGGGCTTTTGTACCTTTTAACGAAATTAGGTTTGTCTCTTATACCGCCACGTTACTCGGGATATGCTGGTAAACTTTCAGGAAAAGTAGTTTAGTTAAAAAAAAAACTTGTATTTTTGGGTAAAATTTTAAGTTTTTTACAACATGGAAAACTTATGACTCGTTTTACTCATTTTCAAATACTTTTGAGATTACGATCACCCATGATAGACCCGTGGAGAATCAAAAGACAATGGTTACCAATGTATAACGGAACCATAGAATATAAGCAGAAGCTTACATGTATTTCTAGTTTAATAATAACTCGAGATCAATCGTATCTCAATCACTCTTGTAACATATTATTGCAATTCAACGCCATTCGTAGCATTCAGTGATCCGGCGTAGACTGTCTACGAAAACTAATGCTACGCACGTAGTTGATGCCTACGCCGTCATCGTAGCATTTATTCTCTCACTTTGTAAATGAAATCGTTTAGATTTATTATAACGTCTTGTCAAAAACAGTTGTAAGACCTTTTAGAAAAGTTAAAGGGGAATATAATTATGAATTTTAATTCAATTGAATTTAAAATTTGGTAGGGCTTCTTAATTATACAAATAAAAGTTTGAATTTATTTGGTTTTCAAAATGCGAATGAAGAAGTGTGTCCTACGTACAATTAATAAGATTAGTTGTCTCTCTACCTGTATATTTGTCTCTCTGCCTCTGTATTTGTCTCTCTACCTGTATATAATTACGCTTTGTGTAAAACTAGTAAAGACTTTTTTTTTATTTTAGCTTGATTCCTTGGAAATAACATAGTTACGTATTTAAAGAATTATACTTGAGTATATTTCAATATATTTTCACATATAAAGTTTACAATTTTTTTTTTTGATAGTAAGAATCAAAAATATATTTATTTCGAGTAATCAATCGGTCGAGCTTACTTACTATTTACAATACAAGTAAACCCGCGCTGGGTTGTAATACAACTATATTATTTTTTTTAAATTACCCGTAAATGTAAATAGACTCAGCTATATGCCATCTGAAACAATTTTCAGATAACGCTGATCTTCAGCTATTCCCATGCCACTAATGTTTTTTATATTTTATATAAGTTTTTTTTTTATTTAATTAAAATTAAGAGATAATATTGTTCATAAAGTAAACAACCATATGGTGCTATACACTACAAATTAGGTTTTTAACACTCAATCATGATGTATTTTGCAAGATTTATTTTTTGGTTCAGTTTTAATTTTCTTTAAAATCAATGCATCACACACAATGGTCAACGAATGACATCACGTGGACATTGATTTAATTACGTGCATTATAAATAGAAGCATAAATTCGCTAGTCAATGTATCATGTACTATGCCCAAGTGGTTATAGCGTCCAGAAATCATCGTCATGATCATACGAGGTTCAAATCCGAGGTATAACCAACTAATAAAGATAATGACAAAAAAAATGGAAAAACACTCTTTTTCAATTTAATTTTACATCTGCTTTGGGTTATTATTAAAAAATCAAGTTTGTTTCGTGGAAACTAGAAAGTTTTATTTAAAATTGGATTAAGTTGATTCACCATTGCAATCTTGAAGCAAAACCTTATTATTATAGCAAGTTTGAAACAGGTTTAAATTGCTATCTGCCAGATAAAAAATCTAAATTATACCCAGATAAATTTAGATCGTACTCGCGAAATAAAGTTAATTTCCTATAAAGGTGCAAGGAAACAGCACTAATGGATGAACCCTGATGTTTAGGCCAACAATTACTGAACGCATCGTTTTCAACCTGCGCTCGCGCCCCGCTCTTGGCACTTGGCCGTGTGACGCACACAGTGACAGACGCTGAACGCAAACCTACTCACTTGCTATTTGTTTAAGTTATATTGTAGTATACATTTAATTGGATTTAATTGAAGAAGACCCTTGTCATCAACACTAGAGGTTCCGATTTAAAAACGAAACCCTAATACTAATTACCGCACTGACCTGAAAATCCGACAGCGTGGCTTGCCAAAAATTCATTCAGCAACATTCTTTCAACCCCTCAGCTACCTGCCAACTCCACGCCATGGATAAATAGCAAGCTGTTAATTAATTACTAGCTTTCGCCCGCAACTTTTTTTGCGTGAAGTCCAGTTTTTAGTATAGTTGATACTTATTGGCAATTGGTGGAATTTGTTACTTTTGTTTCATGTATTGCACGTCATAACTCATTAGACGTGACGTTATATTTCGTAACGATATGAATGCCTGAGTGGGTTTCAGAGGTGTTTTGAGTGTGAAATGTGAAATTCAAGTCACAGTCCATACTCGGTACACCCGCGTTTTACCGACGATTATTACGTCCCAACGTGATGAGCGGTGTGCCCTATCGCCGTTCTGCGGGCACAAATTCACGCTTTTTAGGGCATGCAGTTTTCCTTACGATGTTTTCTTCACCGTGCAGCAAGTGGTAAGTTATTCGACTGATGACGACTTCATAGAAGGAGTCGAAATATATCGTATTATTTGTGTGTTTAAATATTAAAGAGAACTTATTTGTTTTTTTTATTCAGTGTACATTATATATTTATATAAAAACACTTATTAAAATAATTATTTCAAGATATATTTCGACATTTATAGTCGGCGTCAGTGGAATTAGGTACAATTGATACAATTCCACATTCCACAAATTCCACTGACGCCGACTATAAATGTTGAAATATATCTGGAAATAATTATTTTAATAAGTGTTTTTATATAAACATATTTTTGTTTTTGTTATTTATTTTGTATATTATAAGAGAAATACTATGCACATAAATTCCAAAAAACTTATTGATGCATGCCCGACCGGGGATCGAACCTGGATCTCAATATTGAGAGGCCACGTGCAGAGGCGAGCGTGCACGGAAACGTTCAGTTTTGGCGAATGAACTTGTATATATTTCTCGTTTGAAGTGATTTATTTTATTTTATTTATTTATTAGGTTTGCCAACAGATATTACACTATGACATATGTATAAAAATAGCTTTAACAATTAAAATTAGTGCATACCCAATAATAGGCAGACACAACATACTTATTTAAACAATAATAGTATTTTTGCTACATAAGTGAAAAATGTTTCGCAAAACGTAAAACTGTTAAAAACTAATTAAAATTAAGGTTAAAAAACTAATACACTGAGAAAAGAAACAATACTAAAACAAAATCTTAAGAAAAAAGTACAATATTAAATTATTTCTATCAGAGATGCTGTTTGTAAACTCTGAAAGACTGAGAAAAAATATCAATTTGGGCATCATGCAAGGCAAAAGTACGACAATACGCAAGGTATTAAAAGTACGACAAATTCTTTTAAGAATGCTATAATGGCCAAGATTAGTCGTTTACTTTACCAAGCCAAAAAGACGAAGCTCATTTGATTGACAAGGTACCCTTGGTTTATATAGCTTTATTTTCTCTAATAGTTGTGGACAATCAACGAGTCCTCTTAATATTTTATACAGTATTTTTAAGATGTCGGATACTTTTTTCCTGAAAAAGAAATAATTTTACCATTTTTATTAGACATGAATATATTTTAGGCCTTAACATAATTCTGTTATATACGTAATAAAAATCATAGCATACCGATCATTACTTTCTTCGTCTTCTGCAATAGCCGCTGGAAGTAACATGTCTTCTTCAGATTCGCTCAATTCGTCTCCAAGCATATTATAACACAGTTCCCGCTCCAAACTACACCGCACGACTGACGACACGAACGCACCATGGACGCTAGTTGATCGCTTTTGACGGCTTTTGCACGCACAGAGGACGCCACAGAGGTTTGGCCTCCGCTGCCTTCATAGCATAGATTACAGTGGTCGCGGTACGCAGGACGCAAAACGCAATCCGTGTGGCGGCGCCTAATAAACAAAACATAAAACTCTCCAAATATGCCACAAAAAATCACAAAACACAAACATCATTTACTATAAGTATTCATACAGACATTCATGAAAAGTAAAAGTAAAAGTAAAATTTATAACATGCGTTTTAAATAAATATAGGTCTTATTACATCTTTTTGTTATTGGGTACGGCACATTTTACCATAATATATAGTATGCAAATATCGACTCTTAAGAACTAACATACTATAACAGAACTAAATTTACTTATCATGTATTATTATTATTATTTATCATATTTATTATTATTATTATAAAATTCATTCACAACCATATTCATTCAAAAACTTCTTTTTAAATGTTTTTTCAATGCAAGTGCTCGTAAAGGCCCACTTTTTATGCATCAAAACCGAACAGAAAGTCGATTATTTTGCCCTAGGTCAGTATTATTATTTATTTTTTTAATTTATTTACAATGTTTGGCTAACCTCCAGCCTTTCCTGTATACCATAAATGTTATACTTTGTTTCCACTGTTTAACGGCTCTGGATACAGTCCTTTTGAGCCAATCATAATTTAAAGTTCACAAGATTATATGTGTTTTATTTCCTCACACTATGCATTGAAAAACATACACGGGCGTAAAAGCAATAATTTACTCGGCTACGTTTAAAACACTCGCTTTGCTCGTGTTTTAAATTGTCCTCGTAATTTATTCCTTTTCGCCTTTGTAGCATAAACTACTATTATGGGCAAAATTTTAAATTCTAATGGCAGTTTATTAAAGATTTTGATACATGTGTTGATATCAGTTGATATGACGACATAAAATAGTCACATAAAACTGTAATATAAGCCAAAATAAATAAAATAAGGGAGCCTATATAAAGAGGAAGAATAATTCGATGGGAGCACGGGTGGCAAAAAACGAATTAACGTTATCTTCAGGCATCCATCACGGCTCTACAGCTCCCCGAGGAGTAGTCGTGAAGATCTGTTGACGAGGTGGTTGTTGGATGTCTAAGTTTGTTCTTTAGGATACCACTTATATATATAAATATAAAAAGGTAATTTTTTTCCTATTCCTCGCCTTTGTAGCGCTGACTTTTCTAGTCAGATCGATAGCTAATATTAATAGTCATAACCAAAATTGTCTTACAATAGTGTTACAATAGTGTTTGTCCATTTGTATCATATCTCTAGATTAATCGTGTTACACAAGTACTTAGTATGTGAGACGTAAGCATTCTTAACGTAAACATTTACACATTAAACATAAATAGCACTTTTTGCACCCATCGCAGGACATAAAAGTCGCTGATTCATCAAACAAGGACCATTCATCATGTCACTCTAGAGGGGAACAAAAAACACCCAGTGTGTACACCGCTTAAGTGTTGTGATTCCCTTTTGATAGATAGTTTGCGAAAAAGTTTTCTTTTATTTTCCTCTCATAGAAAGAAGTCCCTCTATCGATTGTTTTCTAAAGCTCTCGATTTTTCAATTAGGAATTTGCTGTGGTTTTCATCTATCCCTACTTGGATGGTTTTAAGACCTGTTTAGCAGCCGGATTGTGAAAAATCCGCATTTTTTTATTAATCGAAAAATTAACACTTATATTCAAAATTTACTCAATAGTTCCTCAACAAAACCTTATTATGCTGCCATAGCAGAGTTTCAATTGGTTTCTGTGAATTATAATTTTAAAATTTAAATCTTTGAAATTCTAATTTGCAGAAATCAATGGAAATTTTGTGTCATTTGTTGAGGAACTAATGAGTAAATTTTGAATTCTTTTCGATTAATTAGAAAAAGGCGGGTTTTTTACAATACGGCTGCTAAACTGCTCTTATTAATGCATTTTTGATACCCAATAACCTCTCACCTCTCAAAGCGGAAGTACATTTTTTATTTACTTTTGTAACGTAGTAAAGTATAACAAACACAAAATTATACAAAACCCGAACCCAACCCAGAGTCCTTGAACATACAAGCAAATTAAACAACATCTTAGGAAGTGATTTACTATTGACAAAAAAGTATTGACCTCCAATACTTCGGTTATTTTCTTTTTTGTGGTCCTGGTTTCAGTGCGGTTGCGGGGTACGAGGTAGACCGCGGAGAAATAGTCAGTAGCCGTATACATGTATACTTGTACGTAAGTAGGTTATATAGATATAAGTAAGTACCTGATAATCCTTCTTTCCGGCTCTGTGTACTGGATAAGCACTCATAGAGAGGGGACTTACCTGTAGCTATTTTAGAGCCAATTATCCTTGTTTGGGAGAAATAATGATTTATTATTGTTTGGATAAATACGTCAATAGTAACTGAAGATTTTTTTAATAAAGTATTTCCTTCCATTTTCAAAGCATTATCAGTTTATGTAGAATAAAGAAAAATATCATAGCATGAGTAACAAAAAACGAGAATAAAGATTATATATAATGGAAATTATATCTCGTAGCACAAAAGTATATCGGTGACTATTGACTCGTATAATATAGATTTTGGTTGATCATCATCAACATCAGAAAAATACAATTTTATTTTGTTTATACCCAGCCTTATAAATAGTATTTATATAATTTATTAAATACAATACAGTTTTAGTTTATACCCAGCCTTATAAATAGTATTTATATAATTTATTAAATACAATACAGTTTTAGTTTATACCCAGCCTTATAAATAGTATTTATATAATTTATTAAATACAATACAGTTTTAGTTTATACCCAGCCTTATAAATAGTATTTATATAATTTATTAAATACAATACAGTTTTAGTTTATACCCAGCCTTATAAATAGTATTTATATAATTTATTAAATACAATACAGTTTTAGTTTATACCCAGCCTTATAAATAGTATTTATATAATTTATTAAATACAATACAGTTTTAGTTTATACCCAGCCTTATAAATAGTATTTATATAATTTATTAAATACAATACAGTTTTAGTTTATACCCAGCCTTATAAATAGTATTTATATAATTTATTAAATACAATACAGTTTTAGTTTATACCCAGCCTTATAAATAGTATTTATATAATTTATTAAATACAATACAGTTTTAGTTTATACCCAGCCTTATAAATAGTATTTATATAATTTATTAAATACAATACAGTTTTAGTTTATACCCAGCCTTATAAATAGTATTTATATAATTTATTAAATACAATACAGTTTTAGTTTATACCCAGCCTTATAAATAGTATTTATATAATTTATTAAATACAATACAGTTTTAGTTTATACCCAGCCTTATAAATAGTATTTATATAATTTATTAAATACAATACAGTTTTAGTTTATACCCAGCCTTATAAATAGTATTTATATAATTTATTAAATACAATACAGTTTTAGTTTATACCCAGCCTTATAAATAGTATTTATATAATTTATTAAATACAATACAGTTTTAGTTCCCCACTTAAAATCAAACAAACATACATACACAAACCAAATATATTTTTAGATTGTGCCTTTGTTTCGATTCTGTAAAGCAGGGGTCGGCAACCGGCGGCCCGCGGGCCGCATGCGGCCCGTGTACCTCTTCGGTACGGCCCGCAACTACTGCATGATAATTATATTCGGTAGTACATATTTGAGTGAGCAGATTTTCCATTCTGAACTATCCAAAAAGCAAGCATTGTTTTCGGTTAAAGAATGCACAATTAGACGCAATACTGCGCATTTCCACATTTAAAATGCAAGTGAAATACAAAACCTTGTAAGTTAAATAAATGCAGCCGCAAGAATCGCATTAATTATTTTATTAATTAATACTTAAAATGTTTGAAACTACAATAAATATGATATTTATTTAAATACAAAAATGAGATGCGGCCCTCGCTGATCCCCTGGTAACATTTGTGGCCCTCCTATATCATAAGGTTGCCGACCCCTGCTGTAAAGCCACGATTTCATTGAATACTTACCATGTTGAAAAATATTTAACTCAGAAAAGAACGTTCCTTGCATCTAAAAAACTATTTAAGTCAGAAAAAAACGTTCTTTGCATCGAAAAAACTATTTAACTCAGCAAAGAACGTTCCTTGCATCTAAAGAACTGTTTAGGTCATAAAAGAGCGTCCCTTGTATTAAAAAACTATTTAACTCAGAAAATAACGTTACTTAGGTTTAAAGATACTTTATTCTTATTATATTATTATCAATATACTTGCATCTAAAAAACTATTTAAGTCAGAAAAGAACGTTCCTGGCATCTAAAGAACTGTTTAGGTCAGAAAAGAGCGTTCCTTGCATTAAAAAACTATTTAACTCGGAAAATAACGTTACTTGGGTTTAAAGATACTTTATTCTTATTATATTATTATTAATATACTTGCATCCAAAAAAATATTTAAGTCAGAAAAGAACGTTCCTTGCATCTAAAGAACTGTTTAGGTCAGAAAAGAGCGTTCCTTGCATTAAAAAACTATTTAACTCAGAAAATCACGTTACTTAGGTTTAAAGATACTTTATTCTCATTATATTATTATCATTATTAATATACTTGCATCTAAAAAACTATTTAAGTTAGAAAAGAACGTTCCTTGCATCGAAAAAACTATTTAACTCAGAAAAAAACTTTCCTTGCATCCAAAAAACTATTTAACTCAGAAAAGAACGTTCCTTGCATCTAAAAAACTATTTACCTCAGAAAAGAACGTTTCTTGCATCTAAAAAAGTTACAGACCAAAGGCCAAATTACAAGAAACAACTACCAAAATAATTACATTTGAAAATGAGCAGCTTGTTCAATGTAATTCACCTTCAGAGGTACAACAAAGAATGAATACGTAATAAATTCATTCAAAATACACGTAAATTAGTATCCATTGTACAAACAAAGTTAAAGAATATACATTACATACCTACAGAGGGGAAGTCGCTCCCTTCAATTAAAATTAGGGAAATAGAAGGGTCGTATAGAACCTTCTACTTAATATTAAAATTACCTATTGCACTAATAGAAGTCTTCCTGTGAAATCAGTAAGAATTTTCGTATTATTTAATGCTTTTGCCATATTTTCATGTATTTTTTATTAACAAATACTTTTTCGTTTCATTTATTCGAACAAAAAAAGACTTTCAAGAGGACCACTAAGAGTGGGGAAATATTGGAAAGGCCTTTGTCCAGCAGTGGACAAAGACAGGCTGATAGATGATACATAGATGAGATTCGAATAAAGGTACACACAGAGTAAAAATATATCAAGTAGTGAATCTTACAAAAAAAAGCATTGTTTCAAACTCACGCACACAGATGCGTGCTATACACGCTGTCTAAGTGAAGTTCGGAGGAGTCTCCATACAAATCTCGGCGCGGCGGCGTGTAGAGCACGCGTTTGCATGTGTGAGTTCAAATCTGAGCGCTTGTAATAAGATTCACCACTCGATATATTTTTCAACACAAAGTTAAAACCCGATCCGAATCCATTCAGCACTTTTTACGAGAATCGCGAACATACAGACAGCAATTAGTCATATTTATTCAATAATTACAACATGTCTTAGTGTTGACGATACCCTTTACGCTGTTTCATTTATTCAAATGAACAAATTAAAATTATACAGAGCCTACTCATGTAAAAGTTGATGTGAAACCTATCTATGCATGTATGTTTATATGAACCTGAGTGGCTATTTGTTCTCAGCCTAAGTAAATAGAGGAGTTGAGACGGAACAGATATGTTAACTTGTTAAGTGTACGAGGGTAGATCAAGGTAGATGTGTTACAAATTGCACGGGACCGTCCCGAGTTTCGACTTAAGTACCTACACCATTGTGTGGAGAGTGCGTTATAAAAATGGTATGTGTAACATGAAACGTAAGAATAACTTCGATTTAATTAAATTACATTAAATAAAATACAACAACCTTAAAATATTACAAAACTAAATCGAATATAAAATAAATACAAATACAAACCTGCCTGTCTCATAATGGGTTATTAATCAAATAAAATATGACAATAATTTAATAATAATTTAACTTAATAATTAAAATGATTGAATTCAATTAATTAGTTCAGTAGTTTAAATTAAAAATAAAATAATGTGCAAATAATGCAGTAACTACAGGACCTTTGTAATACTTATTTAAACGTTTTTTTTTTATTTTAATAAATCAATTATTTAAAGCAATAACTTCTTACAACAAAATTACACAAAATCGTTAAAAGATTGTTTTATAACTTTTTAGTATTTCTTATTTATTTTAACCCTTTCAGACCTGATTCACTCCACAACTACACGCGTACAGCACAATCGTGCGTGTGTAGCTGTCCTCGTACACTGTAAGAGGACAGCTACACACGCACGATTGTATTAGACAGGACTACAAGGGTTCATATTAATGAAATGAAATATATTTATTTATGTAACGTAGGTATAACAAATACACTTATTACAGGTCAGTTTTAATGTAATATAAGTAATTAAATTATATTTGTGTATAGGTAATAGTTTTATGTAATATATAATGATATCGGGAAATATGCAGGGGAATAACAAAGGTTGGGTTTATTAAATTTTATACAAAAAATACACTTGAATAAAATTAAAATATAGGAATAAATAATATTATGAATATATTCAATACATATAATAAACATATGCCTAACTCCGCCCATTCGATTAGCCTTGCTAATCGAATGGGCGGAGAAGGGCAAGAAACTTAGCAAGGTCATGTCTTTCTTTTTTCATAATATTAGTTACAACTCATATTACATATATAAATTTAATAAAGAAGGGCAAGAAACTTAGCAAGATCATGTCTTTTTTTTTCATAATATTAGTGACAACTAAAAAGTAAGCATTAACTATGTGAGTAAATTCGTATGTTGTGTTAACTCAGTTAACTCAGTGGTAGAGCAATCTAGAAATATGTAAGTAGTAAGCATGAGGTTCCAGATTCGAATCCCGGTTCAGAGATCCCCATAATCCATATAAAATATTTTTTACGTTTCTATAACGCAATGTTAATAACTTATTATTTTAATTCTTAACTATATATTTTAGTGGCCTTTTTAAAACAAGTGTAAACTATTCCAGTATTTCCAATCGATGCGAACAAACCCGATTACAGGCGAAGATTTCTTTCGTAAACAGAGAAAAAAACAAAGCAATTTTATAGTCCTTGTAGAAAACACTAAAGTGGTCGTAAATTGGTCCTGGGCGGGTTTAACGACCACAGTTAAAGTAACAATTGCAAACCTCAAACGGTTATAGCTTGACTCTGAGAAAACAAGGGGACCTGGCTGTTCTAAATTTAAATATCTTTGTGTACTCATAGTGTTTGCATGCTAGTTGCTCTAACTTGGGAACACAGACACTGCACAGGTGGCCAAAATTGGAACTAAAGCCGATGATACATTTTTACAACAGAGAAGCACCGGTAGTTATGGTATATACCAGGGGTGGCCAAGAGTTCGACCGCGGTCTACCGGTCGACCGCGAAATATATGTAGCCCGCGCGAGTTAAGGCGTATGACCACGCTAAATAAGCAACTCGATGTGTGTCGGTACAAATATCAGCGGAAACGACATTGAAATAATATTAATTTCAGCGTGCCTTGAAAAGTGGCTGTTACGACAACCACTGCGTCTCCGGCTAGCGCAAAATAGGAGAAAATAATACTTTTCACGTGGACGCCAGGAGCGGAAAAAAATTTTGAACTTAAATTTTTTAGATTTAAAAATTTCCAATAATTTGGTGAAATAATAATTTAAATCGCTTTAGGCGTTTGGAAGGAGTAAGAGAATTCTTGTGTTAATTATGTGAAACTTTCGATGACTTTCGATTTTATTTTGTCAAAACTTACAATAGAAAAACAGTTTATGAAACTTAAAATTTATTTTTGACTCTATAATGCCGATCATATATTTTTATAAAAGTTTTTGGACCACCCGTGTGGGAGGAGTAGGCCTTTAAAGACAGGTCCAAATTGCAGTTGGCGTATCTATTCGCCTTTAAGTCGAATAATAAAGACAAAAACTTGCATTTTTTTACTATAAATGCAATAAAAACCAAATATAAGAGATTCCCACTTAATTTCCTGTTTGCGCATCGCAGTTAGTTTTCACGCTGCCCAATATGATAAACTTATGGAGCATTATGCAGTGTCAAATATCCACCCAAAAACGCAAGGCGGAGTGAAAAGTGCAAATTTTGTACTTTCAATTAATAAATACTTATTTTACTAACTTATGGCAAAAAAAAATTTTCCCCTTTTTACAGTCGACCGCATGAAATATTTTTGAACACAAGTAGACCTCACAGTTAAAAAGTTTGGCCACCCCTGGGCTATACCCATGTCGCAGGCAAAATGTTAAATTTGGCATTTTACAAACGGTGGCGTCGTCAAATTTTAAACCCTCCCTATTTTGCTATTTGACGAATCTTCGTCATATAGTAGAATTCAGCATTTTATAATTTTTCTCGGCATATGGTAATTCTGGTAGAACTATTGTGGGTCGCCTCGCTCCGCTCGGCTCCCATTATGTACTTACATGTAATGTAAACCTAACACGCTCCATATATAGGTACATTGAAAGAACTAAAGATAGTATTTTGTGCAACTATGACATAATGAGAGACATTGGAACACGAGTGCTTAATGACCATCACGAATGATGCGTATCTGTGACCATCAAAATATCGTCTTCGCATCACATTACTTTTAATATTTGTGATAAACAAGTTCACAAAAAATTTTAAAAAGAACACTCGTTCATAAAGTTCAGATCCGCCTGACTTTGCCCATTTTTAGGGTTCCGTACCCAAAGGGTAACCAACGGGACCCTATTATTAAGACTCCGCTGTCCGTCTGTCACCAGGCTGTATCTCATGAACCGTGACAGTTGAAATTTTCACAGATGATGTATTTTTGTTGCCGCTATAACAGAATAAAATAAATATTTAAGGGGGCTCCCATACAACAGACATGGTTTTTTTTTGCCGTTTTTATAGATAATGGTACGGAACCCTTCGTGTGCGAGTCTGACTCGCACTTGGCCGGTTTTTCTTTTCGTTGTTGCTGATTGGTTATCTAGCGGTGTTATAATAAATTAGGCCAACAACAGCGTAGAATCGCGGTTGTATAATGTAATATAACATCGGACAAATAATGTAGGAACTAATAAATCCGCTTTGATCTTGTAATTACCTTAAGGGCCTAAATAAAATTGCCTATTTATGCCCGTGTTGTATTATGCACATTTACACTTCTCTTTTTCTAATAAATGTCTTACGAAATAATCCACTAGCGACGTCGTCACCTGAGCAAATATGTCCTCGAAGTTCCCATCCATCCATTTGTGGCCGCCAAACAGACACTCCCATGTAATATAATACTATGTCATGCAAAAGTTTCATGAAACGGCCAAGCCGTACTTTTTAAGCAAGATGTAGGGTTTTAGAGTTAGGGTTTGTAGAGTTAGGTCTTGTAGAGTTAAGGACTTGGCTTTACATGAGATTTATGAGCGTTATGAGCTTATTAGTCTTGGCGACCTAGTTTACGTGAAATGGTTTTGATAGGATTGGTATTTATGGAAATACATCCATCTTTAAACAACTTGTTTTGGTTCTGACAATAATACGTAACTCGATAAGTGAGAGAGGCGAGATAAACTAATTAATATTGTTTGCTTCCTAATTCTATTTCTTTGAAACGGAATTCTAGTTCTCATCTCATAAAAAATCGATAGCTGCACTCTGTCTAAACCAGCAAAAATTAGTTTGAAAATGTCCAACATTTGTACTGTCAAAGGATGGCATACCCTAGCAACTTTTTTTATTACCCGTCCAGCACAATAAGTCTAATGGCAAAGACCTTATTTTCTTTTCATAGAGGCGATATATGCTGGCTCTTTGGCCTCTTGTTCTTGGACACATAATACTAGTGATCACGCAGCGAAACAACAAATTGGTGTGTTTTTAGCTAATACTGAAATATTTTGTAGGGAAAAAAATATTGGATTTAGGTAAAATCCCTTCATATTTCTATTGCCTATTTTATAAAAAAAAAACAAGTTGATCTCTTAACCGCGTCTTTGAAACAAACGTTTAAAAACAAAAAAAAGAGGATGGAAAACATTTTTTTTTTTTGACAAAGTATAAATCTTAAAACATTGTCTGTAGGTGGAATCCTTAGATAAAAGATCAATAAATCAAATATATTTTCTTGGATATGAGGAGAGACCTATTTTATTCCAATGAACCCTTGAAAACCTGGTGTTGTTGATGTTCTAGCGTCAAGTGTCGCGTTAAGTGAAACTTACTGAATAGATTTAGATACAGTTTTCACTAAGAAGTGTCCCAGGAATAACTTTGACTGTAAATCTATCCGTATTTAGAACCAAAGCTGCGCTTGTACTAGATATTTATAGATCTCTCCTGGACATAGCCAGTAAAGTTAAGGTGATTTATTTATTTTAAGATTAAATCGATGTTTAGCGCGAACGAAGTCGCGGGGAAAAGTTAGTCCCAAAGAAACGCAAATCTATGGAAATGTGTGAGTGTATGAATGAGTACAAAATATTTTAAAACTTAATTTTTTCCTTCAATTCCTTTCTACAAATTGTCTCCTTGGAATTTTATCTCGGAAAAATTATCCCGAGAAATATGTCACTTTAAACATCTATCACGGAATTTTTTTAATTGTCTTCTTCGGCTCCATGAAAACAAAATCAAAGCTGGCGAAGCCGGGGGCGGAACCTAGTTATAAATAAAGTGGTTTCTCTTTTTTGTGGAACCTTGATTCCTAATTTACTACAGATATTCTATCTCACGAAGTTCGTTTGGCTATGGTTGTAGTAGTGACGTGTACAAATAAGCACGTGTTTTGTTCATAGCAATTTCATATGGAAAGACCTATTATATAACTATGCTACTTTAATAGGTCTTTCCATATGAAATTGCTAAAATTTTCTTACAGATTCGTGAGTTCATAATTCCTGTAATTCACTAGCTATTTCAATTATTTGTTTTTTGTTTGAAAGTAGATTTCAAGATTTACATCTATGTATTAAATTTTGTTTTTATTTTCAGTTTGATTATAAAAATTAAATCTTCAAAAACAGTTCGTCCTAAATGCTATCCATTTCCATGATAAGATTCGTAATAATTTATTACAGCCGACACTTAAAAAAAATAAAATTAATGTTGATGTTAGCTTCATTTTGTCTCATTGATACACAAAAGAAATAACATAATTTTGATTTGTCATTCCTGAAACAAATGCAAAAGTGTTAGTACTGAAAATTCAGTTTTCTTCAAATTCTCTATAGAAAACGGCAATTTCATATGTAAATACCTAATATACTAAATCTATGGTTTTGTGTGTGTTGCGCGTTTTGTACCGCTCCCGAGGTTACGCACACTAGAAAAGCGCGTGTGTACGTATTACTACAACTATTATAGTAAATGCTATAATAGCGTAGCTGTAGTAGGAGGCAGACATGATTTTGTGCCTCATATTCTATTATTCATTTTTTTTTTTTAAATTCTTCCACTTTCTATTTCAATAAAAAATAGAGAACAGAATGTTACAGCAATTTCCGTTGACCCATAAATCGATATTTCCCTTCCACTCGCTCTAATTTCATTCCAAGATCGCCATTAGCAAACAAAAAGAAATCAAGACCCTTTTAAATAAAACCTCCTATCTACGAATAATCCCACATTATTTTTGCGTCTAACAAAGGAAAACATCAACGGAATGGAATCTAAGCGGAAAATCTCTGGATACCCGTATCCGTATATCTACTATATCTATATAAGAGTGTGTACGTATATGTATCTCAACCACTAACAGTGAAAGTAAGCAAGGAAACGAAAAACAGTGAGGATTAACCGCGTCGTCGCGTCGCGACCCTTGGATGTTGCATTCATGTACTTAGACAAATAGCGAAGACTTTATTACCTTTCGACAGAGATGATTATTGGTTGTCCCATTTGTCTAGTTGCCTTGGACTCAAAGTACACTATATGAATAGTGCTGGGAAAATTAACAGATTGTGTCTTTTTGCAATAACTACTTGATAAATCATTTGTTATAGAGGTTTTCTGGAACGGATCGCTTGTGTCGCAAATTGTTGTTTTACTGTGTTTTTTGGTGAGCAATAAAGAAGTATTGTATTCTATTAGCGCTTATTGAAGGGAGCTGTTAAATAAACCAGCTTTTACATCATTATAAATGTTTTAAAAGAATGTAACTGTTTCATTTCCGAAACAAAAAACATATAAGCCTTGCGCGAGTAACTTTTGGGGCTACAAAAATGCAGGGATGTAGAAAATATTTCTTTGACGAAAGGATTTTCTAAGAATCCTGACGTAAACACGTCCGTTTCAAGACTTAGGTTTATCACTTAGGACTATTTTACCCGGTTATTTTGGACTTTGAGACAGAAATATACACGGCAAAAAACCTCGGAAAAAGTACTATCTACACTAATAGTCATAATTTGTGGCTTTTATCGCGCTCACCCTTGTACGAGGGCGACAGATAACGGAACGTGGCAAGAAAGTACATTATAGCAGGGTTTCTTAAACTGGGGTCCATGAACCCCCAAGGGGTCCGTACCGTGAGTTCTGGGGGTCCGTGGCATGATGTCTGATACCGAACGCCGTACAGCGCTATTGTGTCTTGACCGCGCAAGTAAAAATAAAAATATTGATTAATACCATCAATATGAACGAAACATTTGGCTATATAACATACACAATACAAAAAGCTTTACTAACAAACCTTTATTACTTTTCTGTGACAAGTGGAAGTAAGTATTGCTTTTCGTGATTGTTCGTGCTCGATTCAATAGGAATGTAAGTTTAAAATATTATTACTTAATTTATTTTTTTATTTATTAAAAAGTAGTAAGTAATTTATTTCTCTATAATTAGGTTTGGAAGGGGTCCATCAGTTTTGGAAATTTTTCAAGGGGTCCGTGACTACCAAAAGTTTAAGAATCTCTGTATTATAGTATATTATATATATTACAGTAACCAGCGGACGTCCTGCAACATTGCTCGTGTGGTCGTTTCTCCCGGTCCCGTGGAAATTTCCTAAAATCCCTTCTTAGCCGATGTCTACTTCATAACATGGAAACTATAGTCCAAATTTCATGTCCCTAGTTCCAGCCATTTGGTATAGGCGTTGATAGATCAGTCAGTCAGGGTATTCTTATATTTAAATATTTATTAGATAACGTTTTGATGTATCAGTATATTTTAAGAAAACATTCGAAATCCTCGAATCAAAAGGAATTAAAATTTACAAAATTGTAACAAAGACTAATTTAAAACATTCAAACAAATGTCTTCTTTCAGCTGCTATCTAACCAGCTTTAAAACAATGCTCGATTGTACTTTTTCAGCGGCATTTTTTGTACTGCAACACAGAAATGACACTTTTAATTTCGTATATTTTCGTAGCAGCCCTTCCCGCTCTGGTATCATAAATCACAATGTTGTCAGAAAGAGACAGCGCTAGAGAGGCTGCGGTTACGTCCTCTGAGCTTTTAATTAAAATGTTAAGAATTTTGTGTTTTGTATGCGAGTGGTTGGCTGCATGCCACCGACGTAGTTGATGCTCTTTTTCTTCTATTTCTATTAAAAAGTACCTATAAATATTTTTTAAGCAATTGGAGAACCATTTTTCCTGTCTTTTGTAATTTGTACGCCTTCATCGTTTTCGTCCCTTTTTCTGTTTTATGTTTATAAATATATTATATTTTACTTTTATGAGCTTTTGATTATTTATTAGTATTAAAACAATAAAAAAAAATATAGTCGATATATTTCGGCCCTCGGTATGGGGCCGTCATCAGTCGAAATTTTTTATGTTGTCTTAAAAATGTACAAAACAAAATAATACTTAAATCACATTTAAAACCTACCTAAAAATAAAACTTATATAATAAAATAAAACTTAAGTACCTAAAACAAAATACTAACCTAAAACCCTTATAAAACCTATAATAAAAAGGAACTAAACTAAATGAAAAATCCTATCTAGATCACCACCATCATATGGAACCCACCCAGAAAGCTGGTAGCGTTTCCGCTTCGAATGGCCAGACTATCCAAAAATCTATACCTACTATACTACGTTTACCGAGACTTTGCAAAGCGGGTCATTTCCCCGACTGACACCTGCCGCTGCGTCAAAGAAAATGCCGCCGTCTTGCTCGACTCTCGACACAGAAGCCCCCGGCCTCGGACTGCTCGTGACCTGACCTGGTACCATGATAATCATGTGTAGTATTAATTTTGTAACAGAAGTCATACAAGCCGGAATTATCGTTTTCAAAAATTAAGTATCATAATATTGAGAGGTGAATAGATCGCTTTGCCACGGCTCGCTGAATATCGTATAGCTGGATTTTTAGTCGCTGAAAAGCCGAAAACAAGAGATAGTACACAACCACACTAAAATTGTGAAAAAAACATCAAATGTCCGTAGAAAGTACATACCGAAATTGACCTTTTTCTTCACGATTTCAGGGTTGGCACCATTGGTGTCGACGAGTCTTACATCATCAGTTGTCGAGTTTTCAGCTACTAAAAATATGTTCCGTGTGTTTGAAATAAGTTTTTGCGGCTCCAAAAAATAATCTACTACAGATTTTCAAAACTATTCTTAAATCTCAGTAAATAATCTCCAATACAAGCACAGAGACAACATAACCGATGCTCTTATTTATTTCAGCTCGCAAAAAAATATTTTTGTTTCAAATTACCTGAAAATGACAGGTGTTTTGACATTCTGTCACAATAATATTAGGTACGGTCATCAGATCACAATAAACTACTATTTTCCACTATAAACGAACCCACGATTCAATTCAATTCAATGCCATTTTATTTGGCTTCCGATAATGTGGACTCCGCACATTAGTTCCGCCAATGTCAAGTTTTTTTTTTTTTTTTTTTTCTATTACTTTGTACACAAGACGCACAGTGATTAAATAACAATTAGGTACCTACAACTAAACGAAAATTATAATCTCATCGATCTTCCGCGAGTGCAATAAAATAAAGATAAAAAATAAATAAAATTAAAAGGCATATAGAGAAAAAAAAAAACAGGAAAGAACTAGAATTAGGTACCTACAGTAAATATTGCTAATAGGATTATTCCTTTTATAATTTAATATTATTTAATTTAATAAATCTACATAATAAATATACAAATGGACTGTAAACAAGGGACAATAAAAAGCTGAAGTTGACGGGGCGGGGGATTTCAGAAGGGAGAACATCATACAGAGAGAAACGAAGTTTTTGGCAATCGAAAAACATGTGGTCAACTGTACCCTCGTCTAAGCCACACTCACATAAGGAATGATCCCTTACCCTGATTTTTGCCAAAAACACAGGGGTACAAGCGTGTCCAAGTCGGAGGCGACAAACTACAGATGTATACAATTTATCAATGTCACGATATTTAAAGAACCACGGCCGATTTGGGATAACAGGTTGTATAGAGGCGTAATGTTTGGCCTTAGATCTCTGAGATTCATTCCAATCTTTGGACCAAGCTTTATCTAGTATATTTTTGGCCAAAGGAAGAATGTCGTGATGATAAATATGATAGTGTGAAGATTCACCTGATGAAATTGCGTTTTTGGCGTAAGCATCAACAACTTCGTTGCCTGGAATGCCACAATGTCCAGGGATCCAAGCTAAGACAATGTCAAGGTTGTGTTTCTTACATCGAAAAAGGGCTTCCCTAATCTGAAGAATTATAGGAAACCGAGATTTGGATTTAAATGGGTTAGCCATGATGGAATGGAGACAGCTCAAAGAGTCAGTAAAGATTATCGTGTTTTTTAAGTTGTGAGAGTTGGCATATGAAATAGCTTCAAGAATTGCGGTAGCTTCACCCGTGAAGACCGAGGTTTCAGGAGGACATTTAAAACTGAGAATAATTTTGTATCTAGGAATCCAAACCGCAGCTCCTACATTACCTTCAATCGTTAGTTTGGAAGCGTCGGTGTACATGGTTAGCCAACCTTGCCAGTCCTTTCCCAGAATATGATTAAAGGTTTTATCAGCCACTAATGAGTCTTTTTGTATTCCAAAATTCATGATAATCGTTGGGTCAAAAATTAAAGCCTCGTACGGGATGTGAAACGGGGGATTTATATTTAATTTAACAAGATGATTAGGGATGTTAGACAGACTTATAAAGCTTCTGAGAACGCATGGAAGATCGAATACAGAATTGAAGCCTGTTTGTAAAAATAAATTATGCAGAAGTTCTAATTTGGATAAAAGAGGGTGATTTGGATTTTGGGAAATTTTAAACATGAACCTATCTGATAAATACTGTCTCCGCAAGTGAGGAGGGGGATCGAGGCATTCCACTTGTAAAGCATTTTTCGGTGAGGATCTCATTGCTCCCAAAACGATTCTGAGGCATTTAGCTTGAATTTTATTAATTTTTTCATGTTCAGATTTGTTACAAGGATCTAGTACAAAACTGCCATAATCCAAATGGCTACGAACTATAGCATTATATAAAAGTTTTTGGGAGTAGGGGTGTGACCCCCACCATACCCCGGAGAGTGCACGGAGAACGTTCACTCCTTTTTCACATTTCTGAGCGACGAACGAGAAGTGGGGAACGCCAGAAAGTCTGGAGTCAAGTATTACCCCTAAAAATTTTACCTTAGTCTCAATTGGGATGAGTTTATTTTCTACTTTGATTTCTACCACAGGAATAGTCCGTTTTCTAGTGAAAATAACAGAACAACTTTTTGAGACAGAAAGAGATAAACCGTTATTCTGAAGCCAGACATTTAAATACGATAGAGCAGTATTTAAACAACGAGATGCGACTTCCACTGAAGGATCAGACGCATATAAAGCTATATCATCAGCATATTGAAATATATTACAGAAACAGTTTACTGACTTTTCTAGATCGTATGTGTACAAGCTATAAAGGATAGGGCTTAGGACTGAGCCTTGTGGGAGACCTTTCCAGATATTTCTAGGAGAAAGAAGGGAGTTGTTTACCTTAATATGTATGGATCTATCCATGAGTAGGCTACAAATAATCTGTATCAGCTTCACGGGGATATTCAGCTGTTGCAGTTTATGCCTGAGGACTGGGAGAAGAACATTATCATAAGCGGAGGATATGTCCAGGAATACCCCGACGAGGAATTCTCTTTTTTTAAAAGAGATTCGAATATCCGTTGTTAGGATACTGAGGCTATCCAGAGTACTCCTATCTTTACGAAAACCGTACTGAGATTTGGCAAGTTGTTCTCTATTCTCGACTAACCATTCGAGGCGGTTTTTAATCAAGTGCTCTAATATTTTAGCTAAACAGCAAGATAGTGCTATTGGTCTATGGGAAGAAGGGTCAGAAGGATCCTTGCCTGGTTTTAAAATAGGAAGAATAATCTGTGAATGCCATTCCGCTGGGGTGACACCACTATCGAAAAAGTGATTAATTAAATCTAGAAAAAACAATTTAGTCGAATCTGAAGTATTGATGATAAATGAATAAGGGATACTATCCATACCAGGAGTCGAATCAATAAGGCCATCTAAAGCTCGTTGAAGTTCAATAAAAGAGAAAGGAGAATTCATTAAGTCCATATTGGTGTTGAGACTAGATTGATAGGGAATATTGGGGAGGGGTAGGACAGGGGGAGGAGATGGAGGACAAGAGGGGGCCAGACGATCCGCAAAAGCTTCTATCCAAGTATCAGGGTCATTTGATGATATATTCTGTATGTTAAGAGAGCCGCGGAATCTTCTTATGTTGCGCCAGATAAGGGAGACTGGAGTACGAGGAGCAAGATTCTCACAAAAGCGGTTCCAGCCCTGTTTCTTTTTCTTGGACAGAAGTCTTTTAGTTTGAGCAGCAGCTTGTTGATATGCTAGGAAATTAGTCATTGACATATCGTTATTATAGACTTTTTCTGCACGAGTTCTTTTTTTAACCGCATCAGTGCAATCTGGATCCCACCAAGGGGGTGAAAGTTTACGACGTGAAGGGTTTTTAATAGGAATATGGACATTAGCACAAGAAGAAAGGATATCGGCAAACTTAGAGTAATTTGAAAGGAAGTTGGAGTTAGAAGAAGAAGGAAGAGAATTAACTTTTACATTAACGGCAGAAGAAAAACTATCCCAGTCAGCCTTATTGAGCCGATATCTTAAGAGAGGAGAGTCATTGCTATGAGAGATAGAGAAATTAGGAATAGAAATCAGAATAGGAAAATGATCACTACCATAGGTTAAGGGGAGAACTTTCCAGTTCAGGACCGAAGAAAGAGAAGGGGAGCAAAGGGATAGGTCAACAGCACTTCCAGGGTTTTCATTGGGACGGGAACGACGAGTAGGTGTTCCGTCATTCAAGATGCACAAATTAAGAAAGTCAAACATATCTACAAGTACAATACCAAAGGGGTCGGTTTTGTAAGACCATGAGATGTGGTGGCCGTTAAAGTCTCCCATAACAATAATAGGATTAGGAAGAGATGATATTATTGAGCAAAGCTCAGGAATAAGAGATGGATTTGGATCTGCAATATAAACAGATAAGAATGACATGTTACTAAATTTAATGGCAATAGCATTTATTTCTTGACTGTGAGGGGGTACGGGAATTTGAGAAAATGTCAAGCTGCGCCTGACAAGGATTGCAGAACCCGCGTATCCGTCGGATCTGTCATCCCTAAGACAAGAGTAACTTGGGATCCTGAATCGGGATCCAGGCATCAGCCATGTCTCCGAGACGGCAATGACAGCGGGGTTATGATTGTTTATCAAAAACAACAAATCAGATTTTTTGTTGGAGACACTTCTAGTGTTCCATTGGAGGAAGTGATACTCTGTTGAGGCCACTAGCGCCATTATTATTAATTAATAGGAAAATATCGTTAAGTTTGGAGGCTACGTTGTTCGGTAATGAATCACTACATTTAGAAATTAAATTGATGAGGGTAGATATTAAAAGCTCTAAAAGATTATCATTGGAAGAAACCATGGGAGATTGAGATAGAGCGCAGCCATTCGGTTGAGTTGATACAACGTCGGCAATAATTGCTGCGTGTGCTTGTTTATCGTAACCTATACCCAAAGAGGGACGGGGACGAGGGGTAGAGAACACAGTTTTTTTGTGGGAGGAGCCAACTGCATTAGCAAATGATCTTGATGGAGAGGAAAGGGTTGAACCTGAGGAGGGAACATCTTGAGTGAGTTCTGCATATGATCTGCGAACTGTAGTAAACCTAGCAGAAGCCTCTGCATAAGAAATACTTTCTTGTGACATAACTACTTTAATATTTTTTTGACGATCTTGTTCTGGACATGTTTTGTTAGTAGTGAAGTGTTTTCCCAGGCAGTACAAGCAAGTTGCCTGTTCTTCAGACAAACAGCAACTATGACCTGTGTGGGGCTGGGCACAACGATAACATCGGGGTTTAGACCTACATTGTGTCGCAATGTGACCAAACCTGCAACAGTTGAGGCATTGGATGGTGGGAAGCTGGTAAGTCACTACAGGGAGGGAAGTGTAGAAACAGAACAATTTGTCAGGTAGAATTTGTCCTCTAAATGTTACAACAACCGATTGAGTAGGGGTCCATGTAGGAGTTCCGTCTGAAATGATTTTGCGGTTAAGCCGTCGAGCCTTAAGAATGTCTCCGCAATTCTCGGGGAGTTCCACGGAGTTCACAAATTCGTCCATTGACCATTCAATAGGAACATTTTTAACCAAACCCATTCTAGTAATGTTATAGGATGGGATTTGAGCTTTATATTTATGTAACTTCAGGATTTCATTTAACATAAATTTATTTGCATCCAGACCACTTTTAAATTCAACTGAAATCCTATTTCGGCCAATACTTTTAATTCCATCTAGGACAATATTCGAAATTTTATTGTCGAATAAAAATTTACCAAATTTTATTGGACGAATGGAGGAACCAGAGGAGGGGTCGTCCTCTACACGAGAAACGTGAATGATATATGGACCCAAGTCTTTGGCATCGTATATTTTATCTGCCTCAAAGCTGGGGTGTAGGTATATCGTCTGAATCGAAGCCTTGGTTAAATCAGGGTTTAAGATAGTACGTTTTGACGATTGTGATTCAGAATCAGGTAAAGGTCTTTTGCGATTTTTATCAACAGTGGTATCAGCAGCATCAGACAAAGGAGACAATTGAGAAAATATTTCGGGAGATTTAAGTTCATTTTCTGTTACCTTCTGAATATCCGGGGGGTCCGGAGGTTTAACAAGATCAGACACCATTTTGTTTGCTAGTCTAGAAGTTCCTAGAAGTAAGTAATTACAGGAAGTACATATAATAAAATAAGGAAATAAAAATTAATAACACCAACAATACATTCACTAATGAAAATAGCAAAGAAAGATGAGAATAATAGGAATAAAGCCAAAATAAGATTTTTTTGCAAATCTGTCACGTGCGTCAACTTACAATTCCAATTGAAAAGTCAACCCACGATTCGGTCATGAACCTCAACAAACGTCAAAAATCGTGGGGAAAAATTTACTGTCAAACTTGATTTTGCAGCTAACTTCAGGCCACTAGAAACCACCATGGTATGTACTGTGGTAGTTGGTTTATTTGGTTTATTCTGCTTATTTACATACTAACCGACTTACCCACGATAGCTGAGCGTGTTTATTATGTTTAATCTGATTACCACACTCATTGTTAGGTATAATATAACCTCATTGTTCTGTCAGTATCTATCTACAAGAAGTACCTACGTAAGTAGACTACTTGTTCTCACAAATCGTTACATGAAGATTGTTCCTAGGATATTATTATGTTAGAAACCTATCCTCATTTTGTTAACCACTCTCACAACCGAACTCCGCTGTAATTTCTGCAGACACACCTTTTTCTTACCTTGCCCTTTTCGTTTCGATTCCCCGTTTATACAAAAAAGAACACATCAAGAATACGTCATAAATTCGATGAAATAAACGATGAATGTTGTTCAGAAACAATTGCAATAAATCTCGGTCGTGTGGAGCGCAATTTCACTGACGCCGAGTGGCGCCAGAAGTTTTCCAATATCGGAACGAACGCGAATACACCCGCCAATGCAAAAACCAAGATGGCGGCCTACTTTCTCTTTTCTATACTGAAGCTGAATGTGACTGCGTTCTGGAATGTTAATGTATGTGCAATAGAGTTGTGGATGGGAATAAATATAAATATACTATAGAGTTCGTAAAATAAGACAATAAAACCGATTCTGAAGGCTTTAATTTTAGTTTTAGTACTGTCAAAATGAAATTTTCTTCGATACAAAATTGTTCTTAAGAGTTAGAATTAGAAGCTAAGTTTCTTTGGGAAATATTAACCTTTGACAGCACTAAAACTAAAATTAAAGCCTTCAGAATTGGCTTTAATGCCTCATTAATAATTTGCCTGATGATATTGCCCGATCGTAATCCGTATTAGTGAAATCTAATCGCACTAGGTATACAACAAATCTAGACCCCGAAACTAGACGTTATTTAGCTGTCTCTTCCTTTTTAAACAATAAACAAAGATGCCGACAGGTAGACATCAAAACTGTTCCTTTTGATTGCAAGCACTGATGCTGCAGTAAATGCCCTTAATGAAACATGACCATAAGAATTGATATAGCTCGAATCAATGGACCTTAGGAATAGAAATTGTGACCGTTCTATCCACCTGTCACTTACAGGAGATTGGCGGAGATAGTGCTTAAGTGAGAGGTGGATAGAAAGGTCGCCATTTCTTATTTATTACCTAGTAACCTAATTATTTCTTCGGCTTATTAATCAAAATGATAGAGCAAAACTCTAGTAGATTTTCCTATAAGCGAATTCTAGCCGAGTACTCTTTCTTTGTCTAAAATTAAATAAATTAAATTAAAAAAGTGGTCATAATGCTGTATTTTCTATTTAAAAAATCTGAATACCCTAAACTTTATGTGCCTACTAAATATGAAATATAATATGCATAATCATATATATGAATAAGTAGATCAGGTGCTGAAGTCAGCACCCATTTGACTCTCAAATGTCGATAAACATGGGAAACTCGACCGGCTTCAATCTTAGTTTATTGCACTTTCGAAGCGATCAGAATGCATCTCCATCGAGATTCCATCCAGTTTTGGTGAGAATCGCCGGTTATTTATGAAGTTCTTTTATGACTTCGTTTTGTGAAATGTATGTACGTGTAGATATCTATCGTTAAATATAAAGACTATTATTATTTTTACGCCACTTTTAGAGGTAAGTCATAGAATATTTTATGATTTTTTTTTATCTGCAGGTGTAGCTTAGTTGGTTGGACGCGGTCTTTCAATCTTGCCGGGCGAGTTTTCACCAATAAGTTTTTCGGAATTGATATACATAGTATTTGTATTAGGCTAAGTATTAAGAGAAATAAAGAATTTTATTTATTTTTTTATTATTTACCACTTTCTGAATGGTGAAGAAAAACACTGTGGTAAAACTGCATGCCCCAAAATGCTTCTATTTTTGCCCAAAATATGGTGATAGTCCTCACCTTGTCAAAATCGTCGGTGAAAAGAGGGTGTACGAGTGGTGACTTTTTCAGTAACAGTTCACGCTTGGCAACACCTCTGGCACTCCCTCGAGATATACGTCGTGATGACTGATATGTTTTTTTTTGTCTTTTATAATGAAGTAAGGTTGGTAAAAGCTGTTCCAAGGGCTGTTGGAAAAACGGTAAGCTTTAAAATATATAGTTAGTTTACCGTTTTTTTTTTTTATAAATTAAAGAATTGTTTTATATTCTGTAAAATCTGTTCATAATCATTTTGTAATTATAATAAACAATTTTTTTTCCACGTACCTATAATAGTTATTTAAGATACACGTGCGGAAAGTGCCAAATTGAAAACACGAGCGTAGCGAAAACGGAAACAAAACACGTATTTTTAAATGAGTAAATCAAGAATCCTATGTGTTATGGTGTTTATCATCATTCAATTATTGCTATAGCGCGCATAAATAATTGTTTTTTTTTGTAAAAAAATTACTTTATTTCACGCGTGAAATAAAGGATTTCAGTACTGTTTTATTGAAATGAAGAGTCGGTTTCCGCATAATTTTGTTACACAAAAAAGAAAACTTTACGAGCAACTGCATTGAAAATTAATATAAGTTCCATATACATACGAATACACTATACATACATACATATACTCGCACCTGTCTCCCAGATGGGCAGGCAGAGCTTACAGATTTCCATCTGCTACGATCCTGACACACCTCTTTCGCCTCTTCCACATCCATCAATCTATACAAGCTCTTCTATTCAGGGTACTTTTAACATTGCCCTTCTTCAATGAGTCGCCAATGTGGTCAGCATACGTCCTTCTAGGGCGGCCTGGGTATTCTAAACATTTGAAAAACGCTACTCGTGTCAGTATTCTAAAGGTTTCTAAGTAAACTTCAGCTTTCACACGTTCCAATACAATGCTTGTTTACTTTGTATGTTGCCAACACGTGCACGTGCAGCCTATTTCATATGGCTGGGAAATCTTATTACCTTGGAAATTTTAATCGAAATCCAATACTCGTGGAAGAATCAGTATCTGTTAGTTGGTTGATTTTTACTACAAGCACATGGTTGCAAAATAAAATAAGAAGTAAAGAGCAAAAATATTTTGAAAATACGTGTAGCTTATCAAATGATTTATCTTTAGTTAACGTTTTAAAAACAAACAAAGGAAAGCTACGTAAACATATCCAGTCCACTTAGAACTAACCTCATAAGTAGCTTGAATTCCTCTTACACTGAAGACAAAATACCAGGCTCGCATAGTTTCTCAGGAGTTCAGTATTCCAGCCAGCAGCTTTACAAACTCTATACACGGAGCACGTGGTCCGATGTCCCATTGATTTCGAACGTAACGTGTGTGGGACTCGGGAAACTTTTCCAATATCGAAACTGCGTTGAGTGCATGCAAACAAATTGCAGTTCGCTCGTTTACTTTCGTAATTTCTGACATGCAGTTAAAAGTCGGTTGGAATGAGATTCTGGAAAATATATCGTACGAAGTCTTCTATCCGTCGAATGAAGTTTTAAAGTCGTGGCTTTGAATTAAATAGTTTTGATGTGACAAACATGAATTCCAACTATGTGGAGTTTAGAATTGCTTATGTTATGACATTTTTGTCTGTCTATACGTGTCCATCCATCCATCAGCCTAGTTCGTTCACTGCTGGACATAAGCCTTTCCAAGACTTTGCCACTTCCGGTGATCATCCTGGAAGAATTGCCCATACTCACAAACGCGGGGCAGGCGGGTTGATGAACGCTGCCCGTCACCAGTCTGTTCCATATGAGGTCCCGCTATTAGGGATGGATATACCGCCATCCATCGGTCCTAGGCATGGTGGGCCTCCTGCTTTTTTGCCTGTGGGCTGTCCTCTTACTCTCCCCCGAATTACTTCGAGGGGGTCTCCAAATAAGATGGTAGTACCTCCACAGTCGAGCCCGGCATCAGCTCTACCACGAGTTCTATACGTGTAAGACACATCAATTAAAAATATGATATAATATTGTCAATAAAAACAGCATCAAAATCCGTGGTGTCAGTTATAAGCAAAGAATACATACATATCAAAATGGTCGCTTTTCAACTCTAAATCAGAGTGTAATTAATGACACCAACAAATTAATGCATATCCTAATATAATGACATCTAATAACTGAACTTTCAACGCTAGCGAATCAGTATACAACACATTTGCGAACTTCTTCAGTTCCACCTATCTTCTTTCACACCAACATGAATTTTGTATGTCAGTTCAGGCGAGTTTTATAGTAGTTTATGCTACTAGGGCGCAAAGGAACAAATTACGAGGACGATTTAAAACACGAGCGTAGCGAGTGTTTTAAACGTAACCGAGTAATTTATTGCTCTTACGCCCGTGTATCATACTACATTTTTCAATGCATAGTGTGAGGAAATGAAAACAAATATAATCTTGTGAACTTTAAATTATAATTGGCTCAAAAGGACTGTATCCAGAGCCGTTAAAAGGTGGAAAAAAAGTATAACGTCTATGGTACACAGGAAAGGCTGCAGGTTAGCCAACCATTGTAAATAAATTAAAAAAAATTAATATTAAAGCCCTAGGGCAAAATAATCGACTTTCTGTTCGGTTTTGATGCATAAAAAGTGGGCCTTTACGAGCACATGCATTGAAAATAATATTATACTTATATCCATTACATTTTACACAATTCTACTGACGTCGTATTAGACTGACGGGTTATTTGGCACATCCCAACAATATTTTAAATAAATATTACTATTTTTTTTGTTTTCACGACGTGGCTTTCCCAGTAAACCTTTCACGATAATCTATGTAAACCCATGAAAAACTATTTCCGTTTTAAGTTTTATTTCAGAAGAATATTTTTTTTTATACCCAAATTAGTAAATTGCTTGTTTTCCGAACAAAACTAAATAAAATACTCTTAACTTCTTTTGGAAAAATTGCAGGTTACAGTGAAAAGCGCATCAAAATCTGTTAAACAGTTCTCTAGATATAAGCAATCAAAGACAGTGCATTATATCGCGTTGTCCAGGATATAAGTAATTATACTCTATTGATACAAAAGAAAACAGATATAAATACGAGTGCGTACTAATAGACCCTAGCAAAAATCAAGATAAATCACGTGAAACTAGTTTTTAATAAAGTAGTGGAATAGATTCAAAACATACTTGATTTGTCTTAAGCCACTCCTTTTTTTTAACAATACGTTCAATATTGAATTTTTTTTTATTTATTTTAATAATTTTAAGATTATGCATGTATGTAATTTACTGTATTTATATTTATAGGCTTAGTCTAATTTTTAATGTTATTTAAGTTTTATTTTTTGAACTTACATTGGTTAATAAACAAAATATTGAAAACATTGTTTATACTTTGCGTCTTTTCCCTCAGTTGTTTCGTGTACAAAATAAAGTCACAAATTAGATTGGTCAATAATGTATTCTGTGACGATGCGATTGGCTCCCCTCGCTGCTTTTGTCTCGTATTTTACTGCACCTACTTAGAGAACGTTTTATGTACCCTCCGTAATCTTCTAGTTTCCTGGTACTCGTACTACGTGTCTTGATGGAAGCAGAGAAATTCCTGCGCTCAATTATTTATGTTATTATTGTGTACCAAACATTGATGCTTGTTGTCACAAAACAAAAAGATAATAAAAAGTGGATAAAAGTTGACGATAAAAAGCGACACCACCGGCAGAATACAAATGTGGCGTATCTCGTGGCGTACTCCAAAAACAGACAGTCGAATTAAACCAATAATATTATTTAATATGTAAATCTCGTTTTAAAAGCGGCACCGTGTTTGATGTTTTCATTTCGATTTGATCATTGGGCGCGCGTCCGTCATGTATATTGATGAGACAGACTCTGATTGGCAGCCTCTGACTCACTCATTTGATGGAATCAATTTATTAACATAAACAATAATAAATTACTTTAAGTCAAATCATAAACTGAACGCCGTCATTAAAATTAAACGAAATTTATGGTCGATTTCAAATTAAAATTCTCTAACATTAATAAATTACTTTAAGTCAAATCATAAACTGAACGCCGCCATTAAAACTAAACGAAATCTATGGTCGAATTCAAATTAAAATTCTCTTCTCTGCAAAAACAAGAGAAAACAAATAAATTGCACAACAAAAGCGACGAAGACATAAAAATCGTAGATGCCACCAGAGATCATCAATCAGAGGGAGAAGTCCGAATTGGACGAAAAAACATGGACGGCCGAACAATAGATGTTGCTGACGATCCGTCAACAGACCAACATGGCCGCCTTTTGGCGGGAACCACTGGCGCGTGTAATTGACAAAGGATACTGAGCTTTGTGCTGTTCCTTCAGGATATCCCTTGAATATTCCTTGATCGTGAATAATCTTTATACTATTGCAACAAACATACATCACATTCCTTTGACACACAACTTTTCTCGAAAAGTCTTATTATTTACCAGGTAAATCAGACTTATTTTGCGATAAATATAAAAATGCAGCTCAACAAAAATTACTTTTTTTTTTTTTGCCAGTGGCAATCTCCGATAACGAGATTATTATTTATAGTCAAGACCATTCGTATGGGAAATTGATTGCATCATATCACTTCGTTACACAACAAAAAACGGTTATCACATAATATATGGGCAGGGTCCTCTTGCCCACAAATTGGTCTCCCCTCGTTATCCTTACAATTGAGGGTAGTTTCTTTTCCTGCGTCGAAGTACCCTCGAGGCGACGGTTCACAAAGAATTCATTATTTGCACGCAACACATTGAATGAAGTTTATTTGCAGCGTAATGACAGAAGGAATCTATGCAATTTTGTTATTAGTCGCGCACAATAAATAAGAGGAACTTAAAATTATAATGCAAGCGGGATCTTTTTAATTTTATTATAGTGTGTCGACTGGTTTCAAATACCTTAATCTCGTTTTTATCTTTATATTATTATTTTTTTATATGTCTTTATTAATCTCGATTACAATGAATCTTAACCTAAACTATATAGCCACTAGCGAGAGCCAATTGGCTTATCTGTAGTTGCGAGTACATAAGCTATAAAAAGTAATAAATAAACAATCAAAAACCGCACGAAACGAAACAGAGCAAGAGCAAGAATGGGAAATAATTAATCGGGCGAATAAAAATATAATTAGCGACTTCAAGTGTCCGGAATAAATACCAAAGCGTGCGACTAAAATACTAAGTGGGCGAATTTAAAGTATGAAATCAAAAATATTTCACCAAAAGTCAAAAAATATTTGCGACGACGAGCGAAACGAGGAGAAGCATGTTAGGTTTACATGTAAGATAAAATAAGGAGCCGAGCGAAGCGGAGCGGAGCGAGGCGACGTCCATAGTTTTATTACCTAACATTTAATTGTCAATAGTTTAGTACGCTATATTCAGTCTTTTTAACACCTTAAATTTTAATTTATATTCACTCTTTTAAATACAACCTTAAATAATTGTTGTTTTTGCTATAACCCGTACCATTAAAGAAAAATGACGGCCTAAGTATGCATTTTTGTCAGAAAATTCTCTACTTCAGCCGCCATTTATAAAACAGTTTTTTTGGTACGTTTTATTGGTACGGATAATGTTGTTTTGTCAAAAAACTAAGTTTCAGTTTTTCTATCCATCGGCGGCATAGTACACGGAAAAAACTAAAGTATTAATATAAAGCAATTTGCTTCAGACAGAGAATATATTGATTTCGATATCAGGAACAAATTTTGTGCTTTAGATACAGTATTTGAAATTGTTAAAACGCTTACATTGGTATAAGAATGCGTCAGTTTCAGCGAAGACTGTAAAATGGTTGAAAATGTATTTGTTTGATCAAGAAAAGTCTACTGTTATATTTGACTCGTTAAAATACTTGATTTCAGTCTCTTTGCATTAAAGTAAGAGTTTTAATTTTCAGGATTAGGCTATTGAGTCTTCTGATAAGACAGACTATTTTAAATTTACACTACCACTTAATGTCATAATTTTAAAAGAACAACACCTAAGATTTTATTTCAAGATACTTAAATTTGAATATTGGTTTTATTTGGTAACCATAAAAAACCATAGATGATACTAAATTTGATGTCCAACTCTTGGAAATATATAAATATATTTGGCACATCCTCAATGTATCAGCTGACGCCAAGTACAATTTTATAGAGATCTTGAAACATATAACTAATGATCTTGTATTAAAACCTTATTGTGTATAAATCTATAACTATATTAAAACTAACAGGCTAAAACTTTTCAGTAAAATTCTGAATTTCAACGGACACAATAAAATTGCGATAGATTATTTAATTGAATACCTCTGAAATATAATATCAATTCAAAACCGAGGCCAAAGTTTGTCTGTTCAGAATCTCAAAAACATTATGTAAGTCATAGCGGCTATTCTTTACGTTATAATTGGGAAAGTTTACACCATAATATCTTTAAATTATGGAATTTTCGTTCCAAATATCTTAATTAAGGAGTGAGAGAGACTTTCGCAATTTTGTCGGTTCGCAGGTAGAGTATGCCTTCAACTTAATGAATTGTCTTATCGTGAACTTTGCAACTGGATTACCAAAGACGTCAGGCAATACACTGTTATAAAGTAAAAGCCATTGTTAGGCATAAACATATGTTGATTCTCCGGATTTGTAATAAAATATTAAGAAATAATTATAACGGCCAAAATACAACTTTTAGCTAAGACAACTTTTAACAGTAGTATGCTATATGCACACACTATGATAGTTTCAAAATAATTGGATCTTTCATAAGCGGGATATTAGATTATTTTGGGAATTTACGGCTGGTATCACGAATATATATGGAAAAGCCAATTGTTTTATAGCTATTGTAATATCATTAAAACTATGTTTTCAATGCATGTGCTCGTAAAGACCCACTTTTTATGCATCAAAACCGAACAGAAAGTCGATTATTTTGCCCTAGGGCTTTATTATTATTTTTTTTTATTTGTTTGCAATGGTTGGCTAACCTGCAGCTTTTCCTGTGTACCATAGATGTTATACTTTTTTTCCACTGTTTAACGGCTCTGGATACAATCCTTTTGAGCCAATTATAATTTAAAGTTCACAAGATTATATTTGTTTTCATTTCCTCACACTATGCATTGAAAAACGTAGTATGATACACGCTACGCTCGTGTTTTAAATCGTCCTCGTAATTCATTCCTTTGCGCCCTTGTAGCATAAACTACTATTACGGCTGGTATCACGAATATATATGGAAAATCCAATTGTTTTATAGCTATTGTAATATCATTAAAAATATTGTTAAAAGTTGTCTTAGCTAAAAGTTGCATTTTAGCCGTTATCATTATTTCTTAACATTTTGTTACAAATGGCGGATACGATTTTTGAAAATTGTGGCCTATCATCAAAAATTAATTGGTTTCAGTTTCCGAACTGGACTATAATCACAATAAAGTAAATACAAAATTGCAGATATTACAGATAGCATTGAAAATGTACTCGGGACTTTAAATACTATACAAAACACAGAAAGGGCAAAGAGTTACATAGAATACTTTTTATTCCGGAAAAATGCATAGTTTCCGCGAGGGATCTGGGAACTTTTGAGATCTGTTACTTTTGAAACATTTTGACATCTGTCACTTTTGACATTTGTCACGTTTGACGTGTCATTTTTGACGTCTGTCACTTCTTATATATGTCACTTTCGACATCTGTCGCTTTTAACGTCTCTCACTTATGAAATTTGACACTTTTGTTTGACATTTGTTACTTTTTACATATGTCATTTTTGACAAAGATGACATATTTCAAAAGTGCTCACATGAACTCTTGCAAAATCTGTTCAGTTAACAACACTAAATTAAGGCCAACGTTGTGTCCACAAAAAATAATAAAAACCATAATTCCATGACGAAAATTTTAAAAATAATTCTTGTAAGCAACATAATTGAAAAATAATAGTGACATGTCACCACCAACATTCAATATTTGTTCAATTTGTGCATGTTACATAGTTTACACAAGAAATACCAAGTGTTCACACTTTTAAGTCGACATCAACTATAAATTTGGCATTGCGGTGATTTTCGGATATAAAACTCAGATCTCTTAACTCTATAATTCTGTTTTACAAGTTTTGTATCAAAAACTAACAATATTTTACCGTGTTTGTTCCAGGAATGTGGTGTACAACCTCAGTCTAACAGACCTGACGGAACAGCGCCGTCTCGTCTGGTACTCACCCGAGAACGATGTCAAGATGTGCGTCGTGAAGGGCAAGGATGAGGTAAATACAAATAACTTAAGGGCTACTTCAACTTACAATGTTATAGAGCAATTTTGTAGAGTCATATAATATGTACTCGTAAGTGTTACGCTTCACCGCTACAAAGTTTGTCAGTTTATAATTCGATGTTCAGTTGAAGAACCATTAAAAAAATTAAATAAAACTACGTGCTACGAAATTGCACCGTCGAACCACAAAATAACCACTTACCGAATTTTTACTCCTAATAACTAGCGAAAACAGGCGCACATCTCCAATATACTCGGGTGAATGCCAATACGAAATTCTGCCGAGATCACCGTACGTACGCGTTTATGAATGTGTGCGTCTGTTTTCGCTCCGTCGTCGAGTCGGCCTTCTGGTTGTATCTATTTTGTGGTCGAACGCTACAAAGAAACACGTTTATGTAGCATCTCTGTATAGTATAGAGCTCGTAGCACATATCATTACTACGGCGTAGCAGTTCGTAGCGCACTAATGGTAAAACTACGAACCATATTATAGTCCAGTAAATGATAAAAGGTTAATATGTTCTGTGTTTGAGGTCAAATTAAAGATACACTAGTAATATAAATAATAGTATTTTCATATTTTTGACACCCCCACTCCTCCCAGAAGAACATATTTCTTTTAATATTTCAGTAAAATAAGTAAAATGAATACTCCTGATCTTACTAATATTGTTCTTAGGCATGGTCCAATCATTTTGTACTTTTTATAAAATATTTACCTAAGATTATTTTTAAATTTAATTTTTCAGTTACTTTACTGATGTATTCCCAATTTTCACCCAGTGTACATTTAATTCAACCTTCTCCACACAAAAATCCTAAAATTGACTAGACTATAAATAATACCAACCACTTTTTGAAAGAAAAAAATAAAAAAAATAAAATAAAAAAAAATAAAAATTTACTGGCGCGTTTACAAAAAAAAAAAACTTAAATCTAACACAGTAGAAAAGGTTTACTTAAGTAGGGAGTAATCTATGGATAAAAATAACAACACGACAAAAGTATGTAGCTCAGCTATGTACCATCCAAGACATGCTTTGGTTGGCGCTGGTTTTTTAGCTACCTCCTTTGTACAAAGAATGAATGTAAACATTTACTGAAACAACATATCGTAGCGATGACACTGAAAAACATTTTGCAAGAATGCAAATGGCCAGATACCTCCAAGATGCCTCCACCATTGTTGACGCAATATGTTGGAATGAAGAAATTCAGTTTAGTAACAAAATTGTCCCCTATTTGCCCATCATTGGATCGACGACCCATCTGAAAGCGATTAGGTGAAGATTTTAAATAAAGACACTGAATCCGAGTATAATTTTGCCGTTACCTGACACCATCTTGTGGTTAATTGAATTTTGAGTTCGTTCTCTCTGGAAGATATCCTCATTTGCTCAGAATTAAAAGCTCGTATAAGATTACTTTGGAGTGCTTTTGGTAGTATAATAAAATTAAATTGGACTTTTATTCTCAATTGTTCTTTATTATGGACTTAATACAAAGCTTTTAATAGATATTTAATACCTTTTTTACCTTGTGTTTTTTTTATATTTCTTTTTGATAAATATATATTTGTCTCTTTTTTATAAGATTTTTAATGTAGTTTTAGGTTATTAAAAGTTAATTATAAAAAAGTAAAAATGAAAATATATCTTGAGTAAAATTTTAATTTTTACCTTTTTATTATTAACTTTTAATAAACTAAAACTACATTTTTAATATTTCACAACACTACATCCACAAAGTGCTATGAATGCTAATACGCTTGGTAGCAAATTATGATAAATACATTCGTATATTCCCCCTCAAAGTAATTCGGGGGAGAGTAAGTTGACAGCTCACAGGCAAAAAACCAGGAGGCTCACCATGCCTGGGACCGATGGATGGCATGTCTTCCAGGATGACCGCCGAGAGTGGCAAAGTCCTGGAAAGGCTTATGTCCAGCCTAGGCTGATGGAGGGATGGGATGGATGGACATTTGTATAGCTATTAATTTTTCGCATATCTAGACAAGGATCTGAAATTTATATTTTTTTATAGGTATGTGACAATGATAAGTTAAACTCACCTGACTGACTTCATCAAAGATGATTAATATTTTTCTGGGGTCCCAGGTTCAAATTCTAAGTTTACAAGTTTAAAGTTGATTTATTGTCCACTTGTAACAATATAACTGCTGCAGTTTTTATCGAAACAGTATAAAAAGACAAAATAATATAAAATGATATGGTTCTTGGAAATTCATTTAATTTTACATAAAATTAATTAAAAACACTCTATTTTCGCACTTGTCAGCAGCGACTGACGTAACAGCTATGTTGCAGTGCAAGCTGATAAAAACTTTATTTTAATACGGTTTTGTTCGAAATTTCAACTACCACGAATCGTGTTGCAATTTTTTTCCGACGGAGTCACCCCTTTCCGCCTGGATTTTTCTTAAGATTGAAACAAAAGGTAAAAACTGATTGTAAAGACAACAACTTACTTGATTTTTTTTTTTTTTAGAATAATTATCTAGTGACGTCTATCTACGTCTCTATATATAGCCCAAAATGCAAAATTTTATGAAACACCATAATAATAGTATAATAGATGTCAAGATATTGTGAGTATTGCCCCGTTTTTACGCAAAGTTTAGCAAGTTGTATAATTTTGATCTATACTGGAAAAAAAATCGGCAATAAAGAAAATTAGTGTTCCGTAACAATAAAATATAGAGATAAATAAAATATTTCTCGTATAGTACCAATGAAATGAAATATGAAATCCAAGTTCTTACGGAACCCTTAAAACTAAATAAAACTTTACTTAGACTGATCAAAAATCTCATAAAAGCAAGTAAATACTCGAACATCGTCATTATCGTTAAGTTTTATTAAAAACTATTTTAGCACACACATTTAGTTTTACGACCTTAGGTCATATATCTTCCCCACAGAATATTAAGACTGTTAAAGTAAAATTACCCACCTCTGAGTTTACGACTTCCCTTTATTACCTATGTGTATAAGAAATTTTATTTTATTACTACTTTATCGCATTACACTTTAATGACTATTCAGTGTTATAGTAGTTTATATCGCGGCGCGTTTTGTTCTGCAACGCGTTCAAGTTAACTTTGTACGTGAATTGCGTATTGCGTATATAACATAAATATTATAATATTACCAAAACTCGCGTGAGTTGACAATTTGACATACTTAATTATTATTAAATGCGGCTTTACCACTCACGTGTGATTGTTGTTGACTGTATGCCAACCGTTTTACCGATACAGTTTCGGCATTATCAAGGCGAGTGGTGGTTGCCAGTGCCCGATTGACAACGACAGTGAATGCCGCGTCGTCGTCCTAAGAACGAGTATTTCAGTATTTTCTTTTTATCATATAAGGTCTTTCAATTTAAATGGAAAGTAATTTATATGGTGATTCAGTATCGATAATACATCATATTCCACTGCGAAGCACTTTTTTTTGCGCGAACTTTTTTTTCACTTCTCAGTACAAAGTGGTCCGATCAGCTGACTCAGTTTGTATGGACAAGTGAAAAAAAAGTTCGCGCAAAAAAAAGTACTTTTCAGTGGAATGTGATGTATCAACGATACTGAATCACCTCCTAAATTACTTTCCAATTAAATTGAAAGACTTTATACATATATTATATCTATACATGTTTTTTATTATTTTGAAAAACTTTTTGAATAAGTCAAATATTTACTTACTTAGAAATCGTATATTAAGTTATAAAATAAAACTAGCATATTCATTTAGGGCGATATACGAAAAAATAAGGGTGTTTCTTTACTGTGTATTTCATGAAATACACGGAAAATTTTAATACATTTCTGGTATATGCATTTTGACTATATAATCTAAACTTTTGAAATTGGAAAACATGTTTGGATAAATTTTCCTCGATAGAAATAATTGTTGAAATGAGGTCTTCAAACACACTTTTTCTCCTCGTTTGACGAATAGGAACCATATGCAGAACTCAAACATATTTTATTAGGTATGTTTTAACAATATCTAGAGAATTGATATCTGAAATTTTGATAGCTATTTTAGTTTTTTTAATAAAAATATAAAACCAACTTTTTTCCCTTTTGCCCTGAATCCGCCCCTCTCGCACTGCGCGATTTTTCGCTTGGAGTGACAGTGACAAAAATAAAATTCGCATGGCCTCTTAAGGTGACTAACATTTAAGGTTTATGCAGCCAATTCAAACTGGAGACATTACAAAATATGGTTTCATGTTTATTGATAACCTCCTTTAATACTTAACTTTTATTTAACAATATTTAACTTTTCAAAAAATCTTGTTGTTTCTTCACTTGACCGTAGACGTCTAAGTTTAAAAGCAATTCCAATTATGCAGTGTCCCGCATAAAGTTGCCCAAAACGGTCCTCATCGAGTTAAATGCGACCATTTGGCAGCAGTGCCTGCCTTTATATAACTTCCAGCTATATTAGTGTCGTCGTTCTGACTATATGACTGCAGTTATAATAGAGTCAGCCAAGGGCCTTGACTCTTGAGCTCGTTTTGCTCACCTTCAAATTGGATACTGTAGAAATTATTGGATTGCACATTGCTCGAGTAATAACCTTTTGTTCTCCATTCAGCGACTATGTATTGAGTTTTCTTTTTCTACCGCTTCGGAGAATTTTGCACATTTCCTGGAAAGCAGCCCGATTTCTCAGTTTGAAATAATAAAAGTAGACGCAGTATACATAGGCTCGAATTTACGAGTATATCACTTTTTTTTAATTCAAAATTATTGTAATTCTAATTTACAGAAACCAATAGAAACTTTGCTATGGGATCATACACAATACATAGGTACTAAGGTTTTGTGTTTGAGTGAATTTTGAATTTGAGTGTTCTGTTTCGATTAGTTTGAAAAAGGCGGGTTTTTCACAATACGACCGCGGCGCTGTGAAAAAAAATTAAATGCTGTGATTGCATAAGTGTCGCTTAGCGAGGTTTTCTTAATTAGGAAACTGGCCCTTATGGCCCTTCTACTATGCAATGAGCATTTTTTTAAATTCATATTATCATTATACATTCATTATCATTACATTACATTATGCATATTAATGATATACTGTAGACATTGCCCAATCTGAACTTCGCTCGATAGAAAAAAAATGCAAAATAAGCTCTTCAAATTACGAATAAATATGTTTATAACAAAGTTGTTCAACTTAGAGAACTGAAACTTCTGAATTTTCTTTACAAATAACATGAGATATTTGGAGACAATATTTCTCAATAATGTTCCAAAAATTCCAGAAAACCTCGAAAATTCACGGGTTAAACTTAAGTTCTACTAACTTAACTTACCCTGTCTTAAAAAGGCATTCTTGTATAATATTAGCCTGAATTTTACAGAATACAGGTTTGAGAAACACTCATCGAGGCTCATAACGGCGTTACGGCGCAAGACTTCCTTAATGTCTTTGTAATGGGCTCGTATATAGAGATCATTTTGGCTTGGCACTCTGATTTACTATGTGAAACTAGCTAGTTATCGTCTTATAGTCTACAATAATGTGGTTCAATATATTTCCATCAAGTACTTTTATCACAACATTCTTAGTCCTAATAATGGGGAAGGAACAATGTTTTTATTCCAGATCAGGAATGGGCAAACTTTTTCCAGCGCGGGCCAAAATTTACAAACAGTATTTAATGAGGTGCCATGTTTTTGAATTTTAAAGCATAACAAATTTTTTTATTAAAATGTTTTCCGAAATAAAGTTATTTATTTACTCACGGGTTTCAATAACATTGGAAAATATCTTACTTATGAAAAATTTTATGATCATGAACTTATAGATATTTACATCAGGTACACTATGAGATAGGGACATAGATATTTATTGCAGGTAATCTATAAAATAGGTACATCTCGAACACAGATGTATTAATGTAAGCAAGTCTATTTATGTTTGTTTTAAGTTATTATCTACTTCTGGATCGACGGTCGTGGGCCGGATTGCAAACTTTCGCAAGCCGGAGATAATAATAGACCTTTATAATAATAGACGTTTATTTCCATACGAAAATATTTAGCACATACAAATATTTCTGCCAAACTGTAATGCAGTTTGTAGGCGGAAAAAACTCTCTGTTTAAATAAAAATAAACAATGAAAAAATTAAATTTAACAGTTTCAATTTAACCTAAAAAGCTTACTTAAAAATAAAAGATAATCGTTTTATCTACACTTAGATATCATATTTCTGCAATATTAATGAGTTTAACTTATTTTTGAATACAGCACGGGTTACATTACATTCTGAGAAGACAACAGGCAAGGCGTTAAATATTTTTGGTATTAAATACTTATCTGTTCTTTGACCATAATAGTTTTTGAATTTATAAATGGCCCGCGGGCCGTAGTTTGCACATCCCTGTTCTGGTTATTTTTATTAAAACTAACTGTACTGTATGGATAGTATGACACATTTCCCAAAGAAACAAAACCGTACAAATAAAAAAATTGCTTTACGCACAGTGGCGGATGTTCCATAAGGCCGACAAGGGCCGGGCCAAAGGCGGCCAGATATTAGGGGCGGGTAATCTGCGCCCGCGGCCGGGGCGGTGGCTAAAGTGCTATCTAGCTGAAAAATTCGGGGAAAACGCCGGCTGGCCTACAGTTAGGGTTCCCAACCCTCCCAGAATGCCCGGGAGACTCCGGGAATATTGTTCAACCTCCCGAGCTCCCGGGATGCAATAAATTCTCCGGATTTTCTAAAATAAAATAATTGTCATTAACAAAATAGATTGTATTATGCTTGGAATCTATCGGCCGGCAAATATAAAACTACGTTAATAGTAGTTCATGCTACAAGGGCGAAAAGGAATAAATTCTACGCTCGTGTTTTAAACGTAACCGAGTAATTTATTGCTCTTACGCCCGTGTATCATACTACGTTTTTCAATGCATAGTGTGAGGAAATAAAATAAATATAATCTTGTGAACTTTAAATTATGATTGGCTCAAAAGGACTGTATCCAGAGCCGTTAAACAGGGGGGGGGAAAGTATAACATTTATGGTACACAGGAAAGGTTGCAGGTTGGCCAACTTGTCGTAAATTAATTAAAAAATAATAATAATAAAGCCCTAGGCAAAATAATCGACTTTCTGTTCGATTTTGATGCATAAAAGGTGGGCCTTTACGAGCACTTGCATTGAAAAGTATTTTATTCGACCTAATGATTCTCTTGCACGAAACACCAAGAGAAGAAACTGAGAACTGTGCTGCTGATTTCATTATAAAAACAAATAATGCCATCTCTCTCGCATAATCACCACTTTAAATACAGTCCTCGATGCTGGTTCATTATTTTACCCATATTATTAGCATACAGGAACTACCTCTAATGCCAACAAGCCGTTAATGCTCCTAGTAATTGCCTAGTGGGCAATTAACGGGCAAAAATATTGTTGGATAAAGTTGCACGGATCTAGGTCACATGTATTAGCTAAAAATCATGAAAAGATAAATCAAAGTTGAAAAGAAATTAGGTACATATGATGAACGATTGAACTATTTTAAGTTACCAATCAACGAAGAAAGGTTTCTAATCTTGTCATATTGTATAAAATTATAAGCTCAACCGCTGATACAGACCTGCTATCATATACTTAATACAAATAATATTTTTTCTCAAAATAACCCACTATATCTCTTGTGTCTTGTATAGAACAAAATTGCGGAGGATTGTGACATATTTTTGATAGTCCATTAATTTTGTTACTAGGCTAAGCTTGCATGTTTGTAAACGTTATAATTTATATCATTATATATATTTAGTTAAATTATATATTTATTTATACCTATTTCATTTTATACTAACTTTATTTATGCCCTTTGAGCTTAATATTGTCAATTGTAATATCTGTTATTTCGAATGTTGTGTACGGTCATTATCTAATTATGAACATTGATTGTTAGGTGCTTGACAAACAGTTATGTCTATGATTTGTTTCCAATCTGTTTCTGTACCTTTTGGATAAAATAAAATAAAATAAGAAATGCGTAACGCCTGTTTCATCACGTCACTTATTGATAGGCTATCCAGAACATTGGTTACAAATTGGAACGTGTTTTGTTTAAGTTATTTGATAGAAAATTGAAAAATACGTGTTCTATTATATTATTAGTTATAAGTTATTTGACACTAATCTATCTAATGAACTATCAGGCACAACGGAGTCTCACCATAAAAGTTTCTTTTGTACCTTTAAGGTACTACGGAACCCTAAAAACTATTAATAAGAAAAACGCAATTGAAATCGGTTCAGCAGATCTCGAATTATGAACGAAGATGGAAATCGGGTAATTGAGTAACAAACGAATTTCACCCACCCCGACCTCGCTGTATCTGAAAATGGCTGCTACTTGAGCAAAATTTTAAACGGAAGTGAATTATCGAATTTAGCAGCAGCCCGCATAAACGGCTAAATTTGGTCTTTCAACAAAAGTAGTAGAGTGCAACACAAAGTAGTAGCACAGTTTAAAGATCATATTTTTACACTGCAGAAGTAGAGTGTAGAGTGCAAGTACATAATTGTTTATAAAATATATATTTAAGTTAAGGCGATATGTAAAAGTTTTAGCGTCCCTGTTACTCCATATGCGAAAAAATCCTCAGTGCGAGAGGGATGGATTCGTGGAAAAGTAGCAAAAAGTCGGTTTTTTATAAATATAAAATGAACTAAAGTCGCTATCAAAATTTCTTTTCACCAGGTCTTAGATACCATTAAAACCCATCTAATAAAATATAATTGCAGTCCATATGTCATTCTAAATTGTCAAACCAGGAGATTTGGTGTCGAAAGAGACCTAATTTCAATAAATATTTCTATCGAGCCGAATTTCTCTAATCACGTATCTGTTTTAACAGATCCCTAGAAAAAGAATTAAAAATAATATACAATTTTATCAAAATTATTCATTATTTACTGAAGTAGATGTGCAAGTTCTTAAAGTGTCGATTTTTTTTCCGTAGCGCCTTAAAGGCCTTGATGGTGAAACCGGTTGGATAGAGTAAATGGTAAATATAATATGTGGAAAAATACAAGTATCACAACAATGTATGATAAGTTCCACCAAGTGCCGATAATCTCACTAATCTCAACAATCAACATCCCCATAGTAGTAGAGGATCTCCAGCTAGCTGTCGGAAATGATGATGTTTTAAAATAGCGGTGTATACTAATTCATGACGTCAAGATTCTGCAGTTGAGCTCAGTGATAAACAGTTTCGTCAACAGTCTGATATCTGAAAAAAAAAATTGATTCGCATACTATACATTACAATTTTCTTAATTGCACACCAAAAGAACAGAAATAAAGAAATACGGTGTTATTACAAAACGGTGTTTAACTTTAGACAGTGTTTAAATCTGTTGTTGTCACTTTTTTACGATATGTAAGAAAAGGCGACAACAACAGATTTAAACACTGTCTAAAGTTAAACACCGTTTTGTAGTAACACAGTACATGTTCAAAAAAGTTTAGTACGATACAATTGGCGGTTTTATCACTAAAAGCAATCTCTTCCAGATAACCTTATATGTGTGAACTCTAAAAACTTCGCTTTTCTTCGCTCCGCTCCGCTTTGCTCTGCTAGCACCCTAATCCCCTAGACTCCAAGGGAGCGTCAGCTGCGTCCATTACGCAACCGAGGCTGTACCACGAACGCAGCTTACAATTCCTCCCCATTTACCCGTTCTCGAGTGAGCTAGGGCCGGATTAGGAGAACTTAGCTGCCGCCCAGGGCCTCGGTTGGAGTAAGTTTACTCACAAGGAGGTGTTACAATGGCATGCTACTAAACTTTAACCACATTTTTACTTATCATACTTATAAATATTTGTTCCATGAATTTTGTGATTACGCTAAAAATAAATTAGCTTTTCCGTACGAGTAGTTATTTTACATTTGTTTGAGAATTTTTGTGAAAGTTGGTCATTAGATCAGCCGGTAAACGAAAAATAGGCCCTGAGTTCAGAATATTTGATTTAATGCTTGCATCATACCTATACTCCTGGCAAACGTAGGTATTCTCACACTGAACTTTTAGATGGCTTCAGTGTATCGATGTAAATAATGGATGTATATTTTACCGATCTATATTTAAACGGCAAATCATGTGGTTGCCAGCATGAAACCGCAATAAGTCACGTTTAGATAGTAACAACCCATTAAAAATATAGTTACGTAGGAAAATAAGTCTGCAAAATTTGAGTGTGGTCCTTCTCTGGTAGATTTTTTGATCTTTACATAAACAAGTGCAACTTTCAAAAAGAGAGAGAGGTGATTATTTTTTTGTACCAAATTGAAACTTTATTACAATGAGTTATGATTGAAAACCAAAAGCCGCAAATGTATGCTGAATAATGGGTCGCTTTTGAGCCACGGACGGGGAATCTAGGTATTATTTTATCAAAGGTTTCAGATAATCCATTATTAAAACAATTAATATAAAATGTGTTCAATATTCTTTCTCCTTCATTAGATAGGACTCATCTTAAGAAGGTTGGGGGGGCTATTTTTTGGTATAACTTAACACTTTAAATACCAGTTAATCAATTATCATGTGATATCATCGGTGTAAAACAATCTGACAAAAAATTAAATAAATACTCTTTTATGCATCAAGTATAACCAAAGGAAAAAAAAATCCAAAAAAATTTAAAGGAAGAATTTTAATGAAGAAGCAAGACAGAACTAATTAAATACTTACATTTTTTTTATAATTTTAGGAAGAGGTAAGATCATAAAGACGTATCAAAAGTATCAAGAACGTTTTCAAAAGAATTTCTAGAAGAAGCTTTGTGTGGGAAAGAAAACTTTCAATAAAAAAGTACTCATCCTGAAATGAAGAAATTATATGGGTGCGTATAAATTGCTACCACAAAGCCCGTTAAATGATGTGATGGCTCCAAAAAGTTATAAATACGCACAATAAACTTATAATGAAAAAAAAACTAAATTAACCCGACATCTGCCTTCGCCAGTCCTCAACACAAACAAATCTTATCAATATTCAATATACATATTATACAAGTTAGCGCCTCACTAAATCCAGCTCTGGTGGATATACTCACATCAAGGATGGTACACTCGAGTTCTCGCCCTTCCCTATACCTTCAGATTTACGAGGACGTCGTACATTTGAAGTTCTTATATAGATGTATGAGCCAAGACATAGTTAAAAGCCTCTGTGGTCTGATGTTTGAATTTCAGCCTACTGATCCGGAGGTCACAGGTTCAAATTTCAAAGAGCCACATCAGTGTTATTAGCCACAGATATAGATTGAAGTAGATGACATAAGTGCATCAAACTCTATTGAAAACCAAGCATGTCACATTTTTCTATCAAAACGGTTGACAGCGGTTTTAATTTTAGAAGGAATTGTAAGATATAAGACATAAGAGTCAAAGTTTTAGGCAATGATATTAGAAGAAAGTGTAGATAGGTTACCTACACTAGATTCGAACTTCTAAAACGGCACACATGGGGGCTCGGTTGGTGATCATTGAACCTTGTTCCTGGTCTCTGGCCGGGTCTCCGGTATGGGTTCGGGCGGCCGATTGGATTTTACCTTGTATAATATATATTTTACCTATCATTTTAATCGTAAATATATTGCTACATAAATTAAATAAACCATTAATTTAGTTCATGTACATTTATTATTTTATTACATATATTTTCTTTATTAAATTAAATTTGACGTGTAAAAAGTGTATATATCTATACCTGCTTTGCAAAATAAACTATTTGAATTTGAATTTGAATTTGAAGACAACATAAATGACTTCAGTATATTACGTAGTATTGCAATGTCACATTGACCTGTGGAAGTCATAATTATCGCGAGCGAAAAAGGGACAAGACTTATATGTGGCTATGCGTCGTCCCGTGCGATGTCCGTCGTGCGCTGAAGCCGACACCATACTGAGTTCAGGTTTGCAAATTAGCAAAGCTTTAACGTGCCACTCGCGGATATAACCTATCTACACTTTCTTCTAATATCAATAGTTTTAGAAGCGAATTTCAAAGACATGCAAAGTCGTCTATTTTATTAGCTCAGCGGTCGTTGCTTCCTAAAGAAAAACCACATTTTTAGTGATCAGACTGTATTATTACTTTAAATTACTTGAATAATAATTATATTTTTGTAAGTGGACTCCTCAGGCAAACGAAAATTATGTATATTCTGTAGTACATTAGGTTGTCTATTGTTCTGGTAATGCGCTGGCGCATGAGTCACGGCGCAGCGACAGTAAAGTTGAAATGAAAGATAACATAATATTGATGTTTGAACAACTCCAGTGGTTCTGAAACTTTAGCCGCTTTATTTATACAGGCTATTACTTTTTTTCTCGTTTATTAATACGGATAAATTACTTACTATAGATAGGAAAGCAGGGCAGCATTTTTTTGAAAATTTAATATGGAATATTTATACTTATACTATTGTCTCACTATTTATTTGTACATACTTCTTTTCCAACCGGTTTTGGTTATCACCCAGTAACAACTAACTTCTGTTGATGTTGCTTGTATATAAATATTATTATACTTGAAGAAATATTTAAAATATTGAACTTGACAAAACACTTGACAAATAATGTATGCACAACGAAGATTTCAAAAGTAAAGATAAGCCCTTATCGTACTATGACAGCACCAAAATGTTTCTACCTTTAAATGGGTGACGTTCACACGTTTGGAATCAGTGCTCATCTGAACACAGTGATAGTTGGACGCCTTAAGTGCACCATTTTAACAACTTTAGTAGTCTGATCAGTTTGATGACCGTAGGTAGACAGATTTTAGGTGCCAGGGCTCATCTAAACTTTTGAAATCTTTGATGCACAATGTTAATTGTGCGCTTATAAACTTTTAATCAGGTGGTATCGGTCTAACAAAATTGGCGTATCAAAATTTCAGCCAATTTTACTGAAAAACATTCAGGTTAAACATTTTTTGCAAGTCACTAATACACTGTATCCCTCATCGCGTGCGTATGCTATGTTTACATTGCTAAAAAAATATATTTTGTTTATTGTAGACGATAAATAGTATGAAATTTAACTCGAATATTTATGATTTCACGAAGCAAGTAAATAATGATCGTCCCTACAAAGAAACTGCCTCAAGTTAATATTAAAACAAAACCGGTTAAACAACATTTAATACTTGTGAAACTCAGCCGTTGCGAAATCGGAAGGAAGTAACTAACAAGACTTGGAGAAACATTTGAACGTGTTTATTTTGTACGAGAAACGCAAAAATATATCGTGAGAAAATCAAATACGGTGCATTTCAACGTTTTAAGCCTGAAGGCACAGACCTTTTAAACCTATTGTATTATACCCTCCTATGTGCCTAGAGGTTTACGTACAAGTCTCGCAGACCGTTACAACTTTCGAATTTAGAACGTCGCACGGCCGTTGAATGCGGAACAAACGTAGAATTCAACTTGAATTTGGAACTAATAGAACAACGCTTGAATCTCAGAGAGTTTAGAAGTTTCTGTGGCTCTGAAACTCTGAAGTTGTCCATGAATCTCGTTTGAAAATAGAATGCATTCAAAAAGAAGTTTTAAGATTCGTAGTGAGAAAAGGCCTGGCAGCATAGAATTCAAAATAGGAATTCTCTAAAAAAGAAAACAAATCGCAAAGCAAAAACAAACCTCCGTTCGAAATTTGATTTACCTCCGCAAATAAGTTTAGAAATCCGGCGCAAGGTAAGTCTTGAGTCCCCTACACGTGTGACAGCGTTGCTTAGGGCGTTCGTTCCGAAATGGTATGCACGAGGCGAGTTCACGTTCGCCTGCAATTGAAGCATGAATTTCCGACCGTTCCTTGAAGGCTGGCAATCAGCTGGCTGTATTGAGCTGCCAACCTAAGTGTTCTGATTTGGTGGCACCTTTTTGTGTCCGGGTCAGGAAATGACGATGCAGTGAAACCTAAAAATATGATATTATATAAATATTATTATTTATTAAAATATTATATAAATAATAATCAATTATGGGCACTTATAGAGTGACATAATAAAAATTATTTTTCAATGCAAGTGCTCGTAAAGGCTAACTTTTTATGCATCAAAACCGAACAGAAAGTCGATTATTTTGCCCTAAGGCTTTATTATTACTATTTTTTTTTTAATTTACTTGCAGCCTTTCCTGTGTACCATAAATGTTATACTTTTTTTTCCACTGTTTAACGGCTCTAGATGCAGTCCTTTTGAGCCAAACCTAATTTAAAGTTCACAAGGTTATATTTGTTTTATTTCCTCACACTATGCATTGAAAAACGTAGTATGATACACGGGCGTAAGAGCAATAAATTACTCGGTTACGTTTAAAACACTCGGTGCGCTCGTGTTTTAAATCGTCCTCGTAATTTATTCCTTTTCGCCCTTGTAGCACTATTATTTTATATAAACTATTATTTAATATTAGATATAGAATATAATCTACCAGAAGAATTTTAACACATACCAATTAAAATTGTGAAAAGGAAATTAAATTTGCTTGATTAAATTTGAAATTAAATGGCTTTTAAGCAAATGTTTTTATAATCTCAAGGAATATTTAGAATCTGACATAATATGAATAAAGACATCCTATATTTTTTAATCATATGTAAGCCATAACCACTGACATTTCAATGTAATGTTTTTAATTTAGTTAATTTTACTGCGTTTTATTAGAAAATAATATATCTATTGTTTAATAATATAAAGTTGTTACCTACAGAAGTAAATTGTAATTGCATGTGTTCCTAACAATATTTGCATATTGTTATTATGTTATATATCTCAATTCAATTACCTCACATTTTACTGTATTTTACCTCATTTTTATTTTACTACAGTAAAATATGAGGTAATTGAATTGAGATTTATAATATAATAAGATCTGTATCTGCCACTCATATTTAGGCAAATAAATTTTTCTTTATTTCTCTCTTTCGTATTTAGAGGTTTATCTATACCTAGTAGAGTAGTTAAGGCGCTCTTATCCCAGAAGAGTGACTCTCTGTCTTTTTCTTTACGTGTAAGGAGTAAAGAAAATAACCACACTTTTGTACTTTTTCGTTGTTTTTATCGGTTTTTAAATTGTTTAAAAATAAGGGATATGTTTATTAAAACCCACTTACGTGGTCGACCTAGAAAATTTAAAGAGCAATATTACCAGATATGTTTCGTTAATAAAAGAGTGGAATTATGGAAAGGCATGATTTGAAAGGTCTTATTACATGCTGTGTTCGTGAATTATTTCTATCGAGCAAAGTTTATCTGATCGTGTAACACATGCGTGGAAGACCTAGATAAAGGTTCTAACTATGTTGCGTATTTTTTTTTGGAAGTTATAGACGATATTTGAAAGTTCTATTTGACTTTGAAATTACTGATTTTGGGATAAGAGCGCCTTAAGGATGAGAAAGCGTTTTATTGAAGTCCTCGCAAAGCAGTTGCCCGCTGAAACAGAATTGTTAATTCGTAGAGAGAATATCAGTATATATTCCCTGCTGTCCATACGTTTGGAATCTTAGATTGCATTTCGGATGTCCGAACAGGCTCCATGATTTCGTAATCTTACGTATAGTGGAGATCACATCATGATATACTCTTGCAGTACTACATTAGCCTCTATAGTGAAGGATATAAGATAGGTAAAAAGTACAATGTGTATAACTTGATGTGATCTCCACTGTGCAATACAATCCGGACCTAGCTAGGACGGACCTAGTAACTATGTAAATGCACTAAGAAAACGGAATACTAACTAAAACTTGTAAAAAAGTGGTAGAGCTGATGCCGGGTTCGAGTGTGGAGGTACCACCATCTTACTTGGAGACCCCCTCGAAGTAATTCGGGGGAGAGTAAAAGGACAGCTCACAGGCAAAAAAACAGGAGGCCCACCATGCCTGGGACTGATGGATGGCGGTATATCCATCCCTAATAGCCGGGCCTTATATGGACCAGACTGGTGACGAGCAGTGGCGTCACTGGTGCGAGGGTTCCAGCACCTCGCTCACCAACCCGCCTGCCCAGCGTGTGTGAATATGGGCAATTCTTCCAGGATGACCGCCGGGAGTGGCAAAGTCCTGGAAAGGCTTATGTCCAGCAGTGGACGAACTAGGCCGATGGATGGAACTAAAGCTTAGATAATAAGTAGTCAAAGTAAAAAAGTAAGATAAAAAAGTTGGTGGTAGCTCAGGTAGCTCAGGCGGTAGAACGCTGCCCTCTCAATCTTGAGAACCAGGTTTGATTCCCGGTTGGGCATGCACCAATAAGGAACTTATGTGCACAGTATTTGATACCTAATACTAAGCAGTTGCTGAACGGCAAAGGAAAACATCGTGAGGAAACCTGCATGCATGCACTAACAAGTGTTGTTTTTGTGCCCGAAAACACCTATCACGTTGAGACGTAATAACATGTCGTGAAAATATTAAATATCTATATAGATATTTATATTTTAAATATAACTAAACCACTAACGTTTTTGGAGTCGACGATTCTAAATAACATGCAAAGACCTTTTAAAGTTATATATATTATGTAAATTTAAACCAAACTACTTTAAACAAAATAACACCAGTACATAAACATATGTAATGTCATAGATAAATAATTATTATCACAGAAAAATAATTATTTATCTATGATAATGTGAAGATTCTTACCACACAATACATGATTTAAGTTGTAGCCTATTTCTGATATTGTCTTTTGGAAACCTTGAAAATTAATAAGCAGATTGCATTGTAGTCTAATACGATACAATACAATATTCTTTATTGCACACCAAAAACAGAAATAAGGAAATAATTTTACAAAAGATGGGTACAATTGGCGGTCTTATTACTAAAAGGTCTTATCACTTCCAGGCAACCTTTGGATGAAAGAACTCCTAAAAAAGAAAATGTATATAAATTTTGTGTGAATAAATTATGGAAATATCATTTTGACAAAGAAGTAAATAAATTATAAGTAATATGCCTATATATAAAAAAATATATAAAAAATACATCTTGAATTAAAACACTTCTACTTGTAGTTTCACTTTATTTGTGTTAACTCCCAACCGGTTTCGGATTTTATTCCATTTTCAAGGGAAGAACTTAATTAAAATATTTTACATGACTCCAGGCACTAGCTCTGAGCAACGTAAACAATGATAATCTCACGTTGCTCAGAGCTAGTGCCTGGAGTCATGTAAAATATTTTAATTAAGATCTTCCCTTGAAAATGGAATAAAATCCGAAACCGGTTGGGAGTTAACACAAATAAAGTGAAACTACAAGTACAAGTGTTTTAATTCAAGATGTGTTTCAAGTTTCACCAAGTGCCGACAATCGCAAGTATAAATTTTATATAAAAAATACTTATATGTATTTAAATATAATATATAAATAGACAAACAAAATTGCTCACGGCTACGGCTCAACCAGTAGATAAAAGCGGCAACTTGTTGTTTTCTGCTTCACAAAAAGACAGCTTTTTGTAGGTACTTTTGAAAGTTAAAGTTACAGCTGTTTCACGCGAGGTCTTTCTCACCGTCAGTTGGCTTCTGGCGACAGGTTTTTAGGTTTCCGTCAAAATACGGGAACCCTTACACTTAATGCGATGTTTTGGTGTCTGTCTGTCCGTCTGTCTGTTTGTACAACTCAAGAACAGTTCGGCAGATTTGGTAAGAAGGTGAAGAATTAATAGGTCTTTACATAAGAAATTGCCGAAATTTTCTTATTCATGAGTTCATAATTCCTGTAATTCAATTGCCATTTCAATTTGTTTTGTGTTTGAAAGTTGATTTCAAGGCTTTTTATATCTACGTATTAAATTTTGTTTTTATTTTCACTTTGATTATAAAAAATCAAATCTTCAAAAACAGATCGTCCTAAATGCCATCCATTTCCATGATGAGATTCGTAATAACTTTTACAGCTGAAAATTTTCAAAAATTAAATGAATGTTGCTGTTAGCTTCATGTTGTCTCATTCATACGCATAAAAAATTACGTAATTTGGTTTTGTCGTTCCTAAAAAAAATGCAAAAATGTTAGTATTGAAAATTGAGCTTCCTTCAAATTATCCATAGAAAACGGCAATTTCATATGTAAAGACCTAATATTTTGGAATTCCGAGAAAAATATTGATGCCATCTAACAAAACGTATTTTCAGACAGATTACATTCATGTCATTCATATACAGTTAGGTTGAAAAACTAATAACAATTCGGTAAATTCATGTACTTTTTGTGATGGGAAAATTACCAATTAATTTTTATAATAATTCGATAAAAGCAACTTCCTCTAAGCCATGATTGTACCTAATGTACGTTTCCCCTTGAGCACGTGATATCCGATCTACTGAGCTCGAAGTCCAGTCTCTCTGAATGACGTGTGCATCCGTCCATCAGAGTCCACATAGACCGTACGTCCACATATATATCCTCGTAGGATTAACAGCCAGACATCTGAAGGTTTATAGAATGCAAATTGCGTTTGATATCTGCATACCGTATTAGGATCATGTTGGTACTGTTCTAGCATTTCAATATCGCGATGTTGGTACCCCTGTATTGGTTGATTGGCTCATGTTCTTCTATCTATACTATACAACGTCTGATTCCTATATCCATTTGTATGTATGGAAGAACATGAGCCAATTTACATTTTAACTCATTATTTTGGCTACAGAGGGCCTTGGATATGGAAGGAACCATCAGAAATCTCGTACAAAATTCTTGATTCTTATTTTACATGTAAAGGTCTTTAATTCAGATCTACTGGGAGTTTCAAACCTTCATTCCCTTCTGAAGGTACCACCATCTTACTCGCAAACCCCTCCCGAAGTTATCCGGGAGGGAGTAAGAGCTCTCAAACTGGGCACAAACAGGTGGCCCACCATGCCTGGGACCGGTCGATGGCGGTATATCCATCCCCTATTGCCGCCTCTTACATAGAACAGACTGGTGGCGAGAAATGGCGTCACTGAAGGCTTTCGGCACCCCGCTTACCAACCCGCCTGTCCAGCGTGTGTGAGTATGGGCATACCAGGAGGACTGCCAAGAGTGGCGAAATCTTGAAAACGCCTATGTCTAGCAGTGGACGAAACAGGCTGATGGATGGATGGATTCTCTTCACCCCCAGTTCGGGACTGATCTACCAGGAGGACTGCCAAATTCAAATTCAAATTCAAATTCAAATAGTTTATTTTGCAAAGCAGGTATAGATATATACACTTTTTACACGTCAAATTTAATCTAATAAAGAAAATATATGTAATAAAATAATAAATGTACATGAACTAAATTAAAGGTTTATTTAATTTATGTAGCAATATATTTACGATTAAAATGATAGGTAAAATATATATTATACAAGGTAAAATCCAATCAGCCGCCCGAACCCATACCGGAGACCCGGCCAGGGACCAGGAACAAGGTTCAATGATCACCAACCGAGCCCCCAGCACGAATCCAGGCGGCCGACCAAATCCCATCCTATATACTACATACTAATAGGTTACATACTCGTATATAAATACATGCCTACCTCAAGCCAAGAGTGACGAAATCTTGAAAAGGCCTATGTCTAACAGTGGACAAAACAGGCCGATGGAGGATAGATATAGAAGGCGAGCGTGAAGTTAGTTGTGACCTATGCAGTATCCCCCCGCGGCTGCGGTAACCTTCCTCGTCGAAGCTCCGAGAATCCGAGGCTGTGACGGCATCTGTGAATAACTTCAGGCCCGCTTTCTGTTACTGGTCAGCAGTGTAGAGTGAATAAAAGGAAAAATATATTTACTTTCAAAAATAGGCTAAACTGTGTTCAATGGTTTTTGATAAATCACTTGCTTGAGCTGGGACTCGAACCACTGAAATATGAAAAAAAAAACAATCTGTATTATCTGTAAACTGCGGATGGTTTTTTTTGTCGTCTATCCCATGGTGTGGGGTATCGTTGGATAGGTCGTTCAAAAATATTGCGGGTTTGTGAAAACCATTTTTCGATTCAAGGATCCGTTTGCGAAATATTAGCTTTATAGTGCTAATTTTTATTAGAGGTTGTTTTTGGATGTGTGAAAAAAATCACGGCAAACTAAAAAGGAAAACTATCACGACTAAGTAGGCTTGACAAATTAACGAGTCATAGTCGACCAACTTAAAATGAAAATTTCGTACAAATTCCTTGTCAAACAGGTAGTAAGTATAAGTTCATATATTGTCCGCATATTGTGACTGGCAACTACGGAACCCTACAATTGGCCGGTTTTTATTAGTATAATAAATATTTAATTGATAGTTGTAGAATTTCCATTGACTAAATTTTACACATTCTCTATCAAACTCGACAATGCGACAATCGAATTCATTCGAATATTTTAATCGTGGAATCGGATCTTATTACTTGATCCAAAATCTTAGAACTCAGTTTTACTTATTTTTGAAAATAAAAGAATGTTTGTTATCATCAATATGTAGGGTACTTTCCCTCTAATCACGGCCTTTTTTTCCACACAGTATATTATGAACCCACATTATCTTGTACCTTCCCGTACCTTATACCTATATAGGTGATAGGTGTATTGTACAATCTCCGGCAAGGACTCTATCTTCTAGTCTAGTATTTGATACCAGTTCCAATAATCACTCAAACACGAATTTGTGCACGAATTGCTTTTAATGGATTTCATTTTGTATGCCAACTGCGTCAAATTTAACACAATATGATACGAAAAATGTTAGAACGGATACAATTGTGAAAATTGAATCATTTTCGTCATTTGTATTCAAGCGTCGACGATCGAGTCGAGAAAAAAGTGATAGATTCATAATAGAGAATATTCCAGTACCAATTACACACATGGTGGGTTTTTCCAACTCATTGGAAACATAATGGAAAGATTAAATAACAGCTCAACTCTACAGTCAATGCGCGTTTAGTTGAGCCATCCCGCTCAGCCTATAGAAAAAGCCTTAGGTTTTTGGAAAAACGCAGCAAAATTAAAAAACCTTCGTAATTTTATAATGGTTGTAGTACATACAGATGATAAATAGATCAATTATAGAATTAAATGAGACTTGAGGATAATTCATGATTTATATAAAAACGGCTCACCTCAATACGTGTTATGATCGGGAAAGCCGACCAGTTTCAGCAGATTTAGACTGCCTTCATCTGGGCGAGTAAAGACGTTTACGCGACGACGTTACGCCTCACACTGCGGGCTGCGGCTCGCAGGGCTCGGGATGACATCGATGCAGATGGTATTGGTGGTCGGACCGGTAGGGCGTCCGCACAATTAGTTACTTCCGGGCTTGCGTTATTATTTACCGGAGTGACACCAAACAACGATAAACACGCGGAACTTATAGTATCTACGTCACTTTCAGTAAAGTCTGTGAGTGATCCGGTAACTGTTTTTAGCACAGGTTTCCACACCGCGGGCAAAGCCCAACCACTGTCTCTATTGAAATTCGGACGTCGGCTTATTTCTATGGATTCGCGAATTTTACGTGGCACAAATAACTTTTCACGAACTAACACTTTCGCTTTATCGAATCTCATAAAATGTGTAGTATCCGAATTTACGACATGGTCTGCAACGGCGGATCCGTTGCAATCGAGTTTTCTCATGCATCTAATGTGTTCCGTCAGTCTGGTTGACACGTTCCGTCTCGTCTCACCGATGTAACTCTTGCCACAGTCACATGGGATGGAATAAACACCGGGGGTATTTAGTGGCTCTTTGTCCTTCGGCGAACGCAGTAACTGCCTTAATCTACTGGGTGGACGGAAAAATGTTTTAATGCTGTATTTCCGGCGAAGCAGATGTCCTATTTTATCCGTCACACCCTTCACAAATGGAAGATACACCGGAGCTCTTTCAACCACATGTGGGCGCTGATAGGTGGACTGGTTCGCTATCCGGTTACACTGCCTCCAGTTGTAGCCATTACTCTCAAGTACGTTTCTGACATGACTGAGTTCAGCGTCCACATATTGCAGATCGCACAGACTCAGTGCTCTGTTAATAAGCGTACGAGGGACGGACGAGAGATGTTTCGGGTGATGGTGTGAGTCGGCTCGCAGGTATCGGTCTGTGTGTGTTTGTTTCCTGTACACCGTGTGTTCCAACCTGCCTCCGGGACTTCGTACCACCAACACGTCGAGAAACGGTAAAACACCATTGACTTCACTCTCACTAGTAAACGCTACTTTAGGATGGATGGAATTTAAGTGTGCTGTGATGTGTTCCACTTCATTACGATTGACAATGGCAAAAACATCGTCAACATAACGCCACCAGTATCTTGGAGTATACGGTGTATTCTGAAGAGCTTTTTGCTCAAACCACTCCATGAATATATTTGCTACTACCGGAGCTATGGGGGAACCCATAGCCACTCCGTCAGTTTGAAGGTAAAAATCTCCACGCCAGATCAGATAGCCGCTTCGAAGACAAAATTCTATAATGTTTATGTACTCTATAGGCATATCATTTTCCTTCAATAGGTCAGCGATGATATTTACTGTCTCTCCCACAGGTACATTCGTGAATAGGGAAGTCACGTCGAAGCTAACCATAAGTTCGTTGTCCTTTAAACGAACATCATCCAACATTTGAACGAAGTGTCTTGAGTCCTTCACATAGCTACTCGTTTTCCCCGTCAATGGTTGTAAAATGTTTGCCATATGACGTGACAAATTGTATGTCGGCGAATCAATCTGGCTAACTATTGGTCTAAGAGGCCAGTTGGGCTTGTGAATTTTTGGTAGCCCATATATTTTTGGAGCAGTAGGGTTACGGGGTCTGAGACGATTTACGAGCTCCCGATCGTGTTCCGGCAATGTCTCCAAGAGCTTTTGTACTTTTGTTGTCACTCTGGATGTTGGATTGTAGTTGACTTTTTTGTAAGTGCTGGTATCACTTACTAACTCCGTGACTTTGCATTCGTAATCGATTGTGTTTACGATAACCGTCGCATTGCCTGTTTGATATAAACGCTCGTTGCTACCAGAAATTGTAGCATATAAAAAGTAGTAATACTGACTAGTGACGGGCATCGACGTCACTGGTGCGAGGATTCCATAACCACGCTCAGACACCACTAATTGTATGCTAAAGGGCGATACTTGCAGCTGGAGCAGGGGCCCATAGCTGTCCCAGATTTATAGTATACAAGTATCTTATGATCTAATATTTAATATAAAATGTCCTACCAGACAGTTGTATGATGACCTCATCAAGTAGTCCTCGCACGAAGACCCTTCGCTGCGGAGACCAAGGCGTGTCGGTGCCGTGACACGTAGATCACCTTCCACGATGAATCTAAACACAACCCTCCTACCCCGGGATGCATCCGAACCCAGAAATAGTAATTAACAAGTCCACTTGTCGCACACCGCGTGGATATAGGTTATTTCACACACACAGGAAATACACTCAAAAGTGGCCTTCACGCCAAAATATCTTCAGCCCTTGATCGAATACTGTTTCTTACGATGTCCGCACCGATTTCCCTTGGGTTAAGCCCTTAATAACACATATTAAAATCGTCCGCGATCTATACCAAGAAAATTCCACGTCCCTCGTTTTTGACAGCTCCAAGTCCATAGACAAATTATATAGACCCTTGATGGATGCGTTCCGAAATATACATTTTATTCTGAACAGTCCCCCGCTCTGGGCTGAGCAATCAGTCCACTAGCTCATACAACCGGGAGACGGGAGAGAGTTGTCATGGCTCGTCACAAAATCGAACCTTCGACCAACACCTCTGCGACGCGTGGAGTTCCGTCTCCGCCAAAACAACTTTAATATACGGCCCCGGCGCCAAAACAAGGATAGCAAGTTCATATCCTTCAAAAGAATTAAATTTCCTTCCCTAGGATGCTCAGTCCTGTCTGACCACAGAGAGGACGAGAGTTGAGGACCGCTTCCACTTTACAATACACAGTGGCAAGCTCCTCAAAAATTAGGACAGTTTCCCCAATAACGCAGCGGAGGTGGGTCTTCGCCGACTTGACGGCAGCTTCAAAAAATTCCCTCCCCAGTGAGGGCAATTTGGGGGACTGTACCGCCAAGTTACCCCTTTCTGGGCGAAGATTTAACTTAAACTAGCATAGTTATTTACAAAACAAAAAATTATCAATATCTTTTAGATAGTTAGCAGTACCTTTGTAGTTTGTGCCATTGTCGGAGCGAATAAGTGAAGGTAAACCCTTACGCGACACGAAACGATCCAACGCGGCGACGAAGGCCTCCGTAGTCAAAGCTGATACCACTGCCAAGTGAACGGCCTTGGTGGCCAAGCACACAAATACACAAGGTATGCTTTTACAACCCGAGCGTTGCGATTGCTGAAAACCCCCGTGCGCATTACGTATGTGTCAATCCGACACCAACAGATTTACCAAAGGTCCGTCTTGGGTAGAAGCAAAGGATGAAGACTTCCGTATGGCAGGTCAGCTCTCCAAAATCAGCCTCCAAAACGCAGAAGTCCTTCATAATCCGTGAAAGGATTCAAACGAGCAACCGCTCACTTCAGCCTGGCGTGATCCTCGCGCAGAACTCGAAGTCTAAACTTGATGAGGTCCGCCTGAAGTACACGTACCGTGTACCAATGCGCTCCAACGCTCCTCTGCACTCACGGCTGGGGACAAAATATATGAATTTCATTGACTGGTTGGTATTTCAACATAATACCACCATCATATTGGGATCCTCCAAATCTGCAAACAGTATATGTTCATTTGAAAGCCATTTCCTAAGTTCGAACATAATAATCCAAGTATCGAATCAAATATCGAATATCCAAAATTGTGGATACCTCCACCAATGAAGAAGAACCCAGAGTCTTTTAAAAACCAAATAGGATCCATCCTAACAAATCCGCGCCCAGGAAACCATCGACTGGGGCCGGATGACAAAACGTGGGTCTGCCAGATGCAGACCTGACGTGCATGATATTATGGACGGAGGAAGGTCCAAAGAAGGCTGCCAGCCGACAATATTGTCTATAACCATGGCTGCAGCCGCTGATTCAACTCCAGTCCACCAATACCTAGGAGCGGCACCGACGAAACCTCCAGGTTCAAAATCAATCGGTGCGCCACTTGACTTTCCGAGTCGAGGAGGGCCCTTACCCTAACTCAATCCCCCCTGGGGCCCTAGACGCGAGCCATCGCGGTAGGCAACAGAACCGTCCGCGGTTCCGTACTCATAGCTTGAACAAGCTAGTTACAGGCTACCCCACCTGTGGAGTGCAGGACCAGTCCACTGGTAATAATACGGCTGGCGCGTGCACATCCCCACCATGGGGGGAGCGTAGCCTCCAACTCTCCCTGAGTACGGCGGGTGGTACTCTAACCGCGGGTACTCGCGGTACGGCGGTGAGTAACCACGTGACTCCGTCTTAACACGGTGCTCTATGCCAGCTGGCACCAAAACTGGCGCGGGGAGGGGGGGCCTAGCCCATGCCAAGTCCAATTGGCCCCCGCCCGTAGGGGCCCAATTCACAACATGGCCATATGTGTGATAGCCCGTAGGCAAGCCCCCTACGGGTCCACGCGCAAATACATAACTCACCTCCCGGTGAGGGGGCGCGCCTCGCGCCGCAGTCCTCCGTTCCGACGGAGGGGAGCTCTGCCCGACAGCATGCCTTCCCTGGACCGAGGGGGGAAAAGTTCTCCCTGACGCACCCCCGTTGTCCAAGGGGGGGGGGGGGAGTTCTCCCTGAAGCACCCCCGCCCGTAGGGCTCCGTCGCTGCGGGACCGGTGAAGCCGCTTCAGATCTGTTGGCACACAACAATAAATGGTGAGGCCCCTCACAAACACTGCAACGTCGTGGCTCGGGACAATTACGTTCAAAATGATTGCCCAAGCAACCGAAACACAGGCCCTTACGCTTCACTATGCGTCGCCGCTCGGTGACGTGCAGGTTTCGCCACTGCTGACATCTCAGCAGGTCATGCCCCGTATGGCCACATTGTAAACAGGTCAATGACCTCTCGATCACGGCGACCCCCGCCAAACGTGTCATATCGCGTCCCCGCGACTGCTGCGGTTGTCTGGGCTCCCCACATTCAGATGAGCCAGCAGACGAAAATGATTGCGCCCCAGATGGCGCCAAGTCCGGCTGTGATGTTTCTGCTACCCTAGCTTCATATTCAAGAAACGTTAATAAGTCCGTAAATTTTGGCACAGTGCTGCCATCTTTTCCTGCGGACACCCGCTCAAAACGTGACCTCACATCATTAGGCAACCTACCTAAAATAATGTGAACGAGTAAAAACGACCACTCGTCCACCGGTAAACCTAATGTTCTAAGGGCATTACACGCCACAGTGACCGGAGTTAGTAATTGCTGCCTCAGCTGTGCCCAGTCGGTTACCCTAGGTAACGTCAACAATTGAGACGCATGCGCATCCGCCAATAAGCGCATGTTCTGATACCTATCATTTAATAAGCCCCACGCTATATCATAATGATCATCCTCTACCCTGAGGTGCTGGATGAGCAACCTTGCTTCGCCCTCCAATGTTGACATCAAATATGCCATCTTTTGCCCCTTTGATAAATCTACCCTAGAATTTATTAATGACGTAAACATATTCCTATATGAAACCCATTCTTCCATTTTCCCATTGAATTTATTTAGTTTTAAATTAGCCAAACTACTAGACACGCCATCTACCGGTTGAGGCGTGACAACTACAGGACCTCCTGAATTTTGCCTCTTTAGATCAGCAACAATATTTGACTTTATAACCAGCATCTTACCAGTGGCGCCATCTGTTGGTCTAGGTGCGCTAACAACCGGGCTGCCCGATTGTCGCTTTTTGATCATGGAGGCCGCCTCTGTTATATCATCATAAATCCCTTTTATCTGGGCTAAATCAGTAACATACCTATCCATAGGCCCGTCACTTTCCTGCAGTGCTGCCACAGCCGCCTCTGCATCAGCCAGCCGCTGATGCATCCGCTCGGCTCTCTCCAGGATTGCATTGTCGCGATCCGAACGAGAAAGCAATCCCTGGACGGTTGTAAACCAGCGGAGCTCTTTCGCCAACGCAGCCTTGTGAGACTTGGACATCATGCCGCAATGAACCGGGAAATGTATAAATAAAAACTATTTAGCAAACACCCTGACACGGCACAAAATACAGAAGCACTGCTCAATAGGTACCCTACCTATAAATAGAATTTAATTAGCAAAATTAATTCCCAATTACCAATGTATGTACTGTCCGTCAATACTAAACAAACAAATAGGTTCCTACCTAATTCTATATTACCAAATTTAAATTATATTTGGTGTATACAATACACACAAACCCGAATGCACATTCCACTATGCAACTGTATACATGCTTGTAAGTACATAAATTCAAGCCAAGATAACCGTATATTAGCTAACAAGTTGATTTCCAATCTATAATATAAACCGTTATATGATATAATGTTATTGCAATACAAGAACACTTGATATGTACTAAATTAACAATTTATACTGATATTACTGAACCACATCAGTGTGGTACCCTCCGGTAATCAATTATCTACTCAAAGCACTAAACAAATCCAATTTGTAATTGCTACATGTACATGTAAATAGCCTAGCTATGTTAACAGTTCAATGACACTGGGGCCGCCCAGTTCCGCTGTTTAAATGTATATAAACCAAAGTTGGGATTAACCACGGACTGGCTACCAAATCTTGTTTGATATAAACGCTCGTTGCTACCAGAAATTGTAGCATATAAAAAGTAGTAATACTGACTAGTGACGGGCATCGACGTCACTGGTGCGAGGATTCCATAACCACGCTCAGACACCACTAATTGTATGCTAAAGGGCGATACTTGCAGCTGGAGCAGGGGCCCATAGCTGTCCCAGATTTATAGTATACAAGTATCTTATGATCTAATATTTAATATAAAATGTCCTACCAGACAGTTGTATGATGACCTCATCAAGTAGTCCTCGCACGAAGACCCTTCGCTGCGGAGACCAAGGCGTGTCGGTGCCGTGACACGTAGATCACCTTCCACGATGAATCTAAACACAACCCTCCTACCCCGGGATGCATCCGAACCCAGAAATAGTAATTAACAAGTCCACTTGTCGCACACCGCGTGGATATAGGTTATTTCACACACACAGGAAATACACTCAAAAGTGGCCTTCACGCCAAAATATCTTCAGCCCTTGATCGAATACTGTTTCTTACGATGTCCGCACCGATTTCCCTTGGGTTAAGCCCTTAATAACACATATTAAAATCGTCCGCGATCTATACCAAGAAAATTCCACGTCCCTCGTTTTTGACAGCTCCAAGTCCATAGACAAATTATATAGACCCTTGATGGATGCGTTCCGAAATATACATTTTATTCTGAACATTGCCTTTATCGGCCGGTAACACCAATAATTCGTCATTTTTCCGCAAACGATGTAATGCAGAAAGTTCTTGCTTAGATATGTTCGGCTTAGGTAGTTTAGATTTGCGCAACAGAGTAGAAATATCTTGCCTGATACATTCTGCATCGTTAACAGGTATTTTATTACGAAAGATTGTATCTTCAACGCTTGCAATAATACTCTCCACAGGTAATTTGTCAGGGGAAGGTGCAAAATTTATCCCTCGCGATAAAGCATTAAAGGTATCATCACAAATCGTGTGTGACGAGAGGTTAACAACGTTCGCGCCTGAAAATGCGTTACTACTATTACGCGAATGTGATTGTTGCCTATCAAATTTGAGCAGGCGCTTCAACTTCTTCGCTTGTGTTGTGATAACTTCTTGTAAAATTACCTGTGATCTGCTGTAAGTCATGGCATCTAAAACTTCCCATAAGTCACTCCTTAAAGCATTTGATAACTCCAAATGTAATTGCATTAACTCACTGTTTACAAAAGCCACATCCCGACGGTAGTTTTGAATAACATTCGCCAATAATTTCTTGTTTGCCACTTCGAAGAATTTCTCACAATGTCGAATGCACTTTACCGGTTTGATTATCGCGAACTTTGGTATAACGCCACAATCACGACACTCAACACAGTATTTTAATCCGCACTCAAGTTTGTGTCGACGAATTCTTAGGCGCGTGAAACGATTCACTTTTTGTTGACATACCTTGCCGTAAAGGTTAACAATTATAGAATTAAATGAGACTTGAGGATAATTCATGATTTATATAAAAACGGCTCACCTCAATACGTGTTATGATCGGGAAAGCCGACCAGTTTCAGCAGATTTAGACTGCCTTCATCTGGGCGAGTAAAGACGTTTACGCGACGACGTTACGCCTCACACTGCGGGCTGCGGCTCGCAGGGCTCGGGATGACATCGATGCAGATGGTATTGGTGGTCGGACCGGTAGGGCGTCCGCACAATTAGTTACTTCCGGGCTTGCGTTATTATTTACCGGAGTGACACCAAACAACGATAAACACGCGGAACTTATAGTATCTACGTCACTTTCAGTAAAGTCTGTGAGTGATCCGGTAACTGTTTTTAGCACAGGTTTCCACACCGCGGGCAAAGCCCAACCACTGTCTCTATTGAAATTCGGACGTCGGCTTATTTCTATGGATTCGCGAATTTTACGTGGCACAAATAACTTTTCACGAACTAACACTTTCGCTTTATCGAATCTCATAAAATGTGTAGTATCCGAATTTACGACATGGTCTGCAACGGCGGATCCGTTGCAATCGAGTTTTCTCATGCATCTAATGTGTTCCGTCAGTCTGGTTGACACGTTCCGTCTCGTCTCACCGATGTAACTCTTGCCACAGTCACATGGGATGGAATAAACACCGGGGGTATTTAGTGGCTCTTTGTCCTTCGGCGAACGCAGTAACTGCCTTAATCTACTGGGTGGACGGAAAAATGTTTTAATGCTGTATTTCCGGCGAAGCAGATGTCCTATTTTATCCGTCACACCCTTCACAAATGGAAGATACACCGGAGCTCTTTCAACCACATGTGGGCGCTGATAGGTGGACTGGTTCGCTATCCGGTTACACTGCCTCCAGTTGTAGCCATTACTCTCAAGTACGTTTCTGACATGACTGAGTTCCCGATCATAACACGTATTGAGGTGAGCCGTTTTTATATAAATCATAAATAGATCACATGAATTTCAACTAGAGATGTGCCATCTATGACTTTGACCGACTAGCCGATTGGCTGACTAGTCGGTTGAAAAAAGACCGACTAGTCGGCTAAGCCGATCATTGCTTTCGGTGGTATATAAGATATATAAAATTATTATTCTGGTATATAAAAATAATTCGGGTATATAAAAACTTATGTGACGTAATAAAATATGGAAAGTCGCGTTTAGATTATTTTTTCAATTAAATTTATGGTCTCCTTGATTTAAGTCCAATTATTTACCAAAGAAGGTCTTCCTATTCATAGATTATTTTACGAACTGTAAGGCTGATGCTAACTTAAATAAAAAATAATAACAATAAAGATTACGATTTCATTTCAATCACCCTATTTTAAGCATAGAAATATGTAAAGTAATAGGCCCACTAGTCGGCGCTTTCGCCGACTAATCGCCGACTACAAATATGGCCGGATAGTCGGCTTTCCCGACTAGTCGGTACATCCCTTATTTCAACAATTAACGCTATGGGGCTCTACTCTATTTTATGAATTTTATGGTTGAAATATCAATAATTATTCTCTTGTGAGTAATATCGCAATAATGGTGACCACAATGTTGCAGTGACATAATTTTTGGCGCTGCCAATTAGTTGAAAAAAACCTCAGCCTCATCTTTCGACAGCCAGACTTTAGAACTATCGAATGACATTACTTAAGGAGATCCTCAATAAGTCCATATAGAAACGATTTAAATGTTAAAAAAAAAATTAATTGCAACGTCATTCAGAATTCCTCACAAAAGCAGAATATCCAGAAATTACCATGAAATCTCAATTGCTTATATCTCTCGTCCCCAGGAAAGCTGCCAGAACTACATCAGGATCCTGGTCTCCCTGGGGCCAGGGAGGTTGCTGGTCTGCGGCACCAACAGCTTCAAGCCGTACTGCAGGGAGTACTCCGTGAACAGAGACGGGTATCACATGGAGAAGGAGAAGTCGGGGCAAGCTGTCTGTCCGTACGACCCGGAACATAACTCCACGGCTGTGTATGCTGGTGAGTACACACACTTGCAGTTGCAGCTTACGCTATCTTTTTCTTAACGACTATGGGGGCGGTCGTGATATCACTACAAACCACTATTTTCCACCAAAAACACTCACGGTTCGGTCACGAACACCAACAAATGTCAAAAATCGTTGGGAAATATTGGCTGTGCAGCTAACTTCAGGCCACTACGACCGACAATGGTATGGAATATGGTGGTTAGTTTTTTTTCACCTGTCACCTGTCAAAAAATCCCGCTAAAAGAGAAAAGGAATGAAAAAAAAAAGGCGCGAAGATGTGTTGGCGTCGTTTTTTTGTTTTATTGAAAAAATATTGCATTTTGGGTGTTTTGACCAACAATAGTGATACAATATTGTGAATTAAAATCGCCGTGACCTGTGTAGTGTGTTGTTCAATGGAACAAAAGTGCGGGCTGTGCCTTTTCGTGTGTTTTTTCTAACCCTGTTGCCCTCGTGAGCGTTCTGTATGTGCAATACAAGCTAGTATATCAAGCAGATGCAAAAGTAACAGTGGACAAGTATGATGGAAGAATTCGCCGGTCTAGGTAGGAACCTCGGTGGCGCAATTGGTAGCGCGCTTGTCTTGATAACAAGAGGTCGCAGGTTCGAATCCTGGCCCGGGGAATTTTTAAAATTTTTTGTCTTTGGATTTGTTTCTGATTGATATTTTCTAGTTTGTAATGCACTCTAATAATATTTAGAGTATTCATAGCGATGGATTCCGCAAAATAAACAATCTAAATAACAAGGTGCTGACATGTTGTATCGCCTGACAAACAATTCGGCACCCTCACCCAAATTTTTATTACTTGTTGTCCCACTAATATTATAAATGCGAAAGTTTGGATGGATGGATGTTTGTTACTCCTTCACGCTGAAACTACTGAAACGATTAGGCTGAAACTTTGCACAAATGTAGTTCTAGACTTGGAATAGGACATAGGCTACTTTTTATCCCATAAATCAGTTCCCATTGGAAGACAATGGGGTGTCACGTCCCTATAGAAAATAATGTACTGTTACTCCTTCATGCCGTTGAATATTAGTGGGATGGGATAGTGAGGATGGGATGGAATGGGATAGTGAGGATGGGATGGGATGGGATGGGAAAGTGGCATTAGTGGGATGGTATGTGGTAGAATGGGATGGGATTCAAGTCGATACGACAGTACAAAAACTTAATCAACGCGGGCGAAGCCGCGGGCAAAAGCTAGTTTTACATAAGAGTATGTACAACAATCTGACCAAATTTTAAACTTATCCGTATTACTGTCCTTAAGACAGACCTGAAACAAAAATTTTTCTAGGCTTTTTTATAGGGATACCTTGGATTTTTTTATTTTTTTTTATTAAATGTTGGCTATTGCTTTCTTCCGCAGTCACAGCACACGTCCTTGCAAGGTGCTCTGCACAAAAAAGCATTGTTATCATTAAAGACAAGATCTCTCGAAACCAAAAATAGATGACTTTGACTGACTTTCATAAAATACACAGTTAAAAGTTTTGGTAAACCTTGACCTCTAAAACATTGTTTAAAATTTTCTTTTGTTACATAAAAGATCTTGAATAGAGAGACGTTTTCTGACAAGTCAACTTTATTAATTATTTGCCCTGATGGTCCTTTTCGTTCTCATAAAGCTTAGTCGAAAACAAAAGGAATAGACAATGTTGAACAAAAGATCTAAAAGGCTTGAAACTCTTCACTAAAGTTCGCCGAGAGTTGTGATTATTTTAAGAATATACCGTCAAACATGGACGTGGAAAAAAAGGCGGACGGAGTCGCCGCTAAGCTACAACAACTGAAGCAAAGCAATGGTGGCGGTTTGTAAATGTACTTAGCATGGATCATAGACTTAGTATGATGTGAATGTATGCGTGCCGGGCTGGTATACAAGCGAGTAGAGTTAGTAGGGGTGCTTCAGATTTTGTTAGGCGAAACTCCATCTCCCATGTTCATGCCGTCAGATCTAAGTTTTGTCTGAAGTAATTAAAATATCTCTTTGATATTGGTTGCACGGTTAAAACAAAGAATAATATTAAATTATAAAAACAATAACTGCGTTTGGACTCGGTGAAAAGCGGGTTTACCAATTGTTAACTGTGGCTTGGATTTCACAGTTCACACTTGGAACCACCTCTGACACCCGCTCGAAGATTCATGCCGTGACGATGTTACTCTGATAGCAAACAACGAACTAAAATAGCAAACCTTAAATTCTGTAAAAGCAAAACGGTTTTGTTCTCCATGAAAATTCATGATATAGTCTGCCCTTTATAATAATTGCGGAAAAAACCGGAAAGCGTCCAAACTAAACTTCGTCCGTCTATGAGAAACTAAGCTGACTAACAATAGGTTCAAAATTTCAATGGAATCCGGTACCTAATTATCAATGACTTCACAACAGTACACAAATCTATATAATGTTGATGATAAAGCGTCTATTCTAGCAAATTACATCAACCATGCATCTACCTATGTATGTATTGATGAAGCCCTCTACATACCTTCGACATATTATGGTCCACATCCTATTCCTTATTTATTTATAAGGAATATTATATATAAGGTGAAAACTTTGTAAGGCTATTGTAACTTTTATTATATTAAACGTATTATATAATAGAATAGCTCTTTGTATTCCTTAAGAGGCCTGCGGAGCAATCCTAGTTCATACAAACAAAATACCATGACCATTTGTAAATCATAGATATTCTTGAGGTGGTGTGTATTTATTCTGATTGCATTACATTACAGAATATCTGGGTTCCCAAATATACATTTTGAATGGACACTGATTTAAAGACGACAAAATAAGCCATTTAAAATTTCCGTAGAAAGCTTATTTTTCTCATATTTCATGTTTAAATCAGTGTTCTAATTTAATATATATTTAGGAACCTAGTTATTCTGTAATGCAATCGGAATAAATACACAGTATCTTAAGAATATCTATGATTTACAAATGGTTTTGGTATTTCATTTAAATGAACTAGGATTGCTCCACAGGCCTCTTAAGGATTCCGAGAAAGTGTGATAAAAAGTTTCATTGAGATCGAAGCCATCAGGACGTCACAAATACCTAAAGCATGTATATGGCAGTTGAGCGGGAAGGGGCCACTTAAATACACTTCATACTTTCTATGAGTACCTACTCAAATTGCGTGATTATTCTAGAAACACATGTTCCTCTAAACTCGGGTTCTATTGTTATGAAATTAGAAATGGAAAATCTTTTTCATAACGATTGAATCCACTTTCACAGTCTACTGAAACATAATAGGGCCCTTTGTTAGCTTGAAAAGAACCCTTTTTGAATAGAAACGTTCGTAGATTTTATAAAGTGACTATTATATACCAACGTCATGTAGCCAGGCGTGAACAGAACTACAGGCCTACCAATGTAACTGAACAACCATTACATCTCCGTTGACACTATGAACAATGTAATAAAGAGCATTTTCGCTTGAAATTGCTGCAGGGATAAGAAAGAAAACTCCGGGCAGATCCTGAAAAGTTTCAACCTAAATTCGTTACAATTGTCTGGGTTTTCTTGCAGTCTTGGAAGCGGGATAGAAAAGAAAAGTTGTCTTTCTGGGAACATTTCTGCATTAGAACAAGTTTAAAGTTGTAACAAAGGTTTCATAAATCGACGGACAAATATGCAATCTATAATATAAGATTTTAAATTTACACGGTCACTTTAATAGTAGTTTATGCTACGAGGGCGCAAAGGAATAAATTACAAGGACGATTTAAAACACGAGCGTAGCTACGGTTTTCAATGCATAGTGTGAGGAAATGAATACAAATATAATCTCGTGAACTTTAAATTATGGTTGGCTCAAAAGGATTGTATCCAGAGCCGTTAAACAGTGGAAAAAAAAAGTATAACATCTATGGTACACAGGAAAGGCTGCAGGTTAGCCAACTATTGCAAACAAATTAAAAAAGAAAATAATAATAAAGCCCTAGGGCAAAATAATCGATTTTCTGTTCGGTTTTGATGCATAAAAAGTGGGCCTTTACGAGCACATGCATTGAAAACATTATTAGGAGTACGGGACTCACCGTGTTTGGTTTTATATTTTCCCGAATTTTCGGCAGAGTCATAATATTATACATATGTATATTGTATCCAACATCAGAACATATAGGTAATTGGCTAGGCTCTAATTGTATCACATTTGCACGAAATACAGTGGCACGTATAGTTTAATCTGACTATTTGTATTTTACGATTTTATCTTCTACTAATATATGATTAATACTTGCGATTGTCGGCACTTGGTGAAACTTGGATAACAACATGATGTATGGATGCATTTGCACTCGTTTCACAGTTTAAAAAACTAATTTAACATGACCGATTTCGGTTTCACACCATCATCAAGGGTTTGGTTGAACTACTTTGTTTTGGTTTTACACCATCATCAAGGGTTTGGTTGAACTACTAGGAAGTTGTTCCGACTAGTGGTTCAACCAAACCCTTGATGATGGTGTAAAACCGAAACAGGTCGGGTTAAATTAGTTTTTTAAACTGTGAAACGAGTGCAAGTGCATCTATACATCATGTTTCTACTAATATGTTAGAAATAAGAAATGCCGTACTGGCGACCGTACTAGAGGCTGAAATAGCATTTTTCTCTTGTTTGTGTGTGTATGGGTACATATAATGTATGTTTATATACTACATAAGAATAACATAAAACAACTTAAAATAAAATTTTAGTGAGATATATTTCGGGCCTTTCGGGCCCGGCATCAGTCACAATAATGGATCATAACTACTAAACGTATTAGGGCAGAACTTTTAGGAGCGGTTCGCAGCCGAATTGTGAAAAACCCGCCTTTTTCTAATTAATCGAAACAGAACACTTACATTTAAAAATCGCTTCAACAAAACTTTATTACCTATGTAATTTATTATGCATTTAGAAATTCAAAACTTTTGAAATTCTAATTTACAGAAACCAATGAAAACTTTGCGATGACAATTGACACAATACATAGGTAACAAATAGGTAATAAATAGGTAATAAAGTTTTGTTGAATAACTATTGCGTGAATTTTGAATTGAAGTGTTCTGCGGGTCTACCGCGTAATTCTCATTTTCATCAACATCAACTTGAGATTGAAATTTACCGTGCGTGCGACGACGCCCGCCTAACATGCCATCTCTTTTGCACGCGTTGAATTTCGCATGCATTTGCTTGAAGTTGATACAAATGAGAATTACGCGGTAGAGCCCCTGTTTAGATTAATTAGAAAAAGGCGGATTTTTCACAATCGGGCTACGAAACAGCTCCGCAACGGGCCGCAGTAATGTTTCATAGAATTTTAGGCATACCCGACAAAGACCAAGTTATGGTGATTAATAACAGTCAAAAAATATGATACCAAATTAAATTCTAGAGCTAAATTATCTTAAGTCTTTACATATGAAATTGCCTTTTTGTATAGAGAATTTGAAGGAAACTCACTTTTCAGTACCAACATTTTTGCATTTTTTTTAGGACTGACAAATCCAAAATATGTAATTTCTTTTGTGTATGAATAAGACAACATTAAGCTAACAGCAACATTAATTTAATTTTTGAAAAGTGTCTGTAAAAATTATTACGAATTTTATCATAAAAATGGATATTAAATTTAATTTAGGACGAACTGTTTTTGAAAATTAAATTTTAGTTATCCATTTGACAATAAAAATTAAATTTAATATGTAGAAATCAACTTTCAAACGAAAAACAAACAATGGAAATAGCTATTGAATTACAGAATTTATTAACTCATGAATATGTAAGAAAATTTCGGCAATTTCCTATTATTTGATAAATGGAGTAGTTTGGTATGTAGGGTATAATTATAGGATAGCAATAAAATGTAAAGAGCTAGGACTCTAAATCGCGGTAAAAAAGAACTTTCCGGCCTCAAATGTCAAAATTTCTTTATAGTACCATTTATCGGGCGGTGCCCATGGACGAACACAAGTAAACTTAAAGCGGGTAGCACACCGAGCGTAGAGACTCGCAGGTGTGGGGCTGCGGTAACACTAATTAGCTACCCGCTAGGCTGAGGACACACCTGGGCCACTCCCAAATTACACTCGCTGAAATTACCTACAAAAATAGAGTTTCCAGAAAACGTGGAATTTAAGTGAACTCAAAAGTGCTGTTTTCGCTTCAAGTTTCCGTTCTTGAGAAAATTAAATGTCTTTTTTGTTTTCTTGTTTCGTTTTATTTTTTTTGTCAAGAAGGTTTACTTGAAATAATTATAGGAAAGCTCTTTGTGTCGTGCAAAATACATATTTGAATATAAGACGAAATTTAATCAACCGCCCGAATTCCTATAGGAGGTTCAGTAGATGATAAAGACTACACATGTGATCAGTGGGTCTACCGCGTAATTCTCATTTTCATCAACATCAACTTGAGATTGAAATTTGACGTGCGTGCGACGACGCCCACCTAACATGCCATCTCTTTTGCACGCGTTGAATTTCGCATGCATTTGCTTGAAGTTGATACAAATGAGAATTACGCGGTAGAGCCCCAGGTGGATTAGATGAAGTAAATGACAGGTCACGTGACATCGAAAAACGTATTAATATGTGAATAAAATTTCAATTCAGTTGTATGGGTGGACACCGTGTGTGTTTGTATAGCTTTGGATTCATCGCGTAAAGTCCACCCACACAACTGAATCGAAATGTTAGTCACTATTTATTTATACTATTCTCGATGTCACATGACCTACCATTACCGTATCTGATCCACCTGAAACTACACATGTGTGGTGTCTATCACCTGCTGAACCTCCCAAAGGAATTCGGGCAGTTGAATAAATTTCACCACATAAACCTGGTTTCATCAATGCAGATAAATAGATGGTTCATTATCAATTATTTTTTAATGTAAAATCAACGACTAATGAGCCCGTCTCTTAGATGAAGATTTTTATGAAAATCAATTGCGATTAAAAAGCTAAAAAGAGTGGTAAATTATTTTTTCGATATCTTGAAAAATTACGAAGGCAATCAAAATGATCTTAACGGCATGTCTCGTGACGTCATCTGATACGATTTCATACTAAACCGATATCGCTAACTTCGATAACTATAGGAATTTTTCAAAAATTCAAAAGGTTGGACATGGGTCCATTCTCCCGGAGTCCGAGTGTACACCTACTTTTACTGGTAATAATAAACGGTTTTCTTCTTTTGCCGAAACCTTAAAAATAATGTTCTTAAAGCAAACAACAAGTTATACTTTTACAACAGAACTGTAATATGTAAAACGTGTATTTATCTTGTACCTGTAGAAACACATTAATAACTCCAAAGTTTCCGCATAACATCAACAAACAAACCTTAAGCACGGGCCCAAACTCCTGACGACAAGTAAACAGAACCTACTGCAACCTTTCATTCAAATCTCAACTCTAAACCAAGGGCAAGAAATGCTACTTTGAGATGGTAACTCCTTGTGTGGTCGACAATACGTACGCCATAATAAATTACAGTCTCTTTCCATTTGTGCAATTCGCCATCCGCCTTAGTACACGTCCCCTAGCAATTCACACGTCACACACACAAGTGCAATTTAGTACGCACACAGAGAAGAGGTAGTTACATATGCGGTAGTGCACTCAGCTGCGTTCAACACAGTCCAAACAAGAGTAAAAGCAAAAGAAAACAACTCCTCTCCCACTTTTGCAAGTTTCTTGCATGTAGAATGAGGGGTTTCGGATGCATTTGCAAAAATAAACTCTTTAAGGATATTCTAGTTTTAAAAACGTAGTTCTTGAGTATTTTGAAACGCATCAATTCGAATCATAACCTTAAACCTCAATAAAAAAATATATCGTAAATTTTCTTTTACTTTGCAGTTTACACTTACATCAAATAATTATATATACTTACCTTTGTCCATGAATATTTCAAAATGAAACTATTGCTGGAATACATGCGAATATTTCCAAATCCTCAACTTTGAGAATAAGCTGAACTAGGAAGCCGGCAAGCCCAGAACCCATCACCGCGACCACAGTTAGTTATCTCCTATAGCTCGGTTACAATTAAGAATACCGCAGCACCCGGCTTGCACGATATTGATGCATATTGTACTCTGCTGCAGTCCCAGTGAATAATAGAATTAAATACCAATATTAAGAATATGTTGAGCTAGGAAGCCGGCAAGCCGGCAGCGGAGTCCATTACCGTGGACACGGCTAGTTATCCCCTATTGATCCGTTCCATTAAGTATGCTGCAGTATCCGGCGCTGCAAGCCTGAACAATGTTGGTATATACTCTGTGCAGATAAGAGTAATAATAATAGCTGTAATAATGTAACTAAATACCAATAAAAATATCAACCTCGTAAGGCCAAAAGGCCTTCTAAAAGGACCTCAGTTCAGACATAGACGCGCTAGCGTTAGGCGGAGTTAGGCATGTAATTATATTTGTAACCTATTAGTGTGTAGTATATAATTATAGATTTTAGCTATCATTTGAATCGAATCCTGGGTCCCACCGGACAAGTTTGACTTAGTGTGGGGTCCGCTGTTATTTATACTTATAACTATGTAGTATTTATTAAGATTTATGTTTTGAAAATTTGTGCATGTAATTTAGTGTTGTTGTTTGTTTGTGTTGTTTCTTTTGGTAAATAAAGTTATTTGTATTTGTTTTTATTGGTATAATTCAATATTCTGTAAAATTGTTGTGAGACAAATAAATAATATTATATTCTATTCTATTATATTCTATAATCTATTATATTATATATATTGGTGCATAAATTTAAAGAAAGAAAGAAAATAAATATTTGTCAATAAATAACCAATTACACAAAAACTTAACATTAAACAGACAAAAAGGACGCAGCTCAGCAAACTGCTGTGAGTGCGTACATCTGCACTGCGCTGATTTATATAGGTATGCTTTCCTTTAATTTAGTTCATGTACGTTTTTATATGATTAAATTTGACATTTAAAAAGTGTATTCTTTATTCTTTAATGTACACAGAAAAGCAGCTAGGACATAATATAACACATTAAAAGATATGTACACAGGCGAGCTTATCTCTAAAAAGAGATTGGTATTATTGGTTTACATGTAAATAAAAATTAAAATTAAAATAAATTATTTTAATTTGAATTTAGCCCATCTTTTTGGAAAATTTCTTGTATTGACATACTCTGTTGCAGTCCCTGTGAATAATAGGATTAAGGCGTATGACTGACTAAGGAGTCATCTCGGCCACATAAAACTCGGACGCGTGTCCGAGTTGACACCTTTCGATTAAATCAATTTTATTGGGGGTCAACTCGGCTGACAGTGAAAATTTGAGGTAGTTTTGTACAGTCAACACAAGAAGTCCTTAGAAAATGTAATATGATTTAAATTCTTAAGAGGGTGCCGAGAAATATTATCTAAAACGACAGTCACTGTTAAATTGATTTATTGAATAATATTTCAATGATAAATAAATAAAATATATATTTATTATCACAGCGAATGTATATACACTTCCGCCGCAGCGAATATTAAAAATAACTTATGGTTTAAGAAACAAATCTATCTAAAGTAGTCCTAAAATCTAAAAAAGGTATTGGGGTTTTGGTCATTTCAATAACTTAACTGTTGAATTTTTGTCTCAACCATAATTCAAGACAATCACAAACGTTATAAAACACAATTGGGCCGTTTCACATTTTTTTAATTTTGTCTGGTAAATTAAATATGTTTTTTTTTGTTAAATTCAATCAATTGGACCACGATAAAATACGACCACGAGAGAACAAGCGAGGTGTCTAATCGTTCTACGCTCGGCGCAGCCTTAAGACAAATAACGACGTGGCTTCAAAATAAAACAAAATATCAATATTTAAATATATTATTATGAAGATATAGAATATTATTATTTAAAGATTGCTTTTTTTTTTTTTTTTCGTTTTATTTGAAGTTTTATAGTAGGTATTTGGATGCAATCCTTTCTTAAATTGACTGTACTTTGTATGTGAGGCCGAGTTGACCCCCAGTAAAATTGATTTAATCGAAAGGTGTCAACTCGGACGCGTGTCCGAGTTTTATGTGGCCGAGATGACCCCTTAGTCGTATGACTATGCTAAATAAGCAACTCGATGTGTGTCGGTACAAATATCAACGGAAACGACATTGAAATAATGTTCATTTTAGCGTACCTTAAAATTATTAATTCAAGATACCTTGAAAAGTGGCTGTTACGACAACCACTGCGTCTCTGGCTAGCGCAAAATAGGAGAAAATAATACTTTTCACATGTACGCCATGAACGGAAAAAAATTTTTGAACTTAAATTTTTTAGATCTAAAATTTTCCTATAATTTGGTGAAATAATAATTAAAATCGCTTTAGGCGTTTGGAAGGAGTAAGAAAATTCTTGTGTTAATCATGTGAAACTTTCGATGACTTTCGATTTTTTTTGTCAAAACTTATAATAGAAAAACAGTTTATGAAACTTGAAATTTATTTTTGACTCTATAATGCCTATCATATATTTTTATGAAAGTTTTTGGACCACCCGGGTGGGAGGAGTAGGCCTTCAAGACAGGTCCAAATTGCAGTTGGCGTATCCATTCGCCTTAAACACCAATATTTAGAATATGTTGATCTAGGAAGCCGGCGGAAAATCTATTGATCCGGTCTATTTAGTATTTACTGCTGTACCCGACACTGCAAGCCTGGACAAGTTTTTGAGATCAAGAAAATCTGACGTTTTTTTATTGGCTGTAGGAAGACAGCTGAGAGATATTTATCAAACAGAGGACTGCTATAGACTGATAATGATAATAGATATTGTTTTAAGAAATACCCTATTTTAAAGGAGCGTTGATTTAACGATTAATAATCGATTTTAATGGAGACCTTACAATAGTACATTGTTCACCGAGGGAAGAAAGGGGAAGATTACCAACGAGGGTGTAGTTTGAGGCCCGAGGCGAAGCCAAGGGCCTCAATACACACGAGTTGGGAATCGCACTTTCTCCCGAGTGATACATAGTGCTTTATACTACACCTGCGAGGAAATAGTATCATTTTACTTTTAATCAAGATACAATAAAATAAACCGACTGACTCGCGTGCGATTGTCACTTTTTATTTCCTTTTTTTTTTTTCATTTTCCCACTAAGTGGAAAGGCAAAGGGATCTTAGCCCATACAGCCATGTTTGACGTTATAGTTTTTTAATGTTTATATGCACTATCCTCTTCTGTTGAGGATCATCTGAAAGGTCTGTCCTGTCGTTTCCGCTATAATGATAGCCTTATAACGCAAATACAACAGGGTTAGAAAAAATACACGAAAAGAGGCACAGCCCGCACTTTTGTTCCATTGAACAACACACTACACAGGTTACGGCGATTTTAATTCACAATATCCTATCACTATTGTTGATCAAAACACCCAAAATGCAATATTTTTTCAATAAAACAAAAAAACGACGCCATCACGTCTTCGCGCCTTTTTTCCAACCTTTTATTTCCTTCTTATTTTATATTATGTGCAGGAAAAGCAAGTGGCCAGTATCATTTTTCGAGTTTTATGTACGTGTTCGCAAAATAATACTGGCCACTTGGCCACTTGCTCATTCTTTATGTTAATTAAAAAAAAAACAGCACGTTAACAATGGATTTGCATATACTTTTTCTGCCCGCTCAAGCACGTTAACAATGAATTTTCATACACTTTTGCCGCCCGCATATTTGTATGAGAGTAATGACGTATTTTCTGCATCGTTTTCAACAAAGAAAGAAGGTACTTTCCGAGCAGGTGTAGTATAAACATACTTTTATTATAAACATAATATAATAATAATAATAATTACAAACATGAATTGAAATTGTAGAATTTTAAACAAACAGCAAAATTAAACTGTGCCTGTTTGTAAAACAAAATACTCAAAACCATATTTTATTCCCACAAAACACGATGTTAATTTTCACGCTTAATGATACAAAACCAATATTTTAAAGTCAATAATGTTGACCCTTATTTTCTACGCCAGAAAGTGCGAAATTGAACCCTGTGACTATGTGTTCGATAAATGCGCGCGACCGCAGTCGGTTAAATTAAGTCGAATATAAGCATTTAATACCATTACACAACATAATTGCTGTGTTATTATGGAGAGTATTATAGCCACCATTATTAAGTTAGTAAGCATCCATTTGCAAGATTAACAAACAAATGTAGAGTCACGTCATAGATAAATTTCCTCTATGAGTCACGCTTATACATTCCAGAGAAAATAGTCCTTTTTTCAACTGTAACATAATTTGAGACAAGTGCTTGTTTACGAAACGAACGAAGTGAATAGCTTTGCACGAGTGTCCCAATGTCTAATTATGTTCAGTTTCACACAATACTTTATCTACGACCATCAGAAATATCGTCTTTATTTATAATATTTTCAACTAACAATTATTTCATTAATAATGAGAAGAAGATAACTCGTTCATGAACCTCGGGTGCGTGGCTTAAGAAATAAGGTTGGGCCTTATTTCTCATCTCTGTTGTGGATTGGTTCTCTAGCGGTGTTTTAATAAATTGGGCCAATCGCAGCGCAGAATTGTGGTGTTATAGTGTAATATTATAATCGGATAAACAATGTAGGCACTTATAAAACTGCTTTTGATGTTGCAATGATATTATGGGAGTAAATAAAAAATAACTATTTACTTTTTAGTGGGATATTAAAGCGAGAGGATAATATAAAGATATTTGAAAACTATGATTATGAATAAGACACAAATATTTCAAAAATATATTTTCAAACTTCAATATACAGGGTGTTAAGATGACGTGTTGCGGAAGCCGAAAACTAGCGATAGTACCATATAGTTTATACAAACAACTGCTCGTAAATAAAAATCGAGAAATCGTGAAAAAACATCAGTGGTTTCAAAAATGTTGGTAGAGTAGGTATGTAACTTTCCTATGGAACAACAGATTTTTATTAACAGAAACATAAAAACTTAAATAACATGAAATAAAACTAAAATTAAACCTTACAAATTTACCTATAAAACTAAAATGTCTCCTAAAGTAAAATTAAACTAAGTAAAAAATGTTGGCCAGATCGCCGCCGCCTTGTGGCAGGGTTCCCAGAATGCTGGCAGCATTTCCTCTTTGGATTGCCAAACTAAGGCGTTGTCCAAAGTATGCGCCAGCTCTTGGGTCCCCCGAAACGTCAACCAGCCGAGAGGAAATTTCTTTAAAAAGACATTTAGCCTCTTGACCCCACGGCCCAAGGGTTTCGACTCCAAAAGGCGCAAACGCGTACTCCGAACTGAGCTCTGCATATTTGCGCCTTTTGGATCCCTCGGCCGCTGCCGCTGCTGCGCCAGCCCTGGCAGCCGTGACTTGGATGTGGGACGCAGCAAGAGTATCAACGCATGTTGCGTCCCACACCAGTGACTTGCCGTATTTCCAAGGAATGATTGTCATACCGTCGGGCCTCTTGCCATCGCTGCGTGCAAAGCCTTTCGGCTCTAGGACAGCTGGCACGCCGACGGTGACAAAGGCCCTCCGGATGACATCATTAAGGCTGGCATGCCGCGACAAGCGACCAGCACTACGTTGGCAAGATAGGCCGTGGTGCCCAAGCTGGTTGACGTTGGTGCCACACCGACAGCGATGTGGCTCGTTTGTCCTTGCGCCGAGCCGCAAGCAGATTTTTTTATTTCGCGATTCGAGAGTTGATTCCATAGTAAAAGTTGTTCGTATGGACGAGTACTATCGCCAGTTTCCGGCTTCCGCAACATCATATTAACACCCAGTATATACAACGTGTAACAGAAAGATGTAACCATATTTGAAGAGCTTATTCAGTCAATGGTAAGAACAACTTTTACTATGGAACAAACCATGTATATCGAAAAAAAAAAGTACTCGCTTCATAGGAAAATGCAATGTCGCTCGGCCGAAATGTACAGAAGGGCAGATAATTTTTTTGAGATTTCAGGGTTGACCCCATAGTAAAAGTTGTTCTATTCCATTGACTGAGTAAGCTCTTCAAATATGGTTACACCTTTCTGTACACCTGTTACACGTTGTATAGGTATATTAATGTATATAATTATAAAATCATATAAATAAACAGCTAAGCCAATTTATCCATAAAGAAAATTTATAGTTACAGAAAAAAAACGGATGATGTTCCATTTTGAAAAATGTTTTTAGAGTTCCGTACCCATATTGTGTGATGCCACGGAACCTTTCGTGCGCGAGTCTGACTCGCATTTGGCCAAATTATTGAAGATACGCAAGATATTTTGTATGTACCATCGAAGAAATTGCCGCAGACCCACTTTTCGTTTTTACCACCATTGCAATACGGGCGAAAAAGGGGTTCGCGGATTTTTCCTTGATGGTACATCTCATCATTACTTACCTTTCGGTAGTATACACACTGTAGTGTAGACAGTATTGTAAAGGCGAACAAGAAGTGTATCAACACACTGAGTTAGCGAATTTGTGATTGCCAATGATATTAGAAGAAAGTGTAGATAGGTTATAGGCAGTCCGCGAGTGGCACGTTAAAACTTGGCTAATTTGCCAACCCAAACTCAGTATCGCGTCGGTGTCAGCGCACGATGGACGTCGCACGGGACGACGCATAGCAACAATAGGTCTAGTCTCTTGCTCGCGATAATAATTATGACTTCCATTCTACGTGTCAATGTGACTTTGCAATACTACGTAATTGACTGAAGTTATTTATGTTGTGTGCCGTTTTTTGTGTAGGTAACCTATCTACACTTTTTTCTAATATCGTTTATGATCGCCATGTTTTTTTTTCAACTCGGGCATCCCTTCTAGTAGTGCGCCTGCAAGTGTACAAATACTATGTCCCGTGGGATTCTTGATGATACAAGTATAGGAGTGGTATCGATATCTTCGTTATGAGATGGAGAATCAGTAATTGGATGGTGGACAGTGACCACTCGTGTCAGATTGAAGTTATAAGCAAAAAACAAAATGGCCGCCGCTCTGCCGTAGATGATACTGGTTTTTTATGTTTATCTCGTAAAATACAGTATTTACGACAAAGTGATCTAGAATAAAAGTATTCAGTATTAAATTCTACACAAAACATGTTCTTACAATATTTTGTGTGCGGCTGACCCTTAACATAGAAATTCTGTTTTTAAGATTCAATTCTCTGAATTAGTACCAAGATATTAAGAATTTCAATTTCGTGCAAGATTTTGTTAGTAACATTAAAGAAGTGGGTCAAAAATTGGAGTAATATTTTATGGCAGAGCGTATAAATATCAACAAAACACAATTTTGGTCTCCGATGAAGAAATATCCCACAAAAACTTGGAAAGCGTCAGCTAAAAAAGTTAAAGTCCTTAAGGACAAAATTGTATCTATTAAAACAGATCTCTCACTAATGTCTAGGCTATTGATAGCATCTCGAAGCAGAACAGATATTGACATAAAGTTTAATCTAAGCAACAACGAATTTTCACCCTTCCCAAAATCATTCTTTGCTAGTGATGGAAAAATGAACCACTGCTCTAACAAATCCAAACTTGCAGCGATTTTGAAGTCATTACCAACAAATGAAGAACAGATTGATAACAGTTTACTACTATTGCATTCAATAGAAGATTTACAAGGATTGGACAAAATTGCGGCTATAATTGATGGAATGGCTCTACTTCACACTTACAATAAACCTAACACAGTAAAAACGTGTCATGATCTCGGAATGTACTTAGACAAGTGGATTGTTGACAAATTTAATGCATATAATTCAGTACATGTTGTGTTTGACACGTATAAAGATGATTCATTAAAAAATGAGATGAGACGTATTCGGCAACTGGGCAGTGATCCAATCCGTTACAAAATAACGTCTGAAACGATAGTTAGGAAAATATCAATGAAGAATTTGCTATCTCATAATAAAAACAAAGATGAGCTTACGGTGTTCCTATCTCGTCACATATTACAATGGGCAGTGAGCAATAAAAGGAACTATATAGTTAGTTGGAGGGATCAAGCTGCATCATCAGATGGAACAAATGTGTCAAGCCTTCGAACCACACAGGAAGAAGCAGATACAAAAATCATACTTCACGGAGTATATGTATCACAACAAGGATACAGAACAACGCACGTTTATTCGCCAGACACAGATGTTATAGTTTTAGCCTTAATACTAGTTCCTAAAATGACATCACAGTTTGGAATTTTCCTTGGGCAGGGAATGAAAAGGTTTGTTGACATAGCTCCTATCCATAAGTCACTGGAATTACTCAAGACTGCTGCTCTCTCTGGACTTCATGCCTTATCTGGTTCAGATGTCACTGGGTCATTTGCTAGTAATGGGAAGATTAAGTGGTGGAAAACATTCAATTCCGTCAATGATGATTTACTAGAGAATGATGATACACTCTTCCAGACGATGTCAGAAATGCTTTGGAGTCTTTTGTTTGTCAATTATATATTCCAAAAACTACAATGACTAAGATTGGAGACGTGCGATGGTGGCTTTTCACAAAAAAACAATGTCAAGATGAAAATCTTCCACCAACAAAAGCTGCTCTAACTCCTGCACTGTTGAGAGCTCATCTTCAGGCCCTTGAGTGGAATCAAGATATCCAACCAAACCCGTTCATACCATCACCACTCAGTTTCGGATGGACTTACGTTCGAGGAACATTTGAACCAATCGCGTGCACGTCACCATGTGTTCCAGATCTTATGGCAGAGCTTTGTAGCTGCACGTGCTCCCTACGTCGCTTTTGTCCACCATGCACCTGTCTTATGTATGGACTAAAGTGCACAGAAATGTGTAGATGTGAAGGTGATCCAGAAGTATGTGAAAACTCTAAAGATACAGAAGACATAGATGAATGCAATGAATCAGCTATAGAAAGTGAAGACGAGGTTTATGATGATGGAGATTGTAATTGATAAACTATATTTGGTATTTGTTACTTTGAAGTCTAATAATGTCTTGGATAATGTGATACAATTGAAAACTTAGCATTTATCTATTAACAAATAAAAAATATAAACAACATTCTTTGCATTTTTTGGAAAATAAAATCATAAATTCCTTATTTAAGGGTCTATAAATATATTATATTTAACTTTTACTAGCTTTTGATTAGTAGTGTTATTAAAACAATTAAAAAAATTTATAATTCGATATATTTCGGCCCTCGGTATGGGGCCGTCATCAGTCGAATTGTTCGAATTGAATGATTCGACTGATGACGGCCCCATACCGAGGGCCGAAATATATCGAATTATAAATTTTTTTAATTGTTTTAATAACACTACTAATCAAAAGCTAGTAAAAGTTAAATATAATATATTTATAAACGTTTTGATCGCATATGCGAACAGTTACACGAAGAAAACAATAAGTGCACCACACATAATATATTATCACAAGTTTTGAGAATAACAAAGCCAACATTATGATCACTACGTTGATACTGCATCCAGTAGCGACTTCAGCGAGAATATAAGCACTAGAGTGGAGTTATTCGCCAGCCTGTGAACGTCTTCCGAGCGGGGCAATCACTACATTGCAATCATCAGTACGTTGCAATAGTCGGATGCTTGGATTGCTTCTGAAAGTTTGGTGAATAATCCAGAAGAACTGATTCTGAAGACTTGGTTTAGTGAAGAAGAACTGACTTATCTATTATATTTTATATTTTATTTAAGGGTCGATTCTCCGAAATTGTAATATTATAACGGCCAATAGACAACATTTAGCAAAGAACAATGACTACGAAAAGTTTACTTAATGCATGAACGTATTATTAATGACATTATGGTAGCTTAAAAATAATTTTATTTTCCATAAAGTGAAGTTAGAAAAATTTAATTAAAAAATTCCAAGTAACTTCACTCTTATAGAAAATCCAATTATTTTGAAGGTATCATAATGTCTTTCAGAATACGTTTATGCATATAATAAACTATTACTGTACATTCCTCATAACTAAAAGTTGAAACATGACCGTTATAGTTATTTCTTAATATCTAGATACTAATTATAAAAAATATAATAAAAATGTATTTATTGGTCACCAATTGAGCAAAGTCAGTGTACAAATATCTTAGACTAAAAGTTTTCTAACAATACAGTAGCAGAGATACACTGGTTTGCAAATTGTCTAATATTAGAGACAGTAAAATGTTGCGTTGGCAACTGTTTTAGTTTGAACTGTATTACAGTCACCAGCGCCTTCCTGTAGTTGTAACAAGATTATAGGTCATACGTAACCGTGTTTGAGCAGGTAGTAAATTGATTAACAATTTAATTAGACACAGTGTTGATTAGACAAGCAGAAGACAATGTACAACAAATAAAAAGTTTAAAGACTAACAGGGATATATTAAAAACTTAAAGAACTACATCACAATTATAGCTAATACAGGTTGATAAATGGAGATTGAGTGTTTGGGGTTGAAGATATGTGAAAAGAGGTGTGAGAGAGGGTGTGTGTGTGTGTAAAGTGTATGTGTGTGGATGCGTGTGTGAAGTGTATGTGTTAAAGTCACAAATAATAAACGAAAAATAGTGTTGATTTTGGTTTTACGCTGTGCTTATGGTTTAGTATACTTATTTTATTTTGGAACTTCTAGAAGAGATTCAGTTTCGTCATAAGTGAGAGTGAGAAGCCAACTTCGAATTTCTGATTTACATTTGTAAAATGGTAACGAATAAATATTAAGTGATTTATTAGCCCTATTGTAAAGGCGGGAGCTTAAGACCGCATAATGCCGTGCAGCTAATTGTGTCCTGTGCGGTATACCTTTGCACACTAGATCCCTTCTCCTTCTAGCTTCGACGATAGAAGGCTCATATTTAAGGGAGGAGTGTTTCCGCAGAGTGGTAGCAAGGACAAATAGCTTTCTCACAGATAAAACCTCACAGTCACTGTATAGATCATCGGTACTGTACCAGTAAGGCTTGTTGGTCATTGTCTTTAGAACGGCCCTTTGTGCTCGCTCTAGCTTGACAAGAGCCGTCTTACAGGCGCCGCTCCATGCAACAATACAGTATGAAATTATGGACTGAGCCAGGGCAAAGTAAACGGTTTTGAGAATGTCTGGGTCCGCCGAGTTTTTAAGTTTTTTGAAAACATATATAAGTTTTCGGACACGGGAGACTAGAGACTCCAGGTGCTTGTGCCAGTTTAGAGTGCTGTCCATGATGACACCCAGATATTTGATAGTGGAGGCACGGGCTATGGGCAAACAGTCACATACTCCACCAGCCAGGCCACAGCAATGAGCTATAATTTTGTAAGTGTTAGGATCGGGTTGAGTGTTAGTGTAGTGAGAAAAGGTGATAAACTTTGTTTTTTCTACGTTTAGGGTAAGTAAATTATGTGAGAGCCAGCCCATAACCCGCCTAAGGGAGGATTCGGCATTGCAACGTGCATGTTCCCAGTGTTTACCTTTAATCAAGAGCACTGTATCATCTGCATAAGTTATGATTTTGGTATTTGGGAGCGTCATTTGGCAAAGGCTGTTTATATATATGAGAAAAAGGGTTGGACCCAGAACAATACCCTGAGGCACACCAAATGTGAGTGATTCTATATCACTGGTGTAGGTGTTTATTTTGACATACTGGGACCGTTCACTCAAGTAACTTCGGAAAATGTCCAGTTGAATACCTCTGATACCAATGAGCTCCAGCTTTTGAAGTAGAATGGGAACAGAGACCGTGTCGAAGGCCTTTGAAAGGTCCAGGAAGATACCTTTAGTTTTATTTTTATCATCTAACTGTGTAATTATATGGTTTGTTAGAAGCAGTACGGCGTCCTCCGTGGATTTTCCGCTTCTGAAACCAAATTGATTTTCGGCAATAATTTTGTTTTGGTCAAGATATTTGATGAGTCTTTTATTAAGTACTTTTTCCAAAATTTTTGAAAGGGCGGTAAGTACCGATATTGGGCGATAGTTGGAGACACTGTCTCTGTTCCCACCCTTATATATAGGATGCACAACAGCGTTCTTAAAAACTCTCGGAAAGACACCTTTTGTCAGACAGAGATTGAAAACCGTCATGATGGGGAGGACAAGACAGTGACCGGGCAGCTTTTAAAACCTTGGTAGAGATACCATCCGATCCTGTAGCGCAGTCACTGCGCAAACCATTTATGAGAGAGTCAATCTCCGCCTCATCAACGTTGAGCAAGGACATTGAGTTACCCATGGGATTTTCCGTGTGGCTAGTGCAAAATTCCGGTCTTAAATGTGTAGGGCGCTGAAAATTTTGTTGGTTTTGGATTTTGGAGGCCAAGTTTTCGCCTATAGTAGCGAAGTATTTGTTAACCTTAGTCACAGATTGTGTTGGATCTGGCATTATACTCAGCAATTCATTAAGTGGGGTGGAAGGCTGTTTCATGTTAGCAATGTTTTTGATAACATTCCAAAGATTTTTCGAATTATTTTTAGCTGCTTGTAGTTCAGTTTTCTCATAGTTGTGCTTTACTTTTTTGAGCAAATTGTTGCAGAAATTACGATATCTCTTAAAAGTTACTTGTAAGATTTTGTTCTCAGGGAATAATTTAGCCTTTTTGTGTAATCGATCTCGATTCCTTATGCATTTGAGGAGGCCAGGTGTTATCCACGGTTTTATGTTTCTCTGGGCACGAGGAATTTTTATTATGTGTGTATGAGCATTAATAGTTACTGTAATTTTGTTGACCAGTGTTTCAGCAGCTTGGTTGGGGTCGGTAGCATCTATAACAGAACTGAAGTCAGTATCAGAAAGCTCAGTAGTAACTGCAAGAAAATCCACACGAGTAGCAGTTGTTTTGGCTCTTTGTTCTTTAACTTTTAGATCCATACACAGCACAACTGGGTTATGGTCTGTAATGAGAGAGTCAAGAACAAACGTAGTTGCAATGTTCTTGGTCTTTAACATAACGTGGTCCAGGCAAGTTTTGTGGTGTGTGGGGAATAGATGAGCAGGCAGCAGGCCATGGTCAGCTGTAGCTTCTAAGTACAGCTCTGCGTTACTGTCCTTTGAGTTAGGTAAAATGTCAATGTTGATGTCCCCAATTATTGCAACGTTGTTAAAGTAGGATAATGTATTTAATACTTGATCAAGACTGTGCATGAAAGGTTCGGCATTTGAGTTTTCTTTAGAAGGTGAGCGGTATACACCAACTATAGCCAGGTCATTACCACATTTCAGTACAAGACAGTTCCCTTGGCAAATATCCAGTTCAGTAACACAGTGCTTGAGACCAGACCTAACATAAATGATGACTCCTGCATTTTGGTTGACAAATTTGGATTTGTAGGACAGGAAGCCATCTAAGACTGGAATGTTCGTAACTTTAGAGTTCCAGGTTTCAGTAAGGATGATTATGTCAAAGTCTAGATCGATTCTGACCAATAGGGGCTCTAGTTGATCTAGGTTGTTATTTATGCTACGAATGTTAGTATGTAAGACTTTGAGGGGATCACTAGGTAAACTTTCATGATTTTTACAGCTTTCGGGGGTACATTGAAAAGATTTAGAGATATTAAACAGTTCTAAGTCATCTGAAATTATTTGTGTATTAATCATATAGTTTTAGTAAAGTTGAGAAAGATCCACAACAGTTGAACATAAATACTTTCGTATTTCGTATTTTAGGAATGAGAAATGTACGAATCAGCCATGTTATTATATGAAGTGTAATCGCGGGATTACAGAAACTGCAGGGCGGATGGGATTTGACACAGGAGAATTGTGGAAACAATGTGGGTGCACTGACTGACCTGTGTTATATGTTGTTCTTGGTGTTTTCGGTGAGCCGACGAAACGCGCCGCGTGTCGTCTCCCCTCGTTGAGCTGATTAATGCTGGCACTTTGGGCAGTGATGAGCTGGATGTCTTGAAGTATTACACAGCACTTATATGTTCACAAGACACGGTGAATACGCGAGATTGTTTGTATCGGCGGCACGAATGTTTATACACGTGTGTCGTTCTCTCGAGAGTTCGGACGCAACAGAATGAAGCCAGCGCCCGCGCGCGCCTCGACCGGCGCGCGGCGGGGAGGGGGTGGTCGTTCGCGCATGCGCACGCGAATGACACGTCATGTTCTAACGTCATGCTGGTAACGTAGTGTAGCGTGAACATCCTGGGGGGGCCGGGGCTGCGGCTCCTCTTGAGCTGAATCCAACGGCAGCCTGGCTATCTTGAACACAGGTCGTCGCAGATTTCCATGAGCTGTGTCCAGATCCACAACTCGTATCACTCCATCCTTGCCAGGTATCGTGCGGAGAATTCTTCCCAACTTCCATTGGAGCGGAGGCAGGTCATCCTCTTTGATGAGTACCAGTTCACCCACTTGAGGAGGGGAAGAAGGGGAGAGCCATTTGGAGCGGGTTTGCAGGGTATGGAGGTAGGATCTGGACCAGAGAGTCCAAAAGCGCTGAGAGAGCGCTTGAATGAGTTGAAACCGTTTAAGAGCAGATATGGGTCTGTCGTCAAAAGACTGCTCAGGTAGAGCGGTGAGCGGACGACCAATAATGAAATGTCCGGCCGTGAGAGGTTCAAAGTCCGTAGGGTCGGATGAAATGGGGCAGAGGGGTCTTGAATTGAGTACAGCCTCAATTCGAGCCAAAAGAGTAGAGAATTCCTCAAAAGTGAGGTGCTGTTCACCTATCACACGATAAAGTAGTTGCTTGGTGGATTTTACGTTTATTTCGTGCAGTGCGCCGAACCAAGGCCCTTTAGGCGGGTTCAGTAACCAAGTTATGTGCTGATTCGCGAGCTTGTGAGTGATTGCATCATTGTTTGACCTGAGGAAGTTCTGAACTTCAATGAGTTGATTCCTAGCACCTACATAGTTTGTGCCGCAGTCTGAACGAATGAGAACCGGAGTACCGCGACGTGAGATAAAACGTTGCAATGCCGCAAAGAACGCTTCCGTTGAGAGTGCAGAGACTGGTTCCAAATGAACCGCCTTTGTTGCGAGGCAAACGAAAATACAAAAGTACGCTTTTATGAGTTTCGCGTTCCGCAACGTGCTGGATTTAACGAAGAAGTGGCCAGCAAAGTCCGTCGTGACGTGACTAAAAACTGGCTGAGGAGTAACTCTGTCTGCTGGGAGATCAGCCATGAGCGGAGCCTTAGGCTGAGCGCGGCACCGGAAACATCTAATACATTTAAACACGCGGTGTCTAATAATACGACGAGCGGACAGAATCCAGTACTGCTGGCGTAATATGGCGTGTAATGTGTCAGCTCCAGGGTGGCAGTGTATTGTGTGATAGTGATCTATAATGAGATCTACGAGCGGACTGGAGCTGGGTAGAATGAGTGGGTGTTGAGCGTCATACCTAATTGACGCGTGAGAGAGACGACCACCGACTCTCAAGAGGCCGTCCTTTATGAAGGGCGAGAGACGCTGGAGCCGAACGGGACAAACTTTATCAGTCTGGATACGATTAATGTCTTCAGCAAACTCATTGTGCTGAACAGAGCGGACCCAGTGCAACAGAGCGTCCCTGCGTTCACTAGCTGTCAACGGACCAGAGCGCCGTGCATCAGGGCTGTGCCGACAATTGAATATGAACCTTTTAATACAAGCCGTCACTCCGACGAGCTTGTCAAGTGAGCTGTAGCGAGTGAGCAAGTCCAGATCGATATCTGGGACTGCTATGTGTGCTGGTACCTTTTTGGGCTTAAGGCCTGGGAGAGCGTGATGGCCTAGAGCGGGTGGCATCTTGGGCCAAGTGCAGGTAGGTTCTTTGAGCCAACTGGGTGACCACCAAAGGTCATGAAGTGAGAGGGACTGGGCAGACATGCCTCTGCTTGCACAGTCAGCAGGGTTGAGGTTCGTGGGTACATGCTTCCACGTATGGCTAGTTGAAGTAGCTGTAATCTTAGCCACTCGATTGGCCTCGAAAGTCTGTAATCGGTGAGGTGAAGTGTTGAGCCATGCCAACACTATTGTGCTATCTGACCAGCATGTGTGTGTTTGAATGGCTATATGAGCTGACAGTTGGGCTGACACTCGAGTCATGAGCTGAGATAAAAGAGTCGCGGCTGACAACTCCAATTTCGGGATTGAGAGACGAGTCTTTATGGGTGCGACCTTGGACTTGCCAATGATTAGGTGTACATTGACATGTCCAGTGGTATTGCGCTCATGAAGGTAGATAACGGCACCAAAGCCAGCCTCTGATGCGTCCGCGAACCCGTGAAGTGAGTAAGTAGACGTGGGCTTGTACTTACAAATGTGCCGAGGTAAACGGAGGTTTGAGAGCTGAGGAAGATCCTCTGAGATGTGTTGCCACTCTGTGTGGACTTCTTCAGAGATAGGCTCATCCCATCCTATTTTCAGAAGCCAAAGCTTCTGGAGAAGAATCTTTGCGCGGAAGATGACTGGAGTAACCCAGCCATTGGGGTCATAGAGAGACGCTACTGTACTGAGAATGGAGCGCTTTGTGACTTGAGCATGAGTGGGCAAAGAAATGCGATAAGTGAACTCATCAGTTTGAGGAATCCACTGTATTCCCAGAACCTTAATGGAATTAGAGTCGGGACTGAAGTCAAAGTCCTTGGGCATGTCGCACTGGTCATCTGGGAATCGTTCAAGGAGCTGGGGCGAGTTGGAGGTCCATTTACTGAGCTGAAAGCCACCTAGGGCGAGTAACTCGATCAGTTCGCTTTGGAGCGACTGAGCAGATTCTACAGAATCTGCACCTGAGAGAATGTCGTCCACAAATATTGATTTGCGGAGGACCTGAGCAGCGTGGGGGTAGCGATGACCTTCGTCATCAGCCAATTGGAGTAAAGTGCGGATGGCATGGTATGGGCTGGACCTTAATCCATATGTGACGGTATTAAGGGCATACGTGAGCAGGGGCTGGTCGGGTGAAGACCGCCAGAGAATGAGTTGAAAACGTCTTTGCTCTGGGTGAATGAGTATATTTCGGAACATCATTCGGATGTCTGTGCTGAAAACTTGTGAGTGGGTCCTGAAGGACATGATAATGTCAACAATATCTTGCTGAAGAGCTGGACCTGTATGAAGACAATCATTTAGATTGACGCCGTTTGAGCTCTTACAACTTCCGTCAAACACACAGCGCAACTTTTCTGATCCTGGCTTGAATATGCCATGATGTGGGATATAGAAATGGGATTTATGAGCAAAGGTATTGGGGTGACACGGCGACATATGTCCCAATTTTATGTAATCTGACATGAATTCTACGTATTTCGAGCGGAAGGGCGGGTTCGCTTGCAGCTTCTTCTCTAAGTTGAGAAACCTGCGCAGAGCAATAGCGTGAGTGGAACCTAATGTCGGCGCGTTGTGTAGAAAGGGCAGTGTAACCACATATTGACCTGATGGTTCACGAGTAGTTGTGGTGCGGAAAATGTCCTCACACTGATCCTCTAATGGGCTGGTATGCTTGTAGGTTTGGGGTTCCTCAGATTCCCAAAACCTCTCAAGACTTTTGTGAATGTCATGAGTGGAATGCTCTGAGTCCGTGTGAGAGCCGACAATGTGAACGGAATTGACCTGATTCGTGGGTGAGGTGTGTAAATTTTCGAAAGGTCCAATCAACGTAAAATCAAATATCGTGCCGAAGGCTATAGGCTTGCCAGGGCCGAGCGAAACCTTGGTTCCGTCTAACACTTGACCAAGAATGTCAGATCCTAGTATTAGATCAACCGGAGCTGGTGTGTGATATTCTCGATCAGCAAGAGGAATCGGTGGGTGACCTGTTAACTGAGCGAGATCTGGAACCTTTTCCAACGGTAGGTACCCAGTTACGTTCTTCAATATATGGGCTGTGGCCGTGATCATAGGTGTGTCACGGTGAGTAGGTCGGCATACAATTGTGATTGATGCCTTTGAGTTTTGTGTGTGCTGATTTCCAACTCCTGCGATTTTTAGACATGTATGTTTTGATGGTAAATTTAAAACTGTGGCCATGCGCTGAGAACAAAGAGTTAGCATACTTCCACAGTCTAACAGTGCTCGTGCTGAGTGAAATTGACCATGTACGTCTGCTATTTTAAGTGAGACGGTTGGCAACAAAATTGGTGTGTTAGTGACGTTCACTACACGTTGTGCGGAGTTACAGGAATCTTCTGTTGGAGTTGAAGTCATTGAGTGAAAATGAACTGAGTGTGTATGTGCTGATTGAGTGTGTGATGAGTGTGCTGAGTGTGCTGAGTGTGCTGAGTGCTGGTCGTCCTCGCCTTCATAGTGCTCTGTTATTGTAGGTAGTCATTGTTGACTACCTACCCGAGACCTACTTGGCGATCGCGATTGAGTGGGCGAGTTGGGATGGGACGTATATGCCTGTGTAGCATGTGCCGAATGGTATTGAGGCTCATGCGCTGAGCGCTGTCTGGGCTGCTCACGTAGAGACGGAGGCAACAAATGAGCAGATGAGCGTGTCGGAGACATGGCCCCATGGCGATGCAGTGAAGTATGGTGGTCAGACCGCCCACACTCCTTGCATGCACGTGTAGACCTGCACTCGTTCTCATAATGAGGACCCAAACAGCGTCGGCACCGGTTGCGTGCGTTCACAAAGTCCCACCGACCTTGAACCGGTTGGTTATTAAATCCTGGGCATGCGATGAGTTTGTGTCCCCTATTCCTGCAGTATGGGCATGGCATACCACCAGTAGGGGAAGAAGGTTGAGCCGAATAATCCTGTCGGCGAGTGGGTGATGGGGATGATCGGGCCGAGTAAACTGGCGCTGTCTCAAATGCCATAAATGGTTGACGAATAGGACGGGGGGAGCGATTGTCCTGCCGAGGAGCTATGGGGCGGAACTCTTGATGAGCCTGGTAGGGCTGACGTGGAGTACCTCGAGTGGGTTGAAGCAGCTTATTGAGCTGAGCGAGCCTTTCTGACGGGCCGAGCCGTGATGAAGAAGGAGCCTCCTGTGACGCAAGGAACGATGACTCATTCTCCTTGCAGCGTGCGTGCTCTTCCAGAAACTCAATGAGGTTCTTGAGCGTGGGCAGAGTTGCACGAGATCCGTACTTCCGCTCAAAAAGAGTGCGGAGCTCGCCTTGTAGTTTTCGCACCACCATGGACACGAAAACATAGTCGGAATCTTTCATGGGCAGATCGAGATTGCGGAGAGCGCTTTGCGCTGAGATAAGCGGAATTAAGAATGATGTGCGGATATCCGAGCGCATGTGGATGTGCGGAAGGTTCATTATAATGTCCACAAACCGGTCAATGAGTACACGACGATTGTCGTAACGCTTGGTTAGAATTTCCATGGCTATGGGATAATTCTCGTTGGTAGGGTAGAGGTGTTTCACCATATCATGTGCCTCACCCTTTAGGGCGCCTAACAAGTAATGCAGTTTGACAGCATCCGAGACTGTAGCCATCTCACTGACGAGGCTCCTAAAAACGGCAATAAATGAGGGCCATTCTTCAACATTCGAATGAAACTCCGGTATGGGTATTTTTGGTAAAACACCAACGGGTGTACCTGAGCTGAGGGGTTGCGTCTTGTCCGGAAGGGCTGATTTTACTTTTAAATTTTCGAATGCTACTAGTATAGCATCATAATTGCTAAGTGCCGACTGAAAATTTTTTGTGTAGTTTGCCTCAGTTTCGTCGGACAAATCCTCATCGTCAAGGATCTCATAATATACGTTTTCCAGCTTAGTTTTAACGCTTTGTATGTTTGCGTAACGAGCGGTGAAGTCCGCCACAGAATAAGTTTTTCTGTCGCCTGCCTCTACCGCCTCACCGATCTCCTTTAACAGAGTTATCGCCTTTACGGCCTCACGAAACATCGCGGCTTGTGATTTCGAAGGCATTTTAATCTTGTTAAAGTAGGTGGTTGATTACTAAGATAAAATACTCAACGAGTTTGAGCTAAACTATAAGAGCGGACGTACAACTAAAACAATTGATGAGATCGATGAATAGAGCTGAGATACTTGCGCGGATGAAGTAACAATGACTATGTTCAAATGGAACACGGAACTCTTAAGTAAACACGACAGAGAAAAAAAAAAAAAAAAAAAAAAAAAAAAAAAAAATTTTTTTTTTTTAACAACCTGTATATGAGCTGATAAACCAACGTGGAACACCCTATATGTGTATCACAAACAACAAGATCAGAGATGAGAAGAGAGAGAAAAAAAAAACAAATTGTTTACTATATTGTGCTATATATATATACCCGGGTAAAAAAGCAGACAATAACACAAATAAACGGTCCGGCAATATATTACTGCGACGTGAGATTACCGCAACACAAAAATATCGAAAAGGGCTGATGAACCTGTTCACTTTTATGTTATTTGCCTTGAAATCACGTGCCGACAATACGCTTTGGTTCTTGTTTAGACGAAAGTACCTTTACAACAACAACATAAGTCGTCGAACATTCTATTTATAGAATAAAATATCTACCTACTGCTTTGAGAGCGAAAACAAACAAAGAATGTGTTTACCTGGCAGAAATCGGATCTAAATGAGCGGACAATCAAATGATGCAGATCAAGCTTTGGTAACGTAATAATTCGTAAACGTAAACGTTCGTTACGTAATAACTTATGTATACGTGGGTTTTACGTATGTGCACGAAATAAAGCAAATACTCGCACCGAAAAAATATCTCGCAAAATCTCGTAAAATTTGGGTTTAATAAAGAAGTATAGTGGACTGTAATAAACAATTGGGCTGAATGAATATACTTATGTTATCTGAGCTGAATAATAATTACAACCGTGATGAAAATGAGTTATTCTGTAAAGGGGCGTGGGGGGGTCGGTTCTAACCGATAAATGGAATGTTCCAGGCGGCGGTTCAAATTATCTACCCGCGATAGGTATTCGAAACCACAAAAAATTTTTTGCCGGGAAAGGGGGCAAAATATGTAACCTGGTGAAAATGGACTGTAGTAAATCGACGGGGGCTGGTTCAAACAAAGTTACGGGCCGGCGGGGGGGAGGCGGGGGGTGATATAAACCAAAAATTTTCCGCTCGACGGACCAAAATTTTTCTTGTATTGAAAATGGACTGTAGGGGCTGAAAAGGGGCTGGTTCTAACGGTTCGAAGGGCCAAAATGTAATCGCGGGATTACAGAAACTGCAGGGCGGATGGGATTTGACACAGGAGAATTGTGGAAACAATGTGGGTGCACTGACTGACCTGTGTTATATGTTGTTCTTGGTGTTTTCGGTGAGCCGACGAAACGCGCCGCGTGTCGTCTCCCCTCGTTGAGCTGATTAATGCTGGCACTTTGGGCAGTGATGAGCTGGATGTCTTGAAGTATTACACAGCACTTATATGTTCACAAGACACGGTGAATACGCGAGATTGTTTGTATCGGCGGCACGAATGTTTATACACGTGTGTCGTTCTCTCGAGAGTTCGGACGCAACAGAATGAAGCCAGCGCCCGCGCGCGCCTCGACCGGCGCGCGGCGGGGAGGGGGTGGTCGTTCGCGCATGCGCACGCGAATGACACGTCATGTTCTAACGTCATGCTGGTAACGTAGTGTAGCGTGAACATGAAGCAATCGGGCTGGGGGGGATCCACAGCAATTAAACATAGAATATAATTTGTTAAAGATATGTTCTTTGTATCTGGAGTAAGTAATGCATGAAATTTTTATTATTAAAGAAAAAACTAGATTATCATGATTCATTTTTGAGTACAGGAAAATTATTTGTGATTGTATAATATTAGATTTGTAGTTGTTTTTAGGTGTGTGTGTGAGGTGTGTATATGTGTAGTTTTTTACTATTATTTTATTTGTTTTAGTTAAAGTATGTAGGCATGCACAATTACAGTTTATATTACATAAAAGATATTTACGAGTAGCCGCAAGTGAAACTTCCAAGTTTTTGTGGGATATTTCTTCATCGGAGACCAAAATTGTGTTTTGTTGATATTTATACGCTCTGCCATAAAATATTACTCCAATTTTTGACCCACTTCTTTAATGTTACTAACAAAATCTTGCACGAAATTGAAATTCTTAATATCTTGGTACTAATTCAGAGAATTGAATCTTAAACACAGAATTTCTATGTTAAGGGTCAGCCGCACACAAAATATTGTAAGAACATGTTTTGTGTAGAATTTAATACTAAATACTTTTATAATAGATCACTTTGTCGTTAATACTGTATTTTACGAGATAAACATAAAAAACCAGTATCATCTACGGCAGAGCGGCGGCCATTTTGTTTTTTGCTTATAACTTCAATCTGACACAAGTGGTCACTGTCCACCATCCAATTACTGATTCTCCATTTCATAACGAAGAGATTGATACCACTCCCATACTTGTATCATCAAGAATCCCACGGATGTACACTTGCAAGCCGACTATAGATTTCCAGCTAGCCTAACACGGCCAGCGTTTAATGTCAAATTGGGCTGTCAAAAGGTGTTCAGAGTGTGTTAAAAACAGACCATGTTAGGCTAGCTGGTTGTCATATTATAAAATTTGTCATACAATAGGACAATAGTATAAATTAAAATTATATCATTGCAGTATAGAAACGCCGAAAGACAATTAAATCTGGATGTGAGAGCTCTGAACCGGGATTCGAACCCCGGTACCTCTCGCTTACCGGGCGATTGCTCTACCAACTGAGCTATCCAGGTCTCGGCTTAGAGCTCCTCATATCCAGATTTACTTTTCTTTCTGCGTTTCTATACTGCAATGATATAATGTTAATTTATATCTCCTTGCGATGGATAAATCGCCAAGTATTCAAACATAGAAATTTATTTCTATCATAGTTTCAATTGTATAAAATTTATATTTTTAATCTGTTTAACATGTATGCTCGGACCGCAAGGATGTGTTCTTCTATCAATACGTCTAATTAAACTTCCCATAATATTTTTTCCCGCGCCGATGTGAATCGCTTCGTGTTCAAAGTGGACTAGAAGTTTGGCCGACGTGTACTCGATAATTCGGTTTTTTATTAAAAAGAGCGCTTTTTCGTGAAAAAACAGTTTACACTGTACCGCTACATATCGATCCGCGTTACGAATACCGCAGTCGTTAAAATAAATTGTGTTTCCTATTTCAGATGGGGAGCTATACTCCGGGACGGTGGCAGACTTCAGTGGGATGGAACCTATTATATATCGACAACCTTTACAGACGGAGTCCTATGATTCTATGACACTAAACGGTATGACGCACTCTCTGTTTATATATTTTATCTATAATATATAAATTTAATATAAATATACATATTTTAACTAGAAACTAGAAAGTTCTAAGTTCTAAGTATATTAGAAGAGCTAGTATGACTTGATTGATGAATCAGCGAAAAGAGGCGGGAAGAGGCGAAAGGGGTGTGTCAGGATCGTAGCAGATGGAAATGTGAAGTATCTGTCTACCCCTCTGGGCGTGAGTATATGTATGTATGTATGAATTGCAAAACAACGAGCGTTTAGAAACTAACGACGCCGTTTGTAAACAACAGAATTTTACAATTTGCCTGTCACAATATCTATACCAATGAGGTTTAGTATAATAGTATATTAGTATAATAATCTGCCTATATTCTATAAATCTATACTAATAATAAAGTTGTCAGAAATTCGTGTCTGTACACTGAATATTTTTATGAAATTTATAATTAATTGAGTTATTGGTTATTGAAAACTAAAAAAAAACAAAACCATGGTATATCATCTTAGAATACTGGAAGTTTTCTTAGACTCTAGAATGAAACCCAGCCTATAATTTTCGTTATAGTGAAACTACCAAACTTTAAAGTTTTCCCGTTTTCTGCCTCTTATAAACCATAATATTAAAGTAAACATATAGACGGCTTGCTATGAATTTATTGCGTACACGATTTTGAATGAGAAACAGTATGGCGACGTATGGGATCTTCAAAACGGGAAAAATTAGGTCGTAGTACTTGCTACGCCGTAGCAAGTGCTACGAAAAATACCATTCCCCACATCTGGGAATCGATACGTGAATTCACTTGTGCCCGTCATACTAAAATTTTAAAATCGTAAAAATACGTAATAACCCATTTAACATTAATTTGCCAACTAAAGTCAACGACGGTAACTTTAGTTTACAAGTATTTGATGATATTATCCCAACATCAAAGATACCCTACGTAACCAAATTCAAAGTCAATCATACAATTAACCCGCAAACGCGACAACAAACATTGGAACACAATTATGACAACTCTATCAACAAGTACCTGTCTAAATAATGGACAAATTTCAGTCATATTTGAAACAAAATCCACTGACGTAAATTGCGATTTATTTCAAAGTAATAAGACTTAGAATACAATGTAATAACTTCAGACACATATTAATAATATCATAGTTTGTTTCCATTGTTTTGGCTGCTGCCAGTTTAGCCATCCGGACTGTTTATCCTGTCGAACGGTCGATTGCTCTCGAATGTGTCAAACTGACATCCGTCAACTTAATTGAATTTGAATTTGGAAGCGTCGGAAGTGTCTGCTTCGAACGACTTTCGACGCGTCAACGCCCGGTAAATCCAATTAGGAGTAGAGTATTAGAATGATCGGCGTATATGTTACATGTCTGTCTATATCGATTACAATTATAGGACTAATCCATACCACTTTGTGTCACCATTTGGTTGTCGCATTACCTAAACATGGCGGCCATTTTGGTGCTTCACAACAAATACAAACAATTGAGTTTATTTATTTGTCGAAAACGTGTATGATTTATAGATTCTAGGTCGTTATTAGATCGAAAAATATAAAATATTTCTTTGTTCACAGCACCCGATTTCGTCAATTCTCTAGTGCACGGCAATTTCGTGTACTTTTTCTTTCGAGAAACAGCGGTCGAGTACATAAACTGTGGAAAGGTAAGACTTGAATATTTTAACGGAGCCTTTAAAAACCATTAGTAAAGTCTACCACATGGTCCGTGAGTAATTTACATGGACCTTTTGCTTTTCGGACCGCTTGGCCCATTAGACCAGTTTTAGGTGTTAGAAACTAATTTATGGTAGCCAGTTTTAGGGTTAATTTTGTATCGGATTCAATTAATTTACAACTTTATGATAAAACTTCCGTCAGGGAAACTTCCTTATTGTTTACTAATTAGGTAAAAGTTAACTATTGTTAATAAATTACGTAGTATTATAACATCCTGTAATATTTGACAATGGTGTCGATTCGTTAAAACACAACTTTACTTGTTTGACAGGAATAACCTAATTTTGAGTGTCCTTGTCTTATATAGAATCCTGTCCTATCGATATAGAAAGAAAAAAACGGAATGCTTAAATTAAGTTTAGTCCTGTCAAATAAGTTAAGTTGTGTTCCGTCGAATCGACACCATTGGTACCGATTCGGTGAAGCACATCTTAACTTATTTGACTGGACTAAACTTAATTTAAGCGTTCTGTCCTTGTCTTTTCGATAAAGAAAAAAAAAGACAAGACGCTTAAAATAAGGTTAGTCCTGTCAAATAACTCAAGACGTGTTATGCCGAATCGATACCATTGTTTCCTTTCCTATAAATAAGCTTTAAAGCTGTTGTGCACTATTATTTACAACGTAATGCATAAAATAAACTAGAACTGTGCTAGAAAAACCTAATTGACATTAATACTTTTTATTCAAAAATAAGTAAAACAGTCATAAGTTGTGCAATTCGGAACATATTAAGGCGCTCTTATCCCAGAAGAGTGACTCTCTGTCTTTTTCTTTACGTGTAAGGAGTAAAGAAAATAACCACACTTTTGTACTTTTTCGTTGTTTTTATCGGTTTTTAAATTGTTTAAAAATAAGGGATATGTTTATTAAAACCCTCTTACGTTGTCGACCTAGAAAATTTAAAGAGCAATATTACCAGATATGTTTCGTTAATAAAAGAATGGAATTATGGAAATGGCATGATTTGAAAGGTCTTATTACATGCTGTGTTCGTGAATTATTTCTATCAAGCAAAGTTTATCTGATCGTGTAACACATGCGTGGAAGACCTAAATAAAGGTTCAAACTATGTTGCGTATTTTTTTTTTGGAAGTTTTTGACGATATTTGAAAGTTCTATTTGACTTTGAAATTACTGATTTTGGGATAAGAGCGCCTTAATAAATGTCATCTACCTTGCCCCAAAATCTACTTTGCGTCTGAATTAAGAATGTTATCGCACCCTTATATAACTCTACTGACAGTCCTATCCTTAATTAAGATGCATAGTAGATTTTAGTAAAACGCATTAAAGTGCTACGAAATGCTGCCGCTACGCCATGCCGCAGACCATTAAAAAAAACAAATTTTTTGTCACAAATTTTCATTAAGAAATAAGTATTTAAGTATGTGGGAAAGGATAGTTTTGTAACTAAAGCCGCATTGCTCGATCTACCAAAAACCAGTCAATAATCATATTTATTTCAAACATAAACGAAGTTGGAAATCAATTGTCCCGTCGATCTTTGATGGCGAATTCATGTCACCGAAATTTAAAAGCAGTACACGCCTAATTATCTATACTAATCGTTAAAAAAATGTGAAAAGAATTATACCTACTAGTATTTATTTCATTATTTAGGCAATAAAGTACATACTCATATATGAAAAAATAACTCCCTAATAAAAATTCTTTACATATGAATTTCCCGAAATTTTCTTACACATTCATGAGTTCATAATTTCTGTAATTCAATAGCCATTTCCATTATTTGTTTTTTGTTTGAAAGTTGATTTCAAGGTTTTACATCTACGTATTCAATTTCGTTTTTATTGTCAATTTGATAACCAAAATTAAATCTAAGATTATGTTTATTTTGCGAAATCCATCGCTATGAATACTCTAAATATTATTAGAGTGCATTACAAACTAGAAAAGATCAATCAGAAAAAAACCCAAAGACAAGAATTTGAAAAAATCGCCCTCGTGAGCGTTCTATATGTGCAGTATAAGCTAGTATATCAGGCAGAAGCAAAAATAACAGTGGACAAGTATGATGGAAGAATTCACCAGTCTGGGTAGAAACCTCGGTGGCGCAATTGGTAGCGCGCTTGTCTTGAGAGGTCGCAGGTTCGAATCCTGGCCCGGGAAATTTTTTCAAATTCTTGTCTTTGGGTTTGTTTCTGATTGATATTTTCTAGTTTGTAATGCACTCTAATAATATTCAAAATTAAATCTTCTAAATGCCATCCATTTCCATGATAAGATTCGTAATAATTTTTTACAACTGACACTTTTCAAAAATTATATTAATGTTGCTGTTAGCTTATTGTTGTCTCATTCATACACATAAGAAAATACATAATTTGGATTTGTGATTCCTAAAAAAAATGCAAAAATGTTAGTACTGAAAATTGTGTTTCCTTCAAATTCTCTATAGAAAACGGCAATTTCGTATGTAAAGACCTACCCCGCGATAGGGCCGATCAGATTTTTATGTCAAATTACCTGATAATTGAATACTGTAATACAATACTTTAAGTTTACGTAACGTTTTCGTTTCTCTATTTCCCAGTCGGTATTCTCGCGAGTGGCGCGAGTTTGTCGGGACGACAGAGGAGGGCCTCATCGCTTCAAGTCGCGGTGGACTTCGTTCCTGAAGTCGAGGCTCAACTGCTCCGTCGCTGGCGACTTCCCTTTCTACTTCAATGAGATTCGTAAGTTAAACTCACCCTTTTATATAACGGATTTACGGATTGCTTTTGAAAGACAATTATCATCATCTAGCGAACCTATGAGAAATCTTAAATGACATTCATTAGAAAGATGGATTCAACGACCCACGATCTTGACTGCGGTTTTAATCTATTATGATTATGAGATAAGACAATGAGAATTAAAAGGAAACAGAAACCTGTTAATTTTTAAGATTATTTGTAAGATTAGACCGAAAAGAGTGGCTTAAATGAAGACGTTAAAAGGTTTTAGTTATGTACTTATTTTTGTTTTATTTCTACGATTTAAAGAAATACCTTGCAGTCTCGTTTTTCGCCTCTATAGCTATCGTCATACTTGAGAACAAAAAATTGTTAAGGTGTATCAGTTCTTTAAACATATTTCAATATCTAAAAGTTGGTTTTCTGACATAAAGCCTTCAATTTTAATTCCCGGTTGACTTTCTTAAAAATCCACAAGTTTTCATTTCTTGTTAGTTAAGATAATAAAATATCTATTGAGATTATATTTGTATGCTATTTACTTAACACGTTTCAATATGTTTTTTTATTCATTCGTTTTAGAGATATTTTGAAAAAATCCAAAGTGTAAGGATATGGGCTAAAGACCTAGAATTCCTTTGCCTAGCAATAAGTGAAAAAAGTAGCTGTCAATGTGAAGTGTCTTTGCCATTTGATACTCAGAATAGAGATTTGATATGTCATGCTCTATGGTCACGACATATTTTGTTTTTTTATACAAACATAAATAGTTACTGGCAAAGATACGAGAGCCATTATGCCCACAAGGCTTTTTTTTTAAATACAAGATTAAAAATAAATTTATGTATGTAAAATCCAAATTTTGGGAAAGGGTAAAATACAAATCCCTTAGCTTTTTACCTACTTTCATTTTAGCTATTAAAATTAGCGGGTTATTAATTTGAAATGTTGTGAATTGTCAATCCGACTTATACTATGTATCGGGCGGTTGATTGGATTCCACCTTGTATAATTATAGATTTTACCTATCATTTCAATCGTTTAATATATTGCTACATAAATTAAATAAACCTTAAATTTAGTTCATGTACATTTATTATTTTATTACATATATTTTTATAAGATTAAATTTGACTCGTAAAACATGTATTATGTATACCTACTTTACAAAATAAACTATTTGAATTTGAATATGTATACGATTTTGTACCAATATAAAATGGTATCCAAGATTGTGATGTGTTGATACAAATAACCCCTTTTCCCTTTCCAGAATCGACAACAGAGCTTATAGAAGGCACGTATGGAGGCTTAAACGCTCAGCTGATTTACGGGACATTTACGACGCCTCCCAACAGTATATCGGGCTCAGCTGTCTGCGCCTTCAGCATGCAAGACATCGCCGATACCTTCGAAGGTACCTTCAAGGAGCAAAGTGCCATCAACTCAAATTGGCTTCCTGTGAATAGTGCTAAGGTAAAAGTTTCTAATCTAGATTTTTACCAAATAACGAAGCAGCTTTTTATCTGCCCTGCTAAAAATAAGTTCATAAGCTGCTATAAACGAGCACATAAATGCACGTACGCGTCCCCTGTAGCATAAAGTAGGTACGTGTAAACCTAGATTATATTGTAGTAGCTGACATAGCAGAAAAATGTTTCTCATTTAGCGCTTGCTTCGCCATAGCGAAAAGGCGACACAAGCACATTAAGACTGTATTTGGAGTGAAGCGATGACGTGATCTGTCTGTTTGTCTGCATAAAATCTTGTAATTTTAGAAACCACTTTAAGTAGATAGATTTGATGTGTTCATTGTTACCTCAGGGGCATTTCTAAGGAAAGAGAAAAGGGAAGGTTTTGTGTAGAGTTCGAACCAGTGGAATTCGCGGGCGAGAAGTTAGTTACAGAGGGCCTGCGCGCCTTCTGTGTTGGTGATCAAAGCAGTAGCTGAGTAGCAACCACAAGCGAAAAATAGTTAAGAATATGCACTAGTATAACCATGAATTTCATATAACATGTCTCTGTTTCAGGTACCAGAGCCACGGCCAGGGACGTGTCACAACGACTCTAGAACATTACCAGATCAGACCCTCAACTTCATCAAGACTCATGCTTTGATGGATGAGTCTGTGCCAGCGTTCTTTGGAGAACCCATCGTTATTAGGACTAGCTTTCAGTAAGTTCAAATCTAGTCAAAAACCTGCTAAATGCTTAATAGCCCGTCTCCCTCTTCGTCCTCAGCAACGCTAAGAAAATTTGCAACTATGACACACGCACAAGAATAAAGCGACTTTGTCCATTCGTGCATAAGATACACAACCTAACCTAACCCCTTGAAAATGCTTCATAAATTCATGAATTTATTAAAAAATATTCATAAATAAATAAATAAATTACCAGACATAAGCCCAAATATGGTAATTACAATTACATTATTAGTTAAAATTATTGGAATTACTTTTTAATTATAAGAATTAATTAATAATATAAAATTTAATTTAAACATGAAACAACACTTTTACTTTACAAAAAATTACTTTTTACATATTATACAGCAAAGTTTAGGTGGTACTTTCACCACAGTTTATGGAGCGGGCTTGCTGGCCATTCTCGCACCGCACAGATAATGGTGTTGTTAGACGCAAATATAAATAGGTGTTGTTTAACTATTTGTATGTTACAGCTATCGGTTTACGCAAATAGCTGTAGATCCTCAAGTGAAGACTCCAGGTGGAAAAGCTTATGATGTCCTCTTCATCGGCACAGGTAACTCAACTTTTAACACCCGCATCTTTCTAAAATATGTTCGCTGGAATAGTTCCACTACACCCGCACGCTTTTTTGGATATTTACTATATGAAGTACAGCCAAACGGAGTTATGGAATGTAATCTTTAAAACATCCATATCTTCCCACGGACAAAAAAACATTTTCGATGCGCAAAATATCAAAACAAAATACCTTTCACCGTAACGCACTGATGTAGTCTGACTGACGTGCGCGTGTACGCCGGTCTTGGCATTCTTTCGGTCGGCATTTTTCAACGGCGGAGCTATTTGAGCGGACATACTTTACCCGTGTTTTATTTATCAGACGCTACAAGGCTTTTAGAAAACTAATAAATTATTAAATAAATGGGGATAAAATAAAGCGTGGTTTCAAGCAGCGGTAGCTCAGTCGGTAGGACGCCGTTCTCTCAATCTTGAGAGCTGGGTTTGAATCCTGCCAATCGAGTGTGCACCAATGAGATTTTCGGAATTTATGTGCACAGTATTTGTATACTTACCACATACTGATGGTGAAGGAAAACACTGTGCAGTAAACATGCATGCCCTAAAATGTTTACAATTGTGCCCGAAGTACTCCCTATTCACCCTGTCACGGCCAACGCTCCAAAACCCCTAAACCTATAATATCATGATGGCATTTTTTCAAGCAAATTACATCCGCATTCATAAAGTACGTCAACGCTTATTTGTAGTTATTAACCAAAATCTATCTTCACCTTCCAAAGACAACGGCAAAATCATCAAAGCAATAAACTCGGCGTCCTACGACTCCAACAAACGCGCTGCCCCCGTGGTCATCGAGGAGTTGCAAGCGTTCGCAGCGGGGTCACCCGTGAGAGCGCTGCGGGTGGCGCGCGCAGGGCGTGACGCAGCCAGGCTGATCGCAGTGTCAGACCGGGCTGTGCTGAGCTTGAGGCTGCATCGGTGTTCCAGTGACAAGATTAGCTCTTGCTCGTAAGTTTTCTTTTTCCATCTATCATACTCCATTCAATCCGACTCTGGAATGCTCTTCCGCATAATATTCGCGACTGTGCTACTATCAGTTCCTTTAAGAAAAAGCCTAAATAGCACTACCTCTCACTTTCCGAATAGGTAAATATTATATACATATACTTATGTATGTATTATTATATGTACTCGTATTTTATTTTGCATATAATATTGTATCGTGTGTATTTATAGTGTGTGTTTTTATTACATACGGGTAATTAGGCTTTTTCTTCTATGTAGGTATACCTACTCGTACATGTGTATATACTTATTTTTCTCTTTGTGTATGTGATTACTTTGATAAATGTGATTTCCCTTTTTGCGGGAAGAAATCTCTTATTAGAGATAAGCTCGCCAATATCCATATCTGTTCTCTGTAACTGTTTTTGTATTATGTTTTGTTGTGTATACTAAAGAATAAAGAAAACCATGTCTTTGTTTTTTTATCTCTATTGGAGGTTTTGGTCACGATGTGATCATGTCACCCTAATTGTACAAATTAAAGATAGATATTTGCTACTAACTACATGCAGTCATTTCTTATTTTGATACAAATCTTCGCTAATTTCAGCGATTAGCATTTACCCATGAGATAAAACAAATACTTAGTTATCCACCTTCATTTTCATTATTTAGTCTTAATTGAAACCCAACTAAGTCCTTATTTCTTGTCTAAGTTCCGTACAAATAGGAATCTTTAACCCCTCGTTCTCTTGTCCAGTGAATGCGTGGCGCTGCAAGACCCATACTGTGCGTGGGACAAGCAGGCAGGCCGATGTCGCGCCTACTCACACGGGGTCAGTCGGTGGCTCGATGAGAACTCTTTCTACCAGAGCGTTAGCACGGGCAGCCATGCCGCTTGTCCGCATAGTAAGTTTCTTTTTACTTATACACCTGCCTGATTACAACCCTTAAACTTAATACGTGAGCACTCGATATGCTCTGCTCCCTGCTCGCTAAAGCACCAGAGTGTGATGTGTTTGTAGATGGGATAGGATGTGTGATAAGTGTGTGGAAGAGAATACTAAAAGAAAGTATGTTAGTTAGTGCTTAAAATAAAATTATATACATATATAATATTGTAACGATTTGGTCTATTACTGTAATGTTATAATATTTCGGAAATAAAAATAAATGTCTAATGTCGAAATGTGTTAGTGGTTAGCGAAAACTTACGCGCCTAAGTTTTCGTACTCCAATTTTACGTAGATTTCATGCCAAAAAAACTGCTTTTTAGAAATTTTACCAGATTCTAGGCGTTTGAGTACCATGCACTCGTCATAAATTACATTTGCCATAACACAAACTTATTTCATTGTGTACTTAGTACTTTATTATTGTTATTTTAATATTTAAATAACAAAAACATATGCCTAAAATTAAAACTAAATAAGCCTTATAATTCTAAATACTAAACTGTCCTAAAAATATATAATAAATGAAAAAATATTATTGTATCTATTAATCTCGTTTAATTATTCTTTTAATTATCTATGTCAAGTTTTTGTTTCTTTTTGGATCTATTAAAGCGATAATAGGGAGGACATAGAGACGGACAGCCCTTAATGGTTCGTTCGGGTTCAAAAAAGGAAGACCTCATAAGTTTAAAAAATAAATAAAATACGATGTTATTCTCAGGTAAAGACGCGGGAGCTGTTGGTGGCCTCAGTTCTGGTCTATATGACGACGCAAGAGGAGAGCCGAAAGGCGAAGTCATTAACATCGTCCAAGACAAAGACGGAAAAAGCAGCGGTAATAATGAAGGTAAACTTATCATTTTCTTACATCCAAAACTGACTGTATTCTGCAACCTGTTTTGTAACAGTTACGAATATTAATATTGAAATTTTGGATATTTGGAAATGTCAAGTTTATCTAAGAGTGCAACAGTGCATCATACTGGGGCAAGAACAATATTCTTTTTAGATTATGTTTAGTTTGCGAAATCCATCGCTATGAATACTCTAAGTATTATTAGAGTTCATTACAAACTAGAAAATATCAATCAGAAACAAATCCAAAGACAAGAATTTAAAAAAATTCCCCAGACCAGGATTCGAACCTGCGACCTCTTTTTATCAAGACAAGCGCGCTACCAACTGCGCCACCGAGGTTCCTACCTAGATCGGCGAATTCTTCCATCATACTTGTCCACTGTTATTTTGCATCTGCTTGATATACCAGCTTGTACTGCACATACAGAACGCTCACGAGGGCCTTATGTGATTTCACGCCTTGTTCTTAAGAAACAGATGGCGCTGTCGTCGCTGCAATATTGTTGCTTCAGACAGTTAAGAAATTCACAGTTCTCATTAACTAAGATTATGTTTATTTTGCGAAATCCATCGCTATGAATGCTCTAAATATAATTAGAGTGCATTACAAACTAGAAAATATCAATCAGAAACAAATCCAAAGACAAGAATTTGAAAAAAAAAATGTTTCTGATTGATATTTTCTAATGCACTCTAATAATATTCTTTTTAATTTTGTTATGTGAAAATCAGGAAGTCTAGCACACGCCGCCGTAGATACGGTGTCTTTCCATCGCGCATGCTCTCTCGAGCATTGACAAATGTGGTATGTATAAGAACGCAAGTTGGATAGGACGCTGTATCTCTGGTGTGTGCTAGCGTCAGTGAAGCTCTTTTGAAGATATATTTATTACTGAAGACATTAGGGGTTATCTTTTTTACGTGATTTCAGGGCCAGAGGTTCTAGCAGCAGACCCGCCACCAGCGGCATACTCTGTCGAGACCCTCGCCCTAGCGGTTGCAGCCGGTGCCCTGGCTGCCCTGGGTGCCGGCTTTGCGGCCGGGTATATCTGCGGCCGACGCTGCAAAAAGGATGAGGATGACAACATGCCATACCCTGACACGGAGTACGAGTACTTTGAACAGAGGCAGAATATTAACAGGTCCGTTGAACTTTTTTGTGATGTGTGTGCTAAGCATCTCAATCGGTATCAACAAACAGATCATCAACGCATATTAACACAAAGAAAGTTTTGTAAACACAACAATGAAATATTAAAATTGCTTTGAAGTTTATATGAAACTAAACATAATAGTTGCCTTTCACCAAACACACAAAACAGTACAATCAGCCCCTCAATATATCTGTTAAATTGTAGTTTTACATTGCTGAGGTCCAAAACTTAAATTTGATTAGCTTGAAAGAGGACTTATCAAAAGTTTTAAGGCTAGATTGTAGGCAAGCGGGATTTTAGTCCAACGTTCCATGTTTATTTCAGGATCCAAGCTGAACCCAAGCTTCTCCAGCAAGTTGAAGAGGTGACCTACGCGGAGCCAGTCCTCGCTCCACAGCCGAAGCCAGCGTCCCCCCGGGCCACCCTCCGCAAACACCCCCCCTACCATCCCCACCACGAGACCCTATTCCAGTTCCAGCCCGACGCGTACCGCCGGGACAACTTTGGAACGCTTCGCTCTCACCAGGTCAATGTCAGTTGTGCTCTTTCTTTCTTTTCTTCTTGCATGTTGTTGACGTTGCAATTTTGTTAAGTCCCATCAAGAATCAGGAAAATACAAGTTGTGTTAGAGGCCTTATTTTATTTTAAAAGGCACCTTTACTCAAAGATTGATTAGTTTTTTATCTTGTAAGCGTAATGATGTTCGTCTGATTCAAGATCTGAATCCGCCCTACCTCTAATTTAATGAACATCGTGAAACATGATGATCAACCACTGATTTATTTTTGTTTACATATTATTTATGTATAGGTATGTTGAAATATATACATATGTATGTATAATTGTATCTATTTATTCTGTACACCGCCTCTACACTTTTTTTCTTCTTTTAAGAATTACTTCATCCAAAGGTTGTCCGGAAGAGATCGCTTTTTAGTGATAAGACCGCCAATTGTCCCCTACTTTTACTTTTTGAATTTGTCTATTTACTTTGATTTTGGTGTGCAATAAAGAATATTGTATTGTATTGTATTTTTTTTTATCTCGTAGGTGTAATGAATGATCTTCACCTGATTCAAGATCTAAATCCGCCCTACCTCTATTTTAATTAAATAAAGGTGTACAAATTTTAAGAAATAAGACTGTAAATCAATATTTCTATAGGGACTTAGTACAATTGCAATGTGTTACATATTATTATAATAAACATCAAATGAAAATGTAGTTCAGTTCGGTAACGTTTAGGAATTTAGGTAAATAATTCAACTATCTTCAAGCGATGGCCACAAAAACTAACCAGGTTGAAAATATTTTATAACCATTTTCTCATTTCTAAATGTTGTTCTGGTTGTACGTTTAATTTTAGGCTCAAATCACCACAAACGACGCAATGAGGCTTATAGGCTACGGGCGCACCGTAGGTAACCCTATGTACTCGTATTGAGTGACAAAATGGGACCAATTTGAAGTTGTATAGAAAAAAAAACTACATCAAAATTAATAGGATTGGCTGGGCGCAACCTGGAGCGTTTTGTTTTTGCAGACTATACAAAATACTCCAGGTTGAGCCTAGCCAACCCTGTTTATTTTGATGTAGTTTTTGTTTCCACACAACTACTAATTGGTCACATCTTACTGAAAACGATGCTGAATATTCTGTTATAAATAAATTAATCTTTGATAAAATCAGGCTGACTCACGTTAGTACCAACATAAGACGCGCAAACTTTTTTTTTTAAGCATCTTTCGAACTTACTTATAGAAGTGATTTTTCTATATCAGAAAACATTTTTTTTGCAGGCTGTATAAAATGCTCCAGGTTGTACCAGCCAACCTTGTTTATTTTGATGTAGTTTTTTTGTCTACCCATCTGCGAATTCATCACATCTTATTACTCAATACATAGGGCTACCCACGGTGCGCCCGTAGTCTATTAGAGTGCTCCCAAAGTAATAATGCGCATACAAATCTTCGCCACTGTTCGGCAAAGTTCGTACTTCCTTACACTTCTATACAAGCAATAAGGTCACGTGGTACGTCCGGTTGCTCGGCTATAGATTTGTATGCGCATTATTACTTTGGGAGTACTGGGGATCTAAAAAGGCCGACTTGGGTGAATCATGAAATGATTTGAAAGTAGGATAGAGTCACGGTTTCTTCATGCGTGCAAAAGAGACGGCGAACGGAATCATAATATGATTCATCAAAAGCAGCCTTTTCAGAGGACCTGTACGTCGTAGAATAGATCTTCTTCAGATTGTGCATTTACGAAGTCAACAATCACTAATTTTTGCATGCTTTAACACTTATATACGGTGATATTTATTTATACAGCCAAATTCATAACGGAGGCTTGGTAAGTGATCTGTATCACGGATCGATAACACTTTGCTAATTTCGTAAAATAAAATGTTGACCTTCCATAGTACAATTGACCCGGGGCTGGGCTTGCGTTTGTAGAGGGCACGAAAAATATAATTTACGAATTTCACCTTAAAACTGAGCACTTACCCAGTCTTCAGGATGAATTTGGCTGTATAAAAAAAATTCACCATTTTATCTCCATTCTCTTCGTCCTCGCCAATTCCTATTGGGTAAATGGCGATAATAAATGTTTATACATAAAATACAACGCCATGAATCCCTTGGGGAGTAGCAGAGGTAGTATGAACAGTGAAGTGCAAGTCATATTGTACGCTCGTGCACCCACATTTCACATACGACCATTACGTCCCAGCGTGATGGGTGGTGAGCCCTATGACCGTACTTTGGGCAGAAATATGAACCCGCAGCTTAAGGCTCCGTACTAAGCTAAACGCACATTTTATTTATATAATATTGGTTTATTATCATATTTACCATATTTAAAATATATATAAAAATATAAAATATATATATGTTATAAAAGAGTGTCCTTTAATTATTTAAAATTAACTTCACTTAATTAAAAAAATAGCAAAATCAGCTCTAAAAATATCTTGAAATGACGTTAATGACATGTATTTTTAAAGCTATAGATCTTGAAATTTGCGAGAATATTTTACATAAGTTACTTGAGACATTAGCTGAAATGATTTTTAATTAAAAGTCATAATGTAACTGAAGTTTAGCGCAGGAAAGTTTAGCTTGATACTGCTCCTTAATGTGCCTTTCGAGATCGAACACAAATCTGCCCCCACGGGATTTGAACCCGCGAGACGTTAGAACTTTATTTATCTATGGTTAGAACCACTAAACTATAGGAGATCATTTAATATTTTAAAGATTGCAATTATTATCGTGCTAAATTAAAAAGACATATAGTGAACAAAAATCCATCAGTAACATATATCGTGTAAACCGGGCATAATTTGGTATGGGCACGACAGTCTTTTTTTGAGTGAAATTTTATATATTTTTATATATTTATGTACGTCTTTGGAAAAAATGTTCAGTAGAATAAGTGGTTTAGTTTAATGTTACCTGTCTATAACTGTCCGTATATCAGGATCATTATAAATATTTTTTTCACTAATATCAATCAAGCTTTAAGCCATATAACCATTCTAAAACCATTCGGCATGCTACCATTAGTAATAAGCAATAACAATTCATTTACAAAACCCCATTATTGTAATATCATTGAAACTTCGGGACACGAAAGAGGTGAAAATGTGAAACGATATTTCTTGTCCCGAATTCCCATTTTCATGCTTCTTTCACCCTCACTAGCTCACTAACGCAATCACGGCACGCATAATCAAAATGGCGCATGGTCAGTTAACACAGGGTTATTCGGACCGCAGGGCGACGGCTACCGCCGCGGCAACGACAATGGATTCTCGACGACGCGCTCAGTGAAAAAGGTGTACCTCTGAGAAACAAGCGGGGCGGACTCGCGCGACCAGATGCATCACCATAAGCACAATACGCATCACCACCACACGTTGGGTAAGCGGATTCTCTATTATTATGCGATCAGTGCGGGGATTTACTAGGAAAATCGCCTACATTAGCCATCTTCAGGCGCACCAGCGCCGTACCGACTAGGATTCCAAGTATTCGCCATGATCGAGAACAATCGAAGCCGATCATTATATTATTGCCAGCCATTTGTTTAACTATGATTGATTTCCTATGAAAACGATTAAGTAAAACGGGATAAAATGCTATGAAGCTGAAAATTCGTTAAGCTTGTGTTACATTTCAAAACAAAGGAGCCAGGCCCGTTGCCAGGGGTATAAGCCTGCCCTGGAAAATGTTGAGCCTGCCCTAGGCGCTAACTAGAGCATGCTAAAGATTTTGAAATTTCGAGTTTAATATATAGGTAATAACGAAACTAATTATTAATTTCGAGTTAAATATATATTCTAATACCGAAGCTTAGTATTAAATTCGTTTAGAAAAGTGGCTCGACGTTTAACTTCGCCATTGACATAGATATATTACCTGGAAATTAAACAAGTGATCGAGAAATAATTTCGTTCTGAAACGCGGCTCGGCCTTCGGCCTCGCAAAAGACACTTTTCTTGGGAATAAACTAAGTATTTATCTTTTGTCAATGCGTCTCGGCTTTCGGACTTGCCAAATAATTTAATTTTTTGTATCCTAATTTCCTTTTATGTTTCATACAGTGTCGCAGCGTAGCAGCGGTTCGGGTACGGGCTCAGGCACCGGCGGCGGTTCGTCGTCGTCGCCCTCACCTCCCTCTTCGTCGCCCTCCCCGTCAGGCGAGCGACCTCCAACCCCACCACCACCCGCGCCACAGCCCTGCGCCTACATCTATCGCAACTAACGCGCGCCGCCCCGCGACCGACCGCCCTCTACTACATCACTCGCGCGAGTCATGAGCCCCATGTAAACGAAGCACGACTTTCTAAAAGTGTTTCTAGGACTGGACAATTCGTGGTTGAGACATTCCAAATTCGAATTCGAACGGTGTGTTTTTGTTTGTTGTAATTTTTAGGATCGTGTTGATAATGGAAAAGTGTTAAAATCGATCAAAGCACAAAGGTTTTTGTTTTTATTATTTTTGACATTATTTTGTACATGCTTGTACAAAGTTATCTGTACGTAGGTATCGTAAAAGAGAAAATATACTATCACAAATCTGATAAGTGTGAGTAAAAGGAAATCAATTCTTCCATGGAATAAATATACGTACTGGTGATTATCCACATTCTAAACAGATATCTGTCGTTGAGGAGGAAGCGTGACAAAATATGTATTTTTTTTAAAAAAGGAACAATATTATCGACTAATGAGTGTAAGAAAAAAATAATGTAACAAATTGTAGATTGTTTAGATCCTAGTTTACTGGTAATTTATTGGAAAATATAAGTTTTTGTTGATAAAATGTTGATGAATAGTTAATGTGCAATTGTGAGATGGCATTGCGGTTTCAACGGTTGAATACCGACAGCTGCAATGTCCCACAAATCGCTATTTACATAATATTTGTAGAGTAATGAGTAAACGTAAGTATAGTGAGTTCTCAAATTCCGGAGTTCTAGCGATACTTTGTAGACTAACGATGAATATAGTTGAAACACAAAATATGATAAAAGTTATATTTACCGTGTATAAACTAATATGTAAAGTTCTGATACTTATTCATTCATTAAAAGTGCTTCTTATGGGTGTATCTAGATTATTAGGAGATCGTTTTGATAAACATTGGATAATGTTATAGATTTAGCAAGTATGTATACATAGGTAGGACGTTAAGGCAGTTGCCATATTGCCAAGTTAGGATGTCGGGCGCCATTTTGTATGTTTCTTCTGAGTAACGGTGATCGTATAGAAGCATACTATTTTTACATTTACTCACCACTGTAGAGTCATTTAACCTTCTTTGTTTACAAATTAAACTAAATCGTGGGCCAAAACTCTTCGTTGATATATTAAAACCACTTTTTTACTTTTTAAAACACTTGAAAAACTTAAAATTTAAAGGTGCTTCGACCTAGTTTTCTATGATTTGTGTGAGTCTAGTCTTTTTTTACTCAAAAAGAGATATTATTCTTCAAATCATCATCGCTCATTGTTGACAATTTAATGTGTGTAAAGAAAATGTCAATTCTATTTGTAAACTAATGACTTAGTGCCTAAGTGAGCGGCTGAGTTGTAAATTGTAAAATTTTGACTCGATATTTTCTTTTGGACTGATGTAAAGTAGGGAGGAATGTTAGGACGCCACTAGAGTAGAACCTACAATAGAAAGAAGCAAGTATAAATAAACAAAATACTTATGTAATACTACCTACTTTACTCCTTAACCTTTTTCGTGAACTATTTAAGAGACGTGCTCATAGTTGCCTCTATGTACTAATATTCATTTATTTCCTACACAAGAATTACCAAAGATGTCATGATTATATTATAAGTTATTTATTTATAGATTCATTAATTAATATATACTTAATGGAATCAAATTGAAATACAATTAAAAAAGCAATAGAATTGTTAAGTACTATTTTTAGTTAACCAAAGGTTACGCACAGCCAGTGTCATACTCGTTTGATTTTCTATATGCAGTAACCATGTAATGTATAGACGCTTTTATATTTACACTGCCAAATTAAATTGGGTCGTACAATTGGTATCACCGAAGTTTGTCTCTCTATGTTCTCACACGAATGTTGTCTCTCTATGTATGTCTGTCTCTGTTGAAATTTAAAGTCGTAAATTAAAAAAAAACTTGAGATGATTGTAAAAAGTTTAAAATGTCGCCATGGTGTAGCCATTTGTACGGCTTGCGTAAAAGTAAATAATTTGAACACGTACATTACATACGTAAGAGAGGCTAGTACGTACGTACTTGTAAATAGCGGGTTCCGTATTGTAATTAGTTTTCGTCTTAAATTAAGCGTTAGAATTTAAGTGCAAGGAAATTTTTGAAAGCAAATTGTTAAGAATTGTTTTTTTTTTTGTATTACTTAAAATTAATATTGATGAAATGTACAATAACCATTTCTACGTTTAAATTACTGAACCACCTTTTTATACTCGTAAAGTTAACGTAATGATAATCATGCATAGAACGTCATTTGTAATAAATAAGTATAAATTATCGATTGATTTATAATATATTGAGAATTATATAGATCATACTGTAGGTTATTATAGGCCGCTTAATTTTGTTTTGAAACTCGAAGCCTTAGTGTTAGAAATTGAAGACTTTTATTAAAAGGCAACTAATCGCAGATTGAAGTTAATGATAAAATTAAATCCGCGATTTATTGAAGTATAATGTTAAGGTATAGCTCGTTTACGTCACGTTACTTCAAACTATACATCACATACCTAACTATAGTAATATAATACTTATTATTATATCATCGGATTGAGTTTGATAATGATCGGAGAGTCGGTTGATGTGCGTGTGCAATATTTTTCTACCTGCCGAAATCTAATTGGAATGATATTTGAATTTCGTAGTTCAATAAATAAAAATCTTTTTAAATTCATAATTCGAACCAGCCAGTACCGCCTTGTTTGAAAGTTTACGTTCCATTTATAGAAATTACGGACCACCAAAAATGTAGTCGATGCGTAAAACAGTAACTATGGGAAGTGCCTAACTAATTAACTTGCGTCTGTAGTTGTAACGGCATCCTGTTGATCTCCCGTGGACCGGATACAGGGGGCCTACCATGAACTGTTTCGACGAAACGAAAAACAATATTTTTCGTGCTGAGTAACAAAAGACGCTTTTCGAAAGACGAAATTTCGCTTTCGACTTATGTCGAAACTAGCTCCATTCTTCGGGTAAGATAAGCCATTTTTTACTTCTTACGAACGATATTTTTTCTACTACCTTTCAGGTGGAGTATACATTAATTCATCATCAGAACCACTTTCTGAAAAATTCGCCACGTTTTCTCTCACAAATTTTTAGTCTTTTAAACCTTGCCCCGCGGCGCGGCTTGAAGTGGCCAGTATCTTTCTTTTTTTTTGGTTCTCTGGCTGCCGGCCGGTGGCGCTGTTAACTGGCCAGTATCAGTCTGCCAACAACGAGGCCGCGAAACAAGTCGTGTGTCAAGACAAGCTTAGAATGTCAAAAAGGACCTAACCAAGTATTTAATGAACTTTCATACAATATTTCGTACTTATCTGAGAGTAATTTCACAACCGGGTCCAGAAAGTACGATTTTCGGAACTAATTTCTAGTATGTAATGGAACATTTTACTAAAGGTAGTAGAAAACATTATTTAGTTGACACAGTTCGTGTAAACCCCGCATCCAGAGTGTTTTACTTTAGCGTGCCTTTAGGAAGTACCTAGTTACCGCCCATTAGAATGTTCAATAGTAATTTGAGTAACTGTTCTAGTTACTGCCTGAAACAATTCCTTGGGAATTCCTAAAATGATCAATAAACGTTTCATGGTCTCAAAACCGTTACTCAAAAACTATGGAACCATTACTCGGTAGCGCCATTTTAAATTATAGTTTGAGGACGTTATTCACATACTCTCGAATATCATCTTAAACTTTGCATTAACATAGCCTATACCTACACATCAACTTTTATATGATATGATCTCTACATTGTTAAGACCGCATTATTTTGCTTTTTAGACACTCCATAGGTTTAAGTAGGAGTTTTATATACAAAAAAAAAACGCAAGCAGTGAGAACGAAATGTTACACCGTAAACGCTGCCCATATTTATAGAGTGCAATTTTTTTATAACTAGATACAAGATAGAATGAAACATTGACTTGCAAAATATGAAACTAACTTTTCCCAAGAGGGATATGGTTTTATATTTTACACGTCATTATTAACCATGTTATGATCATTTTCTCATTTAAATATTATAATGCTAAATATTTTAGCAAAGGATAAAATGTATTCCTTTTCTTTAGTAAATAAAATTATTGAAACTTGACGGAGTTTTTTTTTTGGTAACCCTTGCCTCTTATTTTTTTGGTAACCCTTGCCTCTTATTTTTTTGGTAACCCTTGCCTCTTATTTTTTTGGTAACCCTTGCCTCTTATTTTTTTGGTAACCCTTGCCTCTTATTTTTTTGGTAACCCTTGCCTCTTATTTTTTTGGTAACCCTTGCCTCTTATTTTTTTGGTAACCCTTGCCTCTTATTTTTACGCTTCCCGTATTTATATATATAAATTAATTAATTATATTAGATATACCTTCATCTTATATTACTTTTCAATGCAAGTGCTCGTAAAGGCCCACTTTTTATGCATCAAAACCGAACAGAAAGTCGATTATTTTGCCCTAGGGCTTAGGCTAGATACAGTCCTTTTGAGCCAATCATAATTTAAAGTTCACAAGATTATATTTGTTTTATTTCCTCACACTATGCATTGAAACACGTAGTATCATACACGGGCGTAAGAGCAATAAATTGCTAATTTTCGCCCTTGTAGCATAAACTACTATTTTGGACGTTTATTCGTTTATTGACAACAGAATTTGTTCATTTGGAACTTTTCAAACGATTAAAAAATCTTGTTTAATTTATTTTTTTAATATTATTTTCCTACTTGACATAACTATCTAAATAAATACTGAATAGGCTCGTATAAATGTGTATCTTGTGCAATGAAGATTCTTAGTATAATTCTTCAACAGTACAATTTTAAATGCTGAAACGGAATATGAAAATATAGAGATATTCAGTCAAAAATAACTTTTTTCATATTACACAACCGGACTTCTCGTCTTTTCTAATGTAAATATTCTACGAGTATGTGCTTCGATGTATAGGTACAGTAATCGCCCCAAAAGCCACAGCTACAAGAGCGAGTGCTACGATATAGAGTTATTGCTACGAAAACAAAACAACAAACAACCGCTACGAGTTGTGTGCCACAATACAAGGTTATTTTTGGACCCCTGGCCAAAAGTAAATATGATTTATGGAAAGACAAAAAAATGTTTGGTAAAAAAGAATAACAACTTTTCCTTTTTTAAATCCGCCTTTTACACCACTTTGTAAATCCCAAATTCCTAGCCACGTTCGGTCACCCTTGCGCTCAACGCGGTGGCGGGCGATGGAAAGGTTGGTGAGGGGGGTGGCCGGGCGGCGCGTGAGCCGGTGCGCACGGTGAGTACAATTTTAATTTTGTGTGAGGAAAAGTTGACGTAAAAATGTAAAAAAAATGACATTTTTTTATTTCATAAATTGATTGTACTCATGCAATACTATGACGTGAAAAAATTTGGTTAGGGGTCCAAAAATAACCCTGTTAATAGTTATCGCTACGAAAGCGACCGCTACGTGTGGTGTGTTACGAATCTACGACATAGAATTATCGCTACGAAAACATACGCTACGAGTGTTGTGCTACAATACAGGGTTATCACTACGAAAGCGAATGCTACGAGTAGTGTGTGTACCACATGTGGAGTTATCGCTACGAAACCAAACGCTACTGTAGTGTGCTATATTATAAAGTTATCACTACGAGATCGAACGCCACGTGGGGTGTGCTACGATATTTTAGTTATCGCTACAAAATCGTAGCCTATTGCTATGAAAACTAATAATAACTTCATTGCTATGGGAATGATTTTGCGAACATTTACTCCACATAGTTGTACATACAACCGTGAACACACTGTGGCATATTTGGCATTTTTAATAGAATAAAGATTGTTCATAAAACTCACCGCTAAAAACGCAGCGCATGTCTCTTGATAGGGCAGTCATGACGTGAAGCTTATAGACGGAGAGCTAGCGACCAAATCGGTCATGTGGCTTCAGCTGTATTGAAACTCCGTTAGCTACTTCCCTGAACAACCTTTCCACCACCCGATCGATTAAAAATTTTTTTTGGGTGCACAGGGAGTACAGAGCAATTGTTTGAAAAAAAAATTAAAGTCGCTGAGCCCACATTTTTTTTCTTTTTTTCCCCACCCTACTACACCCGCGCCCACCGCTCGCGGCCTTCAGCACGAAGATTATCGGAAAAGGTTGTTCAGGGAAGTAGCTAACGGAGTCAAGGTAAGGTGGATAAGCATGTTTTGGAATTTTTATCAGGTTAGCAACAGATCAAGGAAAGCAGATAGATATGAGTTATTCGCAGAGTTAATGAAATTATTTGGTATTAAAATTTACGAAACACTCCATAATATCATCCACAAAGCAACGGCCGCATAAAAAATGGTATCGTCCGCTGAAAGCAGCGCTTACCGCTAGACTAGATTAAAGGGAAATACATCTTTGGTACAGGAACTACCGACAGTACTTCTACTTTAGGGTTAAGAGCGTCAGGCAGGAGCAACTCAGGAATAAGTCCGGCAGATATGATTTACGGACATACCAAATGTAAGAAAAGTAACAGTACATTTTAATTTGGTGACTTGGACGGAGTCATTAGGAGTCAAAATTAAGGTTTGGGTAGTACATTGTGACGTCACCAAGACTTTGTCTACCAGAAAATGCTTAGATTTGTTTATGATGTATGTAAATCATAGACTTAGGTATTTACATCGTAGACTTAGGACACACATATCCTAACACATAGTCTACGATGTAAATATAAAGACATGGCCGGTGGCCCGTAAATGGTCCAATGAATGACATTACATAGGAATAAATAACAGACAGCAGATAGCCTTTTAAAAAGACAGCTATCAGATAGAACAGATAAGGCGCTATGGTCACAGAACACTTCTATGGTTTAGCACCTTAGCTTTTCCCTAAGGGGAAAAATAAATTAAAAAAACAAATGTCAGTCAAGCAAGTCAACCAACGCAAAAATAAACAGCATGTTTCCAACCAACTAAAATGAAGAAAACTAATATTTATTGAAAATCTTGGCAATTTACAATGGAAAAGCCCATTGTAGACCAATTCGCATTAAATTTCAAAGAAGTTGTGGTCGATGAAATAGCCCTAGAGGGCTTAGAAGGAATAGTAATCGACCTTTTATGGCGGCGTGTTGAAAAACGATTTTCAACGAAGTTATCTGAAAAATTTAAAGCTCGTCTTTGGAATTTCATCATAAACTATGATCACTTAACGTTTTACAAACTTCCTGAACCGCGTGCACATTTGGAGTTACTCGACAGGTTCAGTATTATCGATGAACAATCTGGACATCTTTTGGACCATGTAAGTTTGTTTTACATGAGACAACGACATATCGCTGACTTGAGAAATGTTTTTTTTAATAAACCTAAAAAGTATTTTAGTTTACAGTAAGTAAATATGATAGCCCGCAGGTTTGCCCGTAGCTCGAAGGAAGTAAAAATTATCTTATTCCGAGCCTTTTGCACATCTTTTTATACGGGCACACTGTGGTTATCATACACGCAGAAGTCGTACAACGCTCTTCGCCTTCAATACAATAATGCGATGAGGGCACTGTTGCGGCTGCCCCGCTTCTGCAGCGCGTGGGGGATGTTCGCCGCAGTGCGCGTTGACTGCTTTTATACCACCATGCGCAGGCGAGCAACTGCGATGGCGGGCAGGGTGCGGGACAGCGGTAACAGTCTCCTCAGTGTCGCCAGCAGGTCGGACAGGCCCTTTATGAAACATATTGGCAGGTGCTACACACTCCGCCGTTCCAAGTATGGAGCAGATAGTGTCAGCATCAACACTTTGTGATTATTATTGTTTCTGTGTATTTCCTTTTTTGTATTCCTTTTAAAATTTTAAAATTTTAGCAATTTATAAATATGGATTAATTTATCTGAAATAAATGAATATTATTATTATTATTATTATAAGCAATAATGATTCACTGGTATAAACTTAACCCAACAAAGAATTCATCTAATTCCAGACAGACTACCTAGATGGCCCGTATGAACATCATCCAATCACTGCAAATTATGGGTCTTGTGAGCATTACTTTACAAGGATCAAAATCTCTTGCCAAGAATTACAGAATTCTAGCTTGGATGAAATAGTAAAAGAATATGGCAACAGTTTGGTCATTGTGGCTTCTATAGATGAGCGATGGCACTCACTTGCTCCACACTTGCCTATTGCAACCCTTGACAACTTGACACCGATTAACTATTGCATCTTGGAGCTTATTGGTCGATCCAGGGAAAATGTAAGTTGGCAAGAAACAAAAAAAAAAATTAAACAGAACCCATTTTGAAGTAAAATGATATTAATTCATTCACTTCGATTGAATTTTGACTGCTCTAATCCCTATATTAACTTGCCAACTCAGCTGTCTAACGAGACACTCTAAAAACACTGTTTATGTATATCTTTTTCAGGGCCAAATGTCAATTGGAAAAACGAACCTTTTCAAAGTAGTAAAAGATCCCAAACTACTATTTTATAACAGAAAATGTTTACGAAAGCTGGATTTAATCAGGACATGTTATTCAACCCACATCAGTGGTGGACGTGGAGTCAAAACTATACTGATGCGACTGAAACGATTCCACTTGCCTCGGATTGCTAGTTTACCGAGATTTGGTAAAATGTGTAATGTGGTACAACATTTGCAAACTCGACCAAGTTTTACTGAGAGCACAGATCAACTGTTAAAACAAAAGATTGTGGACTCAACACAAATCAAAAAAATGAAAAAGTCCACCAACTTATTTCATTTCGTATGTAAAACTTTTATATTTTTAGATTTTTTAGACTGTCATATTTAAAAAAAACATAGATAAAAAAGACTATGTTGTATTTTGTGTAACTGTAACATAATGTGAGATATTGGGACATAATTAGGTTCAGTCGCTCACAATACTTTATCTACAACCATAAAAAAATATTTAGCACTATCTTCGACAACCTATCCTGTAGGTATATATATCATTAGTTATGTATTTATTTACTGAATATGTATTTTTTATATTTATTTATACTATGTAGGCATTTGCATGTAAATTTCATGTTACATAGTTTATTATAAAGTCGCCGTCAATAGAAATTGTGGACTATGTAAACAAACCGTTTTCTCAATTTTTCTCAAGGTTCTGTCACGGAGTCTCATTGAACATTATTCCAAATCATGAAGCATCGAGTCTTACCAGTCATTCACTGTATTTCATCATGAAATATTCAATAATCACCAGTTAATTACGGAAAATCATAGAATCAATAGTCAATTCTGTACTGCGTCGAGATTGCTGTCATATTTTTTTCTCATCGAATCTGTATTGTCTTTGAAAATTGGTGATGTACGAATCTATTTGAATATAAACCTATATTATTCGTGATGTTATTTTATTCCGTCATTTTTTTTTAACAGCGTTACTTCATAATCTTTGACATAAACGTGTGTGTGATTCTATCGAGAGCTGTGTGATCTTCCAGCGATGCTCTAAAATGTGTACCTCATGTCCTAAAAGTAGAAGAAAAAATGAAAGAACTGGATGAGATAATAGATACGGCCAACAACGCTGTGACGGAACCATTTGTAATTAACGTGGGCGATTTGACTAGCGATTCATCAGAATATTTTAGCGATGAATCAAATAAAGAAAACTAATTAAGCACCTAACATATTTTAATCACATACTTACCCATCTCTAGATAGTTCACCTATTCATAGACAAAGACAACATGGCGCTTTGTTTACATAGTTCACAATTTCTATTGACGGCTACTGTATATTATTATGTGTAGACTATTAAGTATGCACTATTCATTTAATCTTGTTTCTGTATTGTTGTATTATCGTGCACAATATGAATATCTTATTTATATCAAATATCCCTAGCACCCTTGGTTTGCTGGAAAAAATCTCATTATTGAGATAAGCACGCCATTGAACAAAACTTTGATGATGTAATTTTGAATTAAGTTCTCTGTGTGCATAAAGAATAAAAATTATAAATATTTATAATTATGTCAAATAATGTCATTACGTATATTTATACAATATAAATATAATAGGTCTTTACCTATGAAATTGCCGAAATGTTCTTGAAAATTCATGAGTTCATAGTACCTGCAAGTCAATAGCAATTTCAATTGTTTGTTTTTTTGTTAGAAAGTTGATTTCAAGGTTTGAAATCTATGTATTAAATTTTGTTTTTATTTTCAGTTTATTCATAAAAATAAAATTTTCAAAAACAGTTTGTCCTAAATGCCATCCATTTCCATGATAAAACTCGTAATAATTTTTTACAGCTGACACTTTTGAAAAATTAAATTAACGTTGCTGTTAGCAACTTGCCTATTTATTAATTAATGTTGTCTCATTTATACACAAAAGAAACTACATCATTTGGATTTGTCATTCGTAAAAAAATGCAAAAATTTTAGTACTGAAAATTAAGTTTTCTTCAAATTATCTATAGAAAAAGGCAATTTCATATATAAAGACCTAATATTATAACTCTTATGAATATTATTCACCCAAAGTGAGAAATGAATATCTGATGGTATTGCTACTAGCGAACCAATCAAAAGCGAGAATGAGAAAAGAGGGTGTTTGGATTGGTTCTCTAGCAGTGATAAAATAAATTTTTCCAATCACAGCGCAAAATTGCGGAGCTATAATGTAATATTATAACATAGGTCAAACAATGTAGGTACTTATAAAACCGTTTTAGGTAAAATTGGTATAGGTATTTTCTTCTTCCCTTGTCGCTGGTTAAACTTCAATGATTTGCAGTGGGGGCCAGGTCAACTGCATTTGCTGTAGCCTTCCAGAGGTCGTCCCATGAAATATATTTTAAAACTAATGAATTTTATGCAACACACGTTATTGACCTAATATAATGAAAATTTGTTAACTTGTGCTGTGGGTTTTGTTGCGATTAATAAATAAATAAATATAATTGTAGGTATTACCTAGCATGTCGGGCATTCTACTGCGGGCTGAATTGGTGGACTCGCATGTTCTCAAATGCTTCTTTATGTCAAAACTTGTATGGTGTTGTGCTACAAACATGCTTGGAGTTCGGGGGCCGGAGTTTGGAGACCCTTGTATAATATAATATAATTAAATTTAGTACCTCTATTTTTAAATGAAGCCGTCTTTTTGGAAGTACTGTCACTCTGTGAATGTAGCATACTGATAAAGACTGATTTCCTATTTTAAAATATTACAGGACTACAAAGAGGAAGACAGACTAGAATCAAATAGAGGAAAACGTAAATCAGCAACAAACACTAGCAAAGTCATAAGATGGTACGTAACACTTATCACAGAGAGTGACGAATCGTCTGCCTCAGAAGATGAATCTGATGTTCCTTCTGTCCAATTGAAGTGTAAATATAAAATAGGAGTCGGCCTGCTCCGGCAAGCATATGAATTATTTCTGGATGCTGGGATCCGGGGTTTAACTCAGATAGAACTGTCACAGAGCCTGGGTGTGGAGTTCTATACCAGTAGATGCATCTGTAAGATGTTCAAACGAAGAAATATCGTCAGACAGCTACTGGAAGACAAAGGGAGACAAAAGATTACAAGGTATATTAAAAGTTAATTCTGATTTGTACTGTAACAATGTAGATAAGGTATAAATTTAATGCCTTAATGATAAATTGATTTGCCATGATTCTGAATATGAGTAATTTTGGATTGGTGCTATAGTTAAGGCGTTACAACATCCGAAAGTGCTGCCATTTTAGAAAAAAAAAAACATTTTTACTTGCTAGCATAATTATTGAAAATCTGCTGAACTAGATGTCTAGAAATAGCAATTAACTATATTTACATAGCAAAGTTTTCAGAAACAACTTCTTTTTATAGCTAGAATTTTAACTCATGCCAAAAGCGGCCATTTATAGACTTGTTATTGTGATTTTGTTGCAATGTGCTGAATATTCATATTTCATATTGTACCCTTAATTTACATAAATTTTTTGTTTATATGTTGTCTTGTTACTCAATATTGTTCCTTATATGAAGGAAAATCAAACCATAAACAGAATTGAAGATATACTGACACTGATTGATTTATAGAAGTCTTTTATTTTCAATAAAATTAGCTCAATAATATACAAAATACAACACAACATGAAACTGAAAAGTAGATATATCCTTGCCAACATATATGTGCTCTTAAAATCCCCTTTTAGGTAAGAAAATGCCCTAGAGGAATTTTTTTCTACTTGATGTTTCAGATACATCGCTATTGCTGGAAAAGGAGAAGTGGATGTTCATTACGCAGAAGCAAAACAAAAACTTATCGACTACCTGAGTCATCGTACAACTGAAACTACAACTCAGAGTGTACCC